>OX578281.1:29203100-29834335 GCA_951217055.1 Gerris lacustris | reverse complement strand
TAGTTTTAGAAAGAAAGGTACAATAGTTTTATAGATAAGAAGTATTTTATAAATCTAAGATTTTTTTTTTTATATGATACCGATATTGTACTGTATTGAGGATCCATATACATATTATTATTTGATAAGTTACAACTTACCATTACAATTACAACGTCGCCACGGAGACCCCCCCCCCCCCCCCCCCAATGTCTGAGGTTGGGCAACAACGAAAAAACGATTATCATAGAATGACAGTTTATTATAGATTTTAAATAATATTACAATTACTATTTTTTTTAATTTTGTATTAGAAGAAAAATGTGTACTTATGTTAATACTTTTTGCCAACGAACTACAACATAAGTTTACTTTTATGACAAATGACAAAGTATTAAAATCAAATGTCACCTCAGAAATGCATAAAAGACGCTGTTTGAGAGGTCATTTCAAAATTTCCGGGGGAGGGGCCCCGGACCCCCTCCGGAGGGGGGGGGGTGTCCCGGTTTTTACATTCAGAAATCTGGCAACTCTAGGCTAATCCGATTCGTCAATAACAATAAAATACTTTACAAAAAGTAACGACAAAGATTGCAGACAAAATCGGAGCAGTGCTGATTTTAAAAAAGTAAACTCAAGTCTGCCCAAAGAACAAGAAAAATTATTTCCGTTATAAACCTATAGGGGGGTTTAAGTAATTTTTCTTGATGTTATGCTAGAAAAAACGATCCTATCACGAGAAGAAAAATTCCAGCTTATGGAAATCGAAAGCCACAGCAAAATCTTTGAATCCCTATGTCAAGTTGACAATCTGCGAACACGGAATAAAGAGGATAAGAAAACATGTGCATATCTTAAATTGTAGCTTCCAGTTCCATACCGCACAATAAGTATATATTATTGTAGTATATTGTTGAATGATGAAGAGGAACACGAAACACGATTAATGGAAATATCTCTACAACGAGCTCCAAATATTTTCAGTTATGATGACCACCGGTATCTTTTCTGCCAGTCTCGTGTTTCATCACAAAACATGGGACAGGGCCGGATCTAGGCATAGGCGGCACGCATCACAAGGGGGCCCTACAAACCAAGTGTAAGATGTAAAACGTATTAAGTATAATAACGTTTTAAGTAAATTCTGTACATTTTCTATACAATATTTAATTTTTTAACACACAGGACATGTAGGATCATAAAATTTATCTGGCATATTGGCTCATCTATCTGCCATAAGCGTGCCATTTGACGAGTCTAAGCTGCCCTAAACATATTTGAAACATCGCCAACAGGATGTGTGAAAAATTTACAAAAAAAATTACATTAAATCGAAGTTTCTAGCTCAATCTAAGGTATATAACCGGTGGAGATACTAAATACTAACAAATAATGTCAAAGGTCTCAAATTGTAAACCTTTTTAACTTATACAGGCCTGCGACATAGAAAAGTGTATGTGAGTTTGTCTTTTATACAATTCTCAGTTTTATTTCGAGCTCACCCCACAAAAAAATACCTAAAAACCTCCCCTATTCCCCGGGCGACACCGGGTACATTAAATAGTTAAGTATAGAGATGATTAGTGTGACGTCACGAAAGCTTTCGAAAATTTAACTCAGTGTTTGTTATGTTCCTTTTCTTATCATCTCTTATCAAACCCATGTAAAATGAATGGGAGAATTTTCTCAACTTTTTAAATAATTAATTATTAAATTATTATTAATTTATAAGAGTTTTCACCCTTTGAACATTATTGTACCAAGTCTTTTTTAACGAGTGTAACAAAGAAAACATTAAAAACTTTCGTTTCAGTTATTTAAAATGAGTATTTGTGTGAAGGGTCATATCATGGAAAAAGCTATTTGAGTTATTAATCTTTATACTTGATTTTTTGTATTTCCTGGTGCCATAAAAATTCACAGGGTGTGTTCGTGTTCATATTGTGTGTCCGAAAATAAATTTTCCTCAAGTTTTGAAACTCAATGAAGTATACTCAGGATACAGGACTTGTAGAAAGATAGTGATACTTAATCTGCCAGGTAATAAAAGATTATTTGCTAATAATATTTTGTTCCTGGTTACTTACAATGTGCATTATATTTCTCTGATGTTGGAACATAATATCTACTGTAAAATAGATCAGTGATCAGCCTAGGAAAAAGACGTTGATGACGAGACAAAGACCAGACTGTTTTATTTATTTATTTATTTGTTTATTTATAATAACGAGTATGATAATTTAAGATATGAGTGCGTCGCATGTATACTTGTTTAAAATTTTGATTAAAAACTAATTTAATACATTAATTTAATATTACTTAATTACTCTGACATACTTTTACAAAGAATAGCTTTGTCCTCCGAAAAAAATTAAGTATAGATGAAATTTTCATAACGCGCGAGGAGGTGGAAGACATAATATACAAACTAAAATAGAAAAACCATTTAAAAAATAAACAATAAATAACAACGGACCCGAACGGTATCAATACATAGAACACACTCACAATAATACTTATTTTAAACCACTAGAAAGGCAATTTTTAATGTTTTCTTATCTTACATTGTTAAAATAGACTTAGTATAATAACATTCAAAGGTTGAAAAGTCTTAGAAATCAGTAATAATTTAATAATTAATTATTTAAAAAGTTAAGAAAATTCTCCCATTCATTTTACATGGGATTGATAACAAATGATAAGGAAAAGGAACACAACAAACCGAATCGAATAAATTATCGAAAGCTTACGCCATCTTGTGACGTCATTACTAATCATCTCTATAGTTCACTAATATAAATTTTATAATAAATAACTCTTACAATATGTTTTTTATAAATAACAACAACTCTTCCATAAATGTGTACATACCTTTATTATTGAAGTAAAAAAACTCCAGTTCTTTTATTTTTTTTTTTCGTAATGCGGTGCTTATTTCAAATTATATTATCAATTTTGATTTTTAAATTTAATTTATTATTATATATACATATTCACAAAAATAAATATTATACAAAAATAACACTTAACTATAAAAAGAAAAAAATGGTCAGAACATTCAGCGTGTTGTTGTTTTTGTTAAATGGTACAGTGTAGTGGAAGGTTTTTATAATAGAAACTTACCTTGTTAGCTTGTTTGCTTTTAAAAGTAGCCATGGCAACTATAGTAGGTTTCATGTTAACTTGCCACGACCTATATCCTATGTTTATAAAATTCCATGAATACCTACCTCAATCGACCTTTAAATACTTCTCCCCCCCCCCCCCCCCCCCCCCTCTAAAACCCTTTTGTAGTAATGAATCATTTTAATTGCAATTTAAATTTCTAGACACAATCTTCCTAACGTAACAATATGAATTTTCCCTCAAGATAACTTTTTCTTTTAGATCTAGGTTTCAATCCCCCCCCCCCCCGTTTTAATTTATTAGATTTTTTTCTTTTTTTGACAAAGGTAAAAGCGATTATCGTGTGAATGTCAAGTCAAGGTTGAAGAATAAAATACTTTCGTTTATTCAACTTTGATTATTATTAAATCCTTTTTTTTTTACGCTACTGCTACTAGTTTTAATCAATTAATTAAATATTAGATGCATTTTTTAGGAACAAAATATATACCTACACACTACACAGGGTTTCGTTTTTTTATTATGTGAATTGCAATGAAACTTAAATTGTATTTAAATAAGTTAGGATTTTAATAAATCTAGATCTTCTGGAGGAGAGCTCGCCACAGATTTTTTTTAATCCTGACATTTCGAATCCATTACAGGGATCATTCTCAAGAGTTGCTCATAATTTAAGAGTATGGTGGTTTCTGATATTAACGGTTTACTTTAACTATCTGTGTAAAGTGGCTAATCCTCACGTCTTGTAAAGCAAGCGTTTTAACCCAGTAAAATGAGCGTTCAAGCGAGTAAAGCGAGCGTTTTAAGGTAGTTAAGCAAGCAAGTAAAGTGTGCTACTCGGTTCAATCGCTCGCTTTACTCAATTCAATCGCTTGCTTCAATAGCTCGCTTTACTAGATTCAATCACTACCTTTCCTCGCTTGAAAAGCTCGTTTCAAATAGCTTGAAATGCTCGATTCAATAGCTCACTTTACTCGCTTAAAACGCTCGCTATCCTTGCTTCAATCGCTCGCTTTACTCATGTGCTTCAATTGCTCGCTTTACTCATGTGCTTCAGTATCTCGCAAACACTCGCTTTACTCGTATGAAACCCTCGCTTTACTCGCTTCAAACCAATTGCTCGCTTTATTTGCTTCAATCGCTCGATTTACCTGCTTGAAACACTTCCTTTACACTCTTCAATCGCTCGCTTTACGTGCTTCAATAGCTTATTTTACTTGCTTAAAAAGCTTGTTGCAAATAGCTTGAAAGGCTCGCTTTAATAGCTCACTTTACTCGCTTAAAACGCTCGCATTACCCGCTTCAATCGCTCACTTTCCTCGTTTCAATCCCTCTCTTTCCTCGCTTAACCCGCTTCAATGGCACGCAAACGCTCGCTTTACTTGTGTGAAACCCTCGCTTTACTCACTTCAAACCAATTGCTCGCTTTACTTGCTTCAATCGCTCGATTTACCTGCTTGAAACCCTCGCTTTACTTGCTTAAAACGATCGCTTTACTAGCTTAAACCCTTGCTTTACTAGGTTAAATTGAAGCGAGTGTTTAAGTAAGTAAAGTGAGCGATTAAAGCGAACATTTTTAGCGATTACAGCTACGTTATAAAGAGAGGGTTTGAAGCGAGTAATGCGAAACGTGTAAAGCGAGCGATTGAAGCAAGTAAAGCGAGCAATTGATTTGAAATGAGTGTTACAAGCTGTAATTCTTAAGCCAATATTGTATCAATTACTCTATATTCGCCATAAATATCAGAAACAATATGCTTTGGGATGATGTAGGCTTTAATCAGCTCAGCATATTACTTATTTACAGATGGATCTAAAATAATCATAAACAATAGCAGTGCCTACCTAATTTTTCTATAAAGATTAATGATTAATCAGCCATTGGCAGATATTAATATTCAAGTTAATCTATACATTAATATCAAAATATATATATATATAAAAGATTAAGTGAAATAGGAGTAAAACATTATTTGAGCATAGTTAATTAGTAACTAACTAACCCTTTTTTTACTATGGCTTTATGGCCTATTCCTGTACACTATACACTAAGTACAGTTGGGTCTCTGTAGGCCGACACTCTGCCAGTCCGTCACGACCAGTAATCTGGCACTGAGGCTGAGGCCCCACCTCCCCATTTGCCGCGTGAAAGATAAGATAACTATAGAGGGGGAAACTAGGAAACACAGGGGCACTAGGGAATTTAATCTGACTGGCATGGTCCCATATGTATTGGATTAGAGAGAATCAACTGTATGACGAAGAAAGTAACAATACAAGGTAAATCAAGAAAAAACAATATAAGTTGAAAAACAAATTTTATATTTAAAAAGAAAATAAAAGTTTGCAAATAGATAATTAACAAGTAAGAACACATCCATATAATTGTAAAAAAAAAATCCAATTGCACATTATTACCTTTTTTTATAATAAAAAATAAATTTTATTTTGTATATATCTATACTAATTTGAAGAAATATTTCTAAAACAAACAAAATATATAAACACTTAACCACTACCTAATTAAGTTTGATAACAACAAAATTAAAAATTAAACAAATATATTTAAACATAAAATATATTGCAAAGCAAAAGGTATAATAAAAAATATAATAGAAAATACAACATTTTTTACTATAAATAACAAATTAATATTATTAGAGAAGAAGAGGAAGATATTTATATTCATTCTTCTGGCTTTTAAACAAGGATTCCCAGTAAATCTAGATCTTCCAGTGTAGACTCTGTGAGAGATTTTGTGAAAACCGATGTTTTGAACCCATTACAGGGATCATTCACAAATGAGTTTCTCAGGACGAGAGTCATTGCAACATTTCTAACCCATTACAGGGATCATTCTCAAGGGATTTACTCATGATGAGAGTCATTAGCAACTGGCTGCAAATTACTCTTATTCATTTGCAACTGGTTGCAAATGAATAAGAGTAATTTGCAACCAGTTGCTAATGACTCTCATCATGAGTAACTCCCTTGAAAATGATCCCTGTAATGGGTTAGAAATATCAGTATTCACAAAATCTCTCACGCAGTCTACTCCAGAAGATCTAGATTTATTAGAATCTCGCCGCAGAAACTTATCCCAAATAATAAGGATTTCTACAGCATCTATTGAGCTCTAGAATATATTATTGCTTCAGAATCTATTGAGCTTAAGATTTTTATCTGGGTCTCTCTACCTTCTATAATAATATTTTATGGTCTCCGGGCAAAAGGCCCTAACCCCAACTTTTAGAGATTTTCATATTCTAATTCTATTCTATTGTTCAGATTAGTCCAAGTATTTCTGTCCCCTCTATATATCAATTATAAAGATAATTTATTTTTTAGAAAAAATTAATAAAATATCAGAAGGCCCTTAACACCATTAAAGTTGATTTAGGCAGAATGCCTTAACCCTCAGTAAAAAAGCCCTACCCAACATTCATAAGTACTGTCAGCCAATTACGTCAACCGAACATTGCCATATCAAAAAAAAAAACAAAAAAAAAACACGATTCAAATGTCTTTACCTTCAAATTTTTTTACACACTCAAGAGTTCAACAAACTGCCAAAGGCCCTAACCAACAGTTCAATGAAGGTTAGGGCTTTTGGGCAGTATGTAGTTTTTCTTTTTTCTTTAAAGAAGCCACAATATACTCAATTTTATGGTTATTTCCTGTAAAAGGAGTGAAAATTTAGACAAAAACTAATTCCTCTTCTAAGAAGCAATTAAATGGGTTCTTGGGAATAGAATAAAATGGTATAGGTCTGGCAAATGGGTTTAATTTTTGGTAGCTTTATTGTTTTGTATTCCTTCAAAAAAGTTTTTTGGATGAGGGTTGGGGCCTCTTTTCCAGAGACCATTAGATGTTATTGAATTGGCTCTATAAACATGATTGACCAACAATTTCAATTTTTAAAATATAAATAATACTTTAAACTATTATATAGAGTTATACTCCGAACTGATATGATCTTTTATTATTGAACAAAATATTACCAAAAAGAAATGTATCAAAAAACATTAATAAGTTCAACACAAAAAAAATCAGCACTAAAAACTTCTTACATTTGTTTTTCTTCAATATAAAATTATAATTACTATTGGAGGAAAACTTCTTAGTACATTATACATTTCTATGCATGATTAAAATGAAAAAAAATAAAAATAAAAAAATAAATAAAAAAAATAAAAAAATCAAACCACCAAAAAAATGTTACTGCAAATTTTAGACTTTCAAGGCTATTTTAAAAAAGAAAAAACAGATTTTTTAATAACTCATAAAATTATAGTCATATAAACACTCAATTTTAAATTGTTGAGCATTCTAAACACACACTAAATATATATTATATGCATAAATATTTCTTTTAATAACCTTTTAATTTAAAACAGTTAAATTTAATAACAGAAATAAACTAACAATATACAAATATACATAATTAAATCAAAATTCAATTTTTTTTTTTTTTTTATTTTTTTTTTAAGTTTTTGGTAGTTTTCATACTACGGAAAGTTAAATTTTAATTTAAATCAAATTATAATTATTATTAACTACGGGAAACAGACAGTGAAAAATACACTCCAGCGCTGGGATGTATTTTTGTTTTTGGGATGTGTATTTTTCACTGTCTGTTTCCCGTAGTTAATAATAATTATAATTTGATTTAAATTATAATTAAATCATTAATATATTTTTTTAATTCTTTATAAAATGTTGCTTAAATCCTATCTTAACTCCACAAATATCCCAAGAACATCATGTTATACATAGATAAGAATAAGATATGAAGGAATAATACCTTGTGGAAAAAATATATAGGTAAGAATGGGCTCATACTAAAGGAAATAATTCCATGTGGAACAAAAATCTATGAAACTCAGGTTATGTATAGATAAGAATGATCTTACTTAAGAGAATAATAACACTTTATGGAACAAAATATATCCTAAGAATGTCAGATTATGTATAGAATAACAGGATCTTAAAAAAGGTAATAATACCTTATGGAACTAACTATAGTGAGTGGCGTGCTCTTTGCAAACCCCTGCACTCTTGAGTTCTCAGTACTTTAGACTAAGTAAGTATAAGGAGTTTAACAATAATCTGTCCAAGTTTTCTCTTCAACCTGAATTCTCCACACTTTAATTAAATTTTAAGTCAAAGTTAATTTTATCAAAATAAAATTTGTATTAATATTAAAATAGTTTTTACCAAATTAAAATTAAAAAATTAAAATCTATTTATTATAATCAACCTTATTTGATGGTCTAAAATAGTACGTCTTATAAGGACTTCGTAGTGCATTACGAAGACCTACATGCGTTTGTCTGCTTAGGGCTTCCTTTTGAGCTCTACATTTCTTTTTATTGAGGGATATTTTATTTTTTTCATTCTGAGCTATTGGTTCTTTTTCATCAAGGGGTGTTTGAATCATATCATTAAGAGCCACTGCTTTCTTATCAGTTAGAGGCGTTTCTTTCATTTGGCTAAGGGCGGTTACTTCATTTTCATTATAAGGTGCTAACTTCTCTTCATTAAGAAGTGGCTCAGTTATTTCACTTGGAGCAGTTAGCTTCTTTCCATTAAAATCTGTTCCTTGTCTTTCCTGTTTATATATTTCTTTGTTTTCATTGAGAGCTGTATCTTCCTTTACATGGTGATCAGTTAGTTTCTTTTTATCAAGCTTTGTTTCTTTCTTTTTATTGAAGGCTGTTCCTGTCTCACGTTGAACTGTTAGTTTGTTTTTATTGAGAAAAATTTTTATCTTTATACTTGGAGTTGTTACTTTCTTTTTATTGGGAGGTGCTAGTTCATTATGATCCATTGCTTTCTTGTTAAGAAGTGTTTCTTTTGTTGCACTATGAGCCATTATTTTGTCATCATAAAAATCAGTTTCTTTCTGTTCCTTTGGAGCTGTTACTTCCTTTTCATTAAGAGGTGTTTGAATCTTATCATTATGAGGCATCGGTTTTTTGTCATTAAGAAGTGTTTCTTTTGTTGCACTTTGAGCCATTATTTTGTCATCATAAAAATCAGTTTCTTTCTGTTCCTTTTCAGCAGTTACTTCCTCGTAATTAAGAGGTGTTTGAATCTTATTGTTTTGAGCTATTGCCTCCTTGTCATTAAGAATTAATTCTTCCATTTTGCTTTGAGCCACCAGTTTCCTTACATTCAGATTGGTTTCTTTCTTTTTTAAGTGTGAAGTTACTTTCTTTTCACTTTGAACTGTTACTTCCTTTTCATTAAGAGGTGTTTGAATCTTATCATTATGAGGCATCGCTTTTTTGTCATTAAGAAGTGTTTCTTTTGTTGCACTTTGAGCCATTATTTTGTCATCATAAAAATCAGTTTCTTTCTGTTCCTTTTCAGCTGTTACTTCCTCTTCATTAAGAGGTGTTAGAATCTTATCATTATGAGGCATTGCTTTTTTGTCATTAAGAAGTGTTGTTATTGCTTTACTTGGAGCCATTAACTTCTTTTCATAACAATCTGTTTCCCTTGTTTCATTGAGAGCTGTTAGTTTATTTTCATTAAGATTTATTTCTTTTTTTCTATTATGAGGGGTTTTAATATGAGCTGTTGGTTTCTTCTCATTACAGGCTGTTTGTTTAATTTTATTGTGAGCTTTTTGTTTCTTTTCAGTTTGCTTTTGGCTTACCAGTTCATTCAAATTATCTGATAATGCTTTTATACGTATTTTGGAGTGATTCTTAGACCAATGTTCGATCATTGAATCAATTTTAAATGTATTGAAAGAACAAATATAACATTTCATATATTGATCATTGTTATTATAGGAACAAAAAGATTCTTTATAACGGTTCGATGTAAAGGGGTGTAAATTAAACTTTGATGAAGACCGATGATTGTCTAAGTTTGATAAACACAGATGAGAATCTAAGTTTGACATAAAAAGACTATTAATAATTGTTTGAGTTGCTTTATCACAAGTGTTTCTATAAGAACTATATAATTGTAAAGAATTACATCTGCCCCAATCATTCTCTAATTCTAAATCAACAATTTCTTCTTTTATAGACACTTCTGATTCAGAATCAGATATAGGACCGAATAAATCTTGCAATGTACCACAATAATTATTAGCGTTATTATCTCTAACTTTGCATTTATTATGTAGACTAGAGCAAGCACAACAGTTATTCCTCTCCAAATTGATGTTCATATCTTCATAGCTATTTAATAGAGGCATACTTCTGATATTGCCTTTGATATTAACTTGTTTGATTTTTTTCGGCGTAACAACACTATTAAAATTGGTACTTGGAGAAACAAGTTCTGTATGGTCTTGGATCAGTCTTCTTTGAATATAAGGGTCAGGTAGATATTTCTTGTGGTAAATTTCATTGCTACATTTTGAAACACACGTTTCACACTGACTATAAACATTAACAGGGTTATTATTAGAATCATTTCTATTAAATATACTAAAAAGACATGTTTTGCAATGTTCTGTCAAATTAGTTTGACAACAAAAATTCAATTTACAAATCGAACAAGAAAGAGTATGATATTTTAACTCGTGATTTCTTCTAATACCTGAAAACATAAACCCAGACGTACAAAATCGACAAGGAAAAGGGAAAATATCCGGGTGATTTACTCTAAAATGTTTGTACAGTGATTTCTTTTTCTTCAGAGAAAAAGTACACAATCGACAAGAATAAAATAAGACTTTAGAATAACTAGCGCAACTTATTTGGTAATAATAATGATTAAATTTACTGTAAGTCTGAATCTTCTTTTTGGATTCAATACAATTCTGAATTTTCTGTTGAGTGTTTGGTCTTTGATTAGGGTTCTTTTTATTTTCCGAGTTGCATCCACTGTTAGATTTCTTCTTTTTGTTTGCCGAACCACAGCGAATCCTGAAATTAGGTAATATCAGCTTCGTTACAGAGTCACCTTCTGATCTGTAAAAACTTGTACTCGGTTCTGGATTCATTTTCAAGGATATCTGTAAAACAATCAAAAATTGAACATTTAAAACAATTATCAAAATACAGATTTGCTACCATTCGTTCTTGTCATGCATGAGGTTCCGGGACATATCCCAACTCCAGCAAGGGGCCTCACATTTGCCTTGGTTAGTAGTAGTAAGGTCCTAGTACAAGTACTAGACGGGTCGGACGAACCACTTGTTCGAACCTAGCTATTAGGCCATCACTTAGGCCTTTTTTACTATACCTGTGGAAGAGAGTTCCAACCACTTTACACATCATATCCCTGTACATTGTACCGCCGAAGGGAGTATGACGTGATCAATAATGAGCCATATAAATCAGAGCGTCACGGCGAGGAATCGAACCCACAATCTCGTACCGCTCATGATTCAGTGATGGCCGAGCAGACGTGGTAAGTAATTTAATCCACATGGCCCCACTGGCTCTCCTTCGCCTTGGTTAACTCCAGGTTCTATTTTTAGGGTTTATTCATCATTACTTCAAATTCCTTTGGTAGTTAGACAGGAAGGACGAACCACCTGTTCAAACCTAGCAATCAGGCCACATTGGGCCCATTTTACTAACCCCGTGGTGGAGAATTCCAGCCACTTCCCACATCAAACCTGTACATTGTACCGTCGAAGCGGGTATGGTGTGGATAGTAGTGAGCTATATAAGCGTGCGTCAAAGTCAAGAGAACCCCTCAGGGGGTGTCCCTCGCCCTGCTCCGTCTGCGATTCATAGATTCAATTCAGACTATTATGGCACTCATTGATAGCTGGGCGGGGGCCTAGAGCACCTCGGCCACGCTGGCTGCCTACTTTATAGGTAGTAAGACCCAACCTCTGCAGCGAGAGATTTTAGCAGCCCGAGCAGAGATGCCAGTTAATAAAGTTTGTTGTTATGCTCATGTCATTATACTTTGTTGAAAATTGAAGAAAAAAAACAAAAAAAAAAACAGGAGGGGAGCCAATGAGAGTTCGAGATTTTGGCAGGTAGTAGGTCGAGCCAACTAGGCAAACAAAAATATCACTGGATAACCTTAAGATAACCGATTTGTTAGAAAAGTAAACAAATTAATCGGCTTTGTTTTTTTTATAACCTGACTGAACAGTGAGGGGGAAACCAGTGAATACGTCTCTATGGCTTCAAGAACAAATTGTTAACTGTGTAAGCTGTGAATCCACCTTTAGGTTGAAAAGTAAAAACCTTAACCTTCCTTTATTTTTCTTAGAAAGTGCCACTTCAGGTGTTTTTATAAAAAAAAATCATTTATCGAGATTCTACGACCGGAATCATTTTAATAATGCAAAACAAACAGTTTAAAAAAAATTGCAAGAAGAAATAAACGGGCCAAACAAACTGCCAAAAAAAGCAGATTTACTGCTTGTGCAGATTTACCCCAATTGGGGGGTACCAAATTAAAAGAGGTGCCATGTGACAACACCTTAGGCTGGTACCCCCTGTTTATTTTTATTATAAATACTTGTTGAAATGGTATTTTAAACAAATAAAAAAATAACAATCTTAATAGGGGAATGTTCAAAAGCAGTGTGGCATTTGTATACCCAATAGATCTATTATTGGCAAAGGCCATGGCTTACTGGCAACCCATAAGCTGCAGCTCTAAATTCCTAAGTCAATGTGTTTTGATTTGGCTCTCAAGCAAGAGAAAAGAAGAAAGTGAAGATGTTTTTCCTTTACGTCTTGTAAAGATTGTTACGGCCATTTAGTTTTTAGGTTTTAACTTCTTTTCTTAGTATTTTCTAATAATTTTACTTTGAACTATCTAATTATTTACTTTTATTTGTGATTTCTTTGGTATAATAATTTTTGTTTCTTTTCGTAAAATGTTTAATTTAATCATCTGTAGCCTGATTTTAAGATTCTTGCTTTAATGATCGAATTAACTCTAACTTCTCTACTTCTTTCGACTGCTTCACTTCTGTTTTTAATTATATTCACCTCCTTTTCATTCCTTAACCTTCTACTAAGGGAATACTTCTTTTTAGTCTCTCTAAAACCACGGACAGGTTCACACCTTACTTAAGCCTGCCTACGTTGAAGTTCTCTTTGTGTCACGACTTACTGTCCAGCTTCTCGAACCTTAGACGTACTGTACCGGCCCGGCATCCTGTTCTGTGCTGACTTAATAAATTCGTCTCTCTTGACCCGCTGACTCGTTAACACCTCTACGTGCCTACGTTCAGTGTCACGTACTGTGAGTTAAGCCCTACTGACTGACTTCATGTGCCTCTGGCGTATAGGACCCTACTGTACTGGCCTCCCGTCAATTTTACTTCCGTACTGGTTGGAATACGCTACATACATCTTATCTCCCCGCCAGCTTGATCAACCACCTGCTTGTGAACTTCCAACAAACCACCCAATGCTGGGAGTGTGTTAAGAAGCCACAGGACATTCTACAAGATTCACCACAGGATACACCTTACTCTATCATTACCTTTTATGTAACTATTCTATATTTTTTTACTAACCATAGTTTTAATACTAACACCGTTTTATTCTTTTGTAAAACTATATATACTTCTTTTTACATCTAAAATTATACACAAAGTTCAAACTATTTTCTTTTGTTATTATTTATGCTTCTTGTCAGAGCTACCACTGGCATTTTCTCTACTTATAGTGTCGACAATCGGTGTGCCAATTTGGGCAACCTTGGAGCGCTAACAAAGATCGATAGCCTTTTCGTTTAAATAATTAAAATTTTATATGTTCTATGTGATTTCTTAACACATTACAATTGGCTAATAATTAAAATTCGTTATAATAGTATAAATAATAAGAATTATAAGTAAATACACACTCACCCTGGTCAAACAATTAGAGATGACGATTTACACCAAAACATTAAGCTTATAACATTCACAGATGATTCAAAGGGCGACTTAACAATAAATAAGATAAGAATACATCTCGATGTACATTATTTAATATTTTGATTTATTATTTCGTTCACCTTCGTACTCCGATATTCAAATATAAAAAAAATTAAAATGAAAAACGTGTTAAGAGTTATCTTTTACCGTTACTTAATATAAAATAAAACATTATAGATAAATATGTTATCGTTAATGAACCAAATTAAAGAGAGATTAAGATTAAAAGAAGAAACATCAATTTACAAATGTTTACTTTAATGTTTAGAATTTAGATGTAAACAAAAAGCATAAAACCACTGTCACTCCCCCTTCCTTTACTATAACCATGATTTCTATTTCTAAGAAATCTATTTTAACGGAGAACGAAGTTTTAATTTATTAAAATTGTTAAAAACAAACAATTTCTTCAATATAGTTTTGTAAGTTTCTTTCAGAATTCAAATGAAGCGAAAAATAAATGAACACTATAAATTTTAAAGTCGTAAATATAAAATTAATGCGTTCGTTGTTCGTTTGAGTTTGGGTTTGAATTAGGAGTTTAGCGCTAAAAAGAGATCTTTATCTGAATCAGTTTAGCCTCTTTTATTTAAACTAAATAAAGATACCCAAAGCATTAATTTTTAAAATGGGTAAAAATTATCCGGACTACTCAGATAAAAAATATTAGTATGTACATTTATTTTGTGGTTTTCCCCATTTTGCAGTATCCTATCCCTTGAATGTATTTTTACTTTCTCAAATACGTAGCATAAATAAAGAGTTCTGATGATGTTGATTAAAAAATTCTATAATAACCATATAAATAGTTTGGCTAAATCGGATTGTACGTGCCCCAGAAATTTTTCGTACTTTTTCCTACTTGATTTTAGAGAAATTATATATGTATGATTTGTTCATAGGAGAGTTTATATCCCTTTGTCTAAAAATATGTTGGAGTACAGAAAAGGGTACACAAAATTAAGGTTTTTAATATAATATACGGGATTTTATCACCTAACCTCAAAGTGGGGGCACATACAATCCGATTTACCAAATAGTTTTCCCGGGGAAAATTTAGTTCCTGAGAAAATAGATAATATTAACTTATAAACACAAAGGTTGAGAGACTGGGTTCGATTCCCACCCAGGGAGAAGTTATTTTTATGTTACATTTTGATTAAATAATCGATAATAATTTTATGAAACAATGACAACTCGAGACGTCTAATGAATGGAATATAGACCAAGTAATATGACTCTCATAAGATATGAGAAAGTTTATATTAGTTCTAGTTGTATTGGACAATTTCTTTTTTGGTCAATCTTCATCTGTTCTCTGATGTTTTCTCACCCTGATTAAATTCCTCAAAATATCGGTAATATCAACTATACTCGTCAAAATTTAAACTGATTTTGACACAGTGGGAAAATCTTTAAACTGGAGTAGGGAGCTAATATTTTCAATGAGAGCTCGAGATATTGATGTCTTTAGAAATCTAGAAGGTCAAATATCGAAATATTAATTTCTCATTGGCTCTCCTTTCAGTTTCTTTCATTGTCAAAAATAAATTCTAATAATTTTAAGACTAGTAAAAAAAAATTATAATATATTTTTAAAAAAACAAACAAACAAAGAATTAAGTTATTTATTCAACCTCTTGACATTTACACAAATACGGTGAGAAGTCACTAAATCATTTAATCAGAATGTCCTCTTCATATCCAGTATCAAACATTGAAATCTGAATTGTAAAATAAATATTAGTAATAGACAATAGAAACTCGATATATCAATTTTTATGAAAGTTTTACGTACATGCCTAAAGAGGTTTGTCGTTTGTCAATACTACCTGTTTAGAGTTTCTCTACTCTTACCTGTCAAGAATTTGTCTACTCTTAATCCTGTCAAAGTGTCATCCTTTATTAATCTGCTCAATAATAAATAAATATTCATAATTTTCTGTTCATTTCCTTATTATAACCTAGTATATCGCGTATCGTTTTGTCATAGTCAATTTTTCAATAACATTTTTTTGTTTATATCTACTTTTATAGTTTTTCTTCTTATTATATTTTACTCTAGTGTTCTCTTTATTTAAGGTTTATGATGTAGTTGACTGCTATAACGCGTTTTAATTACTGATTATCTAAAAATAATTATTTACAATATTTGGTTTGATTAATGCCCTTTTAATTCTAAATAAATATAATTAAATTATATTTTATCAGACCACAAAATCAATTATTAATAAATCTATTTATTGGGTGAAAAATGAGAGAAACCCATTTTTAATTTAAAAAAAAGTAATCTCTTAGTTAATAGTAATAGATATAACTGTCAAACTTTAACAGAAGATTTGTCTTAAAGTATAATGACCCTAAAGTTTTGTGAAAATGGAGTTGTGGCTGATTGATAGAAGAATTTTCTGTGTAGAGAATTTTATTAGGCCCAATTTAATTATTTTACTTAGAGGTGACTTCAGCCATTTAGGCTAGGTGCACACAGCAGTCTTTTGGCCTGCAGACAGTTTTGTCACTCTGTTATATAAAAAATATAAATGTAAAATAAATTTTAAAGCTATGCTATTAATTTAAATTTTCGTAATATCAGTATCATAATTAATAATTTGTACATAATCATTATAATAATGCCTCTCCAAATAAAGGATTCAGATATTTTTTACATAAATAATTAATTATCTTACATTTAAATCACTTCTTTGAAGATTTAACATATTCTCCGTCAACTCTATATTTCTTGACAAAAATAGGTTTAATGATATTGACATAATTTATTATTTACTGTCATATTATATAGTTTTTTTTATATTCTTTATTGAGTATTATGTATTACCGTTAGTTGTAATAGATAATCAATATTATCTATTACTGAAGTAATTTTTTATGCATAATTATTCCTATTATCTTATCTGGATAACAAATCACTGCAATTATATGCATATAAATTACCTATAGAAAAGTGGTCAGAATAAATAAAACAGAATTATAATTTACAAAACTATGTAATACAAATGTACATAGAATTAATCTGGTTAATAATTAATATTCCCACTCATATATATTACATTTTATTCTTGTAATATACATTATATTATAACAACCCCTATTACACATTTAAAAAATATATATATTTTACTAA
Source organism: Gerris lacustris (assembly GCA_951217055.1). Taxonomy (NCBI): domain Eukaryota; kingdom Metazoa; phylum Arthropoda; class Insecta; order Hemiptera; family Gerridae; genus Gerris; species Gerris lacustris. The sequence goes on along the minus strand of OX578281.1, from coordinate 29,817,218 downwards.
GCTTCATCCCTTTTCACTCCATACTCTACGTTTCTCACAATATCATTTGATTATATTCATTTAAAAAAAAATAATAACTTCTATTTTTAATTATAATATTATATTTATTAATTTAAAATACAATATAAATATATTCAATTTTTAAAACAAAATAATTTGTTTTAATTATTTTATTAGTAGCATAAGTAATACACTAACTAATAGATATTTTATCATTTTTATTTATTTATCTGTATTATTATTACTTTTTATCTTTCTGCGGAAACTACTTTATTTCTTTTAAAGTTTAAAATAAATCAATTTTATTGATTAAAATTTAATTAATTAAAAAAATAAAAAATAATTTATGTAAACTTTTTGTTAATTACCAAAATGAAATTACATATTTCTATTTTATACATTTACTCAATATCATGTTCATTGTCTGAATTGACACCAGAGCGAGTTGAAAGTGATAATTTGGAATTTATTCTTAACGATTTTATTGGTCAGATGTTAGAAAGATATTTTACTAATGAAAACTGTTTGGCAGTAATTGGAAATAGATATTTATCAACAAGATTTAATTTATCAGTTAATTTTCTAAGATTCGGTATTGAAGATGGTGATAGCCTTGATCATTGTATAAAAGATATCAGATCATTCTTGTTATTTGCTTTAGCTCATAATTGCTCCAGGTATGTTGTTAAGAATTTAATCTATAAATATAGTGGGTAGTTTTTGACAATATAATATTCTGGTTGATTTATTATAGTTAAATATTTTGAGATGAACTTAAAAAAATAAATCTTGAATTGTACCTATTATGTATTGTATCTTGTACATGGCCTAGATTGGTCTAGGATGAGACAATCCAAATTATTTATTAATAGACCCTCTTCTAAGAATCGCAAGAAGTAAACTGAGTCTAAATCAGAATAATAATGCCACACATTGACAGGCTTCTTAACAGATAACAGGCATCTACAGTTAATTGGATAATAAACTAACCAATCGGCTGGCTGTGCGGGAGGGACAAAAAAAACTCCTTTACATTTTTATTAGCCGCTGCCCCGGGCTGCTTATCATAGATGACTGATCTTTGGCGAGGTAGCCGTTCCTATAAGGGAGCTAATATAAATATCCATGAAAAAAAAAATGATAACATTTTTTTAAGGTATCAGACTGTTGAAGGAATAGAAAGTTTACTGATTCATAGAGGGAACACTTTCTTTAAAGGGTTTGTTCATCTGGTAGTCTATGTCTTTGGGGACGAATATCCCCTGGTCCTTAAAAAAATGTATTATTTTATACTAAAAGGGTACACCTGGATTGGGGTAATGGGGAAATTTAAGAGCTAAAACTTACCAGGTGAGGAAAACCTTTTCTCAGACCACTCTGGTCTTATATTTAAAAATATAGAGCTTGAGATCCCAGGGGTGGGCCTCCAGGTCAGATCTTGCGATCTTTCCCAGATCTTCCTGCGTCTTCGAAGAATATGAATTATTAAAATGATTGTAATGCCTGATTAAAATTACCTGTAATGATCGATGTGAGAAAATTTATAAGTAAATGAGTGAGCAAGGTCGAAGCGACGACAAGTTCAAAACTTGAATAAAGAAAATCTTTAAAATAGAGTAAAATTTATTTAAATATCAATGAACATTATTCTCTTCCTTTCTATTAGGAGATAAGAACTGAAAATAGGGTTGACCAGAATTAGGAAACTATCCAAATATATAAACCACATGTGCGTTCATAGACGCAACACATGAATAAAACCTCTTTAAATTTATTAATATACCACAATATGTATAATGGTGAGACGATCGCATCCAGTCGAAGATCGACGGTTTCAATAGCAGCTCCAGGTATCTGCGACGATTAAAAGACTTGAGCTTCCTCTCTCTGGGTTCTCTCCAGGGTAGAGACGCTTGGCTCTTGTAGGCGACGGCGGTTTCGAATTTACGTTTAAGAAAAGATTTTAAATTGAATGAAATTGTTACTGACTTCCTGACTTCAGGGCAATTAAAACTGTCTCAATGGACTTTAAGAACTTGGCTTATAATACTTAAAAATGAAAAAGGGAATATTACCCAACTACCGGCTAAGCCGCAATGGCGTTTTTCTATCAGGGCCGTAATATATACGCACCCCACGCCTTCGAGTCCCTGGTACCGACTGCCGGCTTCCGCCTCTCGTATCCCCCTTGGCCGCCTCCGTGGCGTCAGAACGTGTACTCTCCTTATTGGTCGACCTCAAGCGGGGTGGGGAGAACTGGCGCCAATATTTAACTTACAAACTTTGGGGCAGCATTAACTACCTACCCCCTAATAAGAGGAACCTCTTAATACATAGGCAAAATGTGTGTCGCACACACCAGAGCAAGTACATATTTTATAAAAAAAAATATAAATGTAAAATAAATTTAAACGCCATGCTGTAATTTTCAGGATTAAATATTCTCAAGTAGGGGTCAAAATATCACAGATAATTTTTTTTTTTTAAGTAGCTGTTAGACACTAGAAGGAAATCCAATAGTGAAATAGCATACAGAAAGGGTATGCTATGTAGGAAAAATATAATCAAATATTTTCTTGAAATAAATAATTGTTTAATTGCTGCAAGTGGCTTTGATTCCATATCTCTCAATAAAATAAGTACCCGTTTTCCAAAAAAAAATCAAAAAAAAAAAAAAAAAAATCACTTTTTGCGGAAAACTATCTTATTAAATAACAGAAAATATCTTAATTTAAATTCTATGATTTGGTTTCACTTTTATAGGCCCACAAAAAAAATAGTTAAAATATAACATAATTAACTTATAAAAAATCAATTTGTTGTCCTGAAACTATGTTATTTTATTTTTATCATTAAAAGGCACAAATTAACAGGGTACTTAGTAAGCGAGTCTTTTTCGACCCTAAAGTGACCTTACCATAATATAACATTGTTCTACTCACACAATCTGTTTTATATTTATGTCTATTTTAATGTTTTCTTTTGCAGTTACATATTGATATCAAAAGAAGTGACATGTTTCTGGGCTGGATATGAGTGGGCGAGGAATAATTCGATGGTAAGACAGCAGCCAAAGTTCCTGTTTCTTCCTCAACACTTTAATCACAATCTAACTGATGATTTGTTCTCGAACAAGAACACTAAACTTTGGCCACATATTATTGGAGCTGACTTCAGCAACCAATCTGGTTTCATTTTTATCATTATTTTTCGCATATTATAAAGAAGAAGCATAATTTTTGGCTTATAATTTCACTTTATTTGGATATAATAATTATCAGTGGTGCAGCAGCCCAAGGAAGATTAGGCTTAGAACTGATGTAACTATCCATGTATGCATGTTTGGCATGTCGTTCCATCAACTGCATAAAATGAGGTACTTTTTAATTAAGCGCCCTCACGATGAAAATCACTACCAGCTAACCACTTCTAACCACCCCAAACTGCCTCTAACCCCTTTCCCTATGAAAGGAGAGGTGGTTAGAAGTGGTTAGAGGTGGTTAGCTCTGGTAGTGATTTTCATTGGGAGGGCCCTTAATTATTAACAAGTTCTCAATTCATACAGTTGTAACAACATGCCAAACATGCATATTGAAAAAATATATATATTTAAATTTTCAAGTTATTGGTAGTTTTCATACTACGGAAAGATTAAATTTTACTTTAAATCAAATTACAATTATCAATAACTACGGGAGTCATACAGAGAAAAATAGACCCCCGCACCGGGACTCGAACCACGGGTCCTCCTATTAATCCGTTACAGGTGCTCTTACCAACTGAGCTATATGGGAGAATGATTGTTGCTCAGTTGGTAAGAGCACCTGTAACGGATTAATAGGAGGACCCATGGTTCGAGTCCCAGTGCGGGGATATATTTTTCTCTGTATGTCTCCCGTAGTTATTGATCATTGTAATTTGATTTAAAGTAAAATATATATAGTTAAAAACTAGCAAATAAGTAGTTTTACAGAGTAAAGCTATACATTAGTCTTAAACACACTTTGAAACTTTTATAGCAATTGCAGTTGTTGGTTTTTTACATAAAAACTGTTTTTATTTTTTTATGAAGATTTTCGTGTATTTTTTATTATTTTGCATTGTCATTGGATATTCATAATTTGTAAAATATTCAGCATAACAGGCTGTCAGAAAGTGTGTTAAGAATATACATATACTGCACAATTTGTACCTCACAAACAAGTTAAGTGTTGTTTACACTGTCTTGTAAAGTATTTGTTTACAGATGATAATATAACAAGATTACTTCTTTACACTAATGATTTTCACTCAAGAGATAATTATGACAAGATTTTTCTTGATGAATGGAGTCATGACGAAGGCTTCATCGATGACAATGAATTGTATTTTGATAAAATTGCCAATCTTAAAGGAAAAGGTACAAGAGGTTTTTAATTATTTTACTATTATTATTTAATTTATTTATTTACATCATAATAAGCTTTTACAACATAATGCATGTAGAAAATAGTTAAGTTACACTATTATTTTATTATTTATTTATTTTTGAAATATCTTTAAGTTACAATTAGATTACAAAATTATTCGTTAATGTTGAAATATTGTCTAAGACCAAAATTGTTACCCTTGTGGGTGTTTTAGTGATTCGAGTCTCCACCTTTTCCTATCCACCATATACAATGTTCGATCCTTTAGATGGATTTGAAGGTGGACTAATTGTGGAATTCTGCAAGATTCATAATTGCACAACTAAAACGGTTTCCGATGAGGGTCATCTTTGGGGAGTTGTTTACAGCAACTTAACTGGAAATGGTAAATAAATCTCATCTACTTCAATCTTTAACTGACTGACAAATCAGTTAAAGTTATATATTATATTTTTTCAGAATAAGTTAATACATTTATACATTTCAATTTAAACAACTAACTTGTAAGAAATTGTAAACATTGTTACTACTCTGTATATATTTAGAGATTTTTTATGATCTAGAAATAATCACACGACACTAATAAGTCTAAATATTTTGGGTAGGAGAATGAGAAATGCATTTATAACATTATTACTGAAGCTAGTATGTGGTGCTGATGAATCTCTTCATGAGCAAATCCCTTGAGATAATTTTAGCAAAATTTAAAAAATTCATTGACAAATTTTTCTAACGCTGTATTCTTCAGAACATCTTGACTCCTGGCCTAGGGAGCTCATGCTATAGACTTGACACTAGTCTAAGGTAAAAGGCTATAGACTTGACACTAGTCTAAGGTATTAGATTTTAGATTGATATCTATATGAGAGTGATTCACATCTTGAAAATGATTTCTATTTTCTTTTAGGATCAACTTGCATGCCACCAAAAACTGGGTGCAAGTATAATGGCATGAATATAGTGCAGTCTACTGTTTACTCTACCAATGAATCCAGGCTTTATACATATAGGATAACTATTATTACTCTACATACATCTTTTGACTAATGATATTTAAAAAAAAGTTATTTGCAGGCATTTTAGGACAGATTGTGACAGATCGTTCAGATGTAGGTGCTGCAGCTTTACCCATTTCACCCTGGGAGAACTCAGTCCTGGATTTCTCTAGTGCTTATTTCTCTTCTATTGTAACTTGTCTTGTGCCTAGACCTAAACAGCTACCATACTGGATGGTACCGTTCATGCCTTTTGATTTAAAGATGTGGCTAGCTCTGTTAGCATCTTTAATGATTGCTGCTATTTCACTGCGTATTGTAACCAGAATAGCCTTTTTATATACAAGTAAGTATTTAGTGATTACCAGCATTATCAATAAAAATCAATTCATATTATACTGTTAGTATAGATGCTATATCATAGATTTTGATTGCTTTTCAAGAAGTGTTAAAGATTGTTCCATTTTATTAGATTTCGTTCCTTAAGGGACATCATCAGGCTGGTCATTTGCTTATTTTGAAGTTTCCATTGGGTTGGCATAAAGATTACACTTGCTTTTTAGTTAAAAAAAGAAAAATTGCCAAAATAAGTTAATAAAGGAAACATACCACCACAGACATAACTATAGGTTTTGCCTATTCGAGAGAATATATTTGTGACTTTATTTTAACATTTGCATATCTACCCTGCTTATTTAATGGTAACTAGAGCTTACAAATAGACTTATTATATTTTCAAACAACATCCTTATTACAAAGTCAGACTTTGACAGATGAAATGCCAATTAACCCATTGAATGCGTAATCCAATTGTTGAACCTACCTTAGTGACTGAATAAAATTTACACAATTTTAAAAGTTAATTATAAATAAAAAAAAAAATGTTTGGATCCACTGTGGATACAAACGTCAGCAGGCCTGAAGAAGCCTTGCAAGATGGTTCTACTCGAGGCACGGAGAATAGAGCTACTGAGGGCTGAAAGGGAGAGCTTGGATCCACTGTGGATCCAACAGTGGATCCAACGTCACCCACCAGGCGCGTTAGCACGGCATGGATCCACAGTGGATCCACCCGCATTGAATGGGTTAAATTACATAATCTCCTTTATTAACACTTAAGACAGTGGCACACCCATGATTTTATTATTCAAATTATAGTGTGCAACATAACTTTATTTGTGCTTTATAAGCATTAATTATAAAAAAATTACTTTTAGGATTTGGACCAGACTTAAAAGCTAAAGGACAATTCTTCAGTATGGGTGATTCTATAATCAGATCAATCGGTTTAGTTCTGGCTCAATCTCCGAGTTCTAGAATGATTGGAGATTCACCCAACAAACATCTCTTCACATCTTTTGAAATACTTTTCCTATTTTTTGTAGCTTGCTATAGTGCAGGCTTGGAGGCTTATCTTACTGTACCAGTGTATGTAAATTCCATATAAGTAACATTAACATTTTGTGTAAAAAAATACTTAGAAAGTATTTGTAGAGATTAATGCACCCTTATCTGTTAGTTAGGTATGAATAAAAAAAACTTTCTAAGTATTTTATACAATGAAAACCCTTACTTATTGATGAGTTACTTTTAATTAACCTCTCTCTCGTAATAATGAAGTGGTACCACTAAATCTCAGTCAAAACAATCAATTATTTATTATATTATACTTGTTTCATTTTTGTTCACTTATAATTATTAATTTTTATTTTATTTTCAGATATTATCCACCTATAGATAGCCTGGATGAGTTAATATCAAGTAATTTGAAGTGGTTGGCTGAACATGAGGCTTTCTTATATTGCTTACAGTACGATATCGATCCAAAGATAGTGGGCCTTGTTAATAGAGCTGTGGTAAATATTCTTTGAGATCTCATATTTTTAAATTTGATATTTTTGAGTTATTACAGTCAAAATTCTCCTGCCAGTTCCTGAATCTAAGAATTATCACATCTTTTTCTACATCTTAATTTTAAGTATTCTGCTATCTCCCATTCTCTAGGTATGTCCTAACCATTATAATCTTGAAAAATTATTTATAATTTTTCTATACCAGAGGCATCTTCAAGAATTTACAAATTGCTTTGATAAAAGTGAATCTAGACTAAAAGTATTATCTTAAAAATCTTTTAAAGTTTTAAAATCTTAAATATTTCTCTAGTATTGGAGATGAAAGTCACAAATTATACATTAAGTATCCTACATCTTCCAAAGATTTGCAACCAACTTAAAGAACGGTTTATGATTCAAAATGCTGTTACTGTGGAAGAAACATAACTTACCTAATATGACACTAGCAGAAATATTAAGTGATAACTGATAACAAATGATGGTGATTTAGCCTGAATTTCAAACAAAAAGTTATTGAGAGACCGGGGTTTCCCTACCTTCTACATTCTACCAATTAAATTTAGTTTGAATAAATTAATTTAAAAAAAAAAATGTAAAACTGTTGTAGATCAGACCGAGTGATGAACTTCTGAAGCTTGGATTGACTGGAGAATACGCTATCGCACTTGAGATCTTACCAGACGGGAGTTCTCCAGATAGAGATCATCTTTCTGAACAAGTTATTTCATTATCACATCTGATGAGAGGTCGACTTTACGATTCACCTGTTGGCACTGCATTTCAAAAAGGTAATTTCTCAAAATATTATGCAAATTTAATTAGTAATTATTCTAGATCTTTGTAGGACTCATTTATAGATGGGCAATAAGAGCAACATTTTTTTATTTATTATGAAAGAACCACAATAGTCAATAATTTCAGACAGTGACATTCCTCGTTTTGGAGGTCAAGGCAAAATTTCATCAAGCTTGAAATAAAACTGGCATTTGGAAAAGAAAAAAAAAAAATGTAAAACTAAACCACAGACATTCCTTCTTTATTTATATATAATATATAAAATGCCCCGTAGCTCCTTTCCAACTATTATTATAAAGTGTCATTTCACTACTGGTGGGGTATTTTTATTCATTTATTTATTCTTGTTTTTATTTTAAATAGGATCTCCATACTTGCCTGGATTCAATTCTATGGTACATTCATTCATGGATACTGGAATTTTGTTTTTCATGATATCTGATGCTGCGAGGAATTTTTTATCACATGGGTAAATTAATTTTTCTGTCCTATTAATAAATTTATTAATAATTAGAAACTATAAGTCTTCGTTGCATATAAATCTAATAAATTAGTGCTGAATATTATAAATTGTCTCTCTACGTAAACTGGCTAATTTGTTTATTTTAAATTACAAAGCAGCTTTCAGCCTTCATAAGGCCATTATCAGTGCCAGAATGTGGAAGAAGCATGTAGGCATGGAGTAGAGTGTGCAGAAACCTTGACTTTTTGCTAAATATTACCTTGTGTAATATGAATACCTTGTACTAAATCTTATGCATTGTGTTTTTCATTCTATAAATATTTAAATTTCCTGGCATGAGTAAAAATCCTTTTAAGACATTTCCTAACACTCTTTAAAAAAAGGGGAAATTTCTGGAAAAATCCCAGATGCAACCATAAAGTTTCTGTGATCTTCATAAAAGATGAAAGATAAGAAGATAAAGTCAGGATTAGCCTGAATTTAAAGTTAATTTCCATCCCAGCAACCTATTACTTCGAACTACTTCTACTCCTACTAATCATAACAATTCGTCTCAACAGCCCGTAAAGGGCTTTTGGGCCAAAGGACTTATACGGGTGATTCCAATTTAAAGTGCAATTTTCATGTCTTAGATGAATAACTGGAGCGTTTTTCACATAATTGGCAGGATTTTTCTTCATGGTAACTCAGTTAAGCTTACAGAACTACAACCAAGCAAAAAAAATTTTTCAAAAGGCGATTTTGTAACAACCGTGGCTGTCCTTAAGTCAGTTGTTCTTATTCACTTTACTCTAGCTCATACATTAATAATTTTATTCAAAAACTTATTGGATAATTTTGAAGTAGGTTCCTACCAGGATTGAAATATGTGTTAATTATTAAAAATAATTAATTATTACTAAACGGAACTTAAAGTTAAAGTTTGTCCTTTAAAAAAATGTAATTACTGTGGCATTATATAAATGTGACCCTACTCTGGTTGTGGCAGGGAGATTTGAAGTGGCGAGAGATTTTTGCAATGCCGCAACACTTGTTTTCTAGCAACAGTAGATAGAGGATGAGCTGAACCCTTCAGTTGGGAGCTAGCACTAATTCCGATTGTTCTTCCAGTTACGTACCCTTTTAAACGTAATTACCGCGCATGTTATTAAAGTCTATTTTCAAAAACTTTTTATGTTAAGTAATAGTTCATTGTTTAGGCTTTTAAGATTGCTATTTAATGGTGTATTAAAATTGGATTATTATTTTAAACTACTGACCAAAATATTTTCTGAAAGTGTGAAATGTAACAACCGTGCATGAAAATGAGTAATTCACGTGGCTTAGTTACCATGTTTTAAATAAACTTAATTCCGGCCTAAAAATTTAAAAAAAATTATTTCCCATCTGTCCAGCAAACTGCAATATATCTGAAATTAGTCCGAGAACATTCTATAATTTTTCCTGAATTTTTTTAAAAAGTCAAAATTTTCAGTCTAAGTCCAATTTTAGATTCAAAAATAGCACTTTAAGTTAGATTCACCCATACAACTATTTACATAAAGGATAATAAGGGGTTAGGGAGTCACTCTACCCGCAGTATAAACCTTATAAATGACATATGGAGCCAAATTTATACATTTCACTTCACAGCGCCATACTAATGTTTCAATTTTGAACTTTGTTAAATAAATTAATGTTTTAATTTGGCAGGAAACAGTCAGCATTGAAGCACAGTCGTGTTACACATGATCACCCAGAACCTAAAGTACTCAAACTTGAACACATCCAAGGAGCATTCAGTTTGTTCTTAGGAGGACTTCTTTTATCAATTGTTATATTTATTATCGAATGTTTAGCTTTTAAGAAAGTAAAAAAAGGAAAGCAAACTCCCTTTGCAATTGAAATGAGTCCTTGATCAAAAATATCACATCAAAGTAGAGTTAGTTTAGTAAAATAGAACATTTTTTTTTTTTTTTTAAATAGGGGAGAAAGAAATATAAAAATGTAATATCTAACCACGTCTAATATTGTAATTAATCTAACTTAAATATTGTAAGGGTGCACATGATCACGCTGTTGATCACACAAATTAAACAATCATAATAATAAACAAACAAAACCTTTGTTTATTTTCTTCAGTTGGAGGCCGATTCTGTAACTTTAAAACCTCCCTTTTCATGTTGTTATATATCAAACTGTTGTTATGAACATGCGCCCGCAACCTGTCAACGTGAGTCTATAACTTTGTCTGTTGTTATATAAGGAGAAATTGATATATATCCACTCAAAATTGTTGTTGATATATTTCGTCAAGGTATGTTGTTATATATCAAATAAATGCTAAAACCAAAACAAAGTGACGCCATTATTGTTATTTTCATTCACGTTTTCTTTTTCCTGACAGAAATAACTACAAAATAGCCACTAAAAAGGACGTTGTCAATGTGTAGTTTGGTATTTGGCCACATACAAGGTGCTGGCATCACTTTACAGATTCACTACAATATAACAACACTTTGATATATAGAGATGTTTGATATATAACGTCACAGTGGATATATATAAAAAAAATTACAGAATCGGCCTCTTGATCCCTTATGATTTTATTCGATTTTCTTTTTCTTTTAGGTCTTTAGGAATTAAAATGTTTTTTGTTTTTTTTATATAAATATTATTTGCTTATTTTTGCCCAAAAAAGCTTTTTGGGGCCGAGTTCTCATGTGTTTTAGACATTGGTTCATTTTGTCGGGCTTAAAGAGCTGGTTGCAAATCAAATTTCCTTTTACATCTTTGACCCCACAGCACCTGTTATGAGGTAGAATGTGTGGATTTTAATATTTGATTTTAAAAAGCCCAAAAAAAGGCGTTTTAGGGGCGTGAGCAAAGAAAGATATGCTGTTTTGGAGTTGGCTTATAAAACCCAACAAAATGAGCCATGTTTCACTACTTCTTACCTTGTCTTTTTTTCAAAATTTTCATGAGCTATAGCTTAATTAGGTATTAAAGACATAATTACTATTGACACTAAAACCATTTTTCAGTGTAAAAAGAAAATATACTAATTTTCATTCAGTGTTGGGTTGTTTACAAGTTACTTAATTTTATTGTTAGCTTGTTTATTAGTGGACTCGAATTGTTGTAGGCTTGTTGACTTATTTTTTCTAAATCCCTTATAATCTTATTCAAAGGATATGTTTTATTTAGATGACTGACATTGAAAAGAAGTAATTAAAAAGAGAAAAAATTATGACAGGTGTAGATAAAGTTAAGAAAATTTTATTCAGTACAATATTTTACACATTACATATTCAAAAACTAAAAGAAAAAAAAAATACATAAAATTAAAAATAATACAAAATAATAAATAATAAAAATAAACAGGACTTTAATTTTGAATTTTGTTTTCTTAAACATGGAATTTTGTTGACACTTTTTTTTTCTTAAAATAAAATCTTACTCACTAGGATTGGCACAAAGAAACATTTTTAACTCCTTTTTTTTTTTTAATATCAATTCATTTGGAAACCCCAAAAATTATTATTATTAATTTAAATTAAACCAGTTAATAGCTGATCTATATAATCTAAATCTTGCCTCATCTGAGAAAGATAAATTTAAGTGTTGAAATAAACAGAATATAAGTTTGAAGGATTGAGAACAGTAAATTTAGATGGCACTTAACACTTTGATTCTGGCATTTAGGAGATTACCACCTGTCTTAAATATTAGGAAAACTTAGTAAGAAAAAGGAAAATCTGACTCAATCAGACATACTTTTAAGCACAACTTCTCTGACATCTGTCATCGGCTGGACTCTCTCATCGGCTGGATGAGAATTGACAATTGTGCCCACTTTATAACTCAAAGGTCTTAAACCGTAGCAGTTCATTGAAAATAAACTACAAGCAGGAAGAGATATAAAAGATATATATAAGCATCTGGAGCAGCCCTAATTTCTCTTAAACGCTCATGTAGTCTACCAGAGTCAAAGTTAAAACGAAACCAGAATAGGCACTTTGTTTTAACAGTTAAGGCACATAAAGCAAAAATGGCACACACTTTTGTAGAATTCGAAGAAACTGTCTAGTACGTAAAATAATATTTGTTCATTTGTAATAATATTTGTTGTTGTTAAGCTTTTATTATATTACTTATTGCAATACTTTTAAAAAAAAAAAAAAAATTGTAATAAGTGTTATCGAAAAGTGCTTTAATAAATAAAGAGTAATTTAAATCAAATTATAATTACTATTTACAAAGGGAGACAGACAGAGAAAAATAGAGAAAAAGAGTGTGTAAATGAAAAGAGAGTTTCTTTGAACCCATTAAATTTCCTGAAATACTTTTGTAGATTTTATACTCCAGGATGAATATAAAGCCAACATTTAATACTAAAATAGCCTTTAACATGAATTTTTCCTTTTCTTTTTAAAGTTTCATGATAAACTTTAAATTATTCCAATGTAACAATATTATGGTTTAAATAGAGTGCTTTGACTGCCATATTGCCATTAATAAATTACACTAATAGTATGTACCAATATAGAATATTTCTATATAAAAATAAACAAGTTATTCTATCTTCTAAGAAAAACTGTCATAAGGAGTTCTTATTATATGAGAATTTACCCACCTCAGTACATGGTACGAGGAAAACAATAATGTCAACAGCATTTTGATTTCGTATTTCACGAGCAATTTTTAATGCTTTAAAAACATTTAGTTTTTTATTAAAAAGTGCCTACGTTTAAGCTACTTCAGTAGTACCTTGATATCTCAAAATTCTTGGAAAGTCAAAGAGATTCCCGTTTCCCTAGCTAATAATCTAACATCGATAAATGTAAAAACATTATCCCTTGAATTTAAAATTATTGAGGTTCCACTACATTTCACATATTTTTCATTTGTCCATCTTTGATTGAGAATATCATTTGTTCACTTAAAATTTTCTATCTCAGAAGGGACAAAAAAAAAATCAAAACAGATTGTGTGCAAAATAAACATGTAACCAAACTACAACTGATCAGAATAAATAATATACACATACATGTATAATTTAATGTATCTCCAAAAAAAATAATAAAAGTGCAATCAATTTTACTATCACACATTATCAACAGTACCTAATCTTTTGTAATTTTATTATATACACATTTATTATTATTATTATTTTTTTTTTTTTTTTTATTAATTATTTACAGAATCATTTACAAGATAAGTTTAAGATAAATTTGTTTTAAGAAGATAGGTTTTTACTTTTAAGTATTATAAAGGTACATGAGATAGGTGTTTTTTGCTATTTCTTTTTTTTAAAATACAAGATTTAATTATTTTTACACTGATGGGTGTCATTCAATTTGTAAAGAAAAGCTGATATGAAAGGTCCTGTAATTATTAGTAGTTGTTTTAGATTAGGTCTTAAATAAATTAAATGAAAATTCAGCTACTCTACATACATATATTATATACTTCTCAAAACGCAATTAACACATACCTTTCTCAAAGTGAAAAATATTAATATTTCCAACATTTTTCAAACAACATAAAATACTATTTTATATAAAAAAAAGTATAAATGAATGAAACTTTGAAGAATTCAATATAAAGGCAGAAAGTGCTGCAGCTCTCTAGCAGCAATTTTTCAAAGAAATCTGCGTATTATTGAGTGAGATATCGTCTGGAGTGACACATACTATACCTACATATATGCATACATACATAAAAAAGTGTTAGATTTCAGGAATCGATTAAGAATGGTCTAATACGGATTTCCAAGGAGAAAATTTTCAAAAATTTTGAAGCCATTGCAATAGCTTAATTTTCTTCGAAAATTCGCTAAAATAACAAATATTTACAGCTATTAAAAAATTAAATTAATAGCACCAGACTCTACCAACTTTGGCAATACTTAGGAGTTCCGATAATGAATGAAGCTATGTTAGCAGTTTATGGAAACACAGGGGTCGGGGTCTAATAGCAACAATAAACCAAACATATTTAATTATTTGAAAAGGGTATGCGTTAATTGTGTTAAGCAGTGTATATTAATAACATATTGCCTCAGAGCCTCTGCTGCCTCAAGGTAGACAAAAAAACTGAGTCTTATTACACTAGATCTGACAGGCCTGACAGTTTAGACTGAACAGTCAGTCTGAAGGCCTGCCACTTTAGACTGAACAGCCAGTCTGAAGGCCTGCCAGTTTAGACTGAACAACAGTCTGTCTGAAAGCCTGCCTCCTGAGTGTGCGTACCTGGTTTAAACACTTAATACAACATAAAAACTGTCAAGAAACACACCTAAAGAGTAAACAAGAAGTACCAAGCCATAATGAAAACCACATGTAATGAGTCAGTAGGAAGCAAGAAACCATTAACAAAAAAATGTTTGGTTTTTAATGTTTTCATATACACACTTGAAACTTTTCAGAATCATTCAGGTTAATCTTTTGCATTGTTACAAATAATCTGATAATTAATTCTTATTAAGGTCAGTAGGGTATTATTTACTTAATTCAATAAATATTTTTGCCAATATTGCACCTCCTTTGAGGCATCTTCAGGCCTAAAAGAAGATTTTTAAAGTTTTATTTCTCATATTTACATTAACTTGTATCTTTATATAACATGTTGACATAACTTTTTAACCAAGTACTAAATAAATATTAATAATTAATGTTATGTTTTGTTAAAAAGTTATGTCAACGTGTTATATAAAGATGTAAGTTAATGTAGATATGAGAAATCATTTTGTTTAAATCTTCTTTTAAGCCTGAAGATGCCTCAAAGGAGGTGAAATATAGCCAAAAAAAATGGATTTACTTAAGTTATTAACAGACCTTAACCCATTCAATGCGGTGGATCCACCCGCTAATCCCATGCTAACACGCCTGGAGGGTGGATCCAAGCTCTGCCTTTCAGCCCTCTGTATCTCTATTCTCCGTGCCTCGAGTAGAACCATCTTGCAAGGCTCCGTCAGGCCCGCTCACGTTTGTATCCACAGTGGATCCAAACTTTTTTTTATTTTTTATTTATTTTTAAATTAACTTTTAAAATCATTTAGATATATACAAGTCACTAAGGTAGGTTCATGAATTGGATTACGCATTGAATGGGTTAATAAGAAAAAGTTTAGTATAGAAATAAAGGGTAATACACTACAAATAGTCTGATAGAGCTCAAGAAAAACATGTAAATATTTTTTATTTTTTTTTACCTCTCCTGAAGAACTTCTAAAAATACATTAAAAAATTTACTATTAAGCCTAGTATATACTAGGATTCATTGTTCGCAGGGTAGAGTTCCAGCTCGACAATGAGTCTCAAATTTGGCAAGTCGCATTGCTCAATGTTTGAATCCCGTCCGAAATAGGATTCTTAAATTCTGCACAACAAAGTTGCATGACACTGGATCTGAACAAAGAATCCCAGTGAGTATAAAGGCCCCCCTTACACCCCCCATACACGATCAAACATTTTGCGCACACATGATGTTTGCACAAACCTGATGCCGGGCAAATTTAGGCCATACATGTCAAATATCATGTTTGCGCAAACATTTTGACCGTGTATGGCCTTTAGGCTTTAGAGCAACTATACCTCTCGAATTGAAACCAGGATCTCAGCGTTTAGGCTTTATATGAGAGGAGGGTGAAAAATGACTTAAACCTCTCAAACATTAGTCACCTAAATTATCAGGGGTTTTTTTATTGTAAAATTATTCAGGAAATTGAACCAGATATTATTAAAATCTAGCCAATACCAACATTAGATATTTCCACATTATCTATTACCAACATTATTTATTACATCATCAAATTTTTAAGATGAAGATATTTATGCTTGAAATCTCTTAACTACACATCAAAGGAATAATTATAAAATAAATAATAAACTAAAATAAAACAAAATTTTCATTAAAATATTTATTAAAATAAGAAGGCTTTTTTTTAAAAAAAAAAAAATCTGCATACACACACCCATATTCACAACCTGTTAAAGAAACTTTTTAGGTACCTTATTTTTATATTATTTTCTAGAATTACACAAGGTGGATATACATTTTATAAATTGAATAAGTTCAATTTGAATAAAAAATAAAATAAAATAATTTGTACAGTTCATTATACGACAAATAATCTCAAAAAAAGGAAAATAAAAATAAAATGACGCATTTATTCTATTTACAATCAGTCTCAAGAAAACATCTATGAAATCATGTTTTGTTTCTTTATAACATTCCCTTATCGAAGAATTAAAGAAGAAAAGACATAAAAATACACCTCACTACCCAGAATTGAGCATGTCTCTCTAGATTTGACAGCTGTCGAGTGTAAAAATGGAAATCTGATTGATCCTCAGGCAGTGAGGTTTATTTTTATCTAATTTTTTTTTGACAACTGAAAGGCATGAATGGCCTCTAATTTTAAATTTATTAATTCCCTTTTATTTTTTTAAAATAAATTTTGATAATAACATCATTGAGCACCCAATATATAGAATAAATAAATTTTGATAAGAAAAATGAATAGAATTTGATTATATTAATTAAATATTAACTGCATTGAAATCTGATTAGTATAAAGATTTCCTTTTAATAATAGACAGTAAGGTGACAATTTTTAAATCTCCTCTCAATACTTTTTCCCACTCAATAAAGATAATGAATTCAGTGACAATTTTGAGACAACAATTTTCTCTGATTTGTATAAAATTTCCATAAAATTCTAGTCAATTGAATGATTTTTTTTTTTTTCAATTTTGAGCCAACTATTTTCTTAACATAAATGATCATTAAGACAAAAAATTAAATATTTACAGTAAAACTATAATTATCCAGACTAGTTAAGACCAAAGTTGTTACAGATAATCAAATATTCTGCAGTTTAAATACCAGAATTTCTAGTAAATATTCCAAAAGAAGTCCATGATTGTTATCTGCTTCAATAAGAGTTCTTATTGACTATCAAATATTACTACCAAACATCACTTCCTAGCTGATCCAGAATGTAATTAACCTAGCTGATTTGGATAATTATATATTCGGAGTTTTACAGTAACTAATACTCTAAAGTGTTTTTTACTGAAATTTGCTCACAGAGAATATTATGAGTACAAATATCGAAGTTAAATTGTAAATTGCTTTAGAATCGTAAAATTATAATGTTTTCTGTTTTTATTCACTATCAGATGATACTACCAAAATATAATCACTTACATCAAAATGTATATAAACATAATTTTTTTAAAAAATATATAAATATAATAAGGTTGTCATAAGAATTGTTATAGACGCCTTAGTTAGAAGACTAGTTGAGTTGGCTGATAACAATTATTAAAAGGGCAAATATTGGATGCATTAGATTGTTAAAATAAATTCATTCTATGTGAAGACGCTGTTTGGTTATTGATCTACACCTCTATAATGATAACTTGAACATATCTATGACAGTAATTTAAAAAAATTATTTATAATAGGAGATATTAGAAGCCAAGATCCATAAGAGGCATTTGCAAATTTTTTGAGAAAACGCAGGTTTAAATCGCAGGTGAAAATTTATGAGAGAAGTTGATTTTTCAGCACTTCTTTAGATTGCTACTCTCCTTATAAAAAAATACAGAAGGGAGTAACAATCTAAAGAAGGGGTAAGAAATATTCTCCTATAGACTTTTACTCCTCTTAAAAAAACAGAAGTGTGATATTATTTGGTAAAGAATTTCCCAAAGTACATTGGACTAAACATCCCTTTGTCAGAATAGTTATTTAGTCAATCATTTATATATATATATATTTAAAAAAAAAAAAAAAATTAGGGGAGTAACAATCAAAAGATGTGCAAATTTTTCATGCCGCACACTTCACAGCACATTTTTATTCCATTGTCACCTTCATTTCACATATATTAACTTCATTTAAACAAATTTACAGGCTTCTCAATCGCAATAAACAGTAATGCAATTAATATTATAGATTAATTTTATGAATTAGTAATTATTTGGAAATTTTATGCAAGAGGAATATAATTATTTCTCTATCATAGGATCATAAGTGGTAGAAGCATTTCCTGACATCAGGGAATATTTATATGTATTCATTCCTCCTCTTTCTGCACATAGATATCTAATCATTTCAATTTTTTTTAAACAATTTTTTAATCACTAATTAAAACAACTAATAAATTGGTCGAAACAAGATTAAATTGATTTTTTTACAGTAAACTGATCAATATTTCTCTTTGAGCGTAATTCACTATTCTAGTTAGTAGAAAAAAAATAGAATTTTCTATATAAAAAATAAAAATAAACTTCAATTTTGGTTCCAGTAGCACAACCAATTAAAAAAAAATTGTCATTACAAGGTAATAAATTAAAAGTTAAGGGAACGGAGTAAAAAAAAACAAAACATGATTTCGCACAGTAAACAATGCTTATGTACCAATTTTTAAAAAAATGTATTTTCACTAAATAAATAACTAATGATAATTCGTTAAATAAATTGCTTTAGTTATATATATATTACAAATCATATTTACATAATAAACAGACAATATCTTTCTTTTAAATTTATTATACATACAATATTTAGTTTTATAGTAGTTTTCAATTATCATTGAAAAAAAAAAAAATAATTATATAAATATTTACATAAACATATAACACAATACATATATACAAGGAAAAAATTATAAATTAGCACTGGTTGTAAAAAAAACAACTTAAAAAAAAGAACATAATCCCTTCCATTCTATGAAAACAATCCAATAATAAAAAATAAAATTAAAAAACACAATTAAAAATAGTAGGGGCAATAATTAAATTAAAAAAATAAAAATCAACATAAGTGCCATTGAGAAAATAGTTACAAAAATAAACATCCTTATTCCAACATTCCCTGTAAGAGTGTGAGTGGATATTTTAAATATTTCAAGAAAAACTATCAAAATTAGAGGACAAACCATTAAGATGGTTTGATAAAACAGATTTACCGCTATGATTTCAATTCAACATGCTTCTGAAGAATTAGAAGAATTTAAAAATGAAAATTCTCTAAAAACTATTTTTTTTTTTTTGTTTTATTAAAGAAAAAAATGTTATATATATTTTTGTTTAGATTTTATTTCATTCCATTTAAATTTTAAAAAGGTGTAAACAATCAATGACTTAAAAAAACCAAAAAAAAAAAAAAAAAAAAAAAAAAAAAAAACATTAAACAAAACCAGGAGGTGCATTTGAAAAAAGGGGTTTTCTTCAGACTTTTAATAAAATAATTAGTACATTATCTCTGTTTTTTATTTACATTTTTATTTTTATCAATAAATGGAGAAGCTGTTTTTATTTTATTTTTAATTATTTGTTTTGTACTTTTAAATAAGACATCTTTTGTAAAAAAGGATGCTTTTTAAAACAAATAATAATAATAATGGAAATAGATAATATTATTACCATAAGTAAACATTTAATTTAAAAATAAATAAATTACAAGGAAATAAATACAAAATCAAAAATTAAGCTTTTTACGTACTACAAAATAAAATATAAATTATCTCTAAAAATTAAAATTACATTTCTATACATTATTGACAACATTAACTCTATACAATGTTTTATTTAGTTTATTGGTGTAATAATTATTTTATAAAAAACATTTTTGCTTGTTTTAAATTAAAATATTAACACGATAATACTGAATTTTTTCAATTACAAAAAACACAATTATTTGTATTATGTTTTCCTTTTTCTTTCTTTTTTGCAATGAGCAGTTTGAACTGATAAAATACAATTTCTTTAATAGTGTAAATAATAAATTGAGGTATTTATTTTTGTTTTATATCATATTATTAATATTTGTCTCAAATAATTAAAGAAAATCATATAAAATGTAATGTTCCCAGAAAATTCAAATGATTTGACCTTTTTTGGGACATACAATTAAGTTTTATAACAAAAAATTATGGGTACATCGACAGTCTCTGACGTACTTCAGGGAGGATGTTTAGCCACATAATGGTCTAACCACCTCAAACCACACTAAAAACAGCAGAGGTGCCAAATTATGTTATAGTATATATATAAAATGGAAGTTTTAAAATTGAAGATTCAAAGTAATTTCAAAATAATTAAAATTACTTAACCAGTATATAGGTGAATAAAGTTAAGACCTTGTGCTGTAATATTTTACAAATAGTTTTTAAATTTATTTAAAAAAGAAGATTTAAACCTCTTATAAATATAATATAAATATCTATAAATTGGTTATTTTAAGAAGAAATATTTGAGACATTCCATGATAAATTAAATAAATTCAATGAAGCCAACTTGAGAGAGTTGACATTAATGGCAATTTATGCTTCAAAATGAAAAAATGTATATATTGAAAAAGATGAGGTGAAAAATATAAAACTGATCCCACTGCTGGGGATTAAACTGCAAATTCTTAGTGTTTAATCTGTGCCTAAAAATTTTTCAGTGTTTCGTTTGCACAAAGAACATTCCTCTACGTTAGATCATAGCTGATTAGAACAATGCAGTGCAATAGAAAGGATTCCCAGTTCAATCCTCAGCAGCAGGGGTGCATTTTTTATTTGCTTTTTTCCCCTTTGTTCCTCTTTAGTAATAATTTTAATGGGTAAACTTGTTCTATTTACTTGTTACTACATCACACCAACATGATAAATTACCTGATCAATTTAATCCAGATACAAATAATTGCAATCTTTAGTTCAGTTACAGATATCAGGCAAGAACAATTACATACAATGAGCACATTATGTGAAGATCCATAAAAGTTTATAAGTACAGTTTGCACAATGCAAAAAACTAAGGATCGTTACAAAACAAAGTCCTTGATATCCTCGAACTTAAAGTATAGTCCATAATTAAGACACTAAACGTTTATTGACTTACAAAAAGGTACGCTTTAAGTTTTTTATAAGTATTAATATAATAAAATATCGACAAATCAAAAAACCACTTTCGTGATTTTATTAAGTGTTCCAAATAAGTTATATTATTCTGAAAATAAAACAGCACAAGAGACTAAAACTAAACCATCCTACATCAAGTGATTTTTTTAAAGAGTTTAACTTATTTTAAATAAGAGAAGGTGAAAAACCAGATGAATTTTGAGACGAGACGCCTGGTTGGGAAGACTAGACAATTTTGATGGAGGTTTCTGGGTCGAGTTTGCATAGCGTCTTCTTGACTCGCAACGAAGTTAGGCGTACTGCTGGATTTTCGTGCCAACACTCCTGCATGATTTTGGCTAAACTGGACAAAACCTAAAATAGAAAAAGAAAATAAAATAATGAAAAATACAATAATAATGATAATTAGTACACACTTAAATAAAACGCATTAGTGGTCTAATTTAAAATAATCTGTAATAATTGCTTCACCACAATATATATAAAAATAATCACATGATCATTTTAGTCTTTAAATTATTTTCAATAATAATTTAACATAGACTGAGTAAAAAAAAGAGGTGTTAAGTACAAAAGATAGTGTGAGTGGGGGTCTGTGGAGGTATAGTGGGAAGGAGCCATAGGGTGCGGATAATATAAGACTACCTCAGTAACAGGGTTCAGTAAGGAACGCACATGAAAAATAGACCAGCTAAAAATTTAAAGTAGGAATTAACAAATAAGACATAGTTGTGAGATTGACATTATTTATAGAATATCTCTAGTAACTATGTTGAAGTTAACATATTTCAAGTTTAGATTATACAAAATGGTTTATAAAAAAATCTGTAGTCTACTTAATAATATAAAGGTATAGTTGATTAAGTTTAAATTAATGAATTGACAAGGTGTTTACAATTATTGTAATTATTGTGGTTATTTTATATTAAATTATTAACAAAACTAAATTAATTTGATGTTTGGGTACAGGGGGAATGATGCTCTGCAATACATTTGGATATTTTTCTTCCAGCCTGACCTAGATAAACTGTATTACATGCAGTTTAGGTGTATGAGTTTATGGATACCGCTTTTGTCTGGTATGTCTGTTTTTTGTTTGACCCTAAAGTATTTCCCTAATGATAAGTACGGTCTGCAGATTACTACAATAATATTGAAGTAAATGATACCACTTACTGGTCTTCACAACATTGGGATTATTTCAAACATCATCGTTGATACTGCTAAGGGTCGAATGACAAAAAATTGATTTTTTCGTTTGTTCATAGAGCATCTGCAACAAATCTTTTGTGTCTATCTATTAGCAAGGAGTTCAATTTGAGTAAGCAATAGAATATGAGGTGAGTGCGGTGCAGTGTCAATAATCTATGTCTCAAATCTTGCTATTTGGCTACAGTTAAACATCCATCATGCCAAGTGTGCATGGTGGTTTATGTTTATCCTTCTAGTTCTTTTGCATACGACCTACAGCAATCAACGACGATAAATGCATAACAGAAAGTAAAGAAGGATAATTTACCTGATTAGTATGCCACCTGGGAGGAACTGGGGGTCGTATCCTTTTGATACAGACTACAGCGTGCATGTCATCAAATGAGGGGTCACTGGGAACTACATCTTGATAAGGAAGAGAATGTTCATCTGCTTGTAAACCTCTCCTATCTAGGCCTCCAACAGCTGTAGCTGTTCTCCTATAAAAGACAATCACACTTATTAGCGACTTGAACCATTTTTATTAAAAACAAAGAACATCATATTTTTTTGGTTAAACCATAATAATAATGTAGGCACAGCCAAGTTTTAGTGTATTTACAACAACTCAGTTGAAACCAAGTCCAAACACTGGCAAATCTTGAGATATGTGGTTAGTAGATAGATGTTGGGCGATGTGATCATTAGTATTTTGCGGTGATCACATCAAGTGCCCAATCCCTTTTACCTGTAGTAACCTAATGTTGTGTTGATTAAGATATAAAAAAAGAAATCATTTTCTAAATCTTAAGTTTAAAAGAAAAATTAAGAAAAGGCTTAGTGTCAGATAAGCACTCTCATAGAACCTAAGATTTGGCACACAGATGGTTCAGTAGAGATAGTACAGACAGATTTAGATTCCTAGACTAATGATAGCATCAACAGACGTTAAGTGAAAGAGCTTTCCATCCTATAATTCCATTTTATTAAAAATTAAAAAAAACTGCCAATTACGGTATTGTTAAGAAAAGAGGGGTTTTGTGGCACTCAGATTCGCCATCTTATGTGAGAGAAAAAAATAGAACCACTAGGCAATTATCCAGTAGCCAACAGTGCTGATGCTGGTTACAACCACAATGAGATTTTATGAAGTTTTGAATGGATTGTTAAAAATAATAAAGAAGTGACATCTTACCTTGCCATTTCCCAGAAGACAAGAGCTAAGGAATACATGTCTGCTAGTTTAAAAGCTTCAAACACCCTGGTGTCGAGTTCTTCACTCAGTACTTCGGGTGCCATGTAACGCCTTGTACCCACTCTCGTATTGGGAGTTATGTCGATAGTATTAGTCTCACTGCAACAATCAAGCAGAATACATTAGAAAAAATGTTAATATCTGATAGAGATTAAAAATATGACAAATTAAGGGTTTTAGTTGAATACAAAAATAAGGTTTTGAAATAGAGTTTAAGTAAGAAGTTTTAAAGACCAAAACTATCTCTTTTGTTTTTAGAGATTTATACGGTGTTAATTCCCTCCCCCCTTTTTGGCATTGGGTTTTTCATAAAACCACAATACAGCCAGACTTCTTTAACACTAGTTATTTTTATATGTATTATATATTATATTGTTTTATATGATATAAAAAATGAATTTCTTTAAAAAACGTGATAATTAATTTCTATACAATTAATTGACTTTCTAAAATCGTCTCTACTGAAACTTTAGAGAAAACGCCAATTTTTGCTCAAATTTTAGATACTAGAGGAACGAACACATATTACAACTTGGGTGCAACATACATTTATTTACAAACACCCCTCAAAATAGTTTTTCTACATTACAAATGAAACGTAAATCTTGTTAACTTGTATTTATTACCTAGAAAATAACTGGTTAAAACCTAAAGACTTTACTAAGGAATGGATATTTTAAATTTTAAAGTTATGTTGTAGACATTATTTTGAACTTATTGTAGATATAGTTTTCAAGTAAACCACATAAAATAAGAATAATGAATATTTTTCATCAATTTAATTGTTTAAACTGTCCTTCTATAACATTTCTTTCTTAGTTATTAGGTTTCATGCAAACTATTATTGTGAATATAGTTTTTCATGGTGAGATGTTGTTTCTTATCACCCAGACCTTGGCGAGAGGCCTCCAAATCCTCTTCGTTCCAGAGAGGACTATTATTGTTTTTTAGGCGATTCCAAGCTTAGTAAGTAGCTCGAAAGGTAATTGTGGCACGGTGGAGTGTGGAAGTTAAAACCGTCAAGAGGTAGATATAGGTAGTCATATTTTTAATACAATAAATAAATGTAAAAGTTGACCACATTCGCAGATATAGTTTGTTTTCATGGGATTTTTTGTGCAATATTAATTGAAAACTATATATAGTATATATTTTCTTCGGGTCTGGTTAGGGTTATAAATAAACTCCTCCTTTTCTTAAAAAACAGCTATATTTCGCCCTAACTAAGGGCTTCCTCAGGCTGGTAATATTTCTTAGGACATAATCTTTAGTAGTTTAAAAACTTTGTCATGAAAAAACATATAAAACATTGTAAAAACATATGCTACTAAAATGAATCCTCCCTGTATAACTTCCAGGGAGAGACTGGGATTTTTTATTTTATAAGTAAACTAAATTTCTTTGTGATTCTATGGTCCAGTTTAATCTTAGTTAAACTGTGGAAACCAATACTATAACTAAATATCTACATTTAAAATCATAGTTAAACAACTAGGATATAAGTAAAACCCCTTTACTTGAAACTGGCTATATATGCTTACTACAAACATTTATCATATTTCTTTTCTTTTGTTAAAAAAAAAAAATCATTATATTACCTGATATATCTGACAGAGAGTCCAAAATCAGCGATAGCGCATTCCCTGTTCCTCTTGACCAGGATATTTCTTGATTTGATATCTCTGTGGGCAATAGCAGGTTTGCCCCTGCATCCAAACACCTCGGTGTGAAGATGAGCGAGACCCGAAGCAGCACTGCGAGCCAAAGATAAGAGAGTGCGGGTATCTAGTACTCGAGCTTTGAGGTAATCGTAAAGTGAACCCATCTCATGGTAATCAGTGATAAGAAGCATCTGAGTCCATGAACCAGTTCCTTTAATGTCGGCAGCGATGAAGCCTAAACAACAAATATAAAAATTAGGGTATAAAATTCAAAAAGCAATATTGCTTATTTAATAAGCGCAAACTATAGTGAATAATACAGATTTGCTTTAACCACTTTGGTCATCAGTGATATTATAACTTAGTTTTAATAATAACACAATAGATATATTTTCAAACACAATCATCAGTAATTGAATAAAATATTTAGCAAATCTATTCAAATATTTTAAGAGTTAAGCAAAAGAATAATAGCATTATAAAAATAATATTAATTTGCTTTAAAAAACAAACACTGCTAAACCAAGTTATTTAAGTCCACACCAAGGCAATTTTTATTAAATTTAATAACACCCGAGCAATCTTGAATGTCTAACTTTTTTATAGCTTCAGACAAATTAACTTATTCAGTCACTTTACATATCTAATAGATGTGAAAGTAGTATAGTAATAGGTCCTAGTAGTAGTAGTAGTAGACAAACCATTTGTTAAAACCTAGCAATTAAGCCTTACTTTAGGATCTTTTTACTAGCCCCGCAGTAGAGCATTTCCGCACTGGCTCCTCAAATATTTAGAATTAATAATTAATTGATATTAATAATATTAATGATTACCGAGAATATTTTCATGTCTCATGAGGACAGACTGATATATTTCAGTTTCTCTGAACCAAGATGCCTCCTCAGTAGTGTAGAAGACTTTGACTGCAACTCTCTCTCCCCTCCACTTGGCAAGCCATACCTCACCGTAACGCCCTTTACCAACAGACTGCACCATCTGGATCTGCTTCGCTATTGTCCTTTGAACCTGCAAGACACAAAAATAAACACATGTTATATCTCATACAATAAATTGTTTAGTTTTTAAGGTAACTACTATTTTAGTGTTCTCCAAATTACATAGACTTATTACTAGAAGTTATTAAATGTTAAGTTAGTACTAGGGTCAGAGAGAAAAAACAATTAGTTAATAGTTGAAAAAACCACAGTAGCTAGGTTTTGACAACAATTGCTTATCGTCAGTGAATTTATAAATAACTTTATTGAAGTATCACATCAACTTAATTTTATACTCTTAACTTAATTGATTTATTCCATTAATTCTTCTCCAGAAGTTTTTCTCGATAAATTTCAATTGCACTCACCAATAAAGGAAGTCCTGATCCTGAACCAGAGCTCTGGTCAATGAGATCTTGAAGAGTATGACTTGAAGCAAGGTAAGCATCTTTTGATCCTTCAACTAAGTACAGCTTACCACTTTCTTCTCTCCTACGATACCTGCACATGTCAGAAAACATTATATTATTATCATTAATGGTGTAAGTGAAAGAATTGTTCATGTGAAATTTAATTCAGTTGCAAATGGTCAGACATTAGAAGCTGAAACTTTTGAAAAGGAATGATCTGTTTTTCTCCAGGTATCAAATAGTTTCTTTTAAATGGAATCCTGCATTTAGTACACTGACCATATGCTTTTGAGTGGATGATTTATGTTAAAGAAGTAGCAACATTAAACACATACTCAATGTCTTAGGCCGTGTTCCCACTGACTCACAAATGCGATTTGTTTATGAGATTCAAAAAAGTATCAATATTCAGTTACTTGGACGGCTTTTCCCTTCCTTCTCAACACTGCTTCCACTCACCACCTCTTGGTGGCCTTCCATCCCTGGCGGGTTGATAAGATAATCTCGTATCTCGTGGATCGGGGGATTAGGAATTGTATTCTGAACAACTACACACTTGCCTCTTAGTTCTTTTTGAGAGTGAATGCCTTAGAGTCCTCAAAAATGCTATTAATTTCAGTTGCTAATAGTCAGACATTAGTAACTGATCAACAGGAACAGTCATATTCTGTTTTATCCACATATCTAACTGTTTATGAAAAGGGATTACTTCACACAGTACACCAACTGTATGAATCTTAGGGTAGTGACACATTTCGCCACCTGGGTAGCACCCACCTGGTTGATGCCACTTGCTCCCGCCACCTGACTTGCGCCACCCACTTATATGAGGGATGCAGTCAGCCCCAGATTTGATTTCCCCTATATTTGATTGAAGGAGTAGGGGCTGAGTGGCGTGACTTAGGTGGCGACGTCTGACAGGCTCAATTGAAAACAATGGGTTGACCGGGTAGTGCAACCAGTGGGTGGCGGCTAGACCGTCGGACAGTCGACCGTGTAGTGCTACCCGGCAGGTGGCGCCACCTCGTGTGTCCTATTCTCATGGCGACCGGGTAGCGAAGTGTGTCACCCCCCTTAGTGATGATTCAGGGTAAGGAAGCAATCACATGAAACAAATATTTAACAGCTTAGAGCCCTTACATCACCAGAGGGATCAGGTGATCTGACTATGACTAACTAATAAGGAAGGATAAATGCCAACTACCAAAGGATTATAATTTTAACCCTTAAAGGAAAAAGAAGGTGTGTGTCGAGATTGAGCCACAAACCACATCTTTGCTTGTAAACAAAAAGGGTTCGTTGGAATTTAGATTAAAACACATGAAATTATGATGAAGATATTAAAAGCTGCACAAAAAATTGAAATGTGGGTAAGAAAACTTCTTCTTTGGGATACCCCTCATATAGCTTCTTCTAAAGAGTAACAAAAATTTTATCAAAGACAACCCCTCTTTGTTGTGTTGTAACGTTTATAGTAGATATATCATTTAATGTGTAACCTATTACTAGAATGTTTACTACATTTTTTTCATCACCTTTTTAAATATATTTTCAAAAATATAGATGTTTAAATAATAAAATGTTGTACTAGATGCCACGCTGTGTAACTCATAATTTTCTCTAGTGTAGTTTCTTATCTAACATTTTGACTTAGAAGAGGTACATTTGAGTTAGACCAGCATTCCATCTGACACAACGATAATAGATCTCTGATAAAAACAAAAGTATTATAACTGACATACCTGAGGTAAACAATGGCTATGACTGCGAGGAAGATAAGTAGACAGAGGGATACGGAGACTAGAAGAGCTATATAGGGTACCGCCTGTTCCATAGGCATAGGAGGGGTTGGTCTAGGACGGTAATGTGGTCTCAGTAGTTTATTACATAGATCTGTGCCGTTGCAGCATTCTATTGACTTGGCATGTGCGTGAGGTACCAGAGATCCTTTGCACTGAAACAAAATAAGTACTTTGTTAGCAAAGGATTTTGTTTACTTTAAGTTATGTTAGATAGAATAAAGAACACTATATTTGAAAAACATTTGATGATACCAAATGGGTGATAACATGATGTATTAGGTTAGTCCAATTCCATTGTCTAATTTGCTATAAACAAACAAGGTCAGGTAATATTCCTGACATCAAATTTACCACCTATCATGGTCTAACAACAGCATAAATATCATCAGGAGATGTCATCCCCAATTCCACTTCTATGATCTTGCGCTCCTTCTAGAGATTCCCCTTTCTCCATTTCCTAAAAAATCTCCTCTAACTTAACAAATATTCTTCCTGAGCTCTTAGCTCTCTGAAATAAATAGTTTTAATAAAAGACAACAACTTCTACAATATCAAATCTCTATTTGCAGGGTATATCCTAAGAAGTACGTACACCTTTGATTGGCTGACCTTATATACTAAAGGTTGTTATTACTCAATAACTCTGAATTTGATTTTTTTACTTTCTTATATAGGTATTATATACATAGAGAGAGCAAGTATTGTAATGGCGTGAAAATTCGATTTTAAGATTTTGATGGATTTACACGTTTTGAGGTCTCTGGAGTCTAAAAAAGTGGTTTAAAAAAAATGCCTCTCTCGTCGATAGCCTGAGCAGATTAGTCTGACCCTAATTTAAATTAAACAGCAGTGTAGGGCTTAACAATATTTTATCAAATTTAGACATGTTATCTTAAAAAAAAACCGCTAAAATGTCTAAGAAAAATCAAATAAATTAAGTATTGGAAGAAAGTTTTTAAAAACGTTAAACAGAGCAATCTTTAGAATTTTAGGTCAGTGGTAGTTTTAAAAAGTTCATACCTGCTTTTGTCCTCGAAAAAGGTTATCACCTTTTTTCATAACAAAAGGTTTTTCAAGAAGCCTTTAGAGGTAGAAAAAAATAGATTTGAGGTCTAAGGTGGGTTTTATATACATATATATTCAAGACTTTAAAAGCAGGTAACTTCAAAACAGCTGGGTTGGAAAAAACTTATTTTTTCGTGATTATTTTTTTTTTTTTGTACTCTTTCCTATTATGTAAAGGTATAGTAGTATTTTAAAGGTAGAGTAGTACTAGCTGCTAAGATTCGACTGGTATTACGAGGACAATGCAACCAGATGTGTACCAAAGCACCTGATCAGAGGTAAATGGCCGATTAGTACTAAGGTAACCCCCGCTCCAAACCACCTTGGATAATCACACCTTTTACAAAACTACGTTGACACAAACACAATAAAACTATAAATAGATAGTTGTGTTCAAAGGCTATAATCAACAGGTACCAGTGTTTAATAAAAACGACAATTTCGATTTGTAGATCTTTATTTACTATTAGATATAATGATAAATAAGGTTAGAACAATTAAACAAAAATAAAAGCTAAGCATATTTTTGTGTAAAATTCGTCATTTGTGAAACTTACTAATTTTGACTTGTGACTAGTAAATAGTAATCAAATAATCATGTGGTACTTTAGTTTTTCTATTTTTGGGTTACGACATTACACAAACTGATTCATTGAACTAGTAATAGGTTTTAGTTATTAACTACTCTATTTCCTTACCTTCATCATGAATAAATACCATTAAAAGTTCAAGCAATGCTATTAACTGCAGTAATCAATTAGCAAAAGCAAAATTGACCATAATTATGAGATTCGGCTAGCAAGCTAATGTTGAATACATTCCGGTTGAAACCGATGAGAAGATGCAAAACGAAATCAGCTGATAAAAAAGAATGGAGACATCTCATACGAGGCTAAGATTGATAATCTGACTGATAGTCTGTGGCAGCGCCATGATAATAAACTTTTTTTCGTGAAAAGTTTCAAGTTTTTCTTTTATAGTAAGAAAATTTCCCGGGGAGATTCATTTCACTATTTTTTTATAATACGTTCAAGGAAGTAACGTATAGCAGCGAATCTATACAAAATTCTATCACCACTTAGTACTTAGTATACGTAGAACGTCAATTTAAGGCTTAAATGCTGCACTGTTAGGTATTAATTTAATTTTGAGGATTCAATATAAATATAAATATTGTGGAATTAGAAATCCGAGTTTTATTTTAATTCCAACCTAACCTTTTAGGTTAACAAACTAAAATAGCAATATAAACAAATTAAATAAAAATAAACTGTTAAAATTCCCTTGATGTTAATCAGTAGAAATTCTACTTTTATATAATCAGCTGGTTTTCAGTAAAAGACAGGAAATTCCACAGAATTCTCAAGTAAAAATATATATATTTTTTTATGAAATGCAGCATAACTACTGGTATTTTTTGTGATATTTTTTAAGGAACAAATCGCTTGTAGTATCCAAGAAGTGTTATTTTTTGTCAAACAGGTGTTATTTCCGGAAGCCATTTAATTATATAGATTGCTTCCTTCTCTCTTGTTTCTTTTCTCCCCTCTACCTGTGTGTTGTGCCTCAAATTCTATTTTTAAATCCCGATCTTTTAATGTCTGTTATTTTAAAAATAGATTTTCTTTTCTGGCGTGCCCCTCCCCCTCTTAAGAGGAACAGGTGTAGCTCCATTTTTTTCTGAAATTTTTCACTCGTGAGTTGTTTCATGTCGTTGTTTAAAATGCCATGTCGAAGAATTTAAACATTTCTCGTTTTTTTTCAAACGCAATGTTTACTTTCTATTCTCTGTCTCCTTTCTTCTCCGATTTATTTTGGATGTTATATAGAGATGTAACTTTGATTTTGTATTGAGGCATTTTTTCTCGAATTATTTTTTTTTAGGGTAGTTATTTCAATGCTAAAATGAAATTACTGTACCTATTAAGCGTTTTTAGTTCAGTGTATAGCCTAGAAAAGAATAATATTATGTGTTAAACAGTTACTAACAGTAGGTATGTCAAATATATATATAAATATTGTTACCTAATGTGAATAAATTGTACAAAATTTATAGTAATAACTTTAATAATATCATATTTAATACTGCTGTTTGTTTTAACAAAAAAAAATAAAACACGCTTTTATAATAAACTTGCACTAGAAAGGAGAAAATAAGAGAGCACCCCTAAATTTGGAGCTAAAATTAATCTTAACATATATGCCATATTTCATCGAACTTGGCCCAATGGTTTAGGCTCCATGCATCTGTACAGAAGACAGGGAAACTTTTAAAAACCATTTTCTTGGACTCAACAACTCAAAATCGTAAATCCACCAAAAATGTCAAAATCCAAATTCCGCGCCATCAAAATACTTCTTTTTATGTATTGTATATATGTAATAATTATATGAGAAAATTATAAAGGAATAATGCTAATATAAATTTATTGTATTGAAATAATTTAATGAAAACTTATAATTTTAACGTTATAAATACATGGTGAAAAATAAATAATGATCCATTGAATAAATCAAGTCTTCCAATATTCACATTTTTAACATGTAATTTAAAATTGTTATATTCTTGTTGTATATTTTAAATTGTAAATACTACACAATATATTATTCAACAAGTATATACTATTATTTATTATACATATTATATCGTGAAGTAAACAATAACATAATAATGATATGTATTTAATCTACCAGTATTTATTTATGTCCTGAGCGAACATGTATACTTCACGCGTTTGAAATAAAATTTAAAAATTATAAATAAAAAACTATATAAATAAGTGCAACAAGTTTTTATATGATAGTTAAACTTTAATGTTTATATTGACTTTTACGATATAACTCATAATCTTTAAACTAAACAAAAACATTCATGAACGACAGGTTTGTAACAATATTTTACAAAACATTATAGACTATATAGACTTCAATCAATTGAGAAAAATCGAATAACACATAAAACAACTATACTTTATAATTATAGGTGTAATAAATCATATTAAGTTAAAAATTAAAATAAATATCTAAGTTACTAGCTATGAACCAATTTATATCACGCAGTATATTAGTATGTATTACGAGTAATCGAATCAGGCCTCTCACCGTCCACGTTTATAGCCATTAACTCGGGAACAAAGTTTTTCCCGGGAATATGGCTTATATGGTTAGATTCGTATTTAAATGGACTGCAATTAACAATTTTTTAAAAAATAAAATTGTTGGAACCCTTTAAGAGAAATATCAAATAAAAAATGTAATCTTTGTTCTAAGTCGACGGGGGTAGCACCACCAAATTTATAGCTATATACAATTTTTTCGTGTTATGATTTATCTGCACATCTATGCCAAATTTCCTTATAATAGTTAAGACTCCATGCGTCTGCACAGAAGACAGGCTCTTCTTGCGTAACTGGCTAAAAATGTTACTAATAATAATTAACCTCTGACGTTCAGCATATAATTGTGGATTATCGTAGGAAACAAATAGTTAGTTATCAGTCGTATTCTTGATTGGAATAGTATTTTTTTTTTTTCTTTTATCCAAAAATTATGTGTTGAATTTAGTTAGGTAAATACATTTATTTTTATTTTTTTAATTTAAACATTAAATTTAGACGGGTTTTAGTTTTTAATAATATAATCTGTCTAGGGGAAACAAAAATTTGCATTTTTTTTCTTTTCCATTACGTCAGTTTGACATTATATATATAGACAATATGTATTAACGAAACAGTTATTTTCTTTTACGACATGTAATTTTATTTTTGACAAGCTTTAATTTTATTTTTTTTTTCTATCTCTAAAATATGCAAACATGGTCAGCTTCTGTAAAAAATTAACATACAAATACAAGAACCCGGAAGATCAAACCTGGTCTTTATTTTTTGGTTTTTTGTACAAACCTGATTATTATCTAAATAATAAATACTTTTCAATGAAACCAATTTAGACATTTTTTCTAACTTTTTTTAAAAAATGACATATAGTGGAATATATAATTTAATAGCGAATTACAATCAACAACAAAAATTCCAGCAATTTTAATTTAAAACACCTGAGTCTGTGTTATTTACAATTAAACATTTTTAATCCTACATGTTTAAAAACAAATTGACGACCAATTTTTATGTATTTTTCTTAAATCGTTCTGGCGAGATCCTATTTTCTACGCTAAGAATTTTTAAGTCAGAAGGCCAGTTTTAATCGTAAAACAAGGCCCCAACATTGTCTCTTTAATTGACATAAATAATCTAACATGACGTACAAGTAAAATAAAATAAAAATAAAAATAAATTAACATCTCGCTCTCGCGACACTCCCGCGGCAGTTGCTGTTTACTATATCTTCATTATGATATACTTCATCCGTTTCTCCGTAGTAGCATCGTCTTAGTAGTAACAAGAGTAACAAAAGTTAACAGGGTATAATGTTAAATACTGTATAATAATTAACAGCAACTCCCAATAGTGCATCAGTGCAAGTTTCTGGGATTTTATTGTTATAAGAAATTCCTAATCTGCAAGTTTCTAGGACGTGGGTCAAATTTAGGTTATAAGATTCAGAGGCAAAAAACAAAGGAAATTAAATTGTGAGAGTAAATTAAAAGTAAAATCCATAAAAACTAAATTTTATTATATATGCTTCATATTTATGTGCACGCATTTCGGTTGTTTGTGTAACCGGCAAGTTGTTTGCTTATAAAAACACGCTTTAAAAATGTTCATAACAATCACGGTTATTGAGCTTTAACAAGCAACGTCATTAATCAATGTGTGTGTTAAGATGGGTAATCCCAAAATTTGATAGAATGTTTTGAATCGGTACAGAGTCTCTGTGCCGAAATTACGTTTGAGTGGATGACTGAAAGAGGATTAATTAGGCATCGAACGATTCTGACGACAGACAACAACCACCGACAAACAAATAAAATCGAAGTCAATATAAAGGATTTAAAATGATATCTCGGTGTAAGGAATTGTCACAGGAAAGTAATTACCTATCCTATATAAATCTTTAGATATTATTTTTACAATTCAAATATGTAGGTCGATATAGAATCAATTAACAACGGATAATTCATATTCAAGATTCAAGATTGAATATTATGTAACCAAGTTTCAAGCTTTAATACAACCACAATTTTTATGTCTCCTTTACATTACAGAAAAAAATATTGTATTTCAAAGAAGTAATTAACATTAAATGAACACAAATTCTAATCTAAATGATTTATTTAAAAAAAGGAAAACGAGAAAACACATAAAAAAAACACCCTGCAAGCGTGGATTGAACACGGGGTCTCCTTTAATTATTAAAATAATTTAATGAAGAAAACTTCTTTTTTTTACATTTCACTACTTAAAAAAATTAAATATAAATTTTACTGAAAGACAAAAAAAACTAACGGTGTTATTTTATTTATTTATTTATATTTATTTATTTTTTTTTTATTCTATTAATAAAACTATGTGCGGTTGTTCATTAAGATAACTCCAAGGAGGAAGACAATAACTAATTACTTTTTTATTTATTTTCATCTAATTATACATCAACACGAGGTAAGTAGGGAAAGAGAAGTATTTATATAAGTTAAATTCTAATAAGCGGACCGTAAAATTAATTGGCAACATGAAAAAGAAAACCTTTTATTTTTTATAACAATCAAAGTAGTAACATCTGTCATGACTGTTTAGTTATAAATATCACCGCTAGGGGGCTACTGTACCATTTAGAAACCAGCAGTTAGAATTGATTTGTATTTCAAATAATTATTTGTTTATATAGAAAGGAGAAAGGAAATTATAACTGTGAAGTCGGTAGATGAAGAAAATAATATATTTCGAGTCCTTACCTGTTTCCTAGAGTCTAGGTGAATGTATTTTCGTAGTTTAGTTTTGATAAAATTGTCTGTCCATAGATTTAGTTCTTTTGTTAAGTCATTTTCGCGCGTTTCGGGCTATATAGAGAGATAATACAATCATGGAAGCCGTGGAGGCACAAATTGTTGTTTTCCTTCCTTGTGCGCATGCACGCTTCATCCGTTTAGGAAATAAATAAAACATTAAAGTACAATACTACCTTTTTTAAAACGATTTAATTGAAATAAAAAACAAAGCATATTTAATATTACTAAGTAAATGAATGACTCGAAGATTGTAAACAAAAATATTTAGAAGAGAGAAAAGGACTGGAAGGTTTCGTTTAGGTTTGAAGCGGTAACATGAGAAAGTTGGTTTGGAAACTTTTCTACACATATAGTTAACGTTTTAATTTCATAGAGTTTAGTTTTATACATCTTTCTTTATCTATTTAACAATCATATATCTAAAGGTAAGATGGTATCTATTAGTTTAATAATTAGTTTAATACCTGGCGTTGCTCGGAGGCAATTTTTATGTAGGCAATGACCTTGCTCATGTCTCAAAGGTCAAGTGTGTAAATTTCATCTAGCTTGGAATAAAACTGTAGATTTGTATAAAAAACCAGAAACAAAAAAACTGACAAGCGCTCTTCTTTAAATATATAGATTATCTGAAACTGACAACTTAAACTCAGGGATTATTTTAAATACTTAGCTTTCTTTTATTATTATTTATTTTCTTAATCCTAGTTCTAGTAGTTAACCATTCGTTATTACTAATTTTTCATTTTTGCTGTTTTCTTCTACCTTTATAATTGTCGTATCGAGTTTTCGGTCAGAAAGCAATTTATGCTATCTTATTTTATTTTGTATGATTTTGACGTTTATATTTATACTACCAAATGCTGGACACTTACACGTTAAGGCACACTTGGCAGGTAAACCTGTTCAAGTAAACCAGAGAGTGTGTGCTATCACAACAGCGAATTTTTATCATAAATTGATAGCTCACACGAATTAAGTATGTACGTCGGTGTTCAGACAGTAAACTTCAAGTGAGTATACGAGAGTGCTAACCACGCGGCTAAGCCTATATACACTATTTCAATTTTCATTACACATGTGTATGTAATCTTATATTTAAAATCTTTTGAAAAATAATAATATGTAAATCTTGTTTATGAAACAGTATAGGATTTTTGTTTTCATGATTACAAAAATTTAATATAGTAATAATTTAAAATAGCATATACAATCGAAGGATCGATTTTAATGCATTGAGAATTTTACATTATATAATACATACACACACACACACACACACACACACACACACATATATATAAATATATATATATATATATATATATATATATATATATATATATATATATATATATATATATATATATATATATATATATATATATATATATATATATACGTCTATATGAAATTTACATTAGAAAGGGTGGGGGAGGAGCTCAAGGCTCGACGTTCACTCTTTATCTTGTAATTCTATGCCTGAGCCTTGTAACATAACTCCCAAGACGATAAATTGCATTATAAATCCAATCCTGCTCAACTACGATCTTGCTTTATCTGAATTTATGCGTTGTGAAACATCTAAAAGGCGGAAAAAAGAAAAAAATACTTATGCAGTGTTCGGTATTAATTTCTTTTTCCAATGTTCCTTGTATAAAATAATAAAAAGTATAAAAACCAAATTAGTCAAACACATATTAGTACTGAAACAAACACCGGACAAATTTTCTCATAAATTGTTTTCTATTTCATTCTCATTGGAGTTCGCGCGGAGAAGTCGTTTCCATTGTCTTATATACTTGTGTGCTGATCCCTTGAAAACTAGATATTTCCCGGAAAACCCGCCTAATGCGGTTATATTGATGGAGAATAAAACTAATAGAGCAAAATTAATAAGGTTATCCAAAACAAAAACCGCAAAAGCAAATGTTCAAAACAAACCAGTTTCGACGCGGTTTACTGATAATAACTATGTATTTTATTTAAATCGGAGAAAAAACTACAATTATTATTTATAAATTCATTGTGGCTATTTTACTCATGACGAAAAAAATACTTTTGAGTGAACTGACGTGAACATAGGTTCAATGCCCAGCAAAGAGATATATTTGTCTTTATCTTTATACTTCATTTTTTAAAAAATAAATCTCGAACGATAGAATCAGCTACAAGGAGAGAAGAGGAATACCCAGAAGATTCTTGGTATACGGGAATGGAGAATTGTAAGATCAAGCTAAAGAGTAAGACACCAAATGTTCGTTTCTGTCCAAAATACAGAACTGCATTCAGTTAGTTAAGGTAAAGGCAGTAAAACACTGGAAGGGATAAAACAGAATTGTAAATGTTTTTTTAAATCTCGCTATATTTAAGATCATAAAACCGGTTTCCAATCATATTATCTTTCGGATGAGACTACGTCAGAGAATTTATGAATCTAATGAACTAAATTGTGAGATGCTAATGATTCTCATCGTCAGCGACTCCTTATAAAGATGATGAATGGAATGGGTTCTAATCTAAGGTTTTGACGCAGTAAAAATCTTATTAGATTTCTTAACTTATTAAGTTTTGTTTGATTTGATTGAGATCAAACTTAATAAACAAAATTTGAATTCACCAATAAAAACATGAAATATGGCGAAATTACCTGCATTAGACCGGTTTCATAAGGTGGAAGGCATCCGTACGTCCACTCAGGTTCCATAGACCTGGTGTCTGGGTTGTAAAGCTCCTCTACAGCGGCGAAGCATTGCGATCCTGGCCGAGTCGAACACGTCCCGTTGGACTGGCCCGAGGGACAGTGTCCCTCGCAATAACAAAGCATTCCACCACCTGACAAACAACAAAAACAAATATTAAACAACGATTAAATAAATAAACAAAAATAACGGTGGACTTTTGAGAAGTTCAGTAAAGGGCGCCTCAGCTAATCGTGATAGTATAAAATAAAATCATTCTAGAACACAATTATTTTTGCAGTTTAAGTAAGCCATGTTCAACTAAAAATTAGAT
This sequence comes from Gerris lacustris, assembly GCA_951217055.1. Taxonomy (NCBI): domain Eukaryota; kingdom Metazoa; phylum Arthropoda; class Insecta; order Hemiptera; family Gerridae; genus Gerris; species Gerris lacustris. The sequence goes on along the minus strand of OX578281.1, from coordinate 29,778,506 downwards.
TAGCACATCTAATCGATAAGACCATTAGCATCAAACACGTCTGGCCTTTCCAGGTTTCTGAACAAGATCCATTGATGATCGGACAGTGGTTGCGAACCGACAACCTACGATTGTGGTATCTTCAAATGGACGCTAAATTCTCTAATAATTAAGTATAATATATTAATTATAAATAATAATAATTAAATAATAACGTTTTGTTTTGGTTATTTTGTTCAATAAATGTACAGATTTTATTTAATAAAATTATATTAACAACTGTGCCAATTCTGGTCATTATTTTCGACTAAACTATTTATCAGAAAAGCTTCAATAAAAATATGAATTTTAAAGTTTAATATCAGTGACCACATAAGTACATTATTGCTGTTAAACGGAACATAAAGATCAGAACTTGAAACTAAAAGGGCATAAAAACGCTTACAAAGTCGCATTCAGTCTCGACCTTTTTTAAAGCATAACGGGGTTTCTATGTCTGGTCCTTTAAAAATGCCTCTTTATGAAAAAATACATGGAATCACTACCTACTCTAAATAATATCCGAATAAATAGATTCATCATGGTTCACGACCCTGAAAGATTTATTACTCCACTAAGTGCTTCTTTTCATTTTAAGCATTTGGTGAACTTTTTCCTTGACAGAAAAGTATTTACAAAAAGAAAAAAACTGTAACAATATTAGTAGAATGAGTGGTGCAAATGGAATTGAAATCAATAAGACAAAAACAAAAACAATTTTCACAAAATAACTTTTGTAAAGAGACGACAATTTTTTGTCTTATTATTGAAAAAAGTATGGAGAAAAAGTATCCGAATTATGACATTTTTGTACATTAATAGCTATCTATGTTTAAAAAGTTGCTAAATAATCAAATTAGAATTAGAGAAGAAGGAAGATATGCAAATAAAAAATACACATTAGCTAGGCACTGATCCAAGGAACCCTGACTCTGTTTGATTTTCACTCGTATTTGAAGAATACGCAGAGATTCGTGATTCGATTCCAATCAGCAAACCACAGAAGGTCGAAGAAACACAGAGAAAAATAACTATCCTACTATCCGCCGCTGGTGATTGGACCATGGATATCAGCATATTCATAAAATAATATATATATATTAAAAAAAGATCTGTGGTTCAATTCCTAGCGAATCACGGAAGGGAAAAGAAATACAGATAAAAAATTACTCTCCACCGCTGGGAATCGTACCACGGACCTCCGCGTATTCTTCAAATACGAGGAAAGATAATAATCAATAACCAGAGATTCTCTGGTTCGATTCCTAGCGAACCACAGAAAAGCGAAGAAATACAAAATATAAGATTAATTATGCATTGCTCTATGAAAAAAAGTAAAATATAATTATTAAATCTACATCCAGTTCATTCATGTTTTTTACTGTGCATATCTACGTGATTCTAAAGATTTGTATTATTATTTCTTAATTATTAAATATTAAAACTCAACATTTAAAATTAGATAAGTGTAAGTAGAGTAATAAAATAAGAAGAAGAATAAATAATAATAAAACATGTAAAGTTCGTTCATCTTTAGATAAGTGGGTTGTGCGACCTAAGTCAAATATTTATTCTGAAAATTCCTTTTCTTTTTATATTATTATAATTTTTTCTTTGCATTTTTTTTATACGTTCTTTAAAAGATCAAACGATAAAAAAAATTATTATAATCATAAGATATTCGAATTTTAAAATTTACCTTCTAAACTTATATTATTATTATTTATTGGTGTGTGGGATACAAATCATAAATAACTAAATCACAATCTAAGGATTTTAAGGCAAGATTTTTTTTATTTCACAGATTCAATTTTTATGGTTTGTTTTTACCTAAATAAGATTTAATGAAACGTAAAAATGTAGTGCACTTACTCTAATATCCCCGAGTTTGGGTTTGTAATAAAACAGATTGCAAATTAATATGGCACATACACAGCTACCTCGCGTCCTGTCGCGTATACTTTAATGTTATGATTTCACAACCCATAATTGTCTAATGTATTAAATGTTCCCCTTCTTTTATGAAATCTGTCAAGATGTTATGATTTTTACAGGAATAAAATTATAAATTTAGCAAATAATGAGCGCAGACAAGTGAAATTATTATAATAGGACAAACTATCGGATGAGTATACTTTTAAACGCATGCGAAAGAATAGGATAATACGAAACCAATAGGACGCATAAGGTTGAAACTTATTTGGGACCAACGAATAACGAATTATGACGTAACACCTAAATTTCAATTAAATCGGGCAAGAAATTTTTTAGATATAATGGTTCGAAAAAATGAAAGACAAAACAACAGACCAAAAATGTTCCTTGATATTTGAAACATATTTCTGTCTTGGAATTTTTTTGAATTCGTAGGCATAAAATAATTTCGTCATTCAGAGCCATCCCAATGCTTTGTACCTACGGTAAGCCCGGAAGCAAAAATAAGAGCAATTACTATTGTTTATTTAAAACATAATATTTTAAAGGTATCTTAATACCAAACGACTAGAGCATTGCGTTCATTCTCAAGCACGAAATTAAGTTGTTTGGATTTTTTTCTCTGATGCAAAGAAGTACCTACTGCGTATTTAACTTTATTAAATTTAAGCTTTAAAAATAGATATAAATCTTAAAAGTGCTGATAATACGATAGAAGAACATATATGTCAAATCAGCGTTAGGTGAAGATAAAAAACTTGGATTACTAAAAAAGATTATGCTTAGACAGACAATCTAACTTATATACTTAGTTTTCTGGCTAGCATAATATATATTACAATAATAAGCATACTGTAGAAGTCGAAGACAATAAACAGGTTTATCGTATATTTAGAAAAGAGCAGACTGGACACAAACTAAAATGGCAAACCTCCTTCAGCAGTTCAGAGGATTTTCAGAATTTCATTATTATTTGAACCGCCAATTTAGGCATGGAATCTTCCAGAAGAGATACCAATTATATATTCAATGTTGCCTTTATTGTAATAATGCATTTGTTAACCAACTCTAAGCATTAATTATACTTTTGTCACTTGTCAAAAAGATTTGTCAGAAGTGCGCAGGCGCATTTTGGACAGGGCATGCGCAAAGACCAATGAGTCGTTGCACGGTATGTGTTCGCCAATTTGGAAAAAGCTTTAGATATCGTATTATTGTAGAGAAAAACAACGAAATTGGCTACTCATAAAAATTACCAAGAAGTATTCTTTTGTCTTATTTTTATACCACACAGGCCATTGTCTTATTTTACACCATCAGCTGCAATGAAATAAGGGGTGTTCCAAACTAAAAGAGTGCTAAATCAATCATAATTAATTAGTATTCAGGTTATTTATTTGGTTTTTAATTTATTTTAATTGTTCAGAACACAAATACGATTGAAATTATATTGCACTTGATGTAAAATTAATTGTGATTATTTTAAACTGTGCAACTCACTAAGTGAGCAAGAAACATTGCTTACTTCTTGTACCTTTTGTATCCCGTTAACTCAAAATCGGTTTCATTGATACGGTCTACATCAAAACTTTTAAATTGTATTGGATAGAACAAAATCGGCTATAACGGCTAAATTGTCTGAGAACTTACTAGTTAAAAAGGATGAGTGAATATATACATATAGTAACAATAAATAAGTACAAACTTGCCTGAGATACTGGCATTAATATAAATAACAAAAATAAAATTAACTTGGTAAGAGCTGTGTTTTATTCATGTCCAAAGAGTACAAACTTGAAGACATTAATATTTTGAGTTTAAATGTTGAAAATAATATTAAAAAATCAAAAAAGTTAAAGAAATCTAGCTTAGTTAGATATGACACTTTTATTAATTCATGAATTTTTCCCATAAGTATATATAAAGAAGTTTTTGTAGAATTTTCTTTTGTAAATATATACACTTATTATAAAAAAAAATGGCGAATAAAATGTTGTTAGAGCTATGGCTAAGTTGGACAAGAAGGAGAATTTGAAAAGACTTGTGACAGATAACGTAATGTAAGCGAAAACAAACACTGGCCACACACGTCTTGGTTTATTTAACACTTTAATGAAAGGACATTCCTTGTTTCTTTGGCAGTTTCTCATGAAGAACCAAAGGGGGGAAAAAAAACCACCCGTCTTGAGTGACATGAGTCCGACGTTGAAAAAGATAATAAATCACAGAAGTGATCAAAACAAGCTGATACAAATTAGATAAGAAATTAAGTGACGCAAGGGAAAGAAAAATAATACACTGCCTTCAACCCAAGTCTTTTGAATTTTAAGGAACCGCTATTTTTCAAATTAAGTATAAACTATATGAATATCGTATGGGAATTAAATAGCATTTTTATAGAAAAGCTAATCGGGTTCATTATTAATAATTTTTAAAGCTTATCTTTAAGTGCTCTTAAAACCTATAAATAGCATTTTTTTTGCCTCTTCACAATAACTTATTAACAACTTTTGGATGTATGAGAGATAATATTATTGCTATTATAACAACGACAATGTTTATAGCATTCATAATGACCGTTGTTTACAATCGAAATATTTTACTTGTTTTTGTTAAATAAGTAATCCTACTGCAATATAAGTAAATCAGCAGTCCAAATGTAATTTGCCATTTTACAGCTGAAAATGATTTTATTTTGTAACTTTATTAAAAATTGTTAATAAATTTGATAAATGGTCACGCTTTAGGTCACGTGAGTAAAAATATTATTTCAGTCAATCTATTCTCAATCAAATATCATACACACAAATATACTACATTCATTTAAATCGGCTTATTCCTTGGAGAATAATACTGTAAACGTTAGAATAACTCTAAATATTCGTTTTAGTATATAAAAGTTTTTAATACATAAAGGTTCTTACTTAAAGCATTAATTTTATAATTTACATTGAAAGAAAGCCACAAAAATGTGACTTCTACAAAGTTTTCTATTTTGGTCTCGCATGCTACTCAGCTCCAGTGGGAGTTGCGGTTAGAATATCTGCCCGTAACATCGACATAAAGGTAATCAATGCCTCAAAAATATCATTTTAATCTGAATATATTTAATGTTGTTTTTACAACATGAAATTGTGTTTAAAAAAGTTCTTTAATATCTAACATATCTGGTTTCGATACTGGGAGAGAGGTCTTGATACAATTCTTTAAAGTGGTCAGGATTTCCTATTAAATTACCAAAGACGACGATTGGAATGTAAAAAGAAAAAAAATGATATATTTATACATTGGAAAAAATAAAATAATTAGTCGTTAGATAATAACCTGAAGGTCATTCGAATATAAATAACTGTAATCTTCTAAAACTATATTTAATATTATTATATTAAGTAATTTTGCCTCAGAGCTTATACCAAAAGAAACAGAAGGACTCGAGATGGATCTGAAGAATTTATTTATATTACGTCTCCAACTAGAAAAATTACAGGAAAGGATTTAGTTTCAGACATAAAGGTGCATTTTTGGTCTCGTGTCTGTCTGCCATTTAACATTTTTGCGAACCTACAATATCTTAAAAACTTCTCGTTCGATTTTGACAAAATGTAGACGGTAGTTCACAATTAGCCCATTGTTGTTCCAATATAAATGTTCACATTCTGTGCCTATTTCTTTCATGAAATTTAGATGGTGCGTTAAACTTAGCTCTCTTGCTTCGTCTCTCGCTGCACCACAAACTTTTTTTTATTAACACCAATATTTTTAAAAGTACTCATCCGAGTTTGAGGAAATTAGGATAGTTAGTCGAAGGGAGATTATAGATCGTCTTATATTAATGTCAACCGTCAGACATACAAGAGACCAAAAATGTTCTCTGACGGCTGAAAAGAATTTCTGTCCAGGTATTTTTGAAGTCGGAGACATTAAAAAAATATATTGTGCTTCAGAATGATCACAATGCTTCCGTTACCTTAGGTAAATAAATAAATAAATAAGCCTCGTTATTGGTTCAAACACATATAAAGTTTGTATATAAAAATGAAAAAGTAAATTTAATGTACTAACTAAAAATATACTTCACTTGTTACTGTTACTACCAAGACTATAAAATAATGTTTTTTTTCAGTTTTTAGAACCAGGTAAGTTATTACCACCTTAGGTAAGTTCAAAACAAATAAAGGGGGGGGGGGGGGGGGGAATAAAATAAATAAAACAATGAGTTGTAAAAAAAATGCGCGATATGTGCCACACTTATTGGCGGATCTTATTCGTTCGGCGGATTATTCGTTTAAAGCTAATAATCACAATTAGTACATATTATTTCTACTTTTAAAAATTAAAAAGAAAAATATAATAAATAAATAGTTACAAAAAGTAAAAGTATATTATTTAATAAAATTTTATCATTTCTCAGAATTCGCATTCAATACAGAGCAGACAAGAAGGAGGGGAAAAAACAGAAAATATAACGAGGAAGTGAATGATCTAAAAGGTAAAGAGGTTTATTCGTGTCTTTGACGTCATAAAAGAGGTGAAATTGATGAAATTAAAGATAATGAAAAGGTAGAGCAAAACGGCGTAAATAGTGGATAGAAAATATAAGTACAAAAGAGGTGTGTTTAGAAGGGGGGAAAAAAATTTTAAAAACGGTTCAAGGAAGAGGGAGTGGGGAGATTGGTGTAGGCCTCGATGTCAGTGTTGTGTTTTTTTAAAAGGTTTCTCTCAAGAGTGGTTATTTATAAGAAGGGTATTTTACTCGGGAGGTATAGGAAAGGTAGTGGGGGAGGTTGGAAGGTAAGTTTGGCGCCTCCAAGGAGAGGAGGGCGGGGACGAAAGTAAAAGATCCTGTGGGTCAGGCACCAAGACCTGACGAGGCCTTCTAAACAACTGGAGACGTAAAACTAGGCGATACCCTCGACAGAAGAAACCTGACGGGGGAAGCCTATCAGCACCGCATCAGGTATGGAAAGCCCGGGTTCTTTTTAAACACTCGGTTCACTAGGAAAAAATATTTAACGCTAAAAAAAACCTACACCATGAAGACGAAAGACCTCAACAACGACAATAGTGTTACTTCGAGCAAACGTGGTGTTGAAAATAGGTAAGAAAGAATCGAAATAAAACAGAATTCCAGTAAACTAAGTGAATACTAAATAGATAAAAACAAACTATTGAGTATAGCTTCCGAGCTTCCCGAATATAACGCTAACATTTTAATTTTTTTAAGTAATTTGTTTTGTAACTAAATTTTCTTAATAAGAATTTCAAAAGGCAACTCTCATAACATAAATCGCATTCTTAGTTCAAAAGAATACAAAAAGACTAATGTACTAACAGGAAAAAAATACTGCAGATTATCTTCTATTACTTCCGAGCCTAAACAACCCTATTTAAATCATATGATTTTATGTTCATATGACCCTTCGTCCAATAACAGGATGAGCATCCAATAGCAGGATGCCACTCTAATTTTCAAACATTTTTTTTTTTTAATTTTAATGTCTTACTTATTTTAATGTCATCCATTTATTCAAAATATTTAATAAGAAAAAAAAAAAATCTGTAAAATGAAGAAGAGAAAAAGTAAATATTATTATTATAACAAGATTAAAATGGTCCATAGAAGGAGAGAAGAAAATCCTCAATAAAGATTAATTGCGGTCTTACTATGTCCAGTTTTTTATACACATTATATTTTATCATGGACTTTTTACTACGAGATTGTAACTAACAGTTATAAAATATCAAGAAAGAATTTTACCATCGGTTAATTTTTTATTTATTTTACATTTTACATAATTAAATTCCTCAGTTAGAGGTCAACAATGTGAACTTAAATAATTAGTTTTACTTTCTCATATAAAGAGTATGTACTGTGATGGCGTGAAAAATTCGATTTTGATGGATTTACACGTTTTATGGTTTCTTGAGTCCAAAAAAGTGTTTTCTTTTAAAAAATGTCTGTGTTATCTGTGCAGACGCGTGGAGCCTAAACTACTGGGCCGATTTTGATGAAATTTGGCACAAGAGTTCAGAAAAATTATACTCCGACGTGAAATCGAGAAATTAATTTTAGCCCCAAATTTGGAGGCGCTACCCTCCAAAAACTCTGAAATGTGAAAACACGCTCTCTTTGATTAACCGCAAGTGATTTTAGTTTGAATAATTTTATGTTTTGTAGTCAATAGAAATTTTGTTGTAGTTTTCACAATGGTAGACTAAAGGAGTTATAACAAACAATTTATAATTGAGTTTATAGAACTATATAGAAGCCGTCCGTGCCTTTGGAAAGTTAAATCTACTGAGTATTCTGATAGAGATAAAAAAAATGTTGAGGAGTACATGGTATAATTCAAGTACCTAATTATGATATATGTTAATTATTAAATTAAAAATTAAATATGTAATATGAAATTAATAATTCTTTTTTCTTCTAGAAAAATAATTTAATTAAATATATACACATAGTTATGTATAATAACAAAACGTAATGTTTATATATGATACATAATATAAACATATGTGGTATTTTAATTTAATTTTATAAGCTGTTATTATTTTTTATTAACATAACTTATATCATATAATTTACTCACACTCTGTTTCAGAAAACCAGGATGTAGAAATGATTTACTTAAAAATTCATAAGAAATAGATAATTTCGAACACCTGTTAGCAGTGTAATTGACAATTACTTATGTACTTTCCGCAATACTCATGCCTTTATAATCTGTTCTATGTGAAAAAAAAAAAAAAAAAAAAAATCATAAAGAAATAAATAAATAAAAATAAAAATTGATATTGTTGATATTATTTTAAGTATAAATGATTTTTCTTTCACTATCATATATAAATTGTTAAGAAGTAATATGTAGTTAATATAATATTCAATACTCATTAAGCTCGAGGTAAAAGGCTTAATTCTTCATTTAGAAAAAAGTAAAATTAAGTAAATTAATTCAGATATCTATTAAAATAGGTAAATTATATCTATTTGAAGACTACCAAATCAAAACAAACATTTATTTTTATTGGAATAAATGTGGTTGCCTTAGCTTAGCAATAAGAAATAATTTTCGAGGTGAGTTGTATCGAGACACTACTCGATTATATAAATGATATTAAATATGATATTTTAATAAATCGGTACAGAACTCGAACAAACCTATCTTATATTACATTGTAGGGTTTAATTTAAATTCAATAATATCTAATTTAATCGATATATATTTAAAAAGTGTTTAACAGATGAATAACTTGATTTTTCACAAGAAAATTATTTATATTGTTAAACATTCGTATGTAAATGGACCAAATTATAGGTTTGTTTAATCCAAGTGGTAGGAACCGTTATTGAGAAACAGTATTTCACGTTTCTCCAGAATTCTTTTGGGAGGCAGCCCCCCCCCCCCCCTCCCCCCTCAAGTAATAAATAAATAAATAAATAGAAAATAATAATAAAAAGCCTTCATTGGAAGAACACACTGCATAATACAATTTAAAAAAAATATATATATATTTGCAAATCGCCAGTTAGCCGTGGCACCATTTAGGTGGTTTGAGTTGCCTCAAATTATTGTTTAATTTAAATAAAAATAATTTTAATAATATCCATCAAATTAAAAATAAACGCCTTAATTTTGAAAAAAAAATACATACAATTTATATTAAAAATTATGTTTAATTACCTTTGGCTGCTTTATTATTACTACTTCAAATTTAAATTCTACACTTAGTTTCTGTGCAACCATACATCTGCATAAATCTGCCTCATCCTACACCACTTCACTATATCCTCAGTCACTCTCTTCCATGTCACTCCTCCACGCACGATCTTCTCATTTCTTCATCCCACTGGACTTCCTCTTTTCCTCACACAATCTCTGGAGTACCAATTTATCATTTTATTTGTCCATCTGTTATCTTTTGTTCTCGCAATATGGCCTGTCCAATTCCACTTTCATTCAAAAATAGCTCTTCCTTCATCTTCCAACCTCGTCTGTTTCCTTATCCGTTGATTGCTCTTCCTGTCTTTCCTCGAAATCCTAAACATACACCTTTCCATTCGTCGTTGAGTACCTCGCAATTGTTTCATAGTGCTCTCTTTCCAAGAAAAAACTTTTTAAGTGAGCCCCCCAAATATAGAGCTAAATTCTTTTATATTATACCACTGGGGATGTTTTTTCTGAAAATGTATGCCAAATTTCATTGAAATCAGACTAATAATTAAGGCTCCACGCGTCTGCACAAACTATAAGTGAAAGACAGACATTTTTTACAAAACTAAATTTTTGGGCTCAGAGGAAATCAAAACGTGTAAATCAACCAAAATCTTAAAAACGAATTTTCATAATACTTGATCTTTATTTATCCTTCGTATATGAGAAAGTAAAGAATTAAATAAGTTGTACTAACTTTGGGTAACATTATATTAATAATGTATTATTATTAATATAAAGTAATAAAACAAAATTATGCTCTTTTAGAAATTGCAATAACTCAGCTAAAATTGATCTAAAATGCAAAATTTGTATATATTTACAACCTGTAGGAACTGTCCACCTCCAGGTTCGTGGCACTCAATATTACTCGGTCATTGAAATTCACAGATGTACCCACCGTTTTCGCCAAGATTTCTTGTCATCAAGTGACCCAAATTCTGTAAACTTTATTACTAACCGACTTATAAAATATTAATGCTGCATGGACATGGCGACATACAAATATTGGGCTGCGTTTACAGGCAGTCTTAGCGTTTTGATGGCATTCAACTCACAAACCGACAAATTATCTTCTAATCGCAGTAATAACAAATTACAACAATAATAATGACAGTGCTGGCAACCTTAAAACATAAAATCCAGCTAAATTAAAAATAGCGTCTTTTTAAATGACCCTATACTAAGAGAATATTCTGTGTTCTTTTTTTTTCAAAAAAAGAAGCAAAAGGTGGAGGGTCAGTGAGCCGTAAGATGTTGGTAAAAATCCCCACCTGAAGGGCCCAAATGTTACCGTTTAAACTTAGCTCCGATTATCCTTTACAAAATCCCCCACATGCCGGTCAACGACATTAACACAATAGGTATTTCGCCCTACATCTTACATCCTAAGTGTCTTCTACACTTCAACACAATAATATCAAAGATTAAAGAAAATATATATTTTTTTTTTTTTAAATTGATTACCCTTATTAATAACAAATAATAATTTGAACTGATGTAACCGATTAATAATAATAAGTATAATTAAAACTGCTCGGAAAAGTATGAAAAGGACTACTTTAAGTAAGAGCACAATGCTGAAGCCATATTTATGACCTCTTGATTATGACTTTAAAGAATGTTTGGCTAATGAGTGCTATCCAACTATATTTATTTATAATTAGACCTACTATATTTCATTGTCTCTTATTTAAGTTAAGATGGCCGGCTTGACTCGCTTGCAATCCGTTTGTGACCGGAAGAGAAACAAATGGGCGCAGAAGAAAATACCTATTATTCAAATTTAATTTATATTACAAGAGTAGTTTTAAGATATTTTTGTTCGCAAAAATTGACAGACCGGCAGACACGGCACCAAAAATGTTTCCTTATAGTTAAAAGACGGATTTTTGACTTGGAATTTTAGAAATCGAAGACATAAAATTTTCGTTCTTCAGAACAATTTTAATGCTTCCGTTACTTTTGGTAACTAGGAAGCAAAAAAAGAATGATTTTCAATAGCAATAGTTAAATATTATTTGAAGATGTGAAAAAAAAATGTTTGTTTTATTTCTTATTGAATTGAATACATATATAATAAAAAATAAATTTTTATTGTGTTCACATTAGTAAATATTTCGAGATTTTACGTGTGAAAATGGTTTAAACATAAAAAAGTGGAGATGAGAATACATGAAATGCTTCCTTTTTTCCATATAATATAAAGTCCGTAAAAGTGCAAAGACTTTCAAAGATTCCAAGTATGGGGACGAAGTGGAAAAATTGTTTTTCAAGAGTCCTTGTTTTTCCTTTTACAGAATCTTATTCTTCGACTTCGGTAGAATCTCTGGACTCGGGATATGTTACATTCAGTGAAATAAAAACTAAACCTTCTAAAGTAGAACAGAGTTAAAGAGTGCCGTCGAGAGAAAGAGTTGTCCCTCTACGGTTCAAACAGATAAAACATATGATGGAAAAAAAAGAAAAGAAAAAACAAGAATGGCCATGTGGTAAGACCAGATACGTATACACAAACCCACCTACGAAATACTCCCTTCTTAAAACACACTAGTGGCGCTCTCTCACAACAAAGCGGCCACATATCAAACTAGATGGAAACCAATACCGCAGCGCTATCTCATAACACTGCGGCCACAATTCATACTAAATGGGCAACTGCCTGGACTTATAAATACAATTTGTCAGGGGTAAAGAATGAAATAGGGCGCCTTTTTCTCCCTACATATCTTTCTACTTTCTTATCTGTGAGCCAAAGATCCAGAAAAATTCCATCTTCATCCAAAAAACTAGTTAAAATGCTAAAAAATTATATACAGGAATAACTTTTTAAAAAAATAAAAATAAAAATAATAATAATAATAATACTTTCTACAAAAGGATCAAAGTATAAAGTCTAATAAATTGATTTGTAGTTCTTAAAAGATGTAATAAAGTGTTGTTTTACATAATCTAAAAATTTTTATTATAGAAAGGAATTTTATAAAAGGAAAGCAGACCGTAATACGATAAAAATGTTTATTATTTTCAAGTGAAGTCAGAGCTGGATTTACATATTTGGTGGCCAGGGGCCCAAGAAAAATTGCCGCCGCCGCCCCCCCCCCCCCCCCCTCCAAATTTGTGACATTATTGTAATTCCTCGAAAAAAAAAAAAAAAAAATCTGCAATTTTGGTCCTATAAAACATATGAGCTAATGTTTTATAGTTTGTCCATTTTTAACCTGATTTATTTTAATATTATTTAAATAATATTCCAATATTATTACAGGACTAGGTTAAAACCAAATCAAACCAAATACCAATTTTTTAAAATAAAAAAGTCTTTGAATGAAAAACAATTTTCAAGCACACAGTATTTATATACAAGTTTTATTTTAAAATTAGTCATAATTTAACATTAACTTCTTTTGTAGGAAATAAAAAGTTGAAATACAGTTATAAAATAATTTTAAAAAACGGCCAGTCATGCACCATGACTTAATTAACGAATTTTCAAAGAAATCGGTGTATTATTGCCTTATGATAATACAGGAAAATTTTGGTAAAATTGGTACCGGGTGCAAAAGTCAAAATATACCCTTCCAGATGCATGTCGTTGGAAAGCTCTAAGAGAACAGTAATTGTTGTACACTTTTGTCATATTTTCATATAAGAGGGGGGTAAAATGGAAAAAACACGTTTTATGCTATTTTTGACCCTAAATTGTCAAAATTTGACCTCTAAATGGACTCCAAAAATTCTGGCCAACGAACTCAGCCTTTCTTTTGATATTATTGACATTTTAAAATTTGTTTGGATTTTTTAAGTGCATCCTAGGGTGAGATATCATCTGGAGTGACACATACATAATACATACATACATAAGATAAAGTGTTAAATTTCAGGAATCAATGAAGAATGGTATTAAATTTCCATGGAGAAAATTTTTAAAAATTCGCATTTAAAATTTATGTAGCCATTGCAATAGCTAAATTTTCTTAGAAAATTTGCTTAAAAGGAAAAGTAATTGAATACCTTTGTTGAGAAATTTGTTTATTGAAATTTCTTACGTCTTGCTTTAACAATAGGAATGTCATTTAAATTCAAAATTCGAAGCTTCAATTTTTTATTTTTTGATCACTTCATTTTGACATTCTGAAAAGCACGACTTTTTGCGTATTTTTGTAAATATCTCGCTTCCTTAGCTCGGAGGCCAATTGACGATCAGATCAAAATTGAAGATTATAAAATTTCACACATGAAACATTTGTTTATTTTTTACTTAGATCGAACCTTTTGGATAATAAAGTGCTCCAAAGTTTCCGCACAAGGCGTAAACAATAATTTTATTACATAGATAATTGTCAATTAACGTTGGCGGAGCTGAAGGGTTCTTGGAGATAATGCTCCAACCGTTGCGACAATACAAGCAAAATTGATTAAAAAGTATGGCAAGAATATTGCTATTACGATTCAGTGTTATCACCGATACTGCGGATGTCTTCTCTTATAATTGCTGCATCAGCTTCAACTATTCGTGGACGTTCTTCTTCTTGATTCAATTTTTTATTTTCATACCAAGCGTTAGAAAGAATAGTCGCATGAGAGTCGAGGGAGCTAATCATTGTCATTTTTTTTGGTTTCGTTGTAATAACAATATTGTTGCCATACTTTCCAACCAATTTTGCTTCTATTGTCGCATCCGTAGGAGCATCATCTTCAAGTTATAAAACATAGACAATTATCTATGTATTTTTTTTTTTTTTTACGTCTTGTCCGGAAACTCTGGAGCACTTTATTATCCAAAAGGTTCGTTCTACGTAAAAAATAAACATCATGTTTCATGAGTGAAATTTTATAATCTTCAATTTTGATCTGATCGTCAATTAGTCTCCGAGCTAGAGGGAGCGAGATGTTTACATAAATACGTAAAAAGTCTTGCAAAAACAAACACTACTCAAGTTATAATAAGCTAAGTTTTTGCTAATCCGTTCGTTGTACGTAAAAAATGAAAGATAGCTTTTTTGTGGGAAATTTAATAATCTATTTTTTTTTTTAAATCTCCTTAATTTGTCTCCGAGATTTAGGAAGCGAGATATTCATAAAAATACGTAAAAGGTGGTGCGGCAACGGACACTAGATATTCTTCGTCGTATATTCCGTAAACCGTCCATTGCACATTAATGAGATTTTTTTGTGGGAAATTTTGTTATCTTTAATTTTGCTAACCACCTTAATTGGTGTCGGAGCCATAAGAAGCGAGATATTAGCAAAATACCGAATTTCTTTACCTTTGCCCTTGAATATCAATTAACGCGACCACGATCTTATTGCCGATTTTCAATATGTTTTTCAGAACGTCAAAATGAAGTGATCAAAAAATATATTGAAGCTCCGAATTTTTTGGAACAGAACCTAAAACGACTGGACTATCAAGAAAGCAAAAGAAAAGTGTTTTTAATGCAGTTAATAATTATTTAATGTTTATATTATAAACTGCTGACTGCTGGGAATTCTTTAAATTGTTTAAAAACATAGTTTTATGTATGTTTTTACCTTTAAAGATTACGTTGTATAAAAATAGAGTAAAGTTGGCCTAAACTGCAGTTCTAATCTAACTTGTGTACGTAAGTGAATAACTAGCGGTGACGAGTTATAAATCACTAACCATTCTATGCCCAAAATCTAAAATCCACTTAAACACTAATAAATAAAAACTTATATGCCTACTGACCTGCACTTGCGCTCATACTCAACTGTACAATTAGACAATTAAGATAAAAAAGTTCAATTAGTAAATAAATAAATATTATACTTTTTGTTAACAAGAGTCATATTGTAATGTCCAATATAAAAAAAAAAAAAAAAAAAAAAAAAAAAAAAAAAAAAATGTGCGAGGCTCTCACGCATTAGAAGTGAAACTTAAGTTCTAGAATGCATTGCTCTCTTTCATTTTTTGACGAAATTTCAGGATTAAGAAATGGTTATGGGAAATTTAATTGAAAAATATATATTACTACGCTAAGGCAACCACATTTATTCCAATAAAAATAAATGTTAGTTTTGATTAGCTGGTCTTAAAATAGATATAATACAATTAATCTGTAAAAATGTTACACTTGGACGAGTCTCGAATCGCAAACCTCGTTACACGATTTCACTGTATGAAAGCATTCACTCTACCGCCGCCAAAGAAGTTTCACTTCAAAAATATGTTTTATGATTTTTGTTTTATTTTTGTTTCTGCCGCCTTTTCCCACCTTCGAAAATTTGCCGCCAGGGGCCCGGGCCCCCATGGCCCCTGCGTAAATCCAGCCCTGAGTGAAGTCATTAATTTACTTTTACTTATAGCATATATGATAATTATTAAGCCTCGGTCGAAAGAAAACAAATAAATCTGCTAAGACCTCACTAAGAAAAATTTACGATCCGTCATCTTGGTTCAAGATGGCGATTTATATGGAAAATTCGTCATGACGATACCTCCGGAATCAATTGCAAATATTAAATATTTTCGTTAGAAGAATAGAAAAGGAAATATTGTCCTACAACAAGAGTTCAAAAATCGTTTAATTAAAAAAAAATTAAAAATAAAACACTTCACAGAAAAACACGAAATGCTGCTACTAATAAAATTAAAATACAATATTAACAAAATTAAAATATAAACGAACAGGAAAAAAAATTAGAATAAGAAAATCTTGTTGAAGTTTGAAATATACCTGTGGGATTACATTAAAATCAGACGTAGTTTTTTAAAAAAATGTGACGGACAAATAACCACTAAGAGACCAACATTTTTGATCCTGTCGGTCTGTCAAGAACGAAACATTATTCCTGATGTCTAAACCTTAAAACGCATTTTGGCTAATGACATTTTAAAATTTAGAGACAACAAAAGTAAAAATAAAAATCATTGTGATCAAAAGCATTTAATCACAGTGTTTACGAATTTTGGAACGTTGAAATATGGTGAGCATAATAATAGTAGTTGGGTAAAAATTTTGAAACGGTATTCTGTTAGCATGTATATTATCCAGGCTCTAGAATATAATTATTATGATTTAATAACTTTTTTTTAAATAAAAAAACCCTACTGCTACGACTTGATCTTTAATAACTACTTCTAAAACATAAATAAATTATCTATAGAAAAAAAAATTAAAAATCATAAAAAACGACAAATTTACATAGACAATAAAACTGTTTAAATTTTTAATTAATACATCTGTAATTCAGTTTTAGAAAACAAACGAGTCAATATTTAGTCCTAATTACAGACTAATTTCATTATTTATGGCTATGGTTTGCTTTATTACTAATGTCTTCTTTATATTTTGAAATGACATATGTTCTCTGGCTCCATGCCTAAACATATAATCATATCTTGGTATTTTTATTTCTCTAAACTGTGCAATTATTTTAAATTTCATTTTTCTCTCGCTTTTTTGAGGGTTTTTTTTTTTTTTTTTTTTTTTAAATTATTAGTTTTACTTAATTTAATTTTTTTATTTTTATGTCTTTTAAGTGAAAAAAAACGTTAAAAGCTAGTTTTAAAAAAATATTCAACACGCTTGCCTATATTTAATGTCACTAAATTAAAAATTCCAATTAAATAGTTAATACATTTTTTTTAAATATACACGTATATCGCAAATGACATCCTAAATTATTACATTTGCTTATTTTTTTAATATTCAGTAAAATTTAAATGACAGCTTATGTCCTATTCATCAAAGTGTACAAGGAAAAGAATAATTATGTAAAAGTTTATAAATTATTTACTGACGTTAAAAAAAAGTCACATACATTTTAATTTCTTTATCTTTTATAAGCTTTTTAGTAGGAGCAAGGTAAAATCAAAACAATCACCAATAAACGGCAACTTCTAAATAAATTTAAATTCAGGATTTAAGCCATTACTACTTAACTTTAACAGTTTCCGACATTATTTTCGTTTGCATAAAAATAAAATTAGCAAAATCATGATATACATTTTTTAAGTCAGAGATAAAAAAATAAACCATTGAGAGCAAATTTCTTTAAGGGATTTCTTTATCCCTCTGTCATGGAAATAACTAAAAGAGAATTCCAGTTTAAATAAGATTATTTAAAAAAATCTTTCTGATATAACTTGGATATTATTTCCTCGACCAGTGTTTATAGTTTGTTAATTGTTTTTGTGGTTATATTGTATTATAGTTCAGCATTTTATCAAAATTTACTATAAAAATTATTCCCCCACGGCGGGGAATTTATAGCGAAAACTACTTATATGGTTACATTATACATCGTATTTAAATGGATTACATTTTAAAATATTTTACACAAAATCTAATTCATGTGCATAGAGATTTAAATGATTAAATTGTTTATTCAGTTTCAGACCAGAAGTTATAACATCAGTGGAAAACGTTAGGGTTCGCGGTTCGATTATTGGTTGCGGAGGTAAATTTTTTATCATTTCCTCCAATCATATTTATTATTAACTGATTAATTCAGATTATGGAATGCCATTTCTTACCACCTCATATACGTTGCATTTAATATGTAGGGGGAAAAATATATTATAAGGTAGGTGCTTTGAAAAATATTGCGGAAAATAAATTCAATTTCAAGATGTTGAGGGATTTACAAATTCAAAGAATTATTACTATTATTAATCACAGCTAATTAATTAATCTTTAAACATATTATAAATATTAGTTTCATGAATTAAAAAATGGT
Organism: Gerris lacustris; assembly: GCA_951217055.1. Classification (NCBI taxonomy): domain Eukaryota; kingdom Metazoa; phylum Arthropoda; class Insecta; order Hemiptera; family Gerridae; genus Gerris; species Gerris lacustris. The sequence goes on along the minus strand of OX578281.1, from coordinate 29,760,132 downwards.
ATACATCAATGTTCACAGATAGCTATTTAAAGTTGGTTAAAATTAACATCGTATTACCTTTAGCAGATTCTCGGAAATAATTACGATGTCGAAAAATTTCCTGGGAAAACTTTAAACTTAATTTTATTTTTTTACCGTCAAAATCAAGTTCTTATTCAAAGTAAGTATGCAAATTAAGAAACAATTTTAAATATTGAATTTAACCTTCAAATATACTTGAAATTAAAATCGGAAAAAAATATTTAAATATACCTACCAAACAAACTGATCGATAACGGTACAATTACATGTTAATCAGTTTGAAATAAAAGCATAATTGTTTGTAATTACAACTTGATTTCATTAAAACAAGATCTGATAATTGATTGAGTGTATATCAATAATAGTTAAAATAATAATAATTATAAAAATAGTCAGTTCTAAGAAGAATAACAACCCCTATGTTATAAATTTAAAAAGAAATTAAACAAAACATAAAAATAACAATTTTAGATTTATTATTTTGCTTCCGAGCTTACCGAAGGTAACGGAAGCTATGAGATCGTTCTGAAGAACGAAAATATATTCTCCGATTTCAAAAATTCCAAAAACAGAAATCCGTGTCCGTTTTTTGGTTCCGTGTCTGTCTGTCGGTCAATTTATGCGAACCAACATATTTTAAAAACTACTTGTCCGATTTTAATCAAATTTGTATAGTAGGTCATAATTCGCTCATTGTTGGTCCAATATAAATTTTAACCATCTGCGCTTTTATTTAGCTTCATAAGCACTTATCTGATTTGTATGAAATTTTGATAGTTTATCGAAAGTAACCCGCAGATAGCCCCAGATAAATTTGAACAGTCTGCGCTCTTTAACTTTTGCTAAATTGGTACTTTAATTCATGAAAAAAAAAGAAAACAATTTTGACGGATTAAAAAAACGGGGGAAACAAACAAATTAGACAAAAATGGCTTCTAAAAGCATAAAATCAATAAAGTACGAGATAGGATGCGAGGTAGCTATGTGCCAAACCAATTAGCAGTCTATTTTCAAACCAATTTTAAACTCAAATTAAAATTAACATATATAAGTAACGCATATAACTGATATTACATTTTTACGAAGAGAAATAAATAATAGAAAATTATTTAATAATAACGTACATACTAGACAATACACAATTTATTTATATACCAGATAGGAGCGACAATTCATCCATATTTCTTCAAAATGACATGAGTATACTTGTATAGGTTAGGTGTTAATGTTGGGACGACAGACAGACAGACACGGAACCAAAAATGTTCCTTGATGTCAGAAACAAATTTCTGTCAAGGCATGTTTTAATTCGGAGACATTGAAATAGGTATATTGTTTTTCAGAATGATCATAATCCTTCGATAAGCTCGGAAGCAATATATCAGAATGGTAATATAATATAGGTATATATCAATTAATAATAATAAAATAGATAATATAAACCACCAATTATTGAAATAAATAATTTATTCGTCGAGTAACACAATAATTATATTTCCTTAGCTATTAGAAGCAGAGTACTAATTGTGAAAATTTTGTCGTATGACTTCTTTGTTAGCATAAAAAATAATTTCATATATAGATTTAACAAAGAAAATAATCTTTCATTAATGTTAAAGAGAACAAAAATTCATTGAGATTAATAAGAATGAAAAACACTTCCTCTTCTACGATGTTTAAATTGTAGTAAATAACCAACATGGAATAATTTTTGTTCGCAATTAGAAAACCATAATCATATCGTACATATAATCTACACATGAAACCAGATAACCCTTATATAAAAACAAAAAAAAATACAAATGTATTAAACTGTTTACTTGTAACACTAACAATAAATGAAGAAACCGTTTAATCAATGGAAATCAAAAATATTCCATTATTAATAATGACCGTGAAATGGGTTGAGTAAAAGATCGCAAATAAAGTAGTGGAGAAAAAATCTTAACATTTTTCATCGCTTTCTTTACTACTTACATAACTTACTCACAACTCTGCCGAGCTAACCAGTATCATTTTTTTATTATAGGAGACTATTTTAATAATAAAAAAAATAAATATATGACCGATTTAGGTGTTTATGAACTCTTAACAAACTTTGACATTCATGTTTCAATTTCAACAAGAACAAATTTATTTTTATTAATAACTATAATCAATATCTAATATATTATAAATATAGATTTATTTTCCCCCCGAAAAACAAAGGATAAAGGTTGAAATTCGCATTTAAATTCATATTTAGATTTTTTATATTACATTTTTTTTTTAATCAAAATCGTCTTAACTGTGTTTGAGAATACGAGATGAACACAGATTAAAATCATATCATTTAGAGAATTCAAAATAATACTGCTCTTTCGGTAGAACAACTACGCAACTGGAATCATTTGTAAAATTAAGAAAACACGTTTCAATGATCATGATCTGAAAAACCTAATAAGTGCAATAGAACGATGTCGGAATGATAGTTTGCATCATGTAGAGACCTTACACTATTTTCTAATGTAATGTAATGATTTATTTTTTAATGTATACAATTTCTAATTATTTATGGTCCGTTTTTTAGGCCCTCATTTAATATTCCACCGGAAGAGCGATATGGTCTCAGTATATATTCAAACTATTATACATTTTCAAGAATTACAAACATATTATTTTAAATTTGTACTTATTATTATACTAATCCTCACATGTTTAATATTTTTATGCGGCTAAAGGCCCCCATACACGGTCTGATAAAGTAGTGGGTAAAGTAATGCATCTGAAAAGACTATGCATGTTTTTATACTCTTAAGGCCCCCATACACGTTCAATCATTTTGCGCAAACCTGATGTCGGGCAAATTTAGGCCCTACACGTCAAACATCATGTTTGCGCAAACATTTTGACCGTGTATGGGGGCCTTAAGAGTATAAAAACATGTATAGTCTTTTCAGATAATTGAACCGACATACTTTACTTCAAGAAAAGTACCTCCTACACCTCCATAGTGATTATTCTCACTATAATAATTACAGTTCTTGGAGTACAATTGAAAATCTTAATTATATTCAATGGGCGGGATCATTACTCCAAATTCTTCACGTTTTAATTTAGTTTATCTAATTTCAACATTTTTAAGTAATAATAAGGTTTAAGATTGTAAAACATGTTTCGACTTTACTAAAAAAATTAAATCTAGGTTCTTTAGTTCCAAACATCCACAATAATATTATCCTCCTCTATTATAATTACAGTTACTGCAGAACAAATGATTTTTTTTTATTATATTCAGTGGGCGGAATCTTTGCTGCAAATATATTTTTTTGTTGTAATTATATCTAAATTGCAGAGCAAGCCGTGATATAAAAAATCAAGGAACATGAGAAGAAATAAAATTTCCCACAGAGCATAGGATCGGGTGCAAATTCCTAATTAAATGGTTATAAACGATGAGTAAACCGTCTTAAGCTATGGAATATTTATATATATATATATATATATATATATATATATATATATATATATATATATATATATATATATATATATATATATATATATATATATATATATATATATATATTAACCACAGTACATAGCTTACTTATTACACATTAAAATAAGAGGCCAGGCTTATAACTATAACTACTAATATCAATATCTAAGAATTTACATTTTCGAATAATTACAATAGTGTAAATCAAATTTTCGTAGAAATGATGTAAAACAAAATACAACAAACGTAATTCAATACATAGTTATTCCAAGAATTTAAAAAAAATTAAGTATTGAGTCACATTGTTAATATTTATTTTAAAAGTTGTGTTTTACGAGGAATTTAGTTATAAAACCGCAAGAATCAATTTTTTTTTTAGATAAAGTCATCGCAACATAACGAGTTTTGTAATAAGACGCGGAATAGAGGAGAAGAATTTGTAAATCATAAAACTAGAAAATAAATATTCGTTAAGTTAATTATAGACGTAAGTCAAGAAAAAAACAATTGAAAAAAATGACATTTAACAACAAAGAATTGTCGCTACAAGAGCATCCAATATCCATTGCTGATGTTTTTGAATTATAACAACCCGTTTGCGGTACATAGCAATTGAGTCACGGGCGTCGTCGCCGGGGGGGACAGGGGGGACGCGTCCCCCCCAATGTTTGAGATGGAATAAAGAATTTAACCTAAAAAAAAGTTTAAAATACCTAACCCGTTTTTTAAAAAATTAAAAAAAGTATAAAATATGTAACCCATTTTTTAAAAAGTTTGAAATATCTAACCGGTTTTTACTTTTCTACATATATTTTATCATTAATAATATATTATCCACTGTATGTCACTTCGATCCATGTTACTGTTAACAGTGAAAAACTAATATGGAATCTTCAGATTCAGTTAGAAACCTGTTATCAGTTATTACAAATACTTTGTGTGAAGACCTAGTGTCTCCCCCCCCATCCCCTTTCAAAATGATGACGAACATGGAACATGTTATTTATTGTGTGCGGTAAATCTGCATAATACGCCCCACCTATTTCTAAACATCCGTTAAAGTCGGCTCTTTCAAATTGTTCCTTTTTACAGTATATAAAACATATATACTGATATGTACTGAACCGATATGTACTTGCCAGCAAGCTACTAAAATGGTTTCTTCGATCATAAAAAATCATATTTCCCTACATTTCTACTAAAATATGTATAAAAAGTTGCACTTAAGAGGAACAAGTTCTGAATTGTATATTATCCTTTAGCATCTTAGGTATGTATTATTTGGTAATTTTGTGGGTAAAATGGTCGCCACAAACGATATAAATTTTTAATCTACATGTCAATATCTTTAATATAATACCTCACTCTAAAATGACAAAAAATAAATACTTTTAGTCACCACGGTTACGGCCCCCCTAAAATTTCCAAAATTTGGCTTTTTTATATTAACTCCCGGAAATATCTTCGGCCCACAGAGAAGTATATTTTGATGTATTTTTTCCTAATTTTTAAGGCCTTTCCTTATAGGGAATAGGCAGTGGCGTAGCTAGACCATAGGGGACCCCCCGAAAACTTTTTGGGGGCCCTTGCCAAAACAAATTGATGAGCAAAAAAAGCCTCTTGCGTTCAGGATTGGGGGCCCCCCTCGACGTTGGTACAAGGATAGTATTTCCAGTTATTGGGGGCCCCCCACGATGCGGGCCCGCGTGGGCCCATAGTTACGCCACTGGGAATAGGGGGCCGTTTTATGGGGGATTTGGTTTGGTAATTTTGGGGGTAATATGGCCACCATTTTGGAAACTATATAATATTTGTAATCTACATTTCAATACCTTTACAATGATACCCTTCTCAAAAATTACGAAAAATCGCAAAAGCTCGCTGATCGAAGAAATTTTGAGTTGTGAAGTTCATAAAATTTTTCCTGTTTTTGGGCAAAAAAGTTTAACTTGTCTACCAAATTTCCAATCTCTAGCTACAATAGGTCGGGGGGTTTGATCCAAGATGCGACGGATGATCTACCAAAAGCATAAGGGTTTCTAGGATGACCTCAAAACCCAAAAAATGATTTCGGTTGTAGCATCTCGATAAATTAAATCTTATTTGTTTGAAACTTGCAACTTGTTAGTTTAGGTTAAGTTTATTACTTTTTGACCTGACCTAACCTATCCCTAACCCTATATAAAACGTGACATAATTGCTATTTACTGATCTATTTAATCTACAATGATTACGAGCACAACTTTTATTATATTACATTTACTACTGTTAAGTTACTATTTCAGTTTGCTATTTTTATAAAAATACTTGTGTTCATAGTTTTGTCAACGAACTACACCGTAGGTTTACTTTATTTTATGACAAAGTTAAAATCAAATTTCACATAAGAAATGCATAAAAACGCTGTTTTGAGAGTTTGAGAGGTCATATTTTCAAAATTTTCCGGGGGAGGACCCCCGGACCCCCCTCCTGGAATGTGTCCCCCCCAATATTGTACTGCTGACGACGCCCATGAATTGAGTTAATAGTTGCTTATACCATATTAACAAGTTGCTTGGCAAGTTAATAGTTGCTCATAGAAGAGTTGCTTCAGCAGATTTAACAGATGCTTATAGTGGAGTTAGTAGTTGCTTATGGCCATTAAATTGGTAATAATACTTGCTTATAATTATTAAAACACAAATATTTCATCCATTTTTAACTCATTTACTACCGTTATCTTTCATTATTCGCGGGAGGTAGATTCCAGCTATTTCTGCGTCAAAACACCGTGAAAAATTTACTACATAACGAACTTAAATTTTAACCAGAATTGATGGTTATGTATGAGTATTAAAATACAAAGAACAATTATAATAATTTATCATAATTAACATAAGTATATAATACAAAATAAATGCACATACTATGGGAACAATATAGTTGTCAATATTTGTAAAGCCGCCGGTTATGTTCTTTTTTATAACCATGTAAACTCTATTTCTTAATCCTTCCTCACTAACTCTTGGTTAATGAGCCCGCCCATAACGATGGATTACTTGATGATAACAACCTATATACTTTATCTTAACATGTTTTGAGAACTTAACAGTTTAGAGAAAGTAATAACTTAATTAAATATTATGTACTACGTATATAAATAATACAGTGCGAGTACACATTACGGAGTTTAAAACACTGACAAAATACACTACAGAGTACAGTATGTAGGAGGTAACATGGAAATGTAATATAATATGTTATTTATTCGATAGAATAAACAGATGGTACAGGTACATTGTTAACGTAATATATACATTACGTAAGATAATTATTATGTGTGTGTATATATATATATATATATATATATATATATATATAAAATATATATATATATATATATATATATATATATATATATATATATATATAAAATATATACTTTTAAAGTATAATCATGTTTTATTTCGATAAGACTTGTAAAGAGGAGCAAATATAATATAATTACAATAATATTATGGGAATTTATGACTGGATAAACTTGGCGTCATCTATTAATGCAAATTATAATGGTGAATTTACAAAGATTAAGGATGTTAAATTTTAAAAACACAAAGAAGAACGTTTAAGCAATCTTAACACAAAGAAAAGCGGTAGTGGACAGTGGACAAGCAAGTAAAAAGAAGGAGGAAAAAAAGTAAGGAGTAAATGGGAAATAAAATTGAACCTACTACCTTTAACTTGGTGCGTAGGCATACTACCTTTAAGCGCAATAAACATTATCTAAATGCAGAAAAATTGACGAGAATCATTCAAAAATATTCCATTTTAATTCAAAGATTTCAATGTGGTGTAATCTAATCTAGTGAAATATTTCGACCCAAGAAGGGGTCTAAATATTGCTAACGGGAGTGTATTATAATATTTTTCCCTAAGACCCAACAGCAGATACAATAAACAGTACTTCTTTAGATTGTTACTCCCCTATGTTGTTTTAAAATAAAAATGACTTTGTCTAATTAACTATTAAGAAAAAGGGATGTTTAGTCCAATGTACTTGGGATAAAGGAATATCCCACTTCTGTTTTGATAAGGGGAGTAACAGTCTAAAGAAGAACATTCTGCACTCATTCTTTTAAAGAAGTACCAAATAAACAATACAAGGAACCAACTACTCTACTTACAAAGAAAGACGTTAAATTTTAGAACACAAGAAAAAAATCAAAACCAGTTTCTCGTACAAAAACTAAAAATTTAACAAAGACCTGATGCTAACTCAAGTTCATCGCTAAAGTTTATCATAAGTACTTTTAATTGATCTCCATTTAATGGTCTTTGAGATAGGATAGTTCAGATTCGCATATCAGTAAAAACAACTACTGTTGCGTCAAATATTGTACTCTTGTCGTGAGAGTAATACAGAAACCAACAACAAAAACAGCTGTGTTTGTATTAAAACTAGTAGTAATGCATATGAACCTCGTAACGCGATTTTTGATAACACTTCCAAACAATGTATTATTACATTTTGTTTTTACTGACAACCCTAAATGTTGATAAATACTATAGTAAATGTTAGAATGTCAGCTCAAATAACAGTGGTAGTAACATTCACTCTTAAGAAAAACTAGCACTAAGAGACAGATATAATGAAGAGTTTAAAATAAGATCAACACAAGTACTAAGAGATATACTGAAGAGTTAAACTGAATGGCAGTACATGCTTAGAGATGCAAACTTTAAATGTTATTTAAATAAAATAACGATTTTATAAATGATTAAATTGATGGATGTTATTACTAAAAAGCCAAGAAGAATGATATTTTTTAAAAAAAATGAATGAAAGAACGCTTCAATTTCTACGATGAACGTTTAACAGTATGTTAAAATAGCAAACAAAATGGAAAACTGTAAAATGATTTATTATATTATTGTTAAGAGCACCTAACACAAGGGAATATTAAGATCAGAATTACACAAGTACTAAGAAACGTTAAACGTTATTATAAGAGTAACACAAGGAAGACATAACAGAAAAAAATTGTATTTAATATAAGCAATAAATATGTAAGTATATAACAATTTGAACTCACTTCCTGAAACGGTTTGGTGGTATACAAAAGTAGGTGTGCCCTTTTTTTAGTGTAGAACACAAAAGGAAATCAAGTTTTCATTTTGATAAATAAAAACCGAAATTATTTGGCACCCCCACAAAGTACGGTAAACAAGCGACAAAACAAACTTCGAATTTAAAACAAAAAAAAAATCACGTAAACTAAACGATAGTTTCAAACCAAAAAAAGTTCCCGTAATATAACGAAAATATTAACGAAAGTAAAAACAAAAAAAAATAAAGTAAAAAAAAAAACGAATGGAATGCACGACGTTAGCACATGGAACGCGTAGCAAAGACTAAACCCAATCTCTAGTAGAAGGCGCAATCTAGCCATATCCTTCCAAGCAGGCAAGGGGGAGTTCCCCCACTACTGTACCCTCACTCCAAGTACCCACGACCCACACTACTAAGGAATTTAAAAGCAGGGTACCTGCTTAACAAAATCCCTGTACTACCTGCTTCACCCTAATACAGGAAAAAATCATCCCCTATAAACACATTTACGAATAAAAAAAAATACCACACACCCCAAAGTTAAAATAGAAAAAAACATCCCCACCCATATAACATTTTTATAAAGGGCTTTTAATTTTTTTTTTTTTATTTTAATGGGGAAAAAACTACACAAAACATATGATAAAAAAAGTAATATATAACCATAACCCTACATTTCATTTTTCCCTTTTGCAATAATTTTTATATTCGACAAACGGTTCTATTATTTAGTTACCCTCCCCCATTTTCTCTTGTAAGGATGTGATTTTTTTATAAGTACTTTGATTTTATTTTTTACGTCGGTAAAAAGTTCTTACATTTTATAATCTAAGGGGAATAAAGAAGGTTGATCTTTCTTTTTTATCTTAAAACAAATATATAAATTGCTATGTAGGTTAAGTATTCTATTATTTATTTTTTAGGGCTTTTAAAGGATTTATATAAATGAAGTGACAAATTTAAGACCTATAAATCTTAAGGAAAGGAGGAAGGAAGAAGAATACTTGGCTAGATATAATACATTGAAATATATACCCTGATCAAATTATACTCGATATTGTAAAGAGATGCGGTTTTTGGCGTAAAGAAAAAAAATAATACCAGACACAACTTGGCCAAGTTTTGCATGTATAAAAAACCCGGTTTATACGTCAACCAATATAATCAATATAATTTGTAACAAATATCATTGGCAATAAAAAAAAAAAAAAAAAAACTGTAAAAAGTTGGGCTATCGCCATTGAGTATGAGTTGTGCATTTCTAAAATATTCTTAATATATATATTACTATTTATATACTCGTACTTTCTTTTGAGTTCAAGCGCTTGAGTAAAATCACCATAAGGCCCATAAAATTAATCTTACATTGTATATGGTACATTGGGAGATACGAAACGCCAGAGAAATTTAAAGCAAGTGGCAAGAACCGCGTCTGTCGGATCCGTTTGGCTAGATGGTCGGACGTAATTCGGTTGCATCGGACAAGGCCGCCAGCGCAGTCGGCCGAGAACGGATCCTATGGTGAAAGGCTGCTGCGCCGTTATTACACGCTAATCTACTTATTATTGTTCGTAAAACCAATAAGGTTCATTTGTCCCTGTTTTTTTTTTTTTTTTTTTTTTTTTTTTTTTTTTTTTTTTTTTTTTTTTTTTTTTAATATATATAACATAATTTTCTACTTTTAATCGTCCTATTAGCTGTGTGGTCATCCTTAACAATTTATTGAATTTTACCGTACACATTTCTCGGATACTTATTAATTTATCGGCTAATACAAACTATATTGTAAAATAATGACTGATTACTGTATATTGCCATCGGAAATACATAATCTGTGCAAGTTTCAGCTTTCTATGTAGAAGGAAAATGGGTTAAATATAGATTACAAGCTTTTTCCTAACAAACAATGTAAGCTATTTAAAAGAGTAAAAAATTATTTCCTCTTTAACTTTAAGTGGAATCAGAAGTTTTAATAATAGAGAATTCAAATAAGAATCTTGCCCGGTGTGAAAAATTAAAAAAAATATTTTCTTTGAATGTCATTTTATACAGACAAATTCAAACTCTATCGGAAGCGATACCAGATTTACTTTTTATTTATTCATAATTTTCAACATAGTATATTTTCCCTTTTTTTATGTTTCATCAATTTTAGCTAAGGCGACACGGAGATATAAAGTTTATTGTTATTAACTGTAACTGAGAATAGCTAGGATCATCATCAAAGTTGTGGTTTTACCGACGTTTCGGGGGGGGGGGGGGGGGGGGTGTATAAAACAAGAATTGTGATCCCCATTTTTGTTTTATAAAACAAGAACTGTAATCACCATTCTTGTTTTATTAAAACAAAAACTGCGGTCTTTAATAAGGAAATACATAACGCATAAAAAGGAAATACATAACTTGATTAAAGTACACATTTCATTTTCACTTTTGACTGATCCTCGATTTCCTTAATTTCCAATTATTGTTAGTATTTGAGCTATAGTTGCAGGAAGACTAAAAAACTTTTCTTCTTTACTAGATTTTCAAACACACTGATCATTCTTATTGGTTACTCTAGGTACCTAATAATTAAAAATAAACTTACGTCAAATATTGTTTTTTTCGGTGAAACTCATATATCAGACACATAGAACTCACCTACAATAAAAAAAAGAAGATATAAATTAATAATAATATATTATATATTTGTAATTTTAGTAATATTCAGTGTTTGAGAATAAAATATTTCGCTATGTAATAAAGAATAAAAATAGTAAATAAAATGACTCTATTTGTTAAGGAGTAAATAAATAAATTAATAGTAAAAAAAAGCTTTTATATATTGGGCCCTCCACCATATTGAATTTAAAGTGAAGGCATGTTACTTTCCGTATTCTTCTCAGCAAACTATCAAACCCTTTCATTTGATACCCATATCATGGGCATTCTTAAAAAATAACTAGTCCGCCATATTGGATTTAGAATGACGTCACTTAGCTAACCATGCATTGTCATCCAAACTAAACGTGTATGCAAAATTTCAATTCAATCGGTTGAGGATAACTGCTTTAAAATTCAGTTGCAAGATTTGACCCGAACATATACATACCAAACATTGCAAGTTAAATAAAAGCTTTTAAAAATGATTCGCTATTTGATAAGGAATTTGCGTGCTTCCTCACGTCCTTTTAGACGAATAGTCACATAAATTTAGATCTATTTCGATTCCCAGTGAGGACACACTTATTATTTTTTAGCAATAAGAAATTAGACTGTTGGAAACTAATATGGGGTCACATAGTAGTATAACTTTGTTTGAATTCTACACACTATAGTATATTGCTATTATATGAAGAATTGTTAACACCTATTATTGTTTGCCTGACTTTTTATGTTTCTCCTAGAAATTAAGAGTATCTCATTCAGCTAATCTTTCAATAACATCTGTAGCATGGCTCTGATTCAATGAACATTTGAGTTTTTAGTTATTATTGTTTGTATTTTTAAGATATAAGGGATCGATTTTAATCCTTAAGTGTTATTAATATTACCCTTCACCCTTAAGAGTTTCAAGGCTTAAGCATTTTGTCTAGTTCAGTCACATGTACTATTAAAGCATTAAAACCACTGCATCTCCCAGCTTGGTATTGTTTGCACACATGTAATTTAGTAGATAAGAAGATTATAAAAAGTATTTAACAACAAAGATACTTTATGATTGTGCCACACAATTATATGTCTTGGGAGGGATGCTGTAAAGATAAGCTAAGTTTGATTCAAGAAGGGGGGAGCCCAACCCTCGCTCATAGCTAACGACCCGTGAACAATCCCAATAACAATCACAATCAAAAACTAATTGGGAGAACACTCAGAAAATGGTACTGCAGAGCTTTATAACCCGCAACTACAGCCGGCAAATCGACCACAAAATAAATTTGTTTCTTCGGAGTGAAAGCAACAAAAATAATAATAATAAAAAAAGTCTGCCAACTGCCAAAGAGTGTGACACATAGCTTCCTCACTTCTTATCAAGTACTTTAATGATGTTTCGCATTTATACGACCCATTATTGTCTAATTTATTTATTCCTCCTTACTATTCAAATCTGTCAAAATGGTTTGGTATTTTTACAGGAATAAAAGTATAAATTTAGTAATATTCGTTGACCGTGGAAGGTTGAAATTAATATGGGACCATCTGTGGACTATTTTCGACTAACCATATTTAAAATTTCTTAAATATCAGATGATTAATTTTTTAGATATGTGTTAATAAAAAAAACCTTTTGGCGTATGTGGAAGAAAACTAAAGGCCGAAGAAGGTTGAAACTTATAAGGGCAACTAGGCAAATTAATACCTACCATCAAAATTAAAATCATTAAAATCGGATGAGTAGTTTTTAAGATAGAGTGGTACATAAAAATCTTGACACGTGACCAAAAATGTTCCTTGATGTCTGAAACGGTTTTCTAGTTTAATTTCTTTTAATTCGTAAGCATAAAAAAATCGTTCTTCAGAGCGATCACATAGCCTCCGTTACCATAGGGAAGCTCGGCAATAAAAACTGCCAATAATAAATAAAATACATGTGGAAAACATAAATGAACAAAATACATTTGATAGTTTTAAGACATGGCCAGATACACCTTTTAATAGCATAAGTTGATTAAGCTCACAATAGGTGTTATTCTCTACGCCGAGATTTCTTTGAACTAACTCATAGCAACACAGACATGCTTTGGCCAGTTTAATTACAAAGTAATTTAATTAGTTAAAAGTTAATTTAATAAGTTGGAAGTTAGTTCGTCAATTAGTTAGTTTGAAATCAAATCGGTTTCACCGACAATAGCCAATTAGCTCATCTTCATTGAAGTGCGCCGGCTAAGCTTTAAGGCGATTCTACACGATTGAGCGCTCGTGTACTGTACAGTGTACATGAACGCGGCGTTATAAACGCTGCACTTAAACGTAGTAATTCCAACTTGATAATTAAAAATAATTAACCACCTCGAACCCGAACAAAGTGAGACTGAATTTCTGATTTAATAATTTTATAACTAAACACATTTAAAAAGAAAAAGTGTTCAAGTTCAGCAGGTGATTGTTTACAATTTTCAGCCAAAACAGATATATTTTACAAGCTTTTATTTAACTTGCAATGTATGTATGTACGTACGTTCAAGTAAAATTTAACAACTAATATTTATTTAATATCTATTTAATAACTACATTTTAAAGCAGTTATCCTCAACTGATTGAATTGAAATTTTGCATACATGTATAGTTTGGATGACAATGCATATTTACAGCATGGCGGACAGCACAAGATAGAGGACTTGTTATTTTTTAAGCCCGCCCATGATATGGGTACCAAATGAAAGGGTTTTCTGAGAAGAATACGAATAAAAGCTTGTTTTTAAAAATGTTTTTTAAATAAAATTATTTATTATTATCTTTAAAACAAGAGTTTTCCCAGGAAAACAATTTCATATGGTTACATTCGTATTTTAATGGACTTATTTATCAAAATCTAAAAATATTGAATAAAAGCCAAATGAATGGCAATTCATGCAAAGAGATAATAATAAAATCTTCAGAGAGAGGTTAATAGAAAGTAACACAACAATATTGTCACCACAATTTTATATTAATAATTAAAAAATGCGTTTCGACATTTAATATCATCTTCAGAGAGAGATTAATAGAAAGTAACACAACAATATTGTCACCACAATTTTATATTAATAAGATGATAAAAAATGTCGAAACGATTAGGTATGTTAATTATTAATAAAAATAGTGGAGACAATGTTGTTGTTTTACTTTCTTTTAAACTCTATAGTCATGGTAATAACAGCCATTTATTGGAAAAATTTCCGAAAAAAAACATTTCCGAGATTAAAATTATTAATGTGGTCCTTTGGTATTAGACCAGTTAAAATTAAAAAAACGCAAGATTTCGTGGTTTGATTTTTGGGGAAGTGTATCTTCCTTTTCCTTTTTCTTTAATACTACAGCAACTCAACGTCAAAATGAAGCGATCGAAAAAAATTGAAGCTAAACATTTTTTGGAACAGACAACCTAAAACTACTGGACTAAACCCTAAAATTAATTTCTTTTCGGAGTATGAGTATACTAAACATATATGCATAATTTCATCTAAATCGTCCCAGTTGTTAAGGCTCCACTCGTTTAGGTCGTTTAGGTCTGCACAGACTACCGACGACAGAATAGGATTTAAAAAAAACTGTTTTGTAGACTTAGTTCAAAAGTAAACCTTATATAACATTTAATTCTATATTCTATCTGTCATCAGCAGAAGTTTTTCAAATATATTGTTATTTATTGTATTTAACATAACTTTACGTAAACAAAATCCATGCTTAGACGTCAACCGATATACATTTTTTAAAAAACAGATTTTGGATCCATCAAATCGACTATTTGCGCCATGGCAATACTTTCTCTCTTTATATATGACAAAATAAAAACAACGTAAAAGATAAAGTAAAATAATAAACATTTATTTCATTAAAATAAAAGAAAGAAAATAAAAGAAAATTTTCATTCTTAGCTTTCAGAAGATGAGATTGAGTGTAATGATTTCTTTTTTTCTTTCAGAGTCAACCACTAAGCATTCCAAAGAGGCAAATTTAGACGCTACCCTCCTCTCTCCCCCACCCAAACCCCCTCCTAGTAGAAATAAATGTCAATTCTATTTACGAGAGAGTATATTCACATGACGGGGGAGTTAGTTACTGGGGTGAGATCCAGACTTGTCTAGCACAACTATAATTAGATACACAACATTTACAGACAGCGGGTCGAGATGCAACCCTCCACCATAATGCATTATACACAATAATAACATTAAAAAATCTGTCCCATACAACTTGTACTAAACTTTCTTATTTGCAAGTACATAATTAATTGCTACAGTGTTTTCCATTTATTAGTTGTTTCAAGTTTTCATGCTTACATATAAATGTTATACGAAAGTTTTACGAAAATTTACCATAAAAATAACTCCACCCTGGCAGGGAATCGAGCCCGGCATCTCAATGTCCGCGTTTAAAGCTATTTTCTCTGGAACTATATTTTTCCTGGGAAAAACTAATTACCTATCTGGTTAGATTAATTTTTAAATGGACTACTTTTTAAAAATATTTAATAAAAAGCATAGGAACCGTTTTTGAGACATAATTTGTTAATGTTTTTTAAGAGTTTTTAGATGGTATAGAGCTAAAATTTATTTCTAGATTTAGCCTTTCTAGACATTTTTAAAATAAACATTGTTTTAGACACAGAGGACCTTGAACGTGTAAATCCTAAAAAAATAATTTTGGCACCATTAATATACTTTCTTTTGACATATACTCCGTATTACGTATCTTAAAGAAGTAAGAAAGTAAAAAGACGTGAAATAAAACAATAATTTAATGAATCCAAAAGGTTTATCACAATAAAGGATACTAAGTTAAACTATCAAAAACTGATTTTGACAAAAAAACTTACTTTGTACTATGATTGAACATATTACAAAACACCTATAATTCGTACGAAATATTATTCATGCAAATTCGTTAGACTTAGCAGTTACATTGTATTATTGTATGTAAATTTCTAGCACAAATTCGGCATACACACTGGACAAAGAAAAGCCAAGTAGGTAAGCTCAATGTACAGTAAAATGTGATAAAAATATACCACCTTTTTTGTTTTCATTTTTGTTCATGTATTTGTTAATGAATAGCTAAATTACATTTAAATCTAGAGTAACCCTCGCCTAAAAAAAAAGTGTTTCGCACTAATGAGAGTGCTAGAAACTACTCCGCATTACGATTTGTAACTCTAATTTAAGACAAAGCTAGTTGTTAAGAAATAAAGAGTTTTAGAAGCAATGAAAACTAGACCCGCATTACAATTTATGACTAATTAAAGAATAAATTAGTTGTTTAGAAATACAAGTGTGTTTGAAGAAATGAAAGTTCTTTGAACACGTCCATATTACGATGCATACCTATAATTTAAGACTAAGTTAGTTTTATTTTGTTTTGGGTTTGAAGTACCAATTTTAGTAAATTTCTTACTTGGAAAGTTTGAAAATTCAACGACCCTCTGGGAGTAAGTTAAGATATGTAATTCTTAGCTTGAATCTATTCAATGACACAAAAGTGAAACAGCACAGCTCTTTATTATACACATTTCCTACTAAATATGTTACGGTAAAAAATATGATAACCTTTTGGTATTGATCAGACCAAGTAGAACAGACTTCAAGATTTACCAGGCTGCGAGTACTGAAGATGCATACCCTGTGGGACTGTATTTTTTTTTTAAGTGTATTATAATGAATACAAACTTCTTAAAAAGAGTTTCTCCTTCTTAAAAAGTGTTTTTAATTTTATTTTTAAATCAGTGAAGAAAAAAAAAAAAAATTTTTACTTTTCCTCACTATCAGGACACTAGTAGGAAAGGTATTGTTTTCACCCATTTTTTTTTTTTCGAGATTTCAACGGAATTATCCGTTTTGGGTGTTTTTAAGACCTCCTGAGTGGTTTTCAGCATGACATCTGTATGTATGGGTGTATGCTATCATCTTAGATTGAAACTTGGAAGAAAAATCAGTCTTTTACTGTAGTGGTGGCGCTCGGAAAACCAATCCGAAAATGGCCCTGATCGAGTTGAAATTTGGCACGAATACGAATGTATAACAAACAATCTCTCTCACAACAATCTCTCTGTATGACAAACAAGCCCACCAAATTTCATTTTGATATTGGCCGCCATTTTAAAGTTATCAATTTTTGAATTTTGAAACTTTGACGGTTAATAAGCCCTCTTTCACACGAGGCAACTTAGTTGATTCAACTAGTTGACTGGTTGACTCTCAACTAGTTGACTGCCCGTGTGAAGGCTTTTTCAGGCCTCTTTCACACGAGGCAACTTAGTTGATTCAACTTCCCTTCCCAACGGGAGGTCAGTACTAATTTAGGACCCGAGGAAGCAGGAGTACTTCTTGTGCTTGCTCTTCTGCAAGAATAAAAGCAATATTAATACAATTGCAGCAATTTAAGCAATATTAATACAATGAAATATTAATTGGGGGAAGTATTCTTTAGGGTTTCATAGATTATTATAGGAATATACGCTATTATATGCTAAGAAAATAACATTTTAGTATTTCCCTATCCCACTCTATATGAAAGTAAAAAAATATAAACAAATTAAAATTGACCCCCCCCCCCCCGTCCAAAAACAAAATAGTATAGAGTAAGGAGAGTAGAGTAGATGTTCCTGGTTCGATTCCTCGGGGGGTCACAATTTATTTTATCGGTATAGTAACAAAACGTTGAATTAATTTTTTTCTGGCAATTTTTATCACCCTACCATAAGGTATTTACGTAAATTATTTCAAAATTATAGGACTAGCCGCTATAGGGTGGTTGGGTGAAGGGCTTTTTGGGGGGTAAAATGTTGGCGCTAAAAACGCAATATTGGTGGTAAAAAGCACATGGCACATAGTAGTCATAAAAAGTTTTATATATTTATAATCTACTCTTCAGCAGCTTTCATTTGATACCCATGTCGAAAATTTTTAAAAATATAAAAAATTTGAGCTTTGCACATTTTTGCGCATTACGCATGCGCATATTAAATGTTTAACTTCTTTATATTTTTCCTATGTGTGGGTAAAAAAGTTACGCCAATATTTTAAATTTCACATCTCTAGCGTGAACGGTTCTTGGGATATGAACCAAAGTACGACGGACAGACAGACACATCACCTTCGGCTTAAGGGTTCGAGGATGATCTACAAAACCCTAAAAAGGTTGAAATCTAGACGAAGAATGTAGGGTCATCCCTTGTTAGAGAATCGGGAAACGGGCGCTTTCTCACAATTATATCTGAAACTACTAAGTCACGAGGATAAATTATTCAATTTAATTGGAAGAGGAAGTAGAATCCATATCAAACAAGTCCAGTTGAATCAACTAAGTTGACTCGTGTGAAAGGCCTAATGCCTTGTAGTGTCTTTTTAGTTGAATCAACTAGTTAGGATGAGAACGCGAGCGGCACATGTGCCTGGCCTCCTAGTCGCCTGGGCGGACGAGTTGACTCGTGTGAAGGGGGTCGGGCGATTCCTTAACATTTGCTACCCGGCTACACTCCTTTTCAACCGCCAGTCAACTAGTTGAATCAACTAAGTTGCCTCGTGTGAAAGAGGCCTAATACCGAAAGTATAAATACGTTTTTGACATATAGCATATCTTTGGAACCGGAAACAATTAAGGAACTAATATAAAAAAAACCCGATGAAATTCCATTAATTAGTTTAAAAGTTATAAGCGAAAATAATTATTTATTAGTGCGATAATTTTGATGACGTCAAAGTTACTTTACATGCCGGTCAAAATACCGAAAAAATGCAAATAATTGAATAAATGAAACATAATAATTAATATAAAAATGCCATTTTTCAAAACTGGTTTTATTTTCAACTTTTTTTTATTTTCTTTTTTTTTTGGTTTCTGTATTCTTCACCTTAGTTGTACATATGTGCAAAATTTGGGGAAGATTGAATGACGATAAGTGGTTCAAAATTGGGGAAACGGAAATGTGCGATGAAACTTACAAAGCAATATAAGACCAGTAATAATAAATTAAAATAATGTATACACATTATTTAATAATTGAATAAATGAAATAAAATAAATTAAAATAATGTATACACATTATTTAAAGAGGCCACTTTAGTGGCCTCTGAAGTGAGGAAAAGTTCCGAGGTACTCCGTACTGGCCCGTACCCGATTTTTTTTTTTTAATTCTTCCTATATTTCAATAAGAGTATAACTTCTTTTATCACTACGTCACAAACGTCGCAGCTATTCAAGCTTTTGTTGTTCTTCCCCTCTTTTTTTATGTGGACTATGAATGAGCGGCACGGATTTTAACGAACATTAGAACTTGATATATTATGTAGAATTGTAGGATAGCGAGGATGAATAATCGACGTTTCGTCAACAAGAGAAGTCGTAGTAACAGAAAACAGCAGAAGTTATTATATTTATTTATCCTTGTATAATAACCTAATATGTTATATAGGCATATATATATACTAGCTGAATACCCGTGCTTCGCTACGGGGTGTTTTATTTTCAATTTAATGGATTTATAACCCCCCCCCCTCCCCGTGCCATTTTACATCCCTTGGTTGAAATTGGAATTATCTTTTATTAATATACATGCTTACATCCAAAATAAGAGCTCTTTCTCAAGTATTAACTTCTTAACTTTTGAAGATCGGTCTGGGCTCAATTCCCCTTCTTTTCTTACTCTGTCCTTATGTTCCCCTTAGGGATTAAAATAATAATAATATAAAAAATAATAATAATAATAAAATAAATGAATAAATACAAAATTTTAGCCCAATCGGATAAATGTACAGACACAACAATTATTAGTTTTTTATACATAGATATAGATATATTTTTCCATTTTACCCCCCCCCCCCCCTAAATGTACATAACAATAATTGTACTCTTAAAGAGCTTTTCAACGGTATGCATCGTGAAGGGTTTTCATTACTGACATTTGTACCCCGTACCCCTGTGTACCAAAATCAAAATTTCGAAAATGCATGAAGTCAGTGACCTTCCCCATTTCCCCTTGCTTTGAAGGTCAAGTGTGCAAATTTTTATTGGAATCGGAATAAAACGGTTGATTTGAATAAAGAACACACACACACTCGCCCGTTCGCACGCGCGCGCATACACACACTTACGTTGACATTTCCTTTTTACCCCTCTCCTAAATGAAAATAATGACAAAAACGTACATTATAATTACTTTTCTCTTAAAGAGCCTTTCAATGACATGCATCATAAAGGGTACCTATCAATTAATTACTTTGACATCCGTACCCCGTACTCCTGTGTACCAACATTTTAACTTTATAATCTCATGTAAGCAGTACACTCATAAACACTTCATTTATATAAGACAAAAGACACTCATAGACACTCTTCATTTATATAAGATGTAGTTATACATATTTTTCCATATTACCCCCTCCTAAATGAAAATATGACAAAACTGTACATAACAACAATTACTGTACTCTTAAAGAGCTTTTTAACGATATGCATCATTAAAAGTATTCATTACTTTGACATTTGTACCCCGTACCCCTGGGTACAAAAATAAAAATTTCGCAAAATCCTTTCTTAGTGGATGCCTATGATATGAACCGAGTATATCCTCAAAATTTCAAGCCTCTCGGTTAAGCAGATTTTGCTGTGCGTTGATTCTATGTCAGTCAGTCAGTCAATCAGGACATTGCCACTTATATTATTATATAATACACACACACATTCATATTAGGCAATTTAAGGATAATATTTATATTTTATATACTGTACTTACATGCTCATTAGATATCTATTCTATGACAATATTTGTCATAATAAGGGTCAAAGACCTTCCAGATGTTTTAACAAAACAAATAAATAAACAAAAAACCAGAAACAACTAACAGATGTTTTGATCTATCAAGTTTGTAAATTATAGTCAGATGTTTACATAGGTAATTAGACATACATAATGAAACGTATGCTAATTTAAAATGTTTGTCACAGAGGTTTATTTAACTCGAAGAAAATAAGTAGATGCGAAATAACATATGGAATATTCCGTGTTTGGAGTTTTCCCTAGTTAGGAATGGTGAATTAACGAGCCCACAGCGAACCGGAGACGAGCAACAACGGTTGCTCAATACAGGCAAGCAGACGGTGCTACGAGTGGGTGAAGCATTCGAAGCCTGGCACTAAAGCCCTGCTAGTCGTACAATCACTAGATCCGATCTCACCCTCTACCAAGATGGCGGGGAAGGGGAAATATCACATCGTTTTCACTCCAAATAAAGTCAGAGCTCAAAGAAAAACAACACTAGCTACGACATCTCAAGCACCTTGTCATCCCAAGACCTAATTCACAGCAAGTCTTAAATGGTTAAGTTACTTGATTACTTTTATCCCAATTATGGTTTGTATCGTAAAGCAATCAAACCCTTACATCAATAATAAAATGAAGTACAACTTATAAAGTGACAAGTATGCACAAGTATTATACACATACATTATCAGATATCACATTGTAACCCTTATAAAACTCGTTCAAAAAATGTCTTAGATTTTTTTTAACATTCATTCTTATTTCTTTTATCATATATATTCTTTCTCATATCTGAATTGCTCTAGATTGTACAATTTTCAAACATCTGTTACAAATTCAAACAAACTTTCACATTCGATCTTTTTATTGTAAAATTCGGCATTCTCTTGGATCTTTGTTAATTAGATTGATTTGACTGAAAATGCCACTTCAAACGTACAGTTTGAATGTAAATTATTAATTAAACTAGCATAATAAGTTCATTTCGGATACTTAGGATTTTAATAGTTTGCGTTTTTGAACAACGATAATTGGCGTAAAATTTGACTCGATTTGGACGAAATTTGACACCTAATATTTTTTAAGATAGCTAGCATGAGCCCCGCACGGAGCGCGGGGTGAAAGCTAGTATATATATATATATATATATATATATATATATATATATATATATATATATATATATATATATATATATATATATATATATATCAGCAATGTAATACCGTGTTTTTGCACACTGCAATAAGTATATATATAGATATATATATATCCAGTGATAGGACGCAAGAAAGCCATGAGCCACACTAATTAACAGCTGTTTTTACTTTAATATACTGTAATAAACTTATATAGTACATAGGATATTCGAAAAGTAAGTAAGTTTTACACTGGCGGGTCTAAACTAAGTTGTATGCATGCAGCGCCATCTATGTTTCCGAAGCCACTGAAGTTATTGTTTAAATTCAGTAGTCGTTTGCCTATCGGTGAAAGCTGTGATTTAATTATTGTATGCAGTAGAATCATTAAGGCGGGGACAAACTTGAGCATTCGCCCCGAATGAGCATGCGTTTCCGTTCGGCTCGCCCTGTCCATTTCTAAGCAAATTGGGGCGAACGCATGCTCATTCGGGGGCGAACGCATGCTCATTCCGGGGCGAATGGCGAATGTATGCTCATTCTGGGCGAATGCTCTAGTGTGTGCCCGCCTTTAGTCGCTCAAATTCATCGTGAGTTGTGCCTAGTTTATGGAGCTATAATGAGAGAAGGAAAGGTTAGGCAATGGTGTTGAGACTTCGAAAATGAGTGCACAAATGTGCATGATACAGAACAAAATAAATGAACCAAAAACTGATCAACGATCAACGATTGACGTTTAGTACTCTGGCTGACTGAATTTCCTCTTGTTAAACACTCAACAATTTGCACGAATGCCACAGAAAAGTTCGGACACCACAAAATCTCGATGTCTGGAAGAGTCCTCTTCCATAACAATACGCGTCCTCATATAGCTACCCAAACCAAAGAGAAGATTTAAGATTTTGGTTGGAAACTTTTTGACCGCCCACCCAACAGTCCCGACCTTGCAAAAAGCGACTATTTCCTCTTCAAGCACTTGAAATAATGGGTTGGTGGACAACAGTCTAAGACGACTAGGGACTCAAGACAGCAGTTGTCAAGCTGCAAACTTCTATGCAGAGGGATTAAGGAAGCTGCTGCATCAGCGTTACGAAAAGCGCATAGAAGTGAATGGCGATTATGTGGAAAAGTGAAGTATAGGTATTTAGGAAATTAAATTCACCAATAAAAACTTTTTATAAAGATATTTATACACATATTTAATATTTATGTGTGTGTCCAAACAGCCCTTAATTTTCGAATACGCTTTGCAATATAGGAAAACTCAAATACTAAAACTGATTAGTTTTATGGTAAAATAAAAACTGGAGAAATACAATATTTCAATACAGACGACTTTATTAATTAAGAGTTAAAAGATCAGTCTATATTCAAAATGTAAACTGGTCTGTATGTAATTATTATCTATTTTTATTGAGAAACTATAATAAATCGTAATTTATATATAATTTATCAAAAGATAAATAGATGTCTAAATGTTAAAAACATTAAATGGATAATAAAGGCACTTCTCTTCGCGTAAATTCATATCTTTATTGTAGAGGCGTCATGTTAGAAAAGATAAAATAAATCACGTCCAATGAGCCCGATTAGTTATTAAGGTGAATAGAACTATTAGTTTTAAATCGAATTCCACGAAGAGGGATTCACATCACACCCAAGCTAATTACCGTGTTGGCTCAACCAACACCTGGCATTTCTCGCAAATGAAAATAATCATCATACAACTCATTAGAACGTTCACGAGCAAGCTGTAGATAAACTCGAATGAAGGCGAAATTAAAGACTGCGATTTATAATAACACCTTGATTAAATGTTATTAAAGAGTGCGAAACAATGATGGTCGTCAGACGTAAGACGTTAACGGAGTTGCAAGTGCATTGGAGAATTCGATCCTCGATTACGACTCAAGTAATCATTAAGGATGCGTTAAATCGAGGCCCGTTTTTCGAAACCCACACTGCGGGTTCTTTATGTGGAGGCTTCGTTAAGGTGTAAACCGGTGTAAGATAATTAGGTGCTTAAAAAGAGCTCCAACAGATTTAATAGTCGGACATGTAGCAGGAACAATGGTAAATCGGTAAGGGAGAATCCTCGGACGGACTCTCGTCCAATTAGAAGTGACTTGGAGTGGGATAAGCGGAGAAAGGAAAAGGACGTCCTGCGAGGAAGCGTCGGGAACGAGAAGGAAAGAGAAACGGTGTCGAAGAAAGAGTGAATACTGATGAGGGGGAGACTCACGCCTCCGGTAATAGGGTTTTAATAAATAAAGAAAAAGGAGCAAAAAAGATCAGGAGAAGGAAAGGCTTTATAGGAGTGGAGGGGTACCGCCGGAGCGGCGCCTTCGACAACTCAGGTAGCGAGAGAGCCTGGAGGACGGTACCTCGGAGAAGAAGAAGATGGAGCATGAAAAAAAGGGGTGAAGAAACCTGAAGAAAACCCGACCGGACACGTAAGAAAGAAACAGGGATGGACTAACGATGCTTTCAGATGAAAAAGATCTGATAATCAGACGGAGAGTGTAAAATCTCCGGACCAGAAGGAGAAGACAAGATAGAACCGACTCCTTCAAGTGTACAACCGACAAACTCGATAACAAGATAAAATAAAACCAACTAGCTTCAAGAAAAGTAAAAAAACGAAACTTATTATTACGATCGGTTTCGCTTAAAGAATCAAATACTTGAGAGAAAAGAGAAGAGAATAACTCAATGATAAAATAAGAAGAACATGTGTTCAAAAAGTTGACCGAATAATGTGAACATTATAACTGAGATCCTTATACGGTGAAACAGACAGGGTAGCTGTGCAACCTGCTGGATAAAACAAACTTGTTTCTCTTAACTTGAAATCAGAATTACATAAATATGATCCTTACTTCCAAGAAATATTTCGCTCCCGACCCCAACACAGTCATTCTTATTTTGTTACATGGGACGCGGGGTCGGAGATTGATAAATCTACATCTTCCGGTCGACTCGGAGGGTTTGGGAATGGGTTGATAGTTCGCATCCATTACAGAAATCATCCATCCTTTAGACAGCTGTTAGTTTGATAAATGAATAACATCATGAATAGCTTCCTTAGAATAAAATATTCAGATAAAATGTCAAGATGTACCAACCTTAGGTTATGTATAGATTAAGGTTGGTACAAACAGATTTAAATTTAAAATTGAACAACATGGCTTTGATATTAAACAAAAAATTCTAAACATTTAGTTAATTTAAACAAGAAATTAACCATATAAGTAGTTTTCCCGGGGAAAAAATCTAGTTTCAGAGATATTGATGAAAATAAATTTGATCTTAAATCTGTTTAACAGGTAGTAGTAAACTACTACCTGTTAAACACATTTAGTTTAATATAATGTTTATACAATATAAATTAATTGAGATATTATGGGTTTTAACTATATAGTAACAATATCTAACTGAGAAAGTTTTGTTCGATTTATCGGACCGTTTTTGTTTTTAAACTTATTTAATATAAATCATATGAAATAAATAGAAAGGACACAATGATCATTTTGGTAGAAAGAATCTACTTTTCAACTTAATACCTAAGGATATCGCAGTAAAAAAAGAAAACAAAGCAAAGTAAGAACAAAAAAAAAAAACATAAACTAAAGACATAAACTAAAGACATAGTTGGATAAGCAGACGGATAAAAGCTTCATCCTTCATTGGAGAGACAAAAAAAGAAGCAGGGTCCAAAACGCTAAATAATTGAGAGGCCACCACTTGCGTGAAATTATAGGTTTGCGTTTTGTCTAAGAAAAGGACAAACATCTTCTTGGTAGGTAACTATTCTTAACAGCCCGTGCAGGTCATATTCTTAACTTATAATGCCATATTATGTCGCTTGATTCATTTGTAATAGTAGGTAGCTAGTTGCTTGGGATAAAAGCACGCTTCCTTCAAAATAGCTCTTAAGAGGCGTTTCCCAAGGACGTACAGGCTAAATATATATATATATATATATATATATATATATATATATATATATATATATATATATATATATATATATATATATATATATATATATATATGAATGATTCGAGGCCGCTTTATTAAATTCCAAAAAGACTTGACAACATAACTTTTTATATAACACTGGAAATGTGGAGCACGCGTCTCGACTCCAAGACATATACCTTAGAATGTATTTAGGGTAATTCAATGTTAAACGCTGCACAATTCAACCTGCCTATAATATAACCACATGTCTTAACATACAATTAACTAAAATAAAAAGTCGGGACTCAAAATAAATTAGTGATAATCGGTTAATAATCAGTAAAGAAGTAAACTTTTATAATAGTGTCAATACATTTTATCAAAATTTACCATAAAAAAATCCTCCTTGACGAGTAATCGAACCCAGGCTCTCGCCGTCCACGATTATAGTTATTCATTTTATTCAGATTTTTTTTTCTTTTTTTTGGGGGGGGGGGGGGGGGGAGGGTGCCCCCAAATTTAGATTTAATCCATATCTAGATTTCTCCTCACGATATGAATTTTTTAAATCAGCCCAGTAGTTAGTCTCCACGCGTCAGCACTGACTATAGACCGATTATTTAAAAAAAAACATTTTTGGGGTTCAGGGGAGCTAAAAAGTTGTTAATGTATCAAAATCTAATTATTGTACTATCAGAATACTCTTTATTATTCTATATATACGAGATAATAAAAACTAAATTTGTAAAGAATGGTCCATGCTATATGAGGTTTTTAAACGTCTTTATTAACTTACAATACAATTAATAGTAAGTTAATAAAACTTACGTTTTATTAACTTACTTACCAGTTTGCACAAATCTAATCTTGTAATCTATATTCAACCCACTTGCCGTGTGCCAGGAAAGCTCAAACGTGCAGAGATTATGTATTTCCATTCACAATACAATAATCAGTCATTAGTTTTATAAAATCGTTTGAATTAGCAAATTAATTAATGAATTTCTACAAAAAGTTGCCGGTAAAATTAAAAAAAAAAAATTAAACAAAGACGACCAATAGGTAAGTGAGGATATTTCCGTTAAAATAATAAGTTTAAACGGCAAAGATTAAAAAATTATTTTTAGGCATGCAACAACGACGACCACTGAAAGCTTATTTGGGTTTGAATAGATTGCAAGATTTAATTTAAGAAGACTTGAAAGTATAAAATAATATTATAATATTTTACAAAAAAAAAATATAAAAAATAAAACATGATTTCATGTAAAAATCAATAAAAAGGAGAAAATAATTCTCTTAAATTTCTATTTTAAAGAAAATATTTTCTTTAACAGCCACTGTACTAAGAGCGATCACAGTATATGTCACTAGAGATAAAAGCGTGGACGCTATAAACAGTTAAAGTAATTTGTTGATTGCGCCCCACGCTGTAATGTCTTTAATGACATACGCATTATGAATGTGTCTGTTCAAAACTGTGTTCCTTCTTAGCGCAGGATTACTAAAAACCGGTTTTTTAATTATAATATTATTTAAAATAATCTATCAGTTTTGCACTGTTTCATTTGTCCACAAAACCTCTTCAAAAGAATCTGAATCGACGTGCACTCCGATCGAAACCTATGATGCATCAAGTCTGAGTATTTTGGATTATAAGTATCCTATCAGCTATACTGCTACATACAGAATAATAGTTAGTGATTTACTGGTAAAATATCGGTCCCAGAATACTACCTCCTAATATACATAATATAGTACATAATTATTGGTCCAGTAATTTTCGTAGTTACATTTAATAATTATAAGAGGCACTTCTTTAGATTGTTACTCCACCCCCCTTATAAAAAAACAGAGGAGAGGAGTAACAATTTAAAGGTGTACGGAATGTTCTTCTTTAGACAGTTACTCCCCTTATAAAAACAGCAGTGTGATATTATTCCTTTGTCCCAAAGTATATTGGACTAAACATCCCTTCGTCTTAATAGATATTTAGTCAAAGTCATTTATATTCTAAAAAAACATAAGGGAGTAACAATCTAAAGAAGTACCTTATAAAATATTTTATCAAATTTTACCAGAAATATAACTTTTCTCCAGTGGAGAATCGAGCCCGGTCTCTCAAACTATTTTTATTCAGGAAATATATTTTCTGCCGTAATTAAATGGGCTACATTTTAGAATATTTTATGTAAAATTGTTAGTTTTTATATTTCACGTTTTTTTTTAGAGTTTTTGGTGGATAGCGCCCCCAAATATAGAGCTTAAATTCATTTTTTTTAAATTTCGCCTCGGGGTATAATTCTTCTGAACCAGATTTTGTATTAATATGGCATTAACTTTTGGCATTAACATGCCAAATTTCATCAAACTCGGCCCATTATTTTAGGTTCCAGGCGTTTTAACGGCTGACATTTTTTAAAAACCACTTTTTTGAACTCAGGGAACCTTAAAACGTGTAAATCTATCAAAATCGACTTTTAGTGCCATCGCAATAATATATATATTTAAATACACTATGTATATGAGAAAGTTAAAAATAAAAATAAATATGTAATAATACAGAACGGTTTTAATCTCTTTTAAATGGAACAACTGATGATATTTAAAATTGATATTTCTTTTAACAGCAATTTATGTGAAGAAGGGGATTATCTCGAAATAAAACTCATCAAAGCTGTAAAGAAGACCTCAAAATAACGAATTGTCACAGATTTTGCTTTCAGTATCAATACTTTTTTTTTTGTAAATTAACATTTCGTCTTTGAATCTTATTTCATTTATTTATTTCCAACCCAACGCCCGGCTATAATATCCGCAAGGATACTATAGTATAATAAAATAATATACTTAACATAACCAAAAACTATAATAAATATAATACAATCATATCTAACAAATCAATGCAAGTTTTAAATAGAACATTTTAGAAAGACTAAAATTAATCCTAAAACCAATCTTTTATTAGGAATAATGAAAGACGTCTCTACAATAAAATATCAATTCTTAGCTTTCGCCATAGTTCGATCTTCGATCCCAAAAAAAACCGTGAATGACATGCCGATAAATGTATGTAAATTACGTGTATGAGCTTAAGTTAACTCCCACACCATTAGTTACAAAAACGATTTTAATAATTTGAACGAATAACGCTAAAACATATAAAAATTTACACATAGAATTAACATATGATATAGTTGACCTTTCTCCTTTTAAACTTATCTAAACATATCTATATTTCCTTGCTTAATTTTAATTTTATTTCTTTGATTAACCGTCCAGGCTTCGAGTCTGGTTCCTTATTAGTACTTGTAAGAGGCATGTTTTTTTGTTTGTTTTCTCAAAACGGAACTTAAACAGACACAACAAAAACATATTAAAAGTACGTATGGGTTCAATTCAGTGCAAGACGGTAAGAAATATTTTATGAAGTATTTGTTTCCTTTCTTCCTTGAATTCGTGTGAGGTTGGTTGATTACTCACAACAATATTCACGAAAAGAAGGCTTATCTTTGTTCTTATGAAATATTTCCCGAGTTCAAGTTTACCAACACCAATAAGCACTCATTTACTTGATTACTCACTCAAAGTAACTTTAATGTGTAAATATTTCTATCTTAAATGTTATTTAGATTAAGTGATATTATCACCTTTTACAAACAAGAAGTGTGATGTTCCTTCGTCCAAAAGTTCTTTGGGCTAAATATCCCTTGATCTTAATAGTTATTTAGACAAATAATTATTCATAAGTGGTAAACAAATATAGGGAGGGTAACTAAGTAAATTAGTACCACCAAATCCTCTGAAAACATCTAATTAGACCTAAAAGTGACAACGTAGCATTTATTTCAAATTCACCATCCACGAATAAGCAGGGTAGGTAGGCGAATATTAAAATTAAGTTACAAATAATTCTCGCGAATAGGCGAGTTCGCGAAAGTTAACTCCACGAATGTTAGGGATTAATTGTAACTTTATCGTACAAAGTCGGCATTTTAACACATGTGGCCATCTTCAGTGCAGGTGAAGAGAAAAATAATCAGTGTAGGTGTTGAGATAGAGTTTAGAATCTTTCAACACTTTATATTTACTTTATTTAATCTTTTAATTATTAATTAAATGGTTAAAAATATGTATTAAAATAATTGATTGGATGTTATTTAAACAGTAAAATGAATGCTTAGGTTTAGATAGACACAACTTTGTTCCTCCCAAAGCACCTTTCAAGGATAGTTACTGAAAACTCTATAAAGGTATCATAAAGGGTATTATTTTTATTTAACACCTGTTGTGCTTGGAGCCTTCAAGGCAACCTCAACTCATCCACCTTACAATCCACACTTCAACCTGAACCACTTTTTTTCTCTCTCTTTTATGATTTTAATGCACCTAAACGAACCTGAACTTTTTTTTGTGTGGTACATCCCACACGAAAACCTTGGGACCATGTCCAACGCCTGCGTATTTTCGTTTTAATTCTTTTATTTAATCTTTCAAACCTTCTGTCTCACCCTTTTCATCTAGCACCCTATTTTTTATAGTTTATTTTATTTTCTTCTTTTTATACGCTTTATTGTATATCATTTAAAATATATATTTTTTTAAATTACCACTGACTTGTCTATAATTACAAAGTTAACTAAAATAAATACTTCGCATGAATAAATATAAAATAAAACTGACCTTAGTTTCAGAGTGAAATACATATTCTCAAGGGTGTATAAACATTACATTGCATCAAATATGATTTACTAAAAAATAGATTTGACATTAGTCATATATCGTAATAAGACGACGTCAATGTTTTCGTATTTACCACGTGTCGAACATTTTTTTAAATGTGATTAAAAGTAAATTAATTAAATTGGATAATTTTAGACTTAATTTCCGTTTTACAATGTATATGAAAAAGGTGTATGCGAGTTTGTCGTACTGATTTTTATTTATAAAATAACAAAGACAGGGCAATTAATGATTCACAAATAAGATTCCAGATTCATTTGGTATTCTTAGATGTTATTTTATCTTTACGTCAATGAAGGAGTGAAGAAGACTGATTCGAATTAGTAACAAGTAATACCATAAGGCCAATTTTTGAATAGAATGTGCTCTCGTTCTATTTACCGATCCAGTGGCAGTGTGATGCATCCAAAGGAAAGGACCAATTGAGACGGATTAATGGCTCGGTAGAGGTCCACAAGGTTCACACAGTACCCGATACTCGAAGCAATCTAGCTACCCACTATAAATAGAACGACTCAATTTAACCATATTGCCTCTTTAGAAGGAGTCTAAATGTTTACCAACTGCATCCGGAAGGGAAAGTACACGAGTGTTGAGGCCTGGATCCAGTTAAAGACAATCACAAGAATATTATCAAACGACCAATCACAAGATATCAAACGACAATCACCCACAGTAAACTAGTTCAAGCAATTTGTACACGACTGACACAAATAACAAGACAACAGCCATAGTTAAATTAAATGACAAAAGCAATAACCATACGATAAACAGCAAATTAATCATCTAGCATCAAACAATCGCTATCTCTATACAATTACATTTTAGCACAACAGTTACTAATTTAAAGAAATAACATACAAATCCACTCCACGATAACTCAAAGTTCAATTCACTCGGAATTGGACGTGAAACTGATTAACTCATTAAGACATTTTATTTTGTACTTACTTTTATCATCTTCATATTATTTCTTAAAAAGTGTGGTATTTAATTATGCAATTTCTCACAGTTAAAATCCAATTGGAACCGACAGAAGCAATTCTTGTCGCTTATGCAATCTCAACTTTGCTAGAGTTTCATATCACGTAGAATGGATCATGATTTGTACTTTTCAGAAAACCCATACTACATTAGAAGAAAGGAGCAGAGAAAAAGGAAGTACTAGGTTGGCCCTATACTAGAAGAAAATAAAACGAACAACAAAGGAGAATTTTACCATCTCAATGAAAAAATTTATTGGGAATGAAAAATTAAATTTCGAAATTCGTCGTAAACGATAGAAATAACTTGTTCGCTGTCCATAATGTTACTGAGAATTAAGATATCAGAAACACAAAACAAAGAAGTAGGTCGACTGTTTAAGTCCGACGGTAACTAAATTTTCTATCTGTCCACACTCTAAGGCAAACACAAAGCGTGAGTAGGTGCTTTTCCTTGACTTTGGATTGGTCGGACGTACTTGTCTAAGTATGGTAATATGGTAATATTCGGCCATATTAGGACGAAATTATCTTTAAACTAAAGGCGGTTATCATGAGCTCCGGAGAGAATAAAATAAGGTAGAATGGTAGAATTATTGAATCAGCGAATAATCTATCTCGTTGATGAACAGAAGGATTAAAAAAGTTAAAATTAACAGTAACCTATGCCTATAGATATTCATATCATAAATATTATTAATAAATACAAAGGGAAAAAAGAGCTAAAATAAGTCGGGAATCGAACCACAGGCCTCTATATTAACGTCGAAATGCTTTAACCCCTTTCCCATTTGGTGCAATTTTAAGTGCCTTTCCTACTCACACTTTAACGATAGTACTTAATCATTTTAAATCGCAAGACATGAATAACTAATAAGCTAAACATACATATCCCATTCCAGCAATGGCCACTTCAGCTTATTTGAAAAAAATAAATAAACAGATTCTATTTAAAACTTATACAATCGACATTCTCACTGCCAGATGATATCTTAGTAATTAATACGATTTCTCTAAATAAAACATACTTCTAAGGAGTAAAATATACTTCAATAGAGGTCATCTTTTAACGATTCGAATTCGAATAAATTGCACCTCCACGTGAAAGAAATATTTGTTTCTTTATCAAAGCAGCTTCCACCTTTCACGTGACCATTATCAGTTTCGAATGTGAACGAATTAGACTTAAAGTACGAATGACACACGAAAACGAGTCTAAAAATGTATTCTGATATCTAAAATAGATTTATGTCCAGAAGTGTTAAATTCGAAGACCTAAACAAAAAAAAATCTTCAGAATAGCATCTTTTATCTTCGGTAAGATCAGATTCACTAAACAAAGCCTATTGCCTAGCAACACTCCACTGGAAAATAAAAATTTAACGGATCCCTGATGGGCCGACTTGACTATATAATGATCTAAAGGTAATTAATTTTACAGCGTAAGATTTCCGCGGCAGGAGTCTACCAATCTAGAGCTTCCACGGAAGACCTCGTCAGAGATTTTGTGAATCAGCTTTGATCATCAAGCTTTGTAAATTGACGTCCATTTAAATAACACTATGACCTTATAAGTGAAACATCTAGTTTTTTTGGTCAAATTCGTTAATTAGGTTTATTTTTACAGTACATTTATGATAAAATGTTTCATAATATGAATATTTAACAAGGAAACCCCACAAAAAGTAAGGAATGGAAAATGCTGGACTAAGTTTATATTTGTTACATATATATTGGAAAGTATGGTATACGTCAAACACATTGGATTTATTTATTTTTTATTCATTAATTTAGATCTTCAGATCAGACAGAGAATTTGTGAATCCAAAATTTCGAATCTACAACAGGGATCCTTCTCAAGGGAGTTGGCCCATTATGAGAGTTGCCAATGCCTCTCCACGTCAGCTCAAAGATCAATTCAATTCACACAAGATAAAGGTACGTTTTCCTAGACGCGACTCGATAGACGCTGAGCGATAGTCTCAGAGCGTTAGTCGCTGGCACAAAATTATAAGAGTTAGCATGTTAAGAGTCGCTCTGCTAGGAAAACGGTAACATGCAAACTCAAAAGAGGAGTCCCCACCGATAGTCACTGAGTGACTATCGCTTAAGCGTCAATAGCAATAAAACGGGAGTCGCATCTAGGAAAATGAAGCTTTAAGCGAAAAACTTCATCTTTCGACAATTTACGTCCATCTGTCCATCCATGTAGCAAAACCACTTTTCATTCCCACTAAACCGTCCAGCAACCATCAACTTCAGGAAAACTAGTATTGACAAAATCTTTTGTGAATACAGTTTTGAAGGTGGTTAGTTCAACAAAACCGCGGTTTTAAACGTTCAATTTAAATTTAAAAATGTTAAACGAAATTTATAACCTAAATAAATTTATTTATAATTCAATTACTGTATACACACGATATTTTATAAGACTTGATCTATCATGTTCTTTATTAGTTTCTAGAATCCAGCTAGAGATGCATTAACAATAAAATTGACTTTTAAAAGTTCATCGACTTTTACTCACGCATATTCATAAAACAAATCCAAGTATAATCTACATTTACACTTCTTATACAAAACACTATTACATAAAGGTAGTTTCCTACAAACATTAATCTTCTTAATAACAAAAAAAAAACTTTCATTCAATGCTAAATGAATTTGGCGAAAAATAAAATGAAATTAGTTTTCCCGAGAAAATATATATATATATATATATATATATATATATATATATATATATATATATATATATTTGTATATTTTAATTTTTCAAAACGACAGGAATACAACTTTAATAAAACAGCACGATGATACAAGGTACGATACGGTTTTAATAAAATTTACATTTTATTTAAATTTATAGCCGTATAAAAAAAAAAAATAAAAAAATTATAGATGAAAAAATAACGTAATAATTCTCTTTTTTCGGAAGATTTGATTTTTTCTTTTTCCTTTTTTTTTACATTTATTATATCATTTAAATACTTGATAAAATATCTTCTTTTCTTCATTTTTGAATAAAAATAAACTTTTTTTTTTTCAAGTTGGGACTACATTCATAATTTGTAATAACCCCTTCTTGTGGTCGAGTGTGAAATACATTTGTATATACCTGCTATAAATCAAGCTACGTTATTAATTCTTTTCCAAGCACGTCGCGAGTAAGGGGGTTTTTACCACCTCGCTTGAATCCTTCCAGTCCATTTAGCATCATAAAGTCCCAAAGCCATCTTTCTTAAACAAAATTAAACTTCCTCCACACGTTTTTAAGGTTTCCCCTTACACTAAATCATTTCCAGTCTAATTTCTTTTCCCATAACAAAAGAGATAAAAATGATTCCTTTTGACAACTAACACTATAGGTCTTGAAAAAATAGTAGATTATATGATTATATATATATATATATATATATATATATATATATATATATATATATATATATATATATATATATATATATATATATATATATATATATATGCGTGTGTGTGTGTGTGAAGTCATCAGTTGTTTAAAAATTTAGGGCTAATACATTAGAATATATTTCCATCTCCCTGTGTCAGAAAGTCAGAATGTTCCCTGATGTCAGAAACGGATTCTGCCTTGGAATTTTTTGAATTTGGAGACAAAAATGTCGCTTTTCGGAAGGACCCATTGCTCCCATTTACCTATTACCTAGGGAAAGCTCAGAAGCAAAATTCAAAATTTTTCTTTGAGAAAAAACAAAAAAATATAAGCCGATTCGGGGAGTTTTCATAATTTTGTTATGAAAGATGTACTACTTAATCAGTTAAAATTATTTCATTGAAATCGGTTCAATAATTTATGCTTTAACCTTCTCACATAAAAAATTATTAACAACCAAGGTACTATGTTTCTATTTAGTATTTTGTCGTTTAAACATGGCTTCAAGAACATGGATTTTTTTAACAAAAAAAGGATGGAATCACAAGCCCGTGTTTAGAAACACCTCACAGATATAATCTTTTGTGTTAGTGTGCGGTCGTGAGAATGAAGAGGTGTTAAAACACGTATTAGACCGACGTATAGTCAGGTTCCTCGGGAGCTACAGTAACCAGGTATAGTCTTCGCCTTTTAAGGTTCATTTTCTCCAAGGATCAGGATAGTTCCTTTAGCCATAGGTAAAGGAAGCCATTTAAGCTTATCCTTACTTCAAGTCCTTTTTAAAAAAATCTTTATTCTTTTCATCAACGGTACTTTATTTTCTGCAGAAACTGAATACGGAAAAGGATTAAGCATTTTATTGTTTAGTTTTACAAGTATTTTTCTTTAGAACTGTACCGCTTTCTTATCTGTATGTATATGCATTTCTGTTTTTGTTCCTTTGATGTTTCATTCCGAAAAATGTTTCTTTCTCAAATGGTGATTCTGCTTTTGAAGGAGAAATATTAATATAAATCCTGTATAAGGAGCAAAACATTGAGCGGTGTGCGGGGTTGCTTAATTTGGTCAAATGATTTCCTTAAGGTTTGAGGCAGTTAATTCTTAGTTTCACAGTCTGTAAATGTAACGGTAATCTAATAAACGTAAAGCAAAAACAAAAAAAGTTTAGACTTGATCATTCAGCACTACAGCTTATTTAAAATGCTAAAATTACCAAATATAACTTGAGTTCAAAACTTTGTGTGCTAGAAAGCTTCAGAGAAACCCATGTAGTAATAGTACGATTATTTTTCTACAGGTATTATAATACAAGTATAATAATATGTGTAGCTTACAATTAGAGCTATCAAAAAATCGACATCGCACGCGAAGGCGTCGAACATCACCTTCTGTGAATTCAACACAGGCGCTTGATCCTAAACAGCGAGTACAAATTTGTTTCCATAAATTATCATTTTTCACATTCTGAAATACGTAAATAGAGAAAATATTGGAATGGCGTAGAAATAATTGATTTTGAGATTTTGTTTTACACGTTTTGAGGTCCCCTGATTTAAGAAAAGTTCAATAATAATCCAATTTAACCAACTGAAAACACTGGAAAAAACTGAACCAAGTAATTTATGCACTTGATAATTAAAAAGTTTAGGACGAGTTGTATTGGTCAGACGTTTTAAATAATAAGTAGAGAAGACTATTGACACAAGTGATGTTCAACAATAAGATTATTAGGTTTAAAATTCGAGTTTTATTGACTTGATAAAATTTCCACTAAAACTATTATTTAAAACTACTGAAGGACTTAGATATAACAAAATCAAATTGAAAAAAGAAGGATGATTGTTATATACTCTCAATTTAGGTAATACAGCAATGAAAATCCAAGGTCTATAATAATACTATTCATCTATTAGACATTTTCAACTATATCTACATATTTATTTAAAGATTATTTCTAAATTTAAAAAATATACTCCTCCACATTTGATTTTTTTTTCTTTTATACATATATATATATATATATATATATATATATATATATATATATATATATATATATATATATATATATATATATATATTCGAAAACTTTATCTCAAACATAAAAGTTATTCTGATCATGAAAGGCGTCAAACAAATTTTCAAAACAGGAATGAAACTTTATTACAAAGCTAATCAATTTATGTTTTGAACGTCGTCTCGGATTAAGAATCTGAAACTCACTTGAAGGGGTTCGATAATTCCTTGTTATTTATAACGTCCCACACTTGGGTCCAAACTTAATCGGACTTAGATTATTACCAAGATACCTCGAGGGGAGAGAAAAAAAGAAACCTTTAAGTTAGTTCAAAAATAAAGGACTCACGGATTTCAACAACGATCTTCATTTCAGAACCAGAGGAATCATCCTACTCAAGACTAATATCTTTCGCAGCCATTTTTCTCAACAACTCCTATTAAAATTTTAAAAGGGGCTCTTTAATAGACCTAACTTATTTCTTAAGTATAAATTCTCTTCAATTAAAAAAAATATATTACACTAAATTTATATATATATATATATATATATATATATATATATATATATATATATATATATATATATATATATATATATATATATATATATATATATATATATATACACACACACATATACGCTAAACTGCCTGAACGAGACCCATATTAAGCATTGTATGAAGTTGTGAGCTTACAGGACAAAGGCAGGCTTTTTCTTGTTGTCAATGGGTTATATCGAATAATATTGAGTAGAACCAAAGCTATTACATAAAATATATAAAAAAAAGGTTTCTCATCCAGATAAATTATTAAGTTTTAAGAGCTTCCGGGCATCTTCATAGATCTTCCGGGGAAAAGTCATAAATTTGTGAACCCTATAATTCCTGATATTTACAAAAATCTTTGACGCAGTTTCCTCCGGAGGATCATAATGTATTAGAAATAATACATGTTTGATACTAAATTTATGGGATACACCCATAATTCTCGAATATAAGAATTGGATTGTTGAAAAGGATTATTAATTAATTACAGAATACTACACGTCTTCAGGAATGCAATACTTATATACGATAATTTATTAGACTAGCTATAGAACTTAACATTATGAGTTTGAACGTAGACCATACTTTCCCATTTATACATAACAAATATAAACGTTGCCCAGTGTTTTCCATTCCTTATTTTTTAAGGGGTTTCCTGGTTAAATGTAAGTAATACTAATCATTTTGTCATAAATCTACTGTAAAAATAAACCTAATAATCGCATTTGACTAATTTTCATAATTTTAATGGAAACTATATTTCTTCCGGAAAAGCCACTTTTATAAGGTCATAGTGTTACATAAATAGACTAAAATTTACAAAGCTTGTCATTCTAAGCCTTTCAAAACGGTTTTAAAGCAATCCTTTTTTATTTTAAAATTTAGACCGGGTTCTAAGTTTGTTAAATTTATTTAGAGCTCTACAATCATCAGAGAGAGTCTAAGTAGGTCATGAGACCCTATGAACCTATTACAATGATTTACCAAAGTCATCCTGTACTGGTCAGAGCGTTAGCGCAAATGGCTTATTTACCATTTGCTGGCCCGCAAAGAGTGGGCGTTAGCTAGTATATTTGGTAAGATATTTAAAACTACAGTTTACCGTGTAACATGATATACATTTAACTTCCTCACACAACTAATAAGTTCTATAATATAATTAGTTTTCCTCTTTTTGATGTTACATTATTTTTTTTTTTAATAAATTTATTATCAAATCAAGAAAATTAAATTGATAATAATAGCAGTTATTAAACAAGTCTTTCAATACCTGTTTTAAATTTTTATTAAAGAAGTTGTGATTTAACCTAGAAATTAAATTAACTCCCACCACGTTGACGGGAATTCTTCCGCTGTTGCTCAATGTAGAGCACTCGTCCATTATATGTTCAATATACATATATATATTCTAGGTCGTTGGAGTTATATTTTATCTGTGATTCTTGCTATTTCAATAATAATAATTGTATTTAAGCATTACTTTATACTCTATATACATATACATGTAAAATGGTAAAAATCTACATAGATATACTGAAAAATAAGTACACAAATGGAGTTGATGTGAATAGAATGATACATTTATTTTTCTACTTAATTTATCAAATGCAAATGAACTTACGTTTAAATGTATTTCCTTTAAGATAAAAATGTTTTCACAAACAGAACTCACCTAAAACAAAACAGAGAAAATAATAAAATTAGCAATTTAATTTTTACAGCTCTTTCTAGAAAGCATTATTTTGATACATGTTTTAAATTCGAGGGTTCCAGGATAAAAGTCGGTCTGATAAATCGAAAAAAAAAACCATTCTGATATAGTATTTGATACAGTACATATTGATACAATATTTAAGTCCTAAAATATCTCATTAATGATTTATTTTTACTACGTTTTTATTAGCTTGCTTTCTTGTTTGTTTGTTTGTTTGTCCAGTACAAATCTTGCAATAGATTTTAAACTAACTTCCCGAGTAGCTAGACATTTGAAACTTTTAGAATAGCTCAGAACACGATGACAATGCATTATTTTAATACTTTTATCCATCTTTCAGTAAAATTTAATTCGTTTTCAGAAAATTGTGCTGTATGGAAAGTTAGTTCGGAAAAAATCCGCAAGTTATTTTATTTGTTTTGGCATGTCCCATATTTACAATCTTCATTTTGGCAGGTTTCAAATTTATGATTTATGACAGAAAATTTAAAAACGTAGTATATAAAAAGTTCTTTTTATCTTGCAATTATTAAACATAATTATAAAAAAGTGTTCAACAGGTAGTTGTTTACATTTTGTATTCGGCTTTCAACAAAATCAGATTTATCTTCATCTA
Source organism: Gerris lacustris (assembly GCA_951217055.1). Lineage (NCBI taxonomy): Eukaryota > Metazoa > Arthropoda > Insecta > Hemiptera > Gerridae > Gerris > Gerris lacustris. The sequence continues at coordinate 29,719,968 of OX578281.1, read as the reverse complement.
TATCTCGAAAAACGTCTTATATTGTTAAGAGTCGTATTTACATTTAAACATTATTGAACATTTTATTAAAATTAACACCACAAAGTAATTCCTCTTCGGCGGGGAATCGAACCCCGATTTCTCCATTAACTAATATTGCTATATTGCTCTCAGAAATTAGAAAAAAGGAAAACAATGAGAAGGTTATAAAACTTAAGGTAGCTGAGCTGTTGATTGGTGTGAGTGTGAAGTTAGGTGCTGATGAAAAAAAAATGTATTATTAAATTCGTTTAATAAAGAGTGGCAAATAATAATAATAATAATAAAAGAAATCACAATATTATGCAGGATGAAAGGGGGCAACAATTGGAAAAAATACAGCCACAGCACGGTGCACGGTGAAATAAACCAAACTTGTAAAGTATTGTAAAAAGCATCACCAAAGATGGTATTATGGTTTTAATATCAGAGCAACTGTGATCTGGGCTCGGTTAAAGATACTAAAATAACCAAAAGATTACAAACGCACTGGTCAGAACTCGGTATTTCTGTGAACGCATCTATTTCGTTCGAATGTTTGAAGTGTTTTTTTATTAAAAATTATGTACTGTTATTTTACTTAATATAGATAAAGTTAACTAGATGGATATAATTTATTTCATCAATTTTAACAGCTAATTACTTTTTTACAAGCACGCGATTATAGTACGTCTTACTAAATAGCGCTCTTTTTATTTTATTTTTTTTAAATTGACTGTACATCTTCATTTTAACATTGAATTTTTTTCTCAACTTATTAGCGTTTCAATTAATATTTTACCGTTATAAAATAAGTCTTGTTAAACTCGTAAGTTGTAATTAACATGTTTCCGTAGAACTTATCAAATCTTCGAGAAAGGTGTTGGTTACACATGAGTTGCTCGAGGCTGGATATTGTCTAATTTAACGCACGCTAGCCACTATTTATTTCTTGCACGTATGAACATATCATTATGTATGGGTTACCTTAGTTAAGGACTTTTAAAAAGATGGCGCCTTGCGTCATGCAATACGGTGTGAAGATACAATTCGATTTTTTATTTTTTCCTCTTCTCTTTTTAGGTTTGTTTCTTTCATATTCGTGTGGTTTAGGAATTTGTACAGTGTGTTGGACTGATAGGTTCCCTACATGAATTTAATGAACGTTTTTAATAAAAAATACTATTTGAAAAGAGAATCAGAGTAGACGAATGGTTAGTGTGAAACTGGAAAGAAGAATCGACACGTTTATTTGTCAGTCACAGACACGATGTCAGAAACGGATTTCTGTATTGGAATTTGGAATTTTGGAATTCGGAGACTTGAAAAAAGTTTGATCTTCAAAATGATCACAATGCTTTCGCTACCTTCGGTAAGCTCAGAAGAAAAAAAATCAATGATCAAATAAAGAAGATTAGTTGATCTAGAGGAATCCATGTTCATGAATATCTCAGAAAAAGCTTCAAATATATAAAGGAGTGAATTAGACATGAAAACGCAAAAAAGCAAACAAAGAACGCAGTCGACCGATGTATATAGGACTTCATCATTTGATATTATCAAATGGATGTTAAAAATAATTTTGGTTAAACTAAATATTTATAAAAGTTATGAGATTACGGAGAGTAGCGTGAAAATAAAGTAGGTTATTTATTACAACAGGAATTTCAGAAAAAAATCTGATTTTTCTTAGGAATTTCTCTGTTTTTTCAATAATAATGGTTAAAAAAAAACCTGTCCCTTTTCTTCTCCTTTATTGTGTGTATTACGGATTTCATCGGACTAGAGAAATAAGGCGAATAAAGGAAAACAATTTCACGGCGTCTTTAGACCCTCTTGATTGCAAGGGGAAAACGAAAACCTCTCAGCTATCTATCTCTGGCGTCGTTTAACCACGGAATTGATTGTTGTTGTTGGTTCAACCAACAAACAAAGTGAAAGTGCAAGAGAAGTAAATCCACCTTCTTGTTAAACACGAAAATTAGGTTTTTTTTTATCACGTGACTTTTGTCACCTTGTAATAAATGTTCAGAGTCAGGCCCCGTTTGGAGTAGTACATGGAGAGACTAAAACCACCCTTGAGTATCTCTACTGTACTTCGAGACTCGGACGGGCGTTTGCACGTTGAGAAAGGAAGTGGGGTAATGTGGCATCTGGACATAAACACACGGAACAGGCCATTGCCCTGTTGCGCAGTCCTCTAGTTCAACCTTGACACCTCTGAATTTCGGCATTTGGCGTTAGTGCGGCAATCTGAAATAGATACTAATCACTCTGTTTCAAGAAAGGTTGGGACCTTTGAGACTCTTAAACTTGAAATATATTATAAGGTAAAAACAAAACCAAGGATAGTTTGAGAACTATTTACTCAACACTGAATCCGAAATTCGAATAATAGAATGGAAATGCCAGTTTTATAAACGGGGATGAACCAACACACTTTTAAAAGTTTCCTTCTCCGTCCGTATCGAAGAACTTGTGTACGCATATCTAGTTCTATGAGTAGACCACAAGTGAAGTAAAATAATAACAGATCCTTTTTTCCATTTGACGAGAGAGCTGCTCGAAAGGGCGATCCTACGTGGACTGTGTACATACAAGCTCTAATATTTTTGCCTGAACTGTTTGTCTCTAGTCTAAGAGATTCTTCGATTCTTGATTAAAAACATTTACAATGGATTCCTTTGGTCATCTAGAATCTAGAGAATTGTATATAAACTAATTCCTCAATTATACTTAGTTTTTACTTAGATCATATTTGGGAGCCGTGTGACATAGACACATGCCGCGTCTGTTTGGCCGGAATCAAGGGCAGCAGAAGATCGTGGTTAGTTCCCGCGTCTCCGGTCTTCTGATTTAGAAGGCTCATTAGTGATCAGACCATACTCGCTTCAGCGGTACATTTTACAGTAGATATAATATATAAAGTGGCTGAAACTCATTACCGCGGGGCTGTAAAAAAAGACCTAAATAAAGCCAAGTGCTAGGAACAAGTGTTTCGTCCTACCCGCCTAGAACTAGTGCCAGAACCTACTATACTACATACGAGCTCGTAAACGTACAACTACGAATTCAAGCTCCTGAAAATTACAATTACGTCAGGTTCAACTAAACATGTAACAATTCAGCAAGCCTGTCAGTTTACACTGAAATTCCGTCAGAAGGAAAGGTTGAGAGTGTGCAAATTCCGCCTGAACAGTAAGGCCTTCACAGACTGTTCAGTCTAAAAATCATGTACCGGATAACCAAGGTTGTTTTCAGTAAAACCCCAAAAAAGAATCCTTTTATAATCTGTATACATTTTAATATTTTCTTCTACTGATGTCATTATTTCAGGTTAATACCACTAACAAAAAAAATCTAATTTAATTTGTTATTATAGTCACAAATTTGTTATCAAACTCAATTAATTCGCATTTTCTACTAAAGATTAATTTAATTAAAATCCACACTAATAACTTAAGACATTCCAATATGTATATAAAATTACTCAATACATTATTATCAAATTTTTGCCCCTCCTTATCAATCAACAAATACATCAATGTAAATAATATATAGTAAAATGATTAATTGATATTATACTATATAAAAACATAAAAACATTGCCTAATGCCATATTATTCACATTAGATATCAATTTAAAAAAATAAAACAAATACAAATAACGGGTTTAAATTTATAAGCATAACAACCTAATAATTATAATTCATTAATATTAAATACTAATTATAGTATTTAGATAATATATACATATATATGTACACATAAATATATAAACGTAATTATAGTTTATAAAAATATTTTTATAGATTAAAATAGGAAAAATATAAAAATTAAGTTAAGGCTGCTATCTCAATTAATATTTTGACATTTTTATAATATGTATTTATTAAATATGCAAGGCCGAAAAATAAAAAAATAAAAATTAATTATACATACTACATGCTATACCTACACTCATACATAAATTTAATTATATATATATATATATATATATATATATATATATATATATATATATATATATGTGTGTGTGTGTGTGTACATATAAATTTATACACTCCTACAATAGCTGTTAAGAAACAAGCATACGATTAATGGTTTTGGGAAAATATTTAAATTGTAAAAATGATCGAGCAATTTTTCAAGGAATAAAGTAATTGTGGATTTTTTTTATTAACTAACTAATAACACTGGTAGTTTTTTTCCTATATAAGACTAAGTGAATTGAACACACCTACTCTTTCTCAGGACAAGTGCTGAATGTATTTTTACTGTGCGCACAGAACTATAGCTTTAATACTTAAAGGTACAGTAATAAATACAAGGGTATGTATTACAAGTTTCCAGGGACCATCATAGGCTGGACATACTTCCAAAGCTTCTTAAGTTTTAAACAATTTAGACCATGAAATAATGCTAAATTAATAGTTATTTATCCACCTAGGGAGTAAAGTAAGCCATTATTCCCTGAGCGAATATGTTGGTTCTTGAGGCGACGCCGATGGAACCATGGTCCCTAAATCCCGTGGCGTAGCCGAGGGAGATAATTATTGCTAGAGGAATTATAGCACTTTACTCCCGAGGTACATACAATATTTTATCTCTAGTAGCGAGAAAACGCAACTTCATCGATTGCACAGGTTTTATTTATTATTTTAATAAATAACAATAATTGTTAGCACTTTTAGTAGCAGAAATAAGAGATTCAATATTAAAAACAAATATGAATTGCTATTAAACTCAAATAGAAGGTTATTTAGATGCAGGTAAACAATGATACGCGTAAATTAGAAATAAGGTCGAAAAAGCAGTGTCGCCAACCTGATTTCAACAACTCCACTACATTAGCCATTCATTCTCTACTATTTATAAAATAATTAAGATGGCAATCCTTCTTTTTCTCCCTGGTTTTACTTTTTCGCCCTCATTTTACTTTTTCTCCCAACTTTTTGAGTTCAGGGAAGAAAAGACTTACTTTGGTCCCTCTAAACTAATCCAAAATCATAACTTTTTCTCCCTAGTGGAGATAAAAATATTTATTACCATGTACCATTATCAAAGATTTCGAAAAAAAGCACAGGTCTGACCCCCTAATCAGTGGGGAAAAAAAGTTAAATTCATAGAAATTGAAATAAGATCATTCCAGTTTGAAAAAGATAGAATTTATGTGACCAATTTAGATACACAATGAATGGTAAGATAGAACTGTAACAGGATTCTATTTTGAGTTTTACAAGTAAAGTTTTATAAGTAGAAAAATGAGTAAATGATTAAAGTCCAGGGGCTTGAAAAAAATCCCAAGTTAAAAATCGAAAAGTTTCAATTTTCTGCGAATCAAACGGAGGTAAGTTCAGTTTTTACTCTATTCAGCCATTTATGCACTACATGCCTGCACGCAAGACAACAAATAGATATTTTGATGTCACATTAAAAAAAAATGGGATCAGAATGATCGAAGTAGCAGAAAGCCAATACTAAATTCTACGGGAAAAAGATAAAAAAATTATTCTATAAATATCATATACCGTCTCCGTGTACTACGGTGTACTATTTGAGGTACGGTGTACTATAGTATAGTATAATATGGGTAATAATATATATACTTTGAGATTGTAATATATGAATATTCTCTAGGTCTAGAGATATTATACTTTAACAATTCTAAATCTCACTAAGAACTGTATAATGATTATAATAATAAGTCGGTGCTTAGGCCTGCCAACTATAATAAATGTTGTGGCCCTACAAACTATATGGTCGCTGGACAGGTATATGTATTTTTGCAGACCTGTCAGTCGGAGGTCTATTATTGAGAAGACAAATAGACAGTGCCAACAACCGTACGCCGCGCCGCATGCTTTCAGATTTCAGACATTATCTTCAAACCTAAAGCAAAAAGTACAAAGTACACTGAATGAATGTCAGGCGTCAGGTTTACACAATATACATGCGCTAATCTACCCCTTCCCTCTTGCTTCACTCCCACTCAGGTTAGATGGGAAGTTTGAGTTGCCACGCAGACCGAAGAGATTTCCGTAAATTTGAATGCATCATACAGTTTTGGCTTATCCGGCAATAGTATCAGCAACCGTATAGTGTGTAGGGGCCTTCATGAAATACATGGGATTAGCTATCACTCCATCAGCTTTATAAGCCTTGTAATAGATAAACGTAACCGGATAGACACCGCTTCACTTTAAGTACCCAGCAGTTCCACATTTATACAGCTGATGGGTGATCATCAAGCGTGGGGCCACTTGCCAGAGTCAAGAATCGAACCCGGGACCACTTCCCTAGTGGGGAAACGCAGAGTGCAGCAATAAGTTACCGGGAAAAGAGGACTTAGAACTATATGGCAATATAAATGAGTAATTTGTAACAAAAATTTACATATTCATGCTTTTCCCGTTTGACCAAGACAACTAAATTGGCCTTGTAGCTTGCAACAGGTGGATTGTAAAATGAATAAATCATCTAAACATAGTAGGCGTAGTTACGTAAATGAATAATCTAAAATCAGATCAGATAAGAAAGGGATTCCACGCAGTGAAGATGTAAGAAGGAAATGTACACAGACTTGTGTAGATAATGTTATATTATACATATATATGATGTATAGTTGTTACCAAGATGGAATGAGGTTGGTTTGAAAAGTGGGTGGAACTTGATTCCATCTGTCAAGGAGAGCGATGTCTCAGACTGGAACAAGTCGTACTCTAGTGAAGTAGTCGGACTTAACTATGTATTTTGAAACGAGAACCAAACCAGGCTCAGAGAAACAGAGAGATCTAATCCAAACCACAATGCGATACCTTACAACATATTATACTTCACTTCAATATAAAAGCGAAAAAAGCAATCCTTCAAACATTCTCAATTCTACATCACGCTTGTGTAGCAAAACACTTTAGTATAGTATATATATCTAAACATCAGTCCGATACAACTCGTACTACAATTATAAAAATATCCGAGCGTAACAGTACCATACTTCGTCCGATGTTTTTCATTTGTTTGTTGTTTCGGGTTTTCGATGTTATTTCAACTTTTCGATGTTCTTTTTTAGGAGGTAAAGCTCAATCCGTATTGAACAACGCCGTTTTACCACATGACTGTTTGGGAATTTTTGAGAAAAAAAAAAAAAAAAAAAAAAAAAAAAAATCGTCTGAACAGTTTTGAGAAAAAAATTTTGTCGCCATTTTTCAGTTTTTGGAGGACAGCTACTAACTACCCTAAATATAGATAAAAAAATTAATTTCTCCATTTCACTTTAGGGTACGATTTTTACACGCATTATATTACATTACATTTATTGTCAGGGACAAACATTGTAATCAATATTCAACCCACTTCCTGACTACCTAGAGAACTGAAACTTGCACAACTTATGTATTTCCGATGACAATTATCAGTCATTAGTTTTACAAAATCATTTGACATTATTAAATCAATACATTTCCAGATTTGAATGGATAAATTTTGAAGGTAAAATTCGAAAAGAAAATTTCATTTCAGGGATATTCAACAATGACGACCCTTGACTATTATCCCCATCCAATTTTTCTAGCCCTACACTTTTTTTTGCTACGTTTACTTTTCACTCATTTTTTGGGATAAATGCTTCCAATGTTTCTGGCATATTATATGATTTGAAAACAGGAAGATTTGACCAAAAAGATAAGACTAACCGCGTTTTCCTACCAAATCGTATTCAAATTAAAATTTTCGATTTTTTTTTAATTGTAAAAAAAAAATGTTTAATATTATGTAGGTACTTAAATTAAACTTATTCGCTCAGAAACTACTTTCTTGGATAACAATAACAGTTACGTCTCATAAAGTAAAAGGAATTAAATATTTTTGATTTAATTACAGAATTGCTTGAGATTGCACAATCAAGCTAGTTTCTTGTAATGGCTGGATGCTGTCGGATTGTTGAAATCGCATTTATTATTTGAAATACTTTGGTATTATTTGTGCTTTTTATCAAGGTCGATCAAGTTTCAAATGGTACTCAAATCAATGTCAAGCTGTATAATAATCTTACGTCACATAGGAAATATTAGATATATTTTAACGAGATTACACAAAAGGATTTCTTAACTGACTCCAGTTTACTTTATAAGCACAAGTCGATATTTTTATGATCGATTATCGATGTTTGCGAAGAAATGTTACAAAAGAAAAAGCTTTATAATGAGATGTTAAAACTTGAAGTGTTTTGTATCTTGCAACAGAAATCCATGATAATAGTAGTATTTTCTTTCTCGTCTAAAGAGAAAGTATTGTGATAACTCAAAAATTCTATTTTGGAAGATTTACTCGTTTAAACGGTCTCTCAAGTCAAAAAAAGATTGTTTTAAAAAATGTTTATCAGTTGGTCTACTGCCCTTCGTCTATGCAGACGCGTGGGGCCTAAACTACTAGGCTGATTTCGACATGATTTGAAATACTGTTCAGACAAATCGATTTTGAGAAAAAGAAATTGATTTAATGAATTTTTTTACAAGTGGTCTCTACAAAATATCTGTCTGTTGAATGAGCAGACGAGTGGAGCCAAAACTATTGAGCCGATTTTACAGAAATTATATGTACCAAATTTATAAAACGAAAATCAGGTACGGGGTACCTCGGAACTTTTCCTCACTTTGGAGGCCACTAAAGTGGCCTCTCTTGCTGCTTCGAAGGAGGAGGAAGCAGCTTTGAACGTGCTCAGTACTTCGATGGGTGACCGTTTTGAACTAACTGATTTTTTTTATTGAGTATAATTTTTTTCTTTAAATATATAAATTATTTTATTTCATTTCTATAATTATTCGACTTTTGGCGATATTTTGACAGATGTAAACAAACTTTGACGTTTAATAGTATCGCACTAATTAATAATTATGTTCGCTTATAACTTTTAAACTAATTTATGGAATTTCGTCAGTTTTTTTATATTTGTTCCTTATTTTTTAGAGGTTCCAACGATATGCTATATGTCAAAAACGTATATATACTTTCGGTATTATTAACCATCAAAGTATCAAAATTAAATTTGGTCGATTTGTTTGTCATACATGAAGGTGTACATTCGTGACAAATTTCAACTCGATCAGACCACTTAAGATTTTTTAAAAAATATGCTGACTCAGCATACTGGGTTCAAAATGGCGGAAAATGTTGATTTTGTGTGGGCGGCACAACTAGAAGGAAGGACTGATTTTTCTGAGAAGTTTCAACATTCTAGGTTACATATCCTGGGCGCTACGATGACAACACACATACAGATGTCATGCTGAAAACACCTCAGGAGGTCTTAAAAACACCCAAAATGGATAATTCAATTAAAATATCGAAAAAAACAATTTTGGCTGAAAACATAACTTTGCCTACCATAGGAGAGGAAAAGTAAAAAAAGATGCCAAGCATTTAATTAATTAATTAAATGTATTTAACTACATTATTTGTAGCTAAATACATATAATAATTTTTATTAAATGTAATAGTAATTAATCTTTGTTAACAATTTTCCATTTTACCTTGAGAAAATTATAGTTATAAAAAAATTTATAAACGAAATATAATTATTTTTTTGGTAGAGATTAAAAAATCATATTCTTTATAACAACTAATGCGATTTTTGATTCATTTTTTTTTTATTATACTACTTAAAGAGTCTTGTTATAAATTGTTTGTTTTGTTGTTGTTTTTTATTCCGACTGTACAGCACAATAACGGTGAGATGGAAAAGACTGTATATAATTGAAAACAGTGGCGCCTCGAGCCAGATGTACGGAACAATGAAAGCGCCATTGGCGTCTCATTTTCAAATGTTTTAGAAATGTTAACAGTTGAGACGCGTGCCACTGTTTTCATATCGCCTCTAATTCATTCATTTATTTTTTGTTTCTAATTTTTTTTTAATTCATTCATTTTTTTCTAAACAGAATTATTTAGAGCTAAACAATTGATTCATTCATACTAACATATCATTGATAACATCTGTTATTGAAACTTTTTTCTTTATTTGACTAACTAAAGTCTATTCATTTACAAAAAGGGGTAGCTTCTATACCTCTTGTTTACAATATAAGCAACCTTTTTTCTCTTACTGTTTGTATTCTGTGGCGCTAAGGAAACATTTTCTTCGAGAGAAAAAAGTTCCTTCCTTTTTACCTATTTAGGTCTTTAAAAAAAACCACGTAAATATTTATATTTAGTGTCGCCAGAATGGATATAAATTTAAAAGTTTTTTTTTTTTTTTATCTTCTTGTACAACAGAAGAATCATGGAGGTAATACGTTACGAAGTGAAGCTGTCTCTAAATGGCGTCACTGGACGCCAGTTTTTAAAACCCTACATCTTTACTGATTATTTTAAAGAAACTAAATTAAGACTAAATTTGTTGTTTTTTCTGTTTCCCTCCTTCTCTTGGCTCTTTTTTCATTTCCTTTTTTCTCCGATGCAGTACGTCTTTTTCTCTGAAAAGGAAATAAATAAATAGAAGACGGTTTTGGTTTAAACAGCAATGTATTTTAATTGCATTTTAAGTCCATCTGGTTTTTTTAAAAATATATGAAACATTTCTTTCTTACAAAATATGCAAGGTATTAAAAATTCCTTAAGAAACATTTATTTTTTTGTTTTTGCAAAGAGTAAATGTAATTCTGTTTAAAATTTGCTCGTTGTTGAAAAAATCTCATATTATGTTGAAAGTTGAAACTGTATTCAAATTCCATAATATCTTATTCATTTGCCTATTTTTTAAAAAAATAGGTCCGATACAACTCAGACAAACTTTCTCAAATAATATGAGGTCATAATTACTTAGCCCAGAGTTTTCCATTTATTATTTTTCTAGTTTTCGTAGGTGCATTCAATTATTATTGAACATTTTATCAAAATTTATCATAAAAGAAACCTCCTCGGCGGGGAATCGACCCCGGCCTCTCTCGATGTCTACACGTTTAAAGCTATTTTCTCATGAACTAGATTTTACCTGGGACAACGGCGTATATAGTTAAGAGATTTGTATTTAAATGGGCTAAATTTTTGATTTTTTTAAATCAAAATCGTCGGAACCGTTTTCGATAAATTTTTTTTTTTTTTTTTTTTTTTTTAGAGTTTTAGGGGGTAGCGCCCCCAAATTTGAAGCTAAAATTCATTTCTCGATTTCAAAATCAGACCAGTAATTTTAGCTCCACGCGTCTGCACAGACGACAAACAGACAGACATTTCTTAAAAACCACTTTTTTGGACTCAGGGAACCTCAAAACGTGTAAATCCATCAAACTTTCAAAATCAAATTTTCGCGCCATCACAATACTTTCTCTTTATATCAGAAAGTAAAAATAAAGGGGTGAGGGGCTCAATTTTTAAAGACACATGGCGCAAAAATGAATTGACAAAAAAACGAAACCAATTACATATTTGTACATAAGACGCCCGCACCTCTTTCATTTAAAACCTTACATGACGCATTTCTGTTAAAAATGCAACCCCTTGTTTTTAAGGGATGACTTTCTAGGGCTTCCCCATATTTTTCCTGTGTTTGGGTTATTACACGACATAACATAACTGTTTAAACTTTTTGGGGTGGGAACTTTAGGACATGCAGATACCTTAACAACAGACAGACAAACACAGGAAAAATTAATGAAAAATTTAATTTGCCGATAAATAAATATATTTTAGATCATTTTTTGCGGTAAAATTCGAGAAAAAAAAAATGTAAACAATCTTTAAAAGCATGCTATCTAGAATGTTTATTGAATTTACTTGTTTCTAAAAAATTTGACTATAAAATTTTAAAAACTCCAAATTTGAAGATAAGAGGTCTAACTGTGTCACCAAAGCTCTTACAAGTCGGGTTACTCAATGAGATCTAGTAATCTAGAGTGCCTATATACTGTAAAGGCGCATCCTGACTATGACCATCGGCAGACCCGGTCGGTTTTGCCAAATATGGATGGATGAGCGTCACCATAGTGCTTATAGCAGACATGCATCAGTCGGGTTTCAGGTCTAGACAACAGCAACAGAAGGATAAAGTATTTAATATACATAGTAAGATGTGACGAGGAAGCTTGTCACACAAGCCGCTCGGCACGGCTTTCTTTGAAATAGACCGCCACTATAGTCGGGTTGAAATCGACATGGCGGCGTCGACTTAGTAAAACAGGTCCTCACTTGGTAGGCATGGTGAGGGTGAGGACACGGCTTAAAAGTTGCTATAATGGTGATTGCTGATTCTTTTGTATAAGCAGGATTAGGGGAATTAAGCCGAGACCTAATTTGGTACATCTGATTAAAAGCTAGGTTTTGCCATAAAAACAAAAGAATTCACCAAGCGAATTGTTTAGCGAAGTTTGCTAGTGTGGACGGAGTCACGAAAGCCTTTTTTTAGTTTGGTTCCCAACAACAAATTTGACATTACCTGGGTGGGTATGACAATTAGATAAAGAAATGTGAACTTTCATATAGGTACATATAAATAAATAATAATAATCATTGATCAAATTATTTATAAGGACAAAGCGATATTACAAAGCACAGCATTTTGGGCCAAAGGAACATCACATTTCTGTACAGAAAAGAGATAATATTCCTGTCTTAAACTTTGACCTAAAATACTTTGTACTAAATATCCCTTTGCACAGGGGGGAATTATTAAGTTTTGCCTTATGTCTCCTTCTTTAATAAAAGAGCACCCACTTGGTTTATCACGGATAGTATCAAATTTAAACTTTCATAATATATTAAAAATTCATAAATAAGCAACATTTTTAACAGCTTATTCTTTTATAAATTGAGTTAGAACAAAAAAAAATCACAAAATTCTATAAACAACAATTTATCAAGCTATAAGCTATACTATTCTATATTTTGAGGACAAATTTTGAAAGCAAGTAGTGGAGAAGAAAATGCAATTTATAAAATTACAGTAATTTTGTATTGCCTTTGTTATAATCCACTTTATATGTTTAATTTATTTTTATTTCTTCTTTATTGATCACCGTTGCAGTATTTTAGAGAATTTTTATTTGATTACTTTATATATATAAATATATATATTGTAATAATAATCAAATTTGTATTACATTATATATTTATATTTGTCTATACTGCATTTAACAGAAAGTTGAGAGAGAAAAAAAGTTCTCTATTTCCCCTAGTTAAGTTAAGGGGTAGTTATCTTATTAGATTTCCTCTTGGCTTGGTCAATAACTGTACATTCACTTAATGCAATTGTCACTTAACCAATTTTTGTAAGGAGGAAGAGGAGGGGGGGGGGGGGCGGAAGAGTGCAAGCACATTCTTTTCACTTTTAATCTACTTTATATATAGGGGAATCGTACCACCGGATACTATTCCAGAGTATAGAGTAGTTACAGTTCTGGATAGTGTCCTAGACTGGGTAGTCTCCTAGACCATAAATGAAAAGGGAGACATCTCTTCCTTCCTTTACCCCAAAGCTTTTCTCTGCTAACTTTTCAGGAAAGTGGGATGGCTCTTTATTATTATTTATCTTTTTTTAGTGTGGTTTTAAGTCTGACCAATTTTCGAGTTTCTCATTGGCCCTCCTTACTCTCTCTTACCACTTCTTCTACCCTTAAGAGTGAGCAAAACCACCCCCTGTACTTAGAGGAATCAGGTTTAGTCCTGTTACGATTCTTCAGTCAAAAGGGGGGTTGGGCGGAGGAAAGAAAAAGAGAAAAAAAGGGGAGAAGCTTTCTAGCTAATGGAAGTGTACAGTTTGAGTAGGGTTGGACAAGTCGCAAAAACCACCCTCAATGTGTTTCAGTTTTATTTCCTTGAGCTTTTTATTCTCTCTCTTTCAAACCTGCCTTCTTAAAAACATACAACCCTAATAAAAGGTCTAAACCAAAAAAAAAAAAAAAAAAAAAAAATCACTTCCCTAAACACCACCCTTGGGAACTATTTGGACTGGAAAAAAGTTACGATTATTTGTATAACATTATCAAGTACTGTGGCATTTTTTTATTGGCTCTTCTTCCTCTCCCCTTCTCTCTTTTTGTACTTGACGGGCCACCCACTTTCCAAAATGGACATGTAAACTTATAAATGCAAGTAAGGAAAAATAAAAAGATGAAGAGGAAGAGAAGGGGGATGAAAAATGTATTAAATCGTTTTAAGGAAATTGCTCTTTATGGGGAAAAAGGGGGTATGGATGAGTGTGATTGTTTTAATTAAGAAGAATGTTTTGAGATTTTCATAGTGTAAAAATTGAGAAAGAGATACATATTTCATTATGAATTATTACATAAAAAAAAAATCAATAACTAAATAGAGAACTGTGGTAATTTTATTAATGTATATAACTAAATGGAGATTTTTTGAAATATTATAGCGTACCAACATAAATAAATGGAGATTCCTAGTGATTGTTTATTGTTGTTAGAATTATTGTTAGCTATACATTTAAAATTTAAAATTATTTTATTTAAAAAAATATATATCAATACAGCAAACGATAAGGTACACTAGTCTTATTGGTTGATTTCACAAGTGAGCAAAGCTTTAGACAAGAGTAAAAATTGAGGATAGCGATGATCAGACAAAAGTAAAAATTGAGGATAGCGATGATCAGACATAAGTAAAAATTGAGGATAGTGATGATCAGACAAAAGTAAAAATTTAAGTTGTGGGTTTACTGACGTTTTGGAAAAAAAAAAAAAAAAATATGATAGTTGTGCATTGTAATTAACACTTTCTCTATACGAAGAAGATTGCTCTTGAGAAATTTGGTTAAGTTAGACTTCTCTTAAGTACTATGTGTTGTAACTGAGCTGAGCATGCACGAGTTTGAATTTTTACCAGGAATCAATTTATAGATGACCGAGTCACTGTGACTATTGACTCAAGAACTTCGTCTACTCTGAACCCTTTAAGGTTTATATAGAGGAGGCGTTGAAACGTCGCGCTTTACGCCTCGCCAGTGCCGCGCCTCCGCCTGTTGACTCTTTTGTGTGCATTGGGCCTAATATTCCTGCAAAGTCTGAGATAATATATTTGAGAACAGTAATCACCACCATTTTTTCCGAGGTGTTATGGCCTACTAGATCTTTAAAAAATATGAAGTTTTACATCATGTGTACGTTCTCTTGCTCATGGTTGATATGAGGCATAATAAACACTACTATCACAATTTCAATTAATCAGTAAATTGTCATAAACCATAAATAAAATACAGACCGTTTCGACACAACATAGTTATCGTTACTGTACTCGAATCAACAACCATAAAATCTCTGTCAATGCAATTAATTGCATTTAATTTCTAACCAAAACCTAATGTTTTAAAAATATGTACTGTTTTTTACTTAGAAAAAAGAGCCCATAAATGTACGTTTCACTTTTGGATTTTTGTGTTGAATAAACCGTTAGCATTTAATAAGTATGATTGTTAATCGTAGAATTAATAGTTCAGAGAAATAAATTAACTAATTCCTTCTGAGAAAATCTAACGTTATCCAAGTGGAATAATTTCCGTTCACGAGTCTAGCAACTATTAATTTCTGTTATTATTTAAAAAAAAAAAAAAAAAAAAAAAAAAAAAACACGAAAATGTAAGAGAATCTACCCAAGAGGAATTATTTGCTTTCACTCGACGGATAGATTAGTAGTGTCGGAAGGTTCCCGTTGGTTCCCTAGACTCCAGACTGACCCGTTGCAAGTAATTATACGTTACCTGCAGTTTTTATTTAAGAAAAGAAAGAGTTGAGGATTCTGTGACGTTCAGAGAGACTGAAAACCAATAACAAGGCAAAGGCACCAGAGTCTATAAGAAAAAACAACTTAAAAGTCTGCAGTCTGCAGCCCCAAATTCGACCTTGCCAATTATCTCACTAATTTGGTCTCTAAATCGCTAGAAGATTCTTCCTTCCGTCTCCATCCCACTTGTAAGTCTATGTTAAATAACTCCCGTTTTATTATTAATAATAAGATATTTTTTTCTTCAGAAAATTTGTAAAACGAGAACAGAATGTTTTAAGATTAATTTGATAGCCGCTTTATAATTTCTAATCAGTTTTTAGGGGGATAAATTAAAGGTAGAAGAATAAAAAACACTGTTCAATAATTTCATAATTTGTTTTTTTGTTTTTTAAATGGTTATTAAGAAAAGCCGGATGTTGGAATTTTATGGATTTAGGACGGCCCCGCCTAATATTGCCTATAATATAATACAAATTCCTCTATGTGGAATTTTTACCGTACCAATATCATAACAGATTTAAGTAAAATTAGATTCTTCTTGCACTAAGATAAACATTAATACATTTATAGTATAGGCCTTTAATTCTTCCTTTTTCGAAGAAGCCAATTTTTTTTTTCAATGGTTATTATTAATGAAAGTAGTGTGGCACATAGCTTAGTTATGTACGGTAGTTTTTAAGATAAGTTGGTTCGCAAAAATTGATCGACAGACCGAAAGACAGAAACGGACCAAAATACTCTGCTAAATAGTGTGGCACATAGCTTCCTTGCGCTCTTAGTAGAAGGGCAGATCTGGATAGGATGGACTAAAGTAGGACCGGATAAAGTAAACAACATTCAGCCATCGAATTTCACGAAGGTAGGCAATATCCAGATAAGCACTATACATTTCGGCCAAAAAAGACCTCAACAAGAATCGTGGGGATTTGTTTGTATGGTTGAAATGGCATTTGATAATGGAGAAATTATGACATTGCATTGTTTAAGTTCAGTTGACTACTTCATTTGCTGCGACGTGCAAGGCCGGATAAAAACATCTCGCGGGCTAGATCCCGCTCCCGCAGGGATCTACAACGAAGTGAAAAGTTTATTTTTAGCCCTTCCTATTACGTTCAGATCGATACATTAAATAATTATAGGGAGAGGATCAGCTACTTAACATATCTGCTTAGTGTGATCAACCGTGTAAAACATGACTCACTTCTCTATAGGGATCGAACCAATTCGCGTAAGTTTTTTGACCAAGGTTTAAGGGGAGTTCCGTGAATGCTAAAATCATATCCGTTCCCCTACTATTATTATTATATATATATATATATATATATATATATATATATATATATATATATATATATATATATATATATATATATATATATATATATATTTAAATAAATCTGTTAAACGAAATTATAGTTGAAACGACCAACTTCTAATGTATCTGAAGCACTGCTTTTCCCTTTTGCTCAATATAAAAATAGAGACGTTACTTTAATGACTTTTTTCCACTCCTTTTCAATTCTAGCTCCGGCTTCAAGTACCCCCCCCCCCCCCCCCCCCTATATTAAATTAGTTCAAGCATTTAGTATGCATCATACGTAGTCTTTACTTAACTGCACTTATCTTATCCTAACAGGATCTTGTTGTCGACATCCTGATAAGGATAAAAGCCTACTTTACTTTACTTCCAACTGAAGCTGCATCCACTTCTAATGAAATCTCCTATCTTCATGCTTCTTCTTTTTACTCTCTCATAAAAAAAAACAGAAGTTGCAGATTTTCTAACCGGTTTTACGATTTTAAACCGTTCATCGCTCCATAAACCAGACCAACTAGCCTCCTACATTTTTTTTTTTTTTTTTTTTTTTTTTTTCAAGTCTCTTTATCTTTAAACATGTGTTGGTGCAACTGTACTTAAATGCAAGCAATCTAACAGTAGCTCTAACTTGATTTCTAAGCAACGCTCGTGACTATTATTTTTTGTAATAAAAATGTCTAAGTGTGTGAATTTTTCTTATATACACACAATTCTAAACTTGTTTCAGTTCTATTGCCTTTTCCTCATGTTGTAAGGGTTTAAATACTGTGGGAAAACCCTCGTACTGTTGGCCAATAATAATCTACGAAGTACCGTTGTCTTTTCTAATAAGACCATATGGTTTTTCTTTTCTTCTTTTAAGCATAAGATTAGTTTAAGTATTTGTATAACTCCCATAACCTATTTACCTTCCCAAAATTCCCATGAAGATTATAGCGGATTTAAAACACCTTTTTTGATTTTTTAAACATGTGTTAAGTATTAGTTATTTCAATTATAATCTTAAACAACTGTTTTAAGAAATTGAGTTAACAGCTTTGTACTGAGATCTTAAAATCATATCTTTAATATTTTACTCAAATTTTGACATAAAAGTTACTAAAATATTGAATATGTAAAACATCAGCCCGACAAATTTTTAACAACATTTTCTTATATACATAATGATGCTTAATTTAAATCCAATAAAATCTAACTTCACTAATTTAAAAAATCAGGTAAGTACTTGCATTCAAGTACTTTTTAGAGGTTTGTAGATTATTAAGTAGATACGTTATTATACAACAACAAGGTTAATTTACAATGCCCTATAATAAGGTATTTACATGAATTATTTCAGAATTTTACGTCTAGCCGTTGGGAAGGAGGGGGGGATTTTTTTGGGGGTAAATTCCTTATAAAAAAAAGTATATTTTAGTTTTATTTATTGATTTATTTATTTCCAAATATTTTTACTTGATAATTAATAATCAAATAAAAAATGTATATAGAGAGAAAAAGTTTATTGGGATGTAAGAAAGTAAATAACTAATCTGGCGTAGAATCTTAAGGCGAAGGAGGGGTGAATCTAAAGAATAAATAGAGAAATTATAAACAAGCAACATTTAATTAAAAAAAATATAAAACAAAGAATTTGTATTAAAAAATTGATGAATTAATTAAAAAAAACTGGATGAGAAATGAAACGAATCATTAATATATTTATTTTGTGGCACATCTGTAAAAACAATCTGACGTCTGATATGTATTTTTAATTAAAATGTTGACAGTAGAGACTAGGGAAATATATGAAGCTGTTAGCTGTCACGCCAACGCATTTTCCATATAAATGACGAAATAAGGCAAAATGTATTTAAATTAAATAATAAAAATAAAGTTTCTAAAAACTGATAAAAAAGAATACTCCTACACAGTCCATTATCATTATATCTAAATAATAAATAAATAAAAAAAATTGATTGATATAAATTCGAAGATTAAACGTATATTTTTGGAATGATATGACATTTTGGAATTAATCTAGCGGTATTAATTAAGTAAAAAGAAATAAAATCAATTAGTTTTAACTTTAAATGTTTTATTTTTATGCTGTCAATCTCGACAGGCACTTTTCTTAATGCAATTAAAGTCATTATTCTATCAAAAATGTAGTAAGTGAAGTGTAATAAATATCTACAGCTGTTATGTCACTTTTAACATAACTACTATTTATCTTAGTGCATGGTCTTAAGTATATCTTGTGTTTGCTTCGAGTCAACATCACCATGTATCACACCCCGGAAGCGAAACGTTGGACTACAAACCCTTCGTGACGCGGATTTTACAGTAAAATCATTTTTTTATTAATATTTTTTAATTGCTTGTTAAAAGGTTACAACAATCCTTGCAACCTTCGCAAATGACACGGATATCCTTTCTATCCATGAAAATTACTTGTTTGCATCAGATAATACTCAAAGTAACTTAATTCTGGAAACGTGATTGAAAATAATAAGAATAATAAGAGGAGCCCTTCATTGGAACCGTGCTCGGCCGAATAAAAGTCTGGACATGTTATGCCGTTTTACGGACGACTGGAAATACGGCCGAACGTCCGTATACTAGCAGGATTCGTCAGTTCGTATTTTTCGTTCTAGATGCACTATAGTTTTCCCATAGAAAAGGAATTATTAGATGTGGATGTAAAATGGATCCACGATGAGCAGACGGAGGAAGAAAATGCACAACACTCGATACTTACCGAAAGGAGTCAACTAAGCAATGTAGATGAGATTATGCAGTTGGAAAAAGTGCATCCCCGACGAGCAGACGGAAGGAAGAAAATGCACAAAATTTTGGATACACTCGATATTTACCGAAAGGAGTCGACCAAGCGAGCTTCATCACTTACATAGCTCCAGGAAGATGAGAGAATGTTTTGTGAATACTACCGTAAGAGTGCACGGACATTTCAGAATATTTTGACCACCATTCATCTATCACTCGAAAAAAACTTTGTTAAATTTTAGAGAAGTGACAGCAGCGGAGGAACGCGAAGGGAAATTGAAAAAATGGAGCCGTGGTCGGGGAAGATCAGGAATTTCGATCGGATGAGCAAAAAAATCAGATGTAATCTAGAGGCGGTAACGCTCCAATTCGGCACTAAGCAATATTTAAGGTGCAACGTATTGTTCCAAATAGTGTGGCTTAGACTTTAGACAAACCACGAGTAATAACTAATTTATTAATAATAATTATTATATTTATTTAATATTATATTTATTAAATATTATATTTATTAATTAATTTTAGTGCAAATAAGCATAAAAATTAATTTCTTGGTTTCACCTCGGGGTATGATTTTAGAACCCGAATGCCCAACTTCATCAAAATCGGCAGAGTAGTTAGGGCTCCACAAGTCAGCATAGACTACAGACAACAGACAGACTTTTTTTAAAAAATCGGTCCGAGACAACTCAGACAAACTTTCTCATATATGAGTTTATAATTACTTAGCCCAGTGTTTCCATTTATTAGTTTTCAAATGTACATTTAAATATTATTGAACATTTCATCAAAACTTATCATAAAAATAACTTCTCCTGGTCGGGGAATCGAACCCGGGCTCTCTCCGTCCGCGTTTTAAGCTAATATCTCAGGAACTAGATTTTTCCCGGGAAAACGGCTTATATCGTTGGATTCGTATTCAAATGGACTACATTTTAGAATTTTTTAATCAAAATCGTCGGAACCGTTTTCGAGAAATAATTTTTTTTCATGTTTTTTCAGAGTTTTTGGGGGGTAGCGCCCCCAAATTTAGAGCTAAAATTCATTTCTCGATTTCGCCTCGGGGTATGATTTTTCTGAACATGTATGCCAAATTTCGTCAAAATCAGCCCAGTAGTTTGGGCTCCAGGCGTCTGCACAGACGACAGACGACAGACAGACATTTTTTAAAAACCACTTTTTTGGACTCAGGGGACCTCAAAACGTGTAAATCCATCAAAATCTCAAAATCGAATTTTCGCGCCATCACAATACTTTCTCTTTATATGAGAAAGTAAAAAGGATTCAAAACCATCAGGTGTAAATCAATCAGTACTTCTAAATCTAATTTTCATAAATAATATATGAAAAATACTTTTCACACTTTCTTTTTATATATGCTTTGTATATAAGAAAGTAAAAAAGTTTTGTTTTTTTGGATAGAGGTACTGTTAACAGAGAGAGTGTAAAATCTTGTAAAAATAAGTAGTTATAAGTATAATTAAACTTATTAATAAAATTTAATATAATAAAGTATAATTTTACTTTGAGGAGCTGTAATGATTTTCTCTCATTTATTAAACACAAAATATAGATGGAGTGTATTTTGTTTTTTTTATAATGCAAAGTTATTTTTTAATTTTTTTTTTTTTTTTTTTTTAGTTGAAACAAAATGCGAAATCAACATTTTGCTGTTCCAAATAAAAATGTTTCGCTTCACTTAGCTCTGTGAACTCGATGAATTCACATGAAGGTATTTAAAAAAGAGCTTCTTATAAATAAAAATATCAAATTTAGCAGTATATCAAGTAAAAGAATTTCAGAAAATAATCATTAAAGAAGAAGAAAAAGGGAATCAAGCATTAAATACGAAACGAATTCCAGAAACACTAAGAGGCATTTTTCTTTTAAGACATTATTGTATAAATATAAAAAATAAAGTTTGTGCACGAAAGGAGTTAAAGGAACAATTTGATACACACACAAAAAAAAAGGAAGAAAATTCTTGTGAAGAAGACAACGAGGGAAAGAAACGAATAAGAAAATACAGGTATTGTGTCGAGTTGAGTGGCGTTTGCGACGGTTCCAAAGGCGAGGAATCGAGGCACCAGGTCCTGCCTGGTGGTATTTCACGGGTTATACATCATTCGGTGAGGGGTTTAAGAAGAAGAGGGCCAGGGTGAAGTATTAGGGAAGATGCAAGATATATTATTATGTAGAGGAGGTAAGAGATGTAAGCCGTTGTGGTTTTGGGATGCTGGGATGGCCGCGGGACTGAGTGGCGGCGCTAGGTCACTACCCTCTTGATTCTCGTAGCCCAACCTCGGCCTTCCTAGGTGCCTCCTCCAACACCTTCAGCCAATTCTTTATCACCCATATATCTCATATAAATTTTCCACAACATATATATATATATTCAATATATATATATATATATATATATATATATATATATATATATATATATATATATATATATATATTTCATTACAAACACAAAGATGTATTATAATAGTTATGTTGTCAACGTAAACAAATGATTATGTACAAAATGAAGAATAAATTAAAAGATGGATGTTATTTTATCATAGGAGAAGCTTTTGAGGCTCTACCCCTCAAAAAGCTCGGAAAAAAGTAAAAAACATCTCATAAGGTTCCGACAATATTGATAAAAATAGAACAAATTTAGTTGAAGATAGAAAAACAACCACCAGTTGAACACTTTAAAATGTGGCTAAAAATAAATTGATTACATTAGATATTATGGGATTTAAATACAGTATCAACATCTAATGACGGACAGATTTTTTCCTTTCTCAAAACCGTAGTGCATATATAAATAGGATATAGAGAATTTATTGTTATATGGCTCAAAAATTTGATTTTGATGGAATTACACCTTTCTGTAGGTGTATTCTGCAACTATGTACCAGGTTTTGAGAAATATGGCATATATATTCAGAAAAATGAGAAATCTATAAATTGATAGCAACTCTACTTGCGTAACTATTTTACAGAATGTGTATAGTATGGCATTTGAGCTATAAATCTTTTCGCAATTGAGGAATAAAAACAAACTTCTAAAGCTGCTAAAGACTTTCAAACAAGCAATTAATAAACTTCTAAAGCTGCTAAGAACTTTTTAATAAACAATTTCACGAAATTTAAAGAACCATATAATGTACATATATTATACCTACATACTTTAAAAAAGGGCTTACTGAAGATATAATAAATAAAAACGTTTTTAAAACACCGCCAACTCAAGATACGCATTTGGTTAAATTCATCATTATCATACATCATCTAAATATAAAACTTCATATTTAACTCTTTGATACTTTCACAGCGTTTAATATCTCTGTAACAAAGGATCATATCATTATTATAATCGTAAAGAAGAAAATTGACTACGTATATTTGTAAATATTCATATATTTTTTTTTATCTTCATTTCCCATAAATTTCCATTTCCTTCTATCTTTTTAGACTTGTTCTATCTTTTACCCCCTTAAGGAACCTGCAAAGGAATTAATTTATACAGACTTAGAAGGAGGCTCGTTTAGGACCATACTTTAGAAGTTAAGTCGGCGCCCCCCCGTGTATATAAGTATAAAACATCAAAGGCGTAATATGCCGACAAGACGTTCCGACAAAAAAGGCGTTTAATAATCCCAGCCATTTCTTTTTTTTCTAAAAAAGCAAATCTACCTTCAGGCTTCTCGATTCTATTCACTGATTCCGATAATATATCAAAAAGAATATCTAAGATTTCGCAACTTAAAAAATAAAGACGCTTGTTAGACTTCAGAAGAAAAAGACAAAAACATCATCACACTAATTCACCGCATCCAATTAAATTATAATATTATTTCCTTTGATACAAGATCAAAGCAGAAATTAAATGACTCTGTTTATTTATTTACGTTTATGAATGAAGTATTAATCCTTAATTTATTAGTTTGATTTTTATTAAGTAACATCCATATATATATATATATATATATATATATATATATATATATATATATATATATATATATATATATATATATATATATATATATATATATATATATATATATATGTAAGTGTGTGTGTGTATATTATAGGTACATATTATTTATTGCATAAATAGTAAACACCTTAACAAAAAAAGAAGGTATTTACGCAACGATTATAAATAATTACATTAATTCTAAATTAAAACCAAAAGTAAATAACGTTTAAACTTGTTGCGTTATGTTATGGTTAAAATGATTTAGGGTTGCAGTAGACTCCAGTTAAAAAACTGTGAATAAGACTTATATTATTATTAGAACACCAAAGTTACGTTACAAGTTACAAAGATAAATAATAATACAGACTGGGTCTCAATAACTTTTAAATGGAACAGCTGAAAATGTTTAAATATGACATTTTATTTATGAGGAGGGGATTATCCCAAAATAAAACACGTCAAAGCAGTGAAGAATACCTCAAAGCAACGGATTTGTCATAGACAATACTCAGTATCAATTAGTTTTGGTAAATTGACAATTTATCCTTAAAAAAATGTTTTTATTTATTTATTACCAACCCCAACTCCAGGATATTAGATCAACGAATACTATACTAAATAAACTAAAATTTTATAACAGCATTTAGGCCGGGCGCACAATGAGACGCAGAAAGTGCAGGGCAGAGCACCACCACAGGTTTCTTTATATGCAGAAATGTACGAGACTACCCAAATTTAGACGCAAGATCC
This sequence comes from Gerris lacustris, assembly GCA_951217055.1. NCBI lineage: Eukaryota > Metazoa > Arthropoda > Insecta > Hemiptera > Gerridae > Gerris > Gerris lacustris. Next base: position 29,695,429 of record OX578281.1, on the reverse strand, counting down.
ACTAGCCTCGGGTAGGCCAGATATGGCGTTATACTGCCCTGCCCTGTTCTACGTCTCAATTCGTGTGATTTCGTATATTTCTGTAGCTACCCTGTCCTGCATCGCCTGCGTGTCTCGATGTGCGCCGTGCGCCCGGGTTTAAAGGAGAAGAAGGGGGATTAGATAACTCCAAAAGAAAACTCCATAACCCTTCTCTCCCTCCCTATAATAAAATCTGAATATGGCATTAAAAATGAAATGTTTTGTCATAAAAGATTTTAAGTCAATTAGCAAAGATATAAAACAGTATGCAACTTAATATGTCGGCCAGAAGTATGTGTGTCAGTGATAATCATTAAGGATTCGAAGCAATAGTATCTCACGTAAAATAGATTTTATATACGATTGATACGAAATATAAACATTGTATCTCTGTTTAGATGCGTAGAAAGTGATTCTTTTCGTAGTTGTATTCATTGCGCATGCGCGTTCATAATTCTTCTTTATTTCCGCACTAGTGCGGAATTCTGTATTTATCATTAAAATCCAACAATCGTAGATAATAATAATCGTACGGTACGCAACTCGTGCGAAAACTGCATTTTGCTATGCTCGTATGGTTTTACTACCCTCGCAGACGCTCGGGTGCAAACTCAAAGCACTCGTATGCACAATGCTACTTTCCGCACTAGATGCGTAATGTACTATTTCGTTCAAAGGTGATACATACGTTGGAATTTTGTTTTTCAGGCAAGTAAAATACCTACAACTTCATAGATAAATTTGAATGTTAAATTACATAAATGAACCTATTTTTAAAGTGAGAACATATAACAAACTCACAGACAGACGAGTCAGAAGTTGCACGAGGAGTTCATCAAGCCACTAAACAACACACCACACTAATTACAATCGACGCCTCTGACTTCCACCTCTTGTCTCGGATTTACAAGCATTTTTCACCTCAGCACAAGTCTCGGGACAGAGGGAAAGAATGAAGCGGAGAAAAAACTCGCTTGGCTTGACAGCTAAAAGATTTATAGTGATCGGGGAGCCCATCAAGTTAAGATCCCCAAGATGTGTATAAGCGTAGAACCGGAGGGACGTTCTTCTCAGTCATTACGGCCTCAGTCAATCATAGTCAAGGGATTTTTTTAAGAGTCTGCATCGTTCACCCACACATACTAAAGGCGTGTCATTGTGTCTGACGCGGGAACAGGTCACTTTCCAGTCATACTAAAGGTAAGGTAAGGCACCAAAGATGACCGATCTTTCGGTTGAACGATTGTCACGCTTAAATTCTTGCAGTTAGACCCAAAAAACAAAAAAGACCATTTCATTTATACTTATTATATACATATTTCTTTTTCATTTTTAGTCATGGCGTCAGTCTTCTAATGACCCTAACATGACTGACAAGTCAGACATGAGTGGTAAACACGATTTAAAGATTCGTTTATATATATATATATATATATATTACTTATAATACATCTAAACGTCAATCTTATTCGAATATTTCTTAAGCTGAATTCACTTATGCTACAGTTTAAAAAAAGAAGAGTATTTAAGTGGACAAAGGATTTAGAAGACTACAAAAAAATCTAAAAGCGACGAAGGAAGAAAATAAAATGTACCTTCACAATTGGAATCACAAAAAAAAGTAAAATTAATGAGAGCAAGGCGTGAAGTAAAGCGTCCCCCGTAGGCGTTTATGAGAAGAACAAGCCGAAATATTTTTTTTTTTTTTTTTTTTAAAAAAAAGAAGGTACAAGATTCTATACTTCAAGAAACTTGTCAAGAAATATTAATATTCAAATCTGTTAACGAGGTGGTTTGTAAAGTAAAAAAAAGCAACCAAGTAATGGATGAAAATAAATTGAGAATTTAAATATTTTTAAAAATAAAAGGAAAACGGAAGCCATTAGTTTTTAAAAAAGGTGATTTTAAAATTATAATTCACCGTGTGAATAATTAAGTATGAATATTAAATATATATATTGTTCGCTTAATATACTTATTGTGTTAAAATATTAAGTTAATAATAAAAGTTTATTTCATAAGGATATTAGAATTAAAAATGTGAGCAGGTGAAAAAAATAAAATATTAAGTTTTGTCCGGTAACAAATCAATAGGTGTGAACAATTTGTCAAGGGGGTTTGTACAAATATTGATTTATTTGTAACAGCAGAATATTTAATAAATTATCTTAATTTTTTTTTTTAAAAATTGAATTTTACAACAGTGAGATGTTGAACGAAAAAGCCAAAAAGTGATAAATAATAGTGACAATCATTTGATAAATAACAAAATTGTGGTTTATTTGAATGCGAATTAAATAAAAACTTGAGGATAGCGAAGTTCAGTCAAAAATGAAAAATAAAAATTGTAGATTTACCGAAGTTTCAAAAAAATAATTGCCTTCTTTAAGATATAAACCAGAATGGTAAAGCCGTCATTTTTATCTATATTTTTAACTGATTAATGCTGTCCCCATTTTTAATTTTAAATTAAGTTCTTTTAAGAGTAACAAATTAATGAGCGACCGTAATTTGTCGAGAGACGTGTAAAAATATTGATTAATTTAAACTGTAAAAATAATTAATAAATATTCTGAATTTTGCTTAAATTAAACGACAATGAAGTCCATAGAAAGGAGGAAAAAATTAAAGATGTGAAAAAGTTATTCTAGTATTAACTTCTTTAAAACGAAACCTGCTTTTAACAACAAGCCGTTGTCATCGGCGCCGTAGATATCGGATTTGAATTTGGAGATTGATACACAATTGACTCCTAGTTTCACCTGACTCAGCTTCTCCGGCGGTGATGATGAGAGCTTCTTTAAAAGCCGGTTTCACTTTATTAAAGATATTGTGTTGATCATTTTTCCCCTTTCCTAAAATCCTAATAAAACTATTGTCTATTCAATAATAATATATTGTTTGGAAACACCATTCCAACTTCCAAGTACTACACTTATATAAGTATACCTACATAAACAACTACATATTCGGAGCTACAGTCTATTAGCGGCTTTGGCCAAAAAATCTTCCTCCATTCATCACTTTCAACCACCTTCGCTCTCCATCGTCTAATGTTCATTGATAGACCCTAATCCACATTGTCCCATGTAAGTGTGTGGTCGTCCAGGTCTCCTGGACGGTTGAACAATCTCTCTTTCCGCATTTGCTTGGGACATCCTCATCAAGAATTCGCTCTAGAACAGTGGTTCTTAACCTTTTGGTAACTACGGCCCCCTTAAAATCTACAAATATAATGTATATAGTACTTAACTAACTTTCGAGGCCGCGGCCCCCAGGTTAAGAACCACTGCTCTAGAAGGCAAAACCATCTTGCTCTCTGAGATTTTATAAATCATACGATGTCCTGTCCGTCTATGAATTGTTCAATTTCTTGTTTGTAACGTATTCTCCAACTTTCTTCTTCTCACATTACCGGCTCATATATTCTTCTAAGAATACGTCTCTCAACACATCCGAGAGCGTTTAAAACCCCTACAAAATTTCCGTCTTGAGAAGAACGACTCGAAATATCGTAAAAGTGAGTGCTTAATTCCTCTTAGACCCAATTATTCAAAAGAATACATTAGAAGCTATAACACGGGGTATAACTTGATTGATAACTATTCAAGAGAAATATAAGAAGGATTTGGCGCTTACTTTATACTTAAGAGATCTGCAGCTGTGATTTTTATATTTTATTAAAACGCAAAACACATCTTTCAAAGGCACAGGTTTTTAAGTTAGTTAAGAACAATGCGCCCCTATGATGTAGATTTTTTGTTTAGAAATCAAGGGTTTTTGGATGCAGCACGTGTCCTAATGTCTCCTGGTTATACAAAACAAAAAAAACTGACAACAATCAGAGATTTTGAGTTACCTACATCGGAGACGTAAAAATATACGGTAGATTTCACGAATTTCTAACTCTACACCAACTGTATATGTATACCTGTAAAAAAAATCCTAAATATCCTCAAGACACTGTAAAAATTACTCTAGAGTAATTTAAAACTGGTGAATGATTTAATTGAAAAGTTGCTCCCTTTTTATGTAATGGATTATGTAAATAAGAGATAAGTGAAGATTGGAAATGATTACTTCATGACGCACTTTATACTTAGATAAAGGCCTGACGATGCGCAGGTATGGGCGAAAATTTTCAAATTAAACACGTTAAAAAATAGTCATGTTATCATCCCCGTAGCAAAGAAGATAAGGAAACAAAATCAGTTTATTTTTCAACACATTTCAAAAGTGTTCTAGAGATGGCAGTTTCCTTTTTTCGATTTTCACCTAAATCAGTTTTTATAAATATCTCGAGAAAACGATTTATATGTCATATTCGTACTTAAATGGTCTACAATCTGGATTTGATTAACTCGTCGGACACGTTTCCTTGAAATAATTGTTTTTCACGTTTTTCAAAGATTTTGGGAGCTAGAGCCCCAGAATGTATAGGTAATATTTATAACTCAATTTAGTCTCGAGTTATGCATTATTTGAGCCTGTATGCCTAATTTCATCGAAATCGGCCCATTAGTTTAGGCTTCACACGTCTGCAAGGACTACAGACAATAGACTTAAACTGAGACATTTTATAAAAAGCACTTTTTTGGGCACAAAGGTACTCAAAACCAGTAAATCCTTCAACATTTAAAAATATAATTTTCAGGCAATTATAATACTTTATTTTTCTATATATAATACGTACATATTTGAAAAAGTAAAAAGATATACGGTTGAATGATAAAATAAATGTTAACACAATAAATAATTAAGTCATACCTTACAGATATTGGAAGATTATCAACTCACCTGTAACAGTAGAAAAAGTAAAAATAAATATTTATTTTCATACTTACAGTAGGTATTATTTACAGAGCTATTCAGATGTTATTTTAAAAAATACAAATAAAAAAATATTTATGTTAACATATTTGGGTCCAAAACCTATTACAAGCTTTAACAGGTAATAATTTGATTTCCAGACATGGCGTTTTTATTACATTTTTTAACAGACCAATCTTTTTTATCGTAAATCGCTTATATCTTATAGATATGTTAATGTGAAATAAGAAATTTTAAAACTGTTGAAAAGATAACTAACTTTTGAATCGAGGAATATTATAGTTTCTTTAATTTAATAACATTTTTAGGTCTTTTTCCTCCTGTTTATTTAAATATAAATTAGAACCTCATTATAAAAGACCATAATACATTGAACGTCGCTTACAACGGAACGGTAGAAAAATTAAATAATTACAGGTAAAATTAGTTTCTCTCACGTTTATTTTGGTTTGATTGTCACAAAGTTTCGTTCTAGATACTAGGAGTATATTTAAGTGTGAACATAAGGGTTGGTTGTCGGTGGCTGTAGCACTAATTAACCTAATTCCAGTCATCTAATCAAGCTGAAACTTGGCGCACATAGACTCTGTACCAATACAAAAACATTCAATCAAATTTTAAGGACACCCACCCTAACACACACTGATTAACGACGTTGCTTGAAAAAACTCAATGACCGTGATTGTTATTATTTTTTATTTTTTTAAAAGCGTGTTTTTATAGACCGAATCCTTGCCGATGACATTCAATCAAAATTTACAAAAGTATTTATAATTAAAATTTTGATTTTATTGTCTAGTATTATTATCAATATTACAGAAACTAGATTTTTCCCAGGAAAACGACTTATATGGTTTAATTTGTATTTAAATGAAATACATAGGTACCTAAATTTTAGAATTTTTTAAACGAAATAGTCGGAACCGTTGTTGAGAGTTTTTTTACGATCTGACTACGTATACGAGATGGTAATAAATATTAATAGGTACTTCTTTAGATTATTACTCCCCTATGTTATTTTAGAAAAATTACTTTGACTAAATAACTATTAAGAAAAAGGGATGTTTAGTCCAAAGTACTTTGGGACAAAGGAATATCACACTTCTGTTTTGATAAGGGGAGTAACAGTTTAAAGAAGAACATTCCGTACACCTTCTTTACATTGTTATTCCCCTCTGTTTTTTTTACAAGGGGAGCAACAATCTAAAGAAGTACCTATTAATAATAATAAAGTATAGACAATAAATAACATGATTGTACTCTATTTCACTTTATAAACAAGAATCAACTTATTATATGACATTTATGTTACTATAAATAAAAATAAAATATAAAAAAACAACATCACTGCTAAAAAAGGCATTATTATTTAAATATTCAATAAACAACTGGCTACTGCCATTATTTGAACAACCTAAATTCCCGCTATGATTAAATGGCGCCAAGTTTCTTTCAACGTTAAAAGAAAAAAGAAAAAGTTAATATTATTTTCAATCCAAATTATCATGAATAATTAAGGCGTATATTAATTACATATTAGGCGTGTGTTTTGTGAAAACAAAATTTAAACCTGGGGACTGTAAAAACAACAAATATTTAGGCAAATAAAAGAAACAAAACTTTGTACAAACTGAAAAAAATGTGTAAGGGAGAATGGAAAACATGGCGGCTAATAAGAAAAACAATATTCATTATACCGATATTATTATTTTTTAGCGTTATTGTAGGGTTGTCGTACTTTCTATTTATTATATTAAAACTGTAGTGCATTAATTTCATAATATATTGATTTTAATTCTAAAAATTCTTAATGTTATGAGTAATGACCTACACCTACAGGAGCATTTGCACCCCAACATTGACCAGTGAATCCATCAGGTAGCACAAAAACATCTGCTTTTATCAACCTGCGATTTTACATGTATGTTTTAATAGTACAATATAAGGTTTATATGTAGTTTTAAATCGATACGTTAGATAATATAGATAAAATCGATACGTAAGATATCAGTAAGAAAGGTTTTTTCTCTATTAGACGCTTAGTTCCAATAAAAAGGATTTAGCGATATCACTTTGTGTCGCTGACGGTTTGCTGATAGACTAGGTGCATATTTTGTTGAATGTAAGAAGTTCTCTTCAATTAAACCTAAATTTGTTTGGCGCCAATAGAAGTCAAGTCCTTTTTTTGGCGTCTTGTTTTGTGTTCATTTTCTTCTATCTGTCTGTACCTGCTTGTCAATTGTCTGACAGTGTTCTGTTCTGTCAGTGTTGAATTGTTAAGGGTCAATGTTGTGACCTATTTTTTTTTGTTTTTGACCATTTATACTTAAACTTTGACAAAATACTTCCTGCGACAAGACACTTCCTGTCCACTTATTTATTTCCTGTAGGTCCAATAGGGTCTCCTTATCTGCTCTAATAGATATTTAGGATCTTTTGTTCATAGAAAATACAATAAAAAGGACTAAATTTGAAATTCTGGAATTAAAACGATCCTAATGGATTAACTAAATGAAGTAACAGTGGCGTAGAACTTTAAACCAGCTCAGGGTTCGGTTTTATAGTGCTGCGGGATAGGGCTTGTTCGATGCAGATTCCTTGGACCACACATATGTTGGGGTCCGAATTGTTCTTATAGACACATATAAAACTAATTTATAGTTAAAATAATATTTTTCGATTAACTCTCAAACAACAACAACTGACTTTATTTAATTTGACATTTGACATTACATTTTATTTATGTCACTTCAAATCTCAACATCCTCCCTCAATTATAAGTCTTTACTAGAAAGGAAAGAGTTAAAATTGATTCAAATGATTGAAAAAAACATTTCAAAACAAAGTTATATAAATATGCAAATAAATGATTCTAAATAAATTAACATTCAAATATGACAAACTGTCACCAATTAACAAAATATCGGTTAAATAATAATGATAATTAGTAATGATTAATAATTGTGAATATAAACAAGTAATAAATATACAACTTATAAAAGATTAAATTTGTTCCTTAGTTCTACGAATCTTGTTCTTGATAATGGCTTCGTGAATAAATCTGCTACATTTTCCTCTGTAGATACGTAGTCAATTTTGATAAGTTTCTTCCAAACTATATCTTTTACAAAATGAACTTTGATATCAATGTGCTTTGTACGTTTAGTATTTTCATAATTTTGAAGCATTTTTATGGCACTCTGATTATCTACCCTCATCACACAATTGACATTGTGCCCACATAGTTCCGCTGCTAGACCTCTAAGGTAAAGCAGTTCAGTAGCACACATAGATGCAGCAGTGTACTCCGCTTCAGCTGTACTAAGAGCTACTGCTACTTGCTTCTTAGAAGACCAAGATATCAAGTTAAAATTATCGTCTATTATTAAAATATCGTCAACAAAAACTACTATCCACAGCATCTCTCCTACATATAAGCAAACATCGTGTTTTGATCTCTTTAATCCTTTACTCATAATGAACTGGTTAAATCTTTCGTTCCAACATCGCGGTGCTTCTCGTAATCCGTATAACGATCGTTTTAATTTGAATACTGTTTTCTTATCACCTTTAACACCCTTTGGAATTTTTATGTATACATCGGATTCCAAATAACCATTAAGAAAAGCAGTTGGCACGTCAAGATGCCTGATTTCAAAATCATTTTTCAAAGCATGAGATAAAGCCATTCTTATCGTTGGGAGTTTTGCTACAGGCGAATAGAGAGTAGTTGACAAGTCTTCTTGGTAACCTCTTGCTACTAACCTAGCCTTCTTTAATCCATCTTGTTTTGTCTTAAAAATCCACCTAGTATCAATAGCTTTTACTCCTTTTGGTAAAATTACAGGTTCAGGATCCCACGTTCCAAACTTCTTGTGAGCTTCTAGTTCTTTATCAATGGCCTTCTTCCAATCTTCTCCTGCATTCACAGCTTCTTCATATGTTTCCGGTTCATATTCTTTGGTTAATAAACAATAGACATTATAAAGTTCGTAATCATTGAATTTGGTCGGCAGTTTTATTACTCTTTTTCTGTTTTCGAAATTTGATTCTTCCTTTTCATCTAAATCACAGTCTAAATTTTCACTTTTTTGAATATTTGTATTCATATTACTTGGTCTCAAACTAAAATTATAATCCAATTCGTCAAATCTTACGTCACGTGATATTATTATTTTATCTGACTCAGGATACCACAGTCTGTAGCCACAACCACTGTAACCAACCATCCTTGCTTCTACAGCCCTTGGTTCAAGCTTACTTCCTTTCGGTAGCTTGGTTGCCCACGCCTTACATCCAAACACTTTAAGTTTGTCCAAATTCAATTTTTGTAGATAAACCTCGGCTGGAATTTTTCCATTTATTGCACTAGAAGGCGATCTATTAAGTTGATAAGCCGCGCAACGAATTGCTTCGCCCCATAAATACTTCGGCAAATTTGTGTCAACAAACATCGATCTCACTTTGTCCATTAGTGTTCTATTTAACCTTTCGGCTACACCACCTTGCTGAGGTGTGTAACTCGCAGTAAATTCTTGTTTAATCCCTTCATCTTGGAGAAACTTCATTAATTCCTTCGATGAATTTTCCCCTGCATTGTCACATCTCAATCTTGCAACTCGATTTCCATTTGCTTTTAATTGATTGATATGACGCACTAGACATTCTTTAGCTTCAGATTTTTGTTTCAATAAGTAAACCACACAAAAATGAGAAAAATCGTCTAACACTGTCAAGTAATAGCGTTCTCCTTCCTTTGTAGGTACACTCATTGGACCGCCGATATCCGTGTGTAATAATTTACCCACTCGCTTTGAACGTGGTGAAGTTACTTTAATGAATGGTAGTCTAGTTGCTTTTCCCTTCATACAAGAATCACAAATTTCTTTAGAGTATTTTAGGTTCATCTGTTTAAGTCCTTTTCTATTTAAATGTCCTAATCTTAAATGCCATAGGTTATCTTCCTTCGCTAACGTCGCTGTCTCAGTTCTTTGATTAAAACAAATGTAATATAAATTTCCTTTTAGCAAACACTTAAACACGTATTTTCCTTTCTTGTCTCTGATTTCAGCTGAATTTTCCGTAAACAATACTTCTCTATTTTTATTATTTACTAATTTTCTGACAGATAACAGATTATGATGTAATCCTGGTACAATAAGCGCATCTATCGATATGTTCACTCCATTTTCATTACTCCGAACTTTCAATTTTCCTGATTTGACAGATGTCAAACATTCTCCATTTGCTACTTTAATTGTCACCGGTTGTTTCAGATTTACAATTTCTGTCATATTTTCTTCTACTTCACCTTTTACCAAATGATGTGTGCAACCTGAATCCAAAATAAATAAAATTTCATCTTTTCTACTATTAAAATTCTCATTCAATCCAGTTTCGAGAGCAATAAACGTCAAATCTTGATTTGGTTCTTCGGATTCTTCAACTTTTACATTCATAGATTTATTATTTTTGTAATTTTGAAAATTCGATCTTCCTCTTCCACGACCACGAACAAATCCCGGTTTTTTTGTCGGACAATTCACTAATAAATGCGGACCTCCACATCCGTAGCATCGATTTTGACTGAATTTTTGGTTTCTTGCACTGAACGTAAATTCATCAGTTTTTGATTTTTCATTCTGGGAGATATTTTTTATTTTAAGTTCAAATTCAAGCAAACGTGTTTTTACAAAATCTAATGTCAAATCTGTTGTGACAGTTTCTAAAGCCGTTATAATTCCTTCGTACTTCTCTGGCATTGTTAATAATAAATGACACACTTTATCGCTTTCGTCTACCTTAGATCCAGTTACTTCCAAATTTCTAATAAGAGCGTCGAACTTAAGAAAATGATCATGCAAATCGCCATCATCTCTGCATTTAAGAGATAAAAGTTGTTTTCTTATATACATTTTTGAGAGATTACTCTTCCTCTCAAATACGTTCCTTAGACATTTCATCATGTCGAAGGCTGTTGTTGCATCTTTCACATACTCTATGTGCCTATCTGTAATGCACTGAACAATTGTTGCCTTTGCTTTTGCATCTTTGGCAAGAAAGTCTTTTTTCATCTTAGCGGACATTCCTTCCAAAGTTTCGTGGTTAATTTCTTTGACAACCACATCCTTGACCCCTTTTTCATCCAGCAAGCACTCGACCCGAAACTTCCAATTGGAAAAATTTGTCGCGGAAAGTTGGGGCAAGTTAATGTTAGAGCCGGACGACGATGAGCCTCCACCGAATGAAGTCATTTTCTATAACTATTCTTGAGTACTCAAAACTTATATAATACTCACTTCAGAGCTGCTTCTGGGCTGTACTGGTTCCCATAACCTGTTGGGGTCCGAATTGTTCTTATAGACACATATAAAACTAATTTATAGTTAAAATAATATTTTTCGATTAACTCTCAAACAACAACAACTGACTTTATTTAATTTGACATTTGACATTACATTTTATTTATGTCACTTCAAATCTCAACAACATATGTATATGTATATTCATATATTTTTGCCTTATTTTTAGGACCGGTCCTAATAGGGTAGAATGGATTTTTTTTTTTGGGGGGGGGGGGGGGGGGGGTAAAATGGCCGCTATTTTGTATACGCCATATATATTTGTAATCCAAATTTTAATACCTTCAAAATGATACCCAACTTATAAAATAAAATAAAAATTAAATATTGCGATCAATTCGCAATTGATCGCTGATCGCAGAAATTTTGTGTGGTTAAGTTCACAGTATGATTCTGTTTTTGGGCAAAAAAAAAGTTTAACTTGTTTACTAAATTTCAAATCTGTAGCTTCAGTAGGTCGGGAGATATACTCCAAGATGCGACGGACGGACGAACTACCAAAATCATAAGGGTTTCTAGGACGACCTCAAAACCCTAAAAAGAAAGTTTTCCCAAGATCTCTGAACCAATTTATTTTTGCTTTAAATTATAAGAACATATGAAACTGAACATAAAAAAAAATGCTGTTTTTTTTCTAGTAGTTCGTGTTTTTAATTGTACATAATAATGCAAAATAATAACAGCAATAGAAAGGGTAGTAATGATAGTCATTATTAGATATTAAAAAAGTCGAAACAACCTCCACATTATTATACCTTTAAGTCTAGTATATACATGTATATGTATATAAATACATAAAAATTAAATCATAAGATGCCCTCGAGCAAAGTAGTGTTGGGATGCTGAACTCAAGTAGTTTTCTTCATTATTTTTTTATACATTTAAAAAATAAATATTTTAGCATAATGACTTTAAAAGGCTTGAGGCTATCAAAGACTTTTTTCTTGATTACGGGTTAAAATGAAGAACTTCCTGTCATAAAGTTTAAAAAAACCTGGAAGACAGAATAGAAATGTAGTAAAGGAGAATATATAGACTTCAGAGTAAAACTAAATTTTAGCATGATGCCTTCAGGTAAGAATCCTTCTAAATACCTAATTCAGGTAGCCTATCTACATAATTAGCCAAGAGTATTTGAGGTGAGGTTACATAAAAAGAGGGGGGGGGGGGGGATTCTAAAAAGGATATCAGCTTTTTATAGCTTTAGGCTCTAATAAAGTGCTGCCGGTGTTATTTTTCTTTTTATTTTTTTCTTCTAAACGAAGGTTTCTAGAGAGTATAATTTTAAGTACCAATATTTTTTCTCATTAACGTTTTATTACTCTGGTTAATTTTTAAGAAATCTCATAAAGTAGTCGTTTAGCTGTACAGTAATTAAATTTATTGCAATCATTTTTAATTGTTTTTTTTATTACAATACAATTTTTAACAGAAGATAACATAAAATAATAATGAAATGCCATTCATTAGTGTTTCATACCATTATAAAGTATCTTTTTAGTCTATGAAGTATTACAATAAGGTCGTTATAATTGCTTTTATACGATCTTTTAGGAAAAAACATTACTTTTTGTTTACGTTAACTCGATCTTATTGTACAGAAGGTTATTTTTAATTTTTTTATTTTCTTCATCAGTGATGAGGTATATTATATGTTAATGATGGCTGATGCTGGTGGATGAAATTCTGATGCAATTATCAATTAATTTACCTAACTTCTAGAATGTATACTTTTGTTGTAGTGTTTAGCTTCCATTTTGCCCCCCCCAAACGCTGCACCAACCTATTTTTATTAGGAAAATACCACTGCATTGTCTGGAATGTTCACATTAAAATTCTTCTCCAATAGTCGGAATCAATGACTAATTAGGGGTTTTCTTTGCAAATTATTAGTATTTAATACTTTGTGGCATCGAGATATTCTCGGTAACTAAAATAAGTGGAATATTTTTGTTGATGGTTCATAAAACCATCAAATTAAAAAAAAAAAAAAACAATTCACAATGGATCCAGAGTGGATCCTGGATTTCGCACGGGAATCCAGAAATATTATTATATTGACCCTATAAACATTTTTTATAAAAATGTGTTTAATTATTTATAATATACAACAAAATAATTTTAAACCTTAACACGAAGGAACAACCTGGTAATCCTGCACAATTATTAGTTCCCATAAAAGTAACCTGCTTATAACTTAAAACATAATACCAGCTTTTTTTAACTACCTGGCTTACTATGTACCTTGCAGCTGGCCGTTTAACGAAAGTTGTGGTTGGATTTAAAGCAAACCTCAAACTATAACATGTAGGTAATTATTGACATCCATGAGAATCCTAATGTTGAAAATATCATAAGCTCCACAAATCATCTCTTTTCTAGATTCTCCTCAAAACCTTTCTCAACTTGTTATTTAATTTGCAACTTTTAGTGGCTGTACTTATATAAATACAATTATTTTTATTTCGCTTTTAAATCGAAATTACTGCTAGGGCGCTGCAGCACTTAATACCTTAATGTTTAAAGCTTCCTTAATTTGCATGCTTTTTTTACAATGAAAAAAATTTAATTTTCTTTTTATCTTCATTTTATAAGATCAACCTCAGTGTATTTATTAACAATCAAGAGCCACGATTGTCGAATCGCATTTGCATCAATCAATTTTTGCAATTTCTAAAAATATAGTGATCATAGTGGCACAGAATTTTGTATACAATTGTAGAAACAGCATGGATTTTTAATTATGTATATATGAACTAGATATGCATATAAAATATAATATCAATTTTAAAATAAAAATATATTGAAGTAGCTACTGGTTTATTTTCTTTTAACCTATCCAATCTGGGCCAATAGAAGTGAAATAAAAATGTTAGCAAAGCCCATTCATTCGTTAAACTATCAGGGTGAATTTAGAAAATTTCGTTCAAGAATTAAAGCAATAATGAATCAACTCAACACAACTGAGTTTACTAATAATAAGTAAAATAAAAAAGATAAAAAAGAGAGATATATAAATATGGTAATGTAAATCAAACATCGAGTCTTTCAAAAATATAAAGATCTAAACATGAACATTTTATTAAACAAAAAAAAAATTCAAGCCTTTAAATAAAATACAACTTTATAGTGTTTAACTAAAAAAAAATGAAGGTCTTGATTCAAATCTCTGAAAACATATAGATTTTTATCACGTTTCCTTTTTAAAGTACATCCGGTAATATTATGCAAATACATATATGTATATGAAAAAACTAAGTCTGTAATGCACATAATTTTGTATTTTGACCAGTTGCAAAGATTTTTACTTTCTCTTATGCGGAGTATATATAGAGAGAAAGTCTTGAGATGGCGCAAAAATATGATTTTGATGGATTTACACATCAAGGTGTCTTGAGTCAAAAAAGTGTTAAAAGTTTTGGGGATGAGTCTTGTTCCATAAGTCTTTATTGAAATAAAGACCGATTCTTAATAAAAATAACGAACGATTCTTTATTGAAAAAAAGAACGGTGTCCTTTTTTGAAATAAATAATATACCTATATTGATTAGCAAGTCTGTGGGTTTTGGTTATGGTGGGTCAACAGAAACGGTAAATCATAATCTCCTTCACTGTCAACCTAAGTTTTTTTTTATAAAATTGTTAATAACTTTGGTTCTACTCAATATTTTTCAATGAAACCAAGCTTACAAATTGCGCAACATGTTTGCGTTCACCTTTGAAATAAAATAAATCGATTTCGCTAAGCCAGATTTGCGCCTATAAAGTTTGACTGGGGCGACAGACACACATACACGAAAAAAGTTAAGGTCGGATTCGGTTTTCGGAATGTATAAAATGAAAAAGTATCCAAATAATTTTCAATTCTGACCAATCAACAGACGAAACTTTAAATTTATATACAAAATAGATAATAGAGATAAACATTCCAATAGTTATTCGTTATTATTTGATTATTCAAATCTATTAATATATGTATTATCTTTGTTTAATTGTTTAATATTAAATTATACCGAAATTTTAGTATATGTATTTTAATTTTAATTTTTTGATTCTCGAAATTTATTTTATTTAGCGTTTATAACCTTTAAAACATTTAAAAATATCGTAATTTTTAATGATGTTACGTAAGTCAGTTTTATAATTAAGGTTAGCATGATTCAGTTTTATGGAATATATTTTGTATGACTGAGTAAAACAGGTACGCTGGAGTCTACGGTGAACTATAAAAGACTGACAGGGGAAAATTATAAGAATAACAACAATCGATATCAATAACAAAAATAAATCTACAATAAGAACCCCAACAAGCACCTATCCGATAATTGAATATGTTCTGATAAAGAAAGTAAGTTGAACATTTCAAGAACAGATGAGAAAGTTTTTAAATCGAGTAAAAAAGGTGAAGAGTGTGAAACACAGGATAGAACCTTGGAAGACACCGGAGACATGAGATTGATCCGACGTTTTACCACTGTGTAAATATTTACAGTCTTTCTAAAGTAAACATGTTCTCAAGTCGACATAAAGTACACACAAGACACGAGGGGGTGACGTCCAACATTAAACCACACTAGCAGAAGGATCTTCCTTCACTGTAAACTGTAATACCTCTTACAGGCAAACACAAATTAACAACAGTTATCGAAATGCCTAAAATATAACTGTGACTCAGACTTATCATTCTGATAAAGAACAAATAGAGTTACCAAGTGTGTGCTTTCAGCAGACACAACAAGTCTGTATGCAATTTAACAAATCGGGCGAATTCGTTAAACAGCATAATCAGACCAGCCAATTCAAGGTGGAGGTCATTTAAAAGTTTGTTTCAGCTGTAACTTTTGAATAATTTATTACAATGACGTGAAAGTTACAAAAGGGAAATTTCTTTAAAAAATCGTTTGTTTGCTCTTCTTTAACAAAGAATAACTGCGATTATTTGAAGATTTTTTTTGTTGATCTGCCAATTAGTGTGGCACACAGCTTCCTTATTTCGTATACTTAAAGGGTTTTATGCTCTGACAACCTATTATGGTCAAATTTATTTAATTTTCCCCCATTTATTTAATTTTGTCAGAATTGTTTTTATTTTTTACATGAATTTAAGTATCAATTCATCAAAATTTAAAGAGCGCAGACTGTTTAAATTAATCAGGGGATATCTGCGGGCAACTTTAGACAAAACTTCCAAATTTCATAAAAATCAGATAAGCACTTTTGAAGATATAGGTGTCAATAAATGCATTTTTGTTAGTATGTGGAAGAGAAACAAATGGGCGCAGAAGATTGAAATTTATACGGTACAAACAATGGGCTATTTATGACCGACCACGCTGTTTAGCCAACAGATAGTCAGTCCCATATTAATTATAATCGTCTCCGTACATTTAATATAGAAAAAAATGTGACCCAACAGGAAATCGAAACAGATCCAAATCACACTTTCAATGACAATTCGTTCAATAATAAAACGCAAGAAGTCTATGTGCCACACCAATTGGCAAACTATTTTCTATTTGGATTTTAAAATGTATATTACCTTAGAGTTGATATAGATATGAAAAGATGTTAAACGCACTCACCTGCAAAAAAAAAGTTTAATTATATTAAACACATGACACATGGTAACTTCTAAATTATAGTAGACTTCTAAAAAAGAAAAACAAAAATCGTTAATAAAATATTACTTTCACTTAACCCATTAAACTAAGCACACGATGAAATATAAAGGGTTTAAAAAAAAAATGTATTCTAGTTTATAATTATATTTTAACACACGTGTCTCTTCCTGCTATTAAATTAATTTTGGACACTAAAAAATATTACACAAAATTAAAAAAAAAATCAAAATAAAAGTCAGGTGCATTTAATGAAACCAGCCTTGAATTAATTCAGAATTAATGCACGTATTCATTTAAAATTTACCATAAAAAAATAATCTTAATATAATATGTACCATAAAAATGTAAGTAAGTAGGTACCATTGTACAACTTAACTACTTTACAATAAATTTTATGCTAAACGGATAAATTGATTAATAAAATATTAAAACTAAAGTTCAATAAAAAAAAGAATCTATACGACATTAAGTGTTTAAATAAAAAAAGTCTCTCCACGTAAAAAATATTTAATACAATTCAGAGCAGCTTTCAGCCACTATAGGGTCATGTCGAAAATTGAAAAATGTTAATTAAATCATTGGAAGATGGAAGTGCAGTAAGTCATACCGCAACCTAGCAACCGGTATAAGACATTGTCTTGTACCGCTTCGTATTTTAACCCCTCCGACATTGTTAGTGCTAGAACATTCTGATATACATAAGTCAATCCTTAACTTTCGCGATAATACGGTCTCAAAACATCGTAAATGTTAAGTCAATACATTATGGGGAATAGTACATTAAGCGCATAGTGCGAACAGTAGCATTTTGCATGCGAGTGTGGAGTTTGCACCCGAGCGACAGCGAGGGTAGTAAAACCACACTAGCAAAGCAAAATGCCGTTTTCGCACGAGTTGCGTACCGTACTATATCTACGATTGTTGGATTTTAATAATATTTGTACATACAGAAAAAAATATTTAATAAACTTCCTGTATGTAAGTTCGTATTTCTCTTTTGACAAAGATGACATTAATCCATTAGTTGTATTTTCTGCTCATAGTTGTTAGTTAGTTGTTTTTATTACTCCTCATTTTCGTCATAATCACTTAAATCACATTGTGTTTCACTAAAAACTCTATATAAACAGTTACAAATTAAACAAACAGCAAATTAGTTTTGTTAAATGTAAACAAACTCGCTAATCGTGCGCGTTAAGGTGAAGAATTCTTCTTTTTTACCGCACTAGGGCGGAAAAAAGAGGAATTATGAAACGCGCATGCGCAATGAATACAACTACGTAAAGAATCACTTTCTACGCATCTAAACAGAGATACAATGTTTATATTTCGTATCAATCGTAGATAACGGGAATTTACCTCTATGAGGGCAAGTTAACCACATAATAAAACTATTAGTTTTAAAAGCAGTCATGCAATTAGAGTGGCACAAAGCATAATCGCGAATTTTATGATGTTATGTGTTGTTCACAACCCATTATTGTCGAAATTATTTTTTCTTCCTTCCTTTAAATCTACACAAAAAAAAAAAATCTTTTAATTTATTTTTTTATAGAAGAATAAAATTGTAAATTTAGCAAACTTTAATAATTGCAAAAGAAATTATTTTGGGATTAGTAGACCATTCAAATTTCTTAAAAATCAGATGAGATACTATTAAAGATAAAGCTGTCAATAAAAAAAAACCGGTGCGCAGGTGCAAGACAAAGCAATGGGTGCAGAAGATCAAAACTTATATTGGACTAACAATGGACTAATTATGACCTACTACACAAATGTAATTAAAATCGGACAAGTAGTTTTTAAATTTATACACAGACAGACATTTTATCAAAAATAATACTTCTCCAGTACATAGCTTCCTCGTATCCTATCACGTACTTTATTGATGTTATACTTTTACAAACCATTATTGTCTGATTTATTTAATTTTTTTCCTCTACTCAATTAAATTTGCAATTTGTTTTACACGAATAAAAGTAACAATTTAGCAATATTTAATGTGCGCAAGCGGTTGAAATTAATATGGGGTATTAGCCAACTTTTGTTAAAAATTAGAAAAGTTCTATTGAAGAAATAGGTGTTAACAAGATAAATTAGACAAATAAAGGTTGCATAACTCTTAAACTACTTGTATTAAACAAAAAATACCATATCTAGTAAGATTTTAATTTAATTTTAAGATATTTTTTGTACTATAAAAAGCAAACAAATCATAGGTGTACCACTTTTTTTTCTTAAAATATAAGATTTAAAAAAAAGTCTATTATTAACTTTTTTTTATTAGTACATACCTAATAATATTATGGAGGTACGTACACTATATTTATAAACAGGTGTAATACAATTTATTTTTTTTATTTTTTAAGTCAGAGAGAAGATAGAAAAAAATATAGGATCACGCCTTCATGAATATATCTTTCTTGTAAAGAGGCAGGCACCTCATAAACTAAAAATAAAAACTATTATCTTATTTTTTTTTTAACTGACCAATAAAGAGTATTATGTTCGACGGTACGTTTTTTCTCTTTTTTTATCCTTCAATTTCCTTTTCCACGGAGCCTTAAGATCATGAATATGATTAAAGAAGGTAATCCTCGACGCCTTTTGAAAGGATATTCTTGCTGTGGTACGTACAAGAATTGTACGTACCACATACTTTCACGTACAAGGTTTCTTAATAATAATAAAAAAAAAACATCTTAAACCACATTACTACAAGATATTCCTGAAAAAGTAACTAAAAATAAGAAGCAGTGTTGCACGATGTACACCAAAAAATCCCTGTAATTTAAAAAAAACTAGTGAAATAGATACTTTTTTTGGTAAAGATACCTCCTTCTTTTTCGTGAGAGATTTTTATTATTATTATTTTTCTCGTCATGATTGGTTTGATGGTAGACATCCATCCGAGTAATCGACACCTAGAGGTACGAGAAGAAAATTACACGCTTCTAAGAATAAAAGGACTTTGGAGAAAAAAAAACGGATATGAAACATAAAAAGAATATTGGATGAAAAACACAAACTACAAAAAAAAGAAGGAAGAAAGAATAAAGTTCATTGGAAAAAATAAATCAACAAAAATAATAAAACTATAGGGGGATTAACTGTAATTTCATCTCAATAAATTGTTGTTTTTTTTACTTTTCCTTACCTTAAAAAGATAAAGTATTATTTAACCCACAAAATTCGAAATTGAGATTTTAACGAAATTATCTGTAAGGATAATTTGCGTATTTTAAAGACCATAATACCTAAAATGGGTATTTAAAAGACCATTTTAGTCGTTTTTATGTTTGTAAGTGTGTCTATCTGTCTGAATGTCAATGGCATGCATAATTCCCACAATTTTTTAGCTAGAGAATTGAAACTTGGTACTTTATTAATCCTTAAATGTAGTTGGGCCACCCGAAAAATCTAACAATTATGACGCCATTACTCCATTTTCAGGGCCGCAGCTAGGGGGGGGCAGGGGGGGTCTTTTGCCCCGGGCGGCAAAATGTAGGGGGCGGCAAAATGATTAACAGACTTTAAAATTATTTAACTAATTTAAGACCTGTAATATGACACAGTGATGTAGGTGTAGAGGGCGGCATGCGAGCTAGGCAGATGAGAGTGAGCGATATGAACGCAGTACTGTCAGTGAGTAGATGCCTTCTTAATTCCCTATTTCAAGGTCGTAATTCCCAATTTCAAGGTCGGGTCACATTGCAGTTTTCGCGTAGTCCGTCTCGACGATGCGCGCCCTATCCCAACGAACTGGACCCAGGGCCGGTGCGACCAAATAGGCGAACTAGGCGACCGCCTAGGGCCTGAGGGGCGCCGCAAGATACGAGCCCACCAAGAAGTCAATGTTTTTACAAAGAAAGATAGATGAATAACTTAAATTAGGAGAGATCTCAGGGGCGGATCCATGGGGTGGAAGAGGGAAATCCCCCCCCCCCCCACCCCCAAAACAACAAAATTACGAAACAATATTAATTGAATAAAATAAGGTTGAACATTTCTTATGTTTTATTATTTTTCATACCCATTTTAAAACTAATAATATAATTATTTTGCAAATAAATGATTATTGTTTATGGATCAATAGTCAAGTTAATATTAACATTTAAAACTATGGGATTCCCTCTTTCCCCCATGTTTATGTGGGATACAAACATTAAACTATTTTGTGTTCGTTTATTTGCATACCTTAATGGTTGTTTGTTGATATTCTGAGTTGAGAGTGTATCCCCTAGTTTAGATGCTGTATAGGACGTTGTGAAGGTATTTCATAATGAATCAGAAAGAATTAATAGCATAGTATAGCGTTAAAGGTAAAACTTTTTTTTTAGTCTAAAAACCGATTTAGTTAATAAATTTTTTTTAAAATTCTGCAGAAACAATTTTAAACAAACTTTTAGGTGATGTTTTTTTTTAGCTGAAAAAGCTCTAAAAAAAGGCCCAAAATTCAACATTTTGAACCTAATTTTCTAAAATTTTCCGGGGGAGGCCCCCCGGACCCCCCTTAGGGCTAGGTTCATGTATGATAGGAGAAAGATTAGTAGGACTGGCACCTATTTTAACTGAACTGAACAGGAGTTTATTATTTAAAAATAGATTTTAGTTTTTACTAGAATTTAGTTGTTTCTTTTCGATGTCTCTGATGATTTAAGTCTCTTTTCCATTAAACATCGAAGAGCATAAAACAAATTAATCAAAACATTTGCAGCCGAAAAGTCAAATTTTCATAAATACACTTTTAGTTTTTGGAAGAATTGTTTTATGTATAATGTATAATATTTTCTGCGTATATGTATAATATTTTTTAGTATATTAAAAAGATTTTACTTGAATTGTTTCGTTTCTCATTTTCAAATAAACCTTAGTTATCAACTTCAATCATGGTTTTATATTTTATCCCAAATATTAATAAATATTTCAAGATTTTTCACAAGCTGACTTAGGAGTAGGAGTAAAAGTTATTGGCGAATTGCTAGGGTAAAGTGGTGGAAGGGGGCGGCAAAATTAGGGCTTGCCCCTCCTGGCAAAATATGTAGCTGCGGCCCTGTCCATTTTGATGACAGCAAACATTTCAAAAATTCGTAAAAAAAACTTTTCCGATTGTGCTGAAATTTGCACCGATTTATAATAATAAAATTTTAATTAAACAAGAAACGAATTGTCCGAGTTTTTCTTAAACAAAGGTATGAAACTTGAAAACTAAATGATAATTAAGGATAAGGAAGATCAGTTAAAAATGATAAATTGAGGATAGCGAGGATCAGTAAAAAGTAAAAATCATAAAGAGTTCAAACGGAAAAGATTGAAACGCATGATGCTATAACGAACTGCAAGAATCTCCCTGTTTTTACTTCCAAACTTCCAACAAATTCCATAGGCCACAAAGATATTTTTAAACTAGTCACTTGTAAGATACCTAATTGTATATATTATGTACATAGTTACCAAATACTCTTCAGTCTATAGTCATCAATAGTTATTTATGTTACTTAGCAGCAAAAAAGAATTTTTCTGACTAGTTGCTTAAGTTTTAGTTCCGAGCCAAAGGCGAGGATAGCCTAAACAAATTTACTGACGAGGCGAAGCCGAGGCAGGAAAATGTTAATTACCGTCTAAGGTGTAACCGAAGGAGGTATTCTTTAAACGAGTAAGGAATGTTTCCTTTGCTGCATAGTTACATACAATATTTTATCTACTAACGGTAGAAAAATTACACTAAAGATTTTTATTATTATAATTTTAAAAGGTATTTTCAAAAAAGATATAAATATTTAACAGAATATTACGCGTAAATATATAAAAATTAACAATGTGGTAGAGTTCATATCCAGAGATGCAGTAACCTTTTCTTAAAATTTTGCAGCCTGTTTGTTATTTTGCTGACACTTAATTGTTTGCTGTTTTTTTTTTTTTTGACATGTTACAAAAAAATCAAGAAAAAATACATTTTGCAGATTGAAAACAGTACATCAATGATTAATTTTGCTGCCGTGAGTAGATAAATGTTATTATTTATTTAATGCCGTTATGATAATTTTTAGGGTCTGTCTTATACAATCCTGCGCTGGTCTACCAGTCTGTCTGTCTGTAACACACCTGATCTCAGATAATACTCAACACAAAAATTTAAAACTTTGCAGTAATGTTATATATAATAAACACAGGAAAATGAGAGGAACACCCCCAAAAAATCATTCTTCATAAACTAGGGGTTGACTTTTCTTTTAACGGAAATGCGTCACGTGGGGTTTTTCATTATGAATGAGAAGGAGCCCTGAATAAAAGTATACATTGGAAAAATCCCCCCCCCCCCCTATATCTTATACATTTTTTATCTAAGGCACGGATTGGACTTGACACTTCGGAGTACTCCATTGCGTTTCGATAAAAATGCAAATAAGAGCGTTTGTTTCACGTCATTACAATAAATGGTTCTAAAGTTATAACTAAAACAAACTTTTAAATGGCCGCTATCTAGACACGGCAAGGCCGATAATGCTGGTTAACGAACTCGTCCTATTAGTTAAACTGCCTCCGGATCCTTTGTGAGTGCTGAAAGCACATACCCACTTGTTCAATTTAATTAAACATTCTGTTAAAGACTGCCTCCGAACCTTGCGCACGCAACCAGTTGCCTGCTTTAACTATGACCACTTTGCTTTAACAATACTGATTGATTTTCCAGATTCGGAACCAGAGCGAGCACTGTGGTTGTACCTTTACACAAATTATCCGGTTAAAGGCATACTAATTTAAAGCTTTTTGTCGTCGGAAAAGCGAAAACCGGTATACAGGTCAGAGTGGATAAGGACATACCAGCCGCAGCCCCACACCTTTAGTCGTTTTCCCTTCGTCGCGTCGACCTGAAATAAATATTATCAGTAGAAAAAATAAACAAATCATTGCTCGAGGTGATCTTCACCCAAGCATATAGGATAAGGAAAAGGGAAGTGATGTTTATAATGACAGAGTGGAGAGGGAGAAGAACAGGGTAATGATTGTGAAGGAGCTTAGAGGAAATTTGGAGGATTCCTCCAAAGATATTCCAAAGAGACTGCTACCTGTAGAAAGAATGCTTCTTCCATGTCTGAAAGCTGAAGAAAAACTGAGGGTAGAAAACTTGTTTGGTGGGTATAGGGGAAAATACCTCCTGATATGGCATTAGCGAAGTTGCGGGATCTGTGTTATGAAAACACTAAATGAGTTTTCCGATTTTCAAGAAAAACAACTGCAGAGAATGTCGACACTAAAAGTCTATGTTTTTTGTAGAATCGGTGTTCCCAAACATAATTTTTTTTTAATAATAAATCAAAGATCATAAATGACTCTTATATTCTAAAGGAAGGAGCTTATGTATAGAAGCTTTAAAGTGGTTCTTTTATAATTATGTAAAATTATTACATGTAATTACTTATACCTGGGCTATTATCATTTAATAAACGAAGAACAGGGTATTGAAGCAGCCAGAAATCAAGTATTAACTATATAATTAATAAATTAAATAATAATATTATTTTTTTAAAAAGATCAAAACAGGTAGTACATTTGACAAAATTATTTCACTTTACCTTAACAGTTATATTAAATAAAAAAAATAATAAAAAATAGGAAAAGATAAATTATCATCTATTTAGAAACAAATGTGTTAAAACAATCTTCATTATAACTCCATTACTTTGCTTGCTCGCTAAAATATTGAACACATTTACTAATACTTTAATTAAAAAAAAATAGTTTCTGGGTAATAAAATCTTTTAAAATCAAGTAAGGAGTAGTTAGGAGCAAGGAATCACGGATATATTCAGTAGAGATAATCAGGTAATGATAGGTTTATAGGATCAAAGCAAGCCGCTGAAATCCAATTAAAATTTTATCTTCAAGCCATACTATACCTTATTAAGAGGAAAGACTTTACTAGGAATGTAATACATTTAATATGGAGCAAGAATCTTAATTTTTCCACTCAAGAGCTCATATATTACACTAAGAAGGAAGGGGATAATAATTCTTATTTAAGGTCACTTGTAAGAGAGCACTAATCAAATACTTTACAACTATAGTTATATCACTTTGTTTTTTAGATGATCATTTAGTTTCATTAACGTCTATTAGCATATAATATATTATATATATACAAGTATTCAATTATGTTTGGCATAAGTTTTATATGTCAAATGTATCGATATAACAAATAAACAAAGATTTTTTTGATGAAACGAAAATTTTTCAAGGACACATGCCGCAATGATGAACTGATACGAACACAAAACCAAATATACATATATTTGAACTCAGGGCATCATTCTCTTTTTTTTATTTTAATGTCAGTCACTCGTTTTCGAGAGAATATTTTTCGGGTGTTCCCCATAGATATTTTTTTTCTGCGTTTGGGTTATTACTCTTAAACTAACGAGTTTCAAATTTTTGAAAAAAACAGTTATGAGTTATGACAGACAGACTAACGCAAGAAATTATAAGGCTTCCAGTTTTGCCTTCAGGACTCTAAAAAACCAGAGAAAGACAAGTTTTATTTAAGACATGTGTTCGAGAAGAATAAATTTAAATATGTACTTCAATATATTTACAATTTGGTTCTATTTTTAGAAATACGCACCTATTAATCGAACCCTTATTAAAATAACTACATGAAATAGGTATATAAGGGATTCATTAAAAATAATTATATAAATAAATGTTTAATTAAATTTTAGAATAATGATCGCAACGTGAAGGGAATTAAATATTATAAAAACTTGAAAGTATACTGTAATATCACTACGCTGTATATAATAGTACACAAATTATTTTTTATTTTCTAGCATATGACAAGGTACGATTAATCGAATCAAGTTCCACAAAAATCATAATAGAAGATTGTAATAATAAGAATAACAACTTAGTTGTGAGAGCTAAAAGGATGAAAAAAAGATCTTGGTCTACTCTAAGTTTAAAAATATCTTGTAATCACAAGATCTCTTTAAACCTATCGACTCTAAAATAATAATAAATAATAACATAGAACCACTAAGATATTAAAAAAGTTTAACAGCTGGAAAAGCAAAGATATATACTTTAATAAAAAAAAAAAATCTGGGGGTAAAAAGAGAAGGTGAAATTAAATTGATAACGATGATTTTTTCTCGATCCTATAACAGAGGCCTCGGGGTTTTTTTGAAACCTTGAGAAAAATAGAGTGAAGATTCAAGGGGGTAAAAAAAAGTATTTTTATAGTGTCGGGATAAAAGTTTTGTAAAGAAGCATTCTATAAAACCTTTCTTGACTTGTAAGGATCATGAAGGAATCGTGTGGGCAGACCTATAATTTAACTCGCAAGTTAACTTCAAATCTCATTCCTTCATAAACTCGATGCCTTTCATTCATCTGATATCTAGATTAAGATAAGAACACTAACTGTTTAATAACATACTGCCCAAGCAAACCATAAGAAACACACCGTGTATCTTCACAAATAATAACAAGTCAAGATATATCCAGTCACAAAAAGAGAAAATGGCTAAAAGCAAAAAAAAAAAAAAACAACATTAAAATCAGATGAAGAAAATATAAGTATCATAGTAATGTAAGCAAAAAATAGCGTTTATCTTCTCAACATATGATTATTTATTTTTTCGCATGAGATTCTAATTATTTAAATGAGGAAAATAGTCTGTCAATTAACTTCCTCACGTCATATTAATTGGACGAAATTTAAGCATAAAATAATGTGTTCTCACTAGAAATTGAATGTGTGTTTCTGTTTCGATTCCCAAATAAATGTATTTTTATTTAATTTTAAATTTGCGCAAACGGTTGAAATTATTTTAGGACCATCATTGTCCTAATTGTGACCTACCATCAAAATTTCATTAAATTCGGACGATTAGTTTTTAAGATAAGGTGGTTCACAAGAATCTAGACACACCGACAGACTTTTAAGAATTTCTGAATCGGATTTTTTTTATTCGGAGAATTAAAAAAAAATCTTTCTTCTGATGCACAATGCTTCCATTACATTCGGTAAACTCGGAAGCAATAGTTCCTTTTTTACTTGCTTGATTACGCAATAATATTATTTACCATAATCATACACACAAATTTTATTTGTGGTAAATCAGCCTAAGGTTATTGCAAGAGAGAACGCTGAATCCGTGTTAGACTGAGATTCCGAAAATAGGTACTCATATGTCGGCTTGAAGAATGCAGGTGCGATGGTGGGGTGGAGGCAGATAAATCGGCGCGTAGGTAATTTCGTAAACATAGTGTTATCACTAGAGTATTATTGCCACAGAAATTGTTCACTTTAAATTAAAACGAGAAAGGATTTCTGCATTTGAATTCAATAAGATGAAAAGTGATAATGGACTTTATCGACACTTGTAATGGTCTCATTTAATTTAACATAGATTTATTCTAAAATCATTGTATATAATAATAATAATACTTTATTTGTTTTGGGTTTCCCCTTACAAAGTGAGTTCGAATTAACAACTTTAATTAATCAAGTGGGACGTGGTTTGGCATTTCATTATTCAGGATTAGGCCTTTTAAGCCCAGTCTCTAACTGTTCAATACATGATACCAGAGTTTACATTTACTTAAAATAAAATTCGCTGATGTTAGTCATGAATTTATAAAAGAGGTTATTCTTTTCTTCTGTGTTTAGATTAAATATATCCGTTGGGTGGTCCTCTCTACTGGCATACTTGTAGATAGTCTCTAGCCGCAAGGAGCTTAGTTTGTTGCATTGGTGGAACAAATGATACAAATCTTCTGTGCTTTCTCCGCATGCTTGGCACAGTCTGCTTGGTACTGTCAAGTTTATAGTGTCTTCCTTTTAGATGTAAGCTGGTGATATTGGTATTGGAGAGACGGGTCTGGCATATTATTAACTTTTTTTTGAAGCTGCAGTCTAGTTTAAGATATTGGTTTTGATTGCATATTGTCTTGTAGAGGTTGCTGTAAGAGCTTATGTTGATTTTTTCCATGTCTATTTGGTACTGTGTGTGGTTGTATTTAATGATAATTTCCTGGATGCCTGTTTCTGATAGTGTGAGGTTGGTTTTTATAGCGGTAAGAATGGAGTCGGATAGATTTAAGTTGTTTATTATATTGAATAATTGAGAGATACCATTAGATGTTGTACCCTGGTGAGCACTCTCTACACTGTTTAGCAGGCATAGTCGTTGGTAGCATATCTTTGGGTACCTATTGGCAGGCATATCAAGTATCTTGTTTCTCCACTTTAGAATCCTGCTCAAAACTTTCCCAGATACTGGATGACACATGGTTTCCACTCTGATGTAGCTGTGTGGTGTACTTTTGGGTAAGCTTAGTAATGCTTTTAAGTATTTGGTATGAGCAGCGTCGAGTTTACCAAGATAACCTAGCGCCCAAACCTCTGAAGCGTAGGTGAGATGACGTGACTGATTCTAACAGTTTCACTCTTGAGTCCCAAGAGCTGCATTTTGCCGCTGGTAGCACGTGTTTAATAGATCCAAAGGCTCTATTTGCTTTGCTGATCATATCGTCCCCTGCGATGGCAAATTTCCCTGAACTTGAAAAGGTTACTCCCAGGTATGAAAATGTTTTTGTAATTTCCAGTGTTTGATTTTCGTAAAAAAAAGGGGGAATGCTTTTTCTGGTGTGGGCTCCGATGGAAGATCTGTATCTTGCATTTTTTTGTGTTGAGTGTGAGATTGTTTTCTTGGCAGTATCTAGAGAGTATGTTTAGTTTTTTCCTGACATCTTGAGCAGAGTAGGCTAAGACTACCATATCATCAGCATATAATAAAATAAGTATATCCACTATCTCGTTGATGCTGACACCTACTGCACCTGACTTCCGGAAGAATGCCTCTAAGTCATTGAGAGACAGACTAAAGAGTAGACCACTTATCGGGTCACCTTGCAGAACTCCAATAGTGTTTTTTATTTCATTGGTGTTTCCATCTGAGGAGGATACTACTGTTGTGTTCGTAGATACTTTTTAAAATTGAGATGATTTTGTGGCTGACTCCCATTGTGTAAAGTTTTTTCCATAGCAGTTTGTGGTTTATCGAATCAAATGATTGTTTGAGGTCTACGTATAGTACGTAAAAGTATTGGCCCTTTTTCCTTATATTGTTGAATATATTGTATAACATTAGAATAATCAATAATTTCGTCAATACCATTGCGAATATTTATTCGATTTATATGACATTTTTTTCCATTCGACCCGTTTTTGATAGTTGTCAAACAAATACAAAAAAACTAAATGTTCCCATTGATTTTTGTTTTACAATTAAAGAAAAACAAAAATTAAAAAAAAAAAAACCAAATAATTTTTTTAATACAATTATGAAAAAAACGTGTTTTAAAGGTAAAATCTTTCTGTTTTTTAAAAAACATATATCAGGAAAATTGGAAGCATATGCCCCCAAAAAATAGTGAGAAGGAAACAATGAAATTTTAAAAAGAAAGAACAGGGTAGCGTAGAAGGAAAGAGAGTGTATTGCGAGATTCCTCCTTCCCTTTACAACGAAAAATGGGAGGATATCTCTAACTCCTACTACTGATATAGTTTAGTCTACCCTCTCTTTCGTACTTACTGGACTCGTTTGTTTACAAAACGTTTTTTATAATGTGGAAAGATAAAGACGTTAGCATCAACCGTTCACTTTTCATATTATAAATACACAAATGCATCTCGTAATTTCAACTCAAAGCTATCACAATTTTATATAATCACTACACTAAGATGGTCTTACATCTTACAAATGTTTTGGATAACCCATAAAGATGCTTGCTTGGTTCCACTATTGTTCAATAATGAGTTCTTTTTTTCATTTCAAAAACAGGTGTGGACAAATCATTCCGAATAAATAAATCACTTTAAGCGAACGAGTTATGAATCTTTTGGATGGATAAATTCCCACCAGGACCTTCCTAGCTGCAACCTGCAGCTGTTTTAATGCAGGTAAAAGAAAAATAATAAAAACATACGGCTCTATTATACTTCTCTATTATTCTTAGGAGTTTAAAAATCATAAAAGGTTGAAATCCACAGAGTTCTAAGATTCAGGACATTAAAGAACTTACCTGACACCGTCAGTTTTCCTTTCAAATATCACAATGGATTTTCCTCCCTTTTCTTTCTTCTTCTTGGTTTCCTTACAAGAAACAATCTTAAGAAGTTACGACGGACATATGTAAACCGTATGCCAACAAAACAAAACCCCTCTCAGCCTTTTATTTCACAATCGGTCAACTTCAAACTACCTGTACCAAAGACTGTTTTGCGTAGTATTGTGGATCCCAACCCCTTTTTAAAATTCAGTCCACAATAGTATAATTTGTTTTGTTTTAAATTACACTGAAGGTGAATTTCATCACAATGAAGGGGATTGCATAAACAAGAAAATAACGTGGAAGAACTAAAGAAATAAAGAATTAGGTTTTTAAAAATTTGCAAAACAAGTACAATAAGTACCAAACCTTTTCCAAGATAAAGTATCTAAGAAGAAAATTTTATTATTTTAGGGTTTTCGGAAAATGGCATTCTTTATAAAAATAATAAAAATATAAAAATGCCATTTTTCAAAACTGGTCTTATTTTCAATTTTTTTTTTTTGGTTTCTGTATTCTTCACCTTAGTTGTATCTATATGCAAAATTTGGGGAAGATTGAAGTACGGGAAGTGGTTCAAAATCGGGGTAACGGAAACGTGCGATGAAACTTACAAAGCAAAGTAACATAAGACCAGTAAAAACTACTTGTTTTGTATTATCATTCTCTAAAAATGATTATATTTTTTAGATTCTTTGTACAAAATGTACAGTTTTTTAAAACTTTAAAAAAATTACCAAAAATAAACTACCATTTTTTTGTTGGTATCGAAGAATATTATTTACTTATAAAGTGGCTCAGAATTACAAAATACGTGAATATATTAAATATTATTTCATTTTACGGAAAAAAAAAACTTACAAACCAAATAGTAAGCTAATTACATTTTTTTTAGCATCCCAAGCAATTAATAATTATAATATTTTCCTTATTATAAAATAACTATCACAAAAACATCATATATATATATATATATATATATATATATATATATATATATATATATATATATATATATATATATATATATATGTGTGTGTGTGTGTAATTTATTACAATTGTATTGCCACTATAGTGCAAATTCGACTATTTATAGATTCTCTTCGAGCATTTTGAACGTGCTCAAGGGGAATATTGGCAAAGGCCTGAGTAAGTCTTATAGAGGTTCCTAACTTCAGCTTATCCATGCCAAATATCAGTAGTTCGGCATAAACGTTTTGTTTATTATTCAAATTCAGCGTCACAAGACCAGGAGATCGCAAGCAAAAAATGTATCACTTTTTAAAACGATTTTTTTAGGACTCAAAGGAACCTTAAAACGTGAAAACCATCAAAATAAAATTTTCTTTCTCTCTACATACATACAAACGATGTACATAAAAAATTAAAAAAAAAAGATAGAAATCTGACACAGGACGTACTAATCTTTCCTGTATTAACAGAATTACTTCGTTCAGTGTTGTTTTAAATTAGGATTAATTTTATGCCTAATTTTAAAATTAGGCTGTGTGTGTATTTATAACAGGAAAACCTGCTTAAATTTTAATTATTATTGAACATTCAATAAACTATACAGTAAAAAAAAAAAAAATCAACCCGGCGGAGAAACGAACCACAATCTTCGTCATATTTTGTTTAAAAAAATTACACAAATGACGAGACAGTGGAACAATCCTATGGTTAAAGTTTCCTCCCTAGACTCTTACAATATTCAAATCCTACTTCACTGCTGTCAAGAGAATCTGCCGTTCAGTAGCTGCATATACAATTTAAGACTAACATTAAAAATAATATTAACATGAAGACCACACAGGAAAATCTGATAGTATTGTTATTTACATGAGATATAAAATACAAGAGTTTTTAATACAGAGCTGATAACAAACAATATTTACGGTAAAACGCATTACGCTGTATTTTTTTTTTACAATAAAAAAGCAATTAAAAAAGGTAACGACCAACAAGAAGAAATTAAGCTGAGCAGAACGGAAATAAAAAAAAGGCAATAAAATGTTTTTAAAATGAGAATTCAAGAAGAAATAGAGGATGGTAAAAATTTAAAGGCTTTAACTCTTAAACGAAATCTCCTCCTTTTCAAGGAGGTCCTGTAAAATCCCTTCGTCTCTAATAAATAGGGATCTTCCTTTGGATAAAAAAAAGATTTGGTGGGCTCGTTAAATCCTTTGACAAGATTTGTATCTTTTGACCAAAAGATTTTTACGGTTTTAAATCCGGAAAAAATCTACAGGATGATATAATTTTTTTTCTCTCTCCTCAAGGAGTTTGGTTAAGAAGTTTTTATCCTGATTAATCGTGTAAAAAGGTGTGCACGGCGTGAAGAGGTTTGGAGAGGGAGGATATTCTTTTTTAAAAAAGGATAAAACTCGCAGGACACAAAAATAAAAATAAAAAGGAGCTGGAGACGCCGTAGGAAGGTCCTTGTTGCAATTCAAATGAGCCTTCTAAGGAGCCAAAAAGGATACCTTTCCAAGACAAGAAACCACTATCTTGATCCTGAGACTATGGGGACTTCTTCGTGGCGGTTTAGTCCTATACTAAGTTTACCGGTCGCACATGGGGAAGGAACAAGGATACACAAAACACTCCGATACAAACATGTCCTTTTTTGTATCCTCCTATCTCCTTCCCTCAGCTTTAACCACGCACACATGGAAAATATAAAGGATAGTTTAGGAATATAATCTCGCTTTGAGCATCTTCTGGGAATAGCATGTACATATTACCGAGTACAACAAATACAACGGGTACGTGAAGAGAATCTGGAAAAAACACTCTTTACTCTCAGTTAATAAAAACGAATACATTTTCAATGCTTACTCTGAAAAAGCATAATGTTTTCTTATACTAGATAGCGAATCAAAAAGGATTCTTAGGGAATCGAGAGAGCGTTAAAGCTTGCGTCCACGTTTTAAAGATGGCAGATATAAACGCAGCGACATACAGATGCAAAAGATAAACTTTTATTTATTAACATATAAAATTTAATCTTTACTTATACGTTAAGATGTCAACCCCAACAGAAGCCAAAGGTCAACTACCGCCAAGCCACCACTTACTGGGAATTTACAAATCCAAGTGACTGCGGAACATTGAAGACGTATAACTACCCTACACCAAGAAAAAAACCTACATTAACACTAGCAACAGTTCTACATTATAGAAGTGAATCGAATTGTATTTGTATTGCTATTATTTTGTTTATTTGTTAAATATAACGTTAGTTTGAAATAAATTGAGTTGCTTACATCAAGCCTACTTAAAAGAGAAACATATAAAAATAGACTGCCAATTGGTGTGGCACGTAGCTTCCTCGCATCCTATCCACGTTCTTTATTGGTTTTATACTATTCTTACAAGTCATTATTGTCTAATTTGTTTACTTGTTTTCCCGTTTTTTAATCTGTCAAAATTGTTTTAATTTTTTACATGAATTAAACTATCAATTTAGCAAAAATTAAAGAGCACAGACGGTTTAAATTAATCTTGGGATATCTGCGGGTTACTTTTGATAAACTGTAAAAGTTTCATACAAATCAGATAAGTACGTTTGAAGCTATAGGTGTAAATAGATGTATGTTTGTGCGCATGTGGAAGAGAAACAAATAAGCGCAGAAGGTTGAAACTTATATGGGACCAACAATGGGCTAATTATGACCTACCATCTAAATTTCATTAAAATCGGACGTGTAGTTTTTATGATATGTTGGTTCGCAAAAATCGAACGACAAACCGACAGACAGACACGGAACGAAAAATGTTCCCTGATGTCTGAAACGGATTTCTGTTTTGGAATTTTTGAAAAAATTAAAACGAAAAACCCAAAATATTTTCGTTCTTCGAAACGATCACATAGCTTCCGTTACCTTCGGTAAGCTGCTCGGAAGCAAAAAAAAAAAAACAAAAAAAATAAAATAAAAAACAGAAAACTATAACTAGCTGAGAATAATAATGTTTACACATATTTACATTAATTAAATTTAATGTAAATATTATTTAAACATATATTACATATATACATACAAATATGTAATATTCATACATAACATGTATGCAACTGCCGAACATTTAAACTGATATTATCGTACCTAACGTCAGTTAGGTCTAGTCACGTAGCTATTCTATACAATAGAATAGCATTTTAGTTGCTACTAGCCTTTACCCCACGCACCCGTTCATTTACTTAAAGATATAGGATTGTATAAAAGAAAGGTAGCACACATACGGAAGAGTTAGGAAATGAGCGAAGAGAGTTGGAATTAATATGGAACCAACGGTGGGACGAATAGTTTTTAAGATTTGATGGTTCACAAATGTGTTGACGGACAGACAGACGCGAAACCAAAAATACTCCATGATGTCTGAAACGGATTTTTGTTCAAAAACGTTTGAATTCGGAGAAAAAATCAAATCTTCAGAATGATCACAATCACAATGCTTCCGTTACCTTCGGTAAGGTCGAAAACAACTAGAAAACAGCAGTACTTTCACGTTCAGCGGGCACGGTATCTTTCTAATTTCTTATTAAAGAGTCCATGTGACGTTTAGTTACTTTAATACAGATAGCATGATATGCAAACCAGTAACCCTAAAACAAATTCATATCCGTCACTCCAGTTCCGTCCGCTTTCTTAGATTAAACCACACAACTGTTTGACCAAGGCACTCAGAACTTAACCCGTAACTGGTGAGGTGCTTTTTATGTTACTTAACTGGTGAGGTTGGGTTACAGATACCCAGAACTTTTCCCCCCTCTCAGCAAATTTACTAGTTGGGATAAATAACAAATAGCTGCATACTCTTCTCTACAATTGATAATTAAAATTAACTTTTATTTATAATATAAAACAATTCCTTAGACATAAAAACTAAATGGGGCCAACAAATAAGAAAAGTAAAAAAAATATAATAAAAGTACGATACAAATTTTGTGTATTGTTTAATTTAAATAATTTGAATATTTTAATTAAAATTTTGAGAAAATATTATTATATTTATGAAATTTAATGTAAATACTAGTAAAAAAATTAAAAATTAAATGGTTATTTTATAAAAACATTTTTTACTATACAAATTACATAGTAAACAAAGAGTTACTTAACTGGTGAGGTTGGGTTAGGAATACCCTGAATTTCTGGATATTGCCCAAAAAACAAAACAACTCACGTTTAGCGCAACCTAAGATCTTCAAACCAACAGACAATAAACTGATTTGAAGGTACACGAGAGGACACTTGCCCCACCCTAGTCCTCTAGTGGTAATTTATCAACAAAGTATTGCATGGGTATCTGTCACCCAACCTCACCAGTTACGGGTTAAATGACAAAACTGCAACCGTATTAAACTCTGGGGTTGCAGCAAGCGTTCCAACTCCTATCGTATCCAGTACCTACAGTCCAAAATCTTAAGAAGAATAGTCCACGACCCTTCTATTTTTCTAACTTCACTCTTCACAGCGAACTTAAAGTCCCCTTCGTACATGTAAGTCATATCCCGATGCAAGTCCTTCCATGATTCAAAATCCCAACATTACAATTCTTTAATCCACAACTTATCATTACCATTTATCCATGGAAATCCTCCAGGACGTCTAAAGAGACAGCGATCACGTGACTTATCGAGTAAAGCTTGATTACTTTAAATTAATTTAATATAGGAAGCCAGTATCCGTGAGACAATTCCTTACTTAATGTCCATCAATCCATTGTCAATACTATGAATAAAGAAATTGTTTCATCCCGGTTTAGGAAAAAATCTACAGTGACAATCTAGAGATAGTCAAGTTTATAAGTTCAATACAATAAATATAAAATGATTTCACACATACCAACAGAATAAAAGAAACGTATAAAATTCTTCGATCTCACTCACTGTAATCACGTTCTGATACTTTCTCCGAAAAAAATAAAAATATATATAATTTTTTTTTCGAATTCAGACTTGAGGAGTCCTGAAGGATCAAAGATCTTTAAGAGAAGGGTCATAGCAGGGAGGTATATAATTTTTTGTACAGGAGAAGAATAGATCGGGAGATGCGGAGCTAATGCCGATCTTCATGGACGCGTACCCATCCAGCCGCCTCCATACAAACTTCTTTCCACAAAGGAGAAATAACTTAACGTGAAAAAAAATTCTTTGGGTGGAAACCACAAAAGTACAAAAGAGGTAAGAAAGGATCTTAACACCTTAAGACCAAACTAAACTATATAACAAAAAAATATATCCTTTATAACATAAAGAAAAAAAAGGTTAATATAAAATTCTGACACAAAAGGAGTTTCCAACGACTAAAATCTTCCCAAGAAATAGAAAAAATAATTTACTGAAAAAGACATAGACCATGAAATAAACAGGTTCAATAGATAAAAAAGAAATAAAATAATAATATAAATAGTAATAATAATAACAGGAAGCAATATGTTATATTAATAAAGTTTAAATTAATAGCAATCCATACCTAAAGATTCTTATCCTTAATATAACAATAAAGAGAACAAGATAAATAAATATCTCACCGCCGCGAATCGAAACACATTTGTATTTTATTTACTCCTCATGTGATAATTACACGCGTTAATGCAGGGATCCATAGTTCGAAAACCGATGTCAGATGGAAGATAGGTTTATTTATTTTGAGTGAATATTGTGTTTGATTGTAATAAATATTGTTATGCTAAATTGTACACTATTTTTTTGGAAATTAAATAAAAGCATGTAATTAATTAATTAATAATTGATTACAGTATTGTCAAAAGAAATACTAAATCTGAGTAAGTTTCAGCTTTCTAGGTTGTTGGGAAGTGGTTAACAATTATTATAGATTACAAGATTTGGAGAAAAGTGAAGTTAAATTAAAACCAACACTCGAGAGAAATATTTACGCACGAGCCGCAGGCGAGGGCGGAAAGAGAGTGCAGCAAAGACACTTTAGGCTCAAGTTGCACATTAATTTTTTCCTACAGTTAGTTTTTAATTTGTAAATGAAATATAAAATAATAGAGTGTTCATCAACATGTAAAAGGTTTTACAATATCAACTAAACCAGCTGTTCTGTTTATGGCCAGTGTTGCCTTTTTTTCGCCTGATTCAGCAAACCTGACCAAGCGCTGATATTATTTTTCATCATAACAGTTACTCATCACTCATCACAATTGATTCTTTTTTTTAGATTGTCTATCTTTATTTTTTTATATTTTTATATTTTAACATTTTTATATTTGATATATAGTGTTTAAATCATGTAGTTAAGTTAGTTGCAAAATAATTATTAGTTGTCATTGATATTATTATTATAATTTGGATTATTTAATCTTTGTTTAGATTTAAGTTCTTTTTTTTCGTAAGTTGGAACACTGGAGTGCGGTAAAATAAAACCATGCAGTAAAGTAGTAGGTGCAGGAATGGCTGTTTTGCGTACTATTTTGAGTGCGATATCAACCACTTTATCGATCAACTGTAGGAAAAAATGTTTTATATTGTCAAATTGTAAATTAATGGTCAAAACAATAAAATATAAATTAAAAAATATGTGTGAGGCTCTCACGCATTAGAAGTGAAACTTAAGTTCTAGAATCCATTGCTCTCTTTCATTTTTGGACGAATTTATTATTTCAGGATTAAAAATGGTTATAGGAAATTAAACTGAAAAAAAAAAAAAAAAATGAAAACAATGTTTATATATATATATATATATTATCATTTTTATAAAATCGAGTACTGTCCCGACAACGCCGACGCACCTCAAAATGATTTTTTATTGCTACGATAGGCAACCACATTTATTCCAATAAAAATAAATGTTTGTTTTGATTTGCTGGTCTTTAAATAGATATTAACGACTTCCGTTTCACAACTTCCGTTATACTACTTCCGTTTCATTACTTCAAATTCACTCTACCGCCGCTAAAGAAGTTTCACTTAAAAAAATGAAATCAATGATTATATATATATATATATATTCATTTATATGATCGAGTAGTGTCCCTATGACGCCAACGCACCTCGAAATGATTTGTTATTGCTACACTAAGGCAACCTCATTTATTCCAATAAAAATAAATGTTTGTTTTAATTTGCTGGTCTTTAAATAGATATAATAACTTATTTAAATTAATTTACTTAGTTTTTACATTTTTTTCTAAGTACAATTAAACCCGTTGCCAAGGGCCTAATCTAATTATAATCGATCTAATATTTACGCTTATATACCAATTTTGTGTTCTCTCTCACTGTTAAGGTATGTGGACTAATGGCTAGCTCATTGGCTTCATAATCAACATGTCGGTGGTTCGCA
Organism: Gerris lacustris; assembly: GCA_951217055.1. Lineage (NCBI taxonomy): Eukaryota > Metazoa > Arthropoda > Insecta > Hemiptera > Gerridae > Gerris > Gerris lacustris. The sequence goes on along the minus strand of OX578281.1, from coordinate 29,657,167 downwards.
ACTCGCCTGGGTGAAAGATTTTTGACAGATAAATCAACTGCCGGCCTCAGAAGACAGTTGATATCTTTCACCAGGATGAGTCTCTAACACAACTTCCGTTTCATTACTTCCATCACACAAATTTCATTACAATTAATCTGTAAAAATGTTACACTTGGACGAGTCTCGAATGGCAAACTTCATTATACGATGTCACTATATGAAAAAAATCACTCTACCGCCGCCAAAGAAGTATCACTTCAAAAATAAAATTACAGGAAAAAAGGTCACTACTCATATCCACACACCAAATTCCTGATTTACAATTTTATTCTGTCAAGTCAATATACATTAAAAATTTTGCAATGATTTTTGAAAATGAATAAATTAAATGCATGTTGCACTAGGACATATTATATAGCTACTCATCCTATCCCCACGAGAAGATAATAGGAATCATATTATTATCATTTTTTTATTTAAAAGTGTAAATATGGCAAATTACATTATTATTATTATCTCATTGGGACACTAAGCACAAAATATGCCATTAAGGGACAAGTGATTATACCTAGACATAATAAAAACTTGATCGTACCTTAAAGTAGAAAGAGATATGAAAAGCGCATTAGATCACTCACCTACAACAAAAAAACAAAAATCTAAATTACAATCAAAGTAAAATTAATAAATTTAAAAAAAAGTAAAACCAGAACTTTACCAAATTAACAAATCAGTCCAAGACGACTCATACTTACTTTCTCATATACGAGTACATATTTACTTGGTCCAGTGTTTTCCATTTATTAGTTGTTTTGAGATTCGTAGTTACATTTAATTATTATTAAATATTTTATCATAATTTGCCATAAAAATAACTTCTCCCAAGCGGGTAATCGTACATGGCCTCTCACCGTTCACGATTAAAGCTATTCTTCTCTTTCTTTATAAATCGCATGCTTACTGTATTGAAATCTATACCGTCTGTAGTGGCTGGCAATTTTTATTTGTTCGTTTATAGGCTCCGTAGGCAAGAGAAGGCCCTTAAACATTCCTGCGCTTTAATTGTAAATGGTTAAAAAAAATGGCTGCCATTTTGACATAGCTGAGCCGATTATGCTTGTTAATGAACCCGTCGTATTTATTATAAATTTATTTATAAATTATTTATTTTAAATTTATTTATACATTGAAAATAAATTTATTTATTTATTTAAGTTTTGAAATGTGTACCTTCACCAGTAGCTTAATAATTCTTTTGTTAAATCATATGCTTACTAAATTGAAATACCTTCACTGGTAGCTTAATCATTTTTTAAGTGTTAGTTGCGTCTAAATTTGATTATGTCTATTTGGTTAAAAAAATGGCCGCCATTTTGATATAGCTGAGCCGATTATGCTTGTTAATGAACCCGTCGTACTTATTATAAATTTACAATTTATTTATACATTGAAAATAAATTATTTATTTATTTAAGTTTTGAAATGTGTACCTTCACCAGTAGCTTAATAATTCTTTTGTTAAATCATATGGTCACTAAATTGAAATGTACACCTTCACTGGTAGCTTAATAATTTTTTAAGTGTTAGTTGCGTCTGAATTTGATTATGTCTAGTACTGCGTTTTTAAGTATTTGGTTTTAAGTAAAAACCAAAAGGTCAGGATTGTAGCTGTGAGTAATTTGACTGAAAGCTCAGAATAAGATTTATATATATATATATATATATATATATATATATATATATATATATATATATATATATATATATATATATATATATATATAGCAATGGTGCATATTGTAATTGTACAAGGTTGGCTTGAAGAGTTGACATTGAACGATTAGTTGAATCCAAAAATAAAAAGTCAGTATAATATAAAAAGTTCTTTTTTTTAAAAAAAGTCAAAAGAATTAAAAACACGAACATCAAAAGACCAACGACAGAACGCCTAGGGTTACCAATAAGAGTATTATTCTTAAAGAACCAACGAACAAAAGAAAAGACCCAGAGAATAGACAGGTAAAGACGACGGGTAAAAAATTGATAACCATCTTTTAACGCCTCAAAGACAAAAAAAGGGGTAAAATTTAACACTTTGAAGACTTGAAAATAAAGAATAAAAAAATACAACAGGACAAGATGGCTTATCTTATAAGGAACGTCGCTACGCGGTGACGCCCAACTTGTTTTCTTATTTTATAATAAAAAGACTTGTTCGTCGCGTTTCAAAGTAAAGCAAAAAAGAATATATATATATTATATTCTCTCACGACATACTTGGAAACGAGACTTCATATAGAAAGGGTTGGCAAGTTTTTCACTAAGCAAATAAGGAGTTGATGAAATCGGAGGACATATATCAAAGGTCGGCAGGACGTCCTCAGGTAACACAGGGAGAGGCTACTTGTAAAACAAGGTGTCAACGGCGCACAGGATCACAAGGCGGGAAAAAAGGACATCGGTGTCTAAGGTGGAGACGGAACAAGAGAACCGACTGCCAATTAGCTGCGACTACACCGAGACCGGGTACAAGATTCCGGCTACTCCAACAAGCTTCGCTTTAATTTTGAACTTAGATAGCCGTCGAGAGCTACAAGAAAACGGAAGGAATGCCACAAAAAGAACTCGCCCTAACAAGGTTGAACAATCGGTGCGAACGAAAAGGTCAGTGATAATAATATCTCATGGCTGGGTTTTTTTGAAGTACCCGACAGAACCTCACGATACATTATAATATCTTAGAAAACCCTTATTTACACCTATGTTCTTGAATCGACAGCGCGGGAACGAATCGTGAAAAGAGTTTATTGCAATCCTCAAGTTCAATTTTGGTTAAGCAGCGATTGAGATCTTACAGAATCATTAGGTTAGTTAGAACTTAGCAACACTGAGTAGTCTGTCAATTAGTGTGGCACATAGTTTTCTAGGGTCCTATAACGATAATGATGTTTTGCTTTGAAGACCTATTATTGTCTAATTTATTTAATTTTTCATCCATTTTTTGAAATATACATATTAATTAAAACTACATAAGGATTAAAATTATAAATTTAACAATATTTCAATACTTCAAAGATGTAGGTGTTAATATTTAAAATACACCCTGATTTCTAAAACGGATTTCTGCCATAGAAGAATTGTTATATTCGTTCTTCAAATACGAAAAATATTCGTTCTTCAGAATAATCACAATGCTTCCTTACCTTTAGTAAACTGGGAAGCAAAAAAAGAACAGATTATTACCATTTTCTTTTATTCATCGCCCGTATTTGGCCACGTAGCCATTATGCTTCTGACATTTTTTTTTTAACAAACATCAAATATCACTGATATCACTTATCTATGATAATAGCTGGTGAAGCCGAGAAGGTAGCTTAAATAGTGTTGGCAGGATCCAATGTGTGTGAAAAAAATCTTCTCCTCTCTCAAGTAGTATCACAGAAAAAATGACTCTCTGGGGGATTGTCAAGGTACATAACTGTCCTAGGTGAGGGAACCTCCTCTGCTCTTAAACCAGACATTCCACATCTCCTATCAAAATAGCTGCCTTCAATATTACTGATAGTCGTGCTGCGCCACTCTAAATATTGAAAATGTGAGTTGTCAAAGCACGTTTATTTAATTTAATCTTGACGGAATCCCAAACATGAAGCCACCTCCCTACTGGAGAATTGAACACCTCATTATTTCCATTACTTAAATAGAAATTCGTTATCAAAGTGAATCCGTTCTAATTCGAGACCTTATAATCTGAGTAATCTCATAGGCTATTAGCTGACCATAATGACGAATCTATCAGCGAGGGATATAAACATACCTAATTCAAAATGTACTAATTTATTAATTCCACAAGCACAACAGATTCAATTCGTTTGAATGTCAGTATAAAAAAGAAAGAAAAAAATCACAGCTCTCATCTCGTATGTAATCTTTCGAGCGGAAGGAGAAATAGTTTTTAGTAGGAGGGGTTTTGCGATCTCACTATGTAACATTTCTTAACCGGATCTCTGAATGATACTTGAATGATACAGTGAGAGTTAAAAAAATGGGAAGGGGGGGGGGGATGAGATGGACGACATTAATTCTGTCGGCAGACTGGGGGGTACTGAGAACAGAAGCCGACTAGTCGATGCTAATCAAGACTGGGAGCCAGACCAAACCATATGTGCAAGGATTAATCAAACAGAGCAACAGATCTCGGCCTAGAGGCACAACTGTTCTAACTCAGCCAGCTACTGGTGAGTCCTTTCTCGACATGACGGGGTCAATGAAATCCCAACATAATCGGACAAAGTTAAACGTCATTATTTCCTCCACTAATCTCCAAATTAGGATTACACAGACTAATGGTACTTTAATTACTCGACCATCCAACTACAACGCATGGATTAACAACAAATTAAAAGAAAGAAGAATGTAATCACATTATAATAAAAGGGTATGTTCAGAGAAAATATTCATTAGTTATCATTTCTATTTATTTAAGATTTGTTACTTTAAGGGACTTTAATACTTATTATAAATCACGAGAATAACGCAAGTTAAACATCTGGCTGGTGTCCAAGTGGCAAGGAGAACCACTCACTACAATAATATAGATAGCCCATGTGATCCGGTTTATAAACTCATCGCTTAGACGACTAGGGGAAAACTTAGCAATGCCTCCGCTACTTTACGTTTATACCCGAATTCCTTCCCTTATCCAACAAGTAGCGAATTCCATTTCAATTAACAAACATTTTATTTAGATGCAATAATAATGTATTGCACATCCTACATATAAACTGACAAACCCACATATTTACTAACAAACCTACAAATATACTGAAAAACCTACATTATATATACTCTCTAACCTACATAATATAGAGCTAAAATTAAATTCTCAATGGACCTCAACCTGTAAGTTTAAGTCCATCAAAACCCAAAAATCGGCTAAACAATACTTAATCTTACGAATAATATGAGTAAGTAAAAAGGGAGTTGATATTTAATTTGATGGATCTGGCCGTATTATGCAATTGCAATGATCTGGAAATATTTAGTTTGTCTAACATTTCATTCCATTAAATATACCTTTAGGTTTCAGCTTGCATAATTGAAAGTAATCTACTTACATTTTGTACTTATTTATTTAAAATATTAACGATATTCAAAATCGGTAAAATAAAACTTCGTAACTGAGATTAGAAGCTTTTAATTTTCATTCAATTAAGGTATCCAAAAACATTTTAAGGGTCCGTAGGCAAAACCAATATATTTTTTATATTTTCATAAAACAATGTTTCTAAAAGGTTTGAGTAAAATAGTAAATAAGTCCACACATAAAATATTTTTAATTTTATTTATTTGTTAATTTTTATATATGTATATTATAAGTAATCATTTTTTATATATATAAAAAATTACTGTACCTAACAACAAAATATTTTTTTTACAGGTTTGAAGAAGTCCAAATTTAGAGATGAAATATGACCTTTTTTAAAAAAAGTGTTTTTATTTAAAACCCCTGAAGACCCAAGTTTTTATAAAAGAAATTTACTAAATATAATATTATTTATATAATAATAATAATCAACATCATCATAATTATAACCAAAAAATTATAAAGTAGCTTTTGTATGTGCCAAGTTTCAGCACCATTGGATACCTGGAAGAGAGTTAATTTGCCCTCCAAAGATTTTGACGCTAGCCAGCCACACACAAACAAGTAAAAATGAAACTAATAAAAAAGATTTAAAAAGATTAAATTTAGGAAAGCCGTGTTGAACGAAGCAAATGTGACGATAAAAAATTAAAGTTTTATGTAAAAACGGTCTTAAGTCTAAATTTAAATTATGCATTTGCCATACTTCAAATTCAACCCACTATCATAATACAGTTAAAACCACACGCTAGTTCATCTCTAGCATATTCTTCTCTGGACTCAACTAGGTTTTATGTAAGAGGTAAATTTAGCTGATCAAGACACCAGAAATAAATTTGAATTACTTCAGATAAGACTCAGAGTGCTATAGATAACTACTCGTATGTGATTATAATTGATCAGTTAATCGTAAATAAAAGAATGTTTCGTCTTCAACAAAGGCTATTGAAAAATTTCTTCACTAAAATATACAACCAATTTTCTCCATTACCCCTTAAACTACTGTGCAAAACTTAACAAACATAAAATGTTTGTGAACAGCCATTAGAGTAATATTTAATTAAGTTATTAATTTAAGAACCTGCTTAAATAACCATATTTATATTCTATTCTCCTGAACATTCTTCAATTTCGGAAGTGGATTTATCAGCGTTCACTCTCAGACCTGGCACACGCGCTGGTTAGAACATAGATATAATATCTATTCCTAATAAACTATTCCCTAAATTTATAATATTGAAACATTTGAAACCAAGACTAATCTTTGTACACACCAAGCAAATCTTATTTATGATTTATGACATTAGTAATCACAAACGAAGGTAATACATTAAGAGTAGCATGTGACAAATAGCTATACAGACGGACAATCCATTTATCCAGATATAAATTTTTTATTTTATTTCATGTAAGCATTAACCATAAATAATAAACGCGGAATGAGTTATGAAGATAAATTATGCAGACTTCTTTAAAAGGTACAAACTAATACTTTAGTATATTTTCTTCAAGGCTTCTGAGCTGGTTGTAAAAACTCAATGATAGGATGATATATTTACAAATTATCACCAATAGATCATTAGCTGTTTTCAATAAGCATAAGCAGTCTAATATTCAACTTTATTTTTGTGTGTTAAGTGTAACGTTTAAAAATAGCAAAAAAAAGGAAAAAGAATAAAAAAAAGAGAAAAAAAGAGAAACACCTTTTTTAAAATAGTATATTATGTTACAAGGCTGTGAAGTGAGTTTTTTCTTTACCGCGGCAATTACATTTACTGTCGAGCGAAGCGAGACAGTAAATATTGCCAAGGTAAAGAAAAAACACTTCACAGTCGCGTAGCATATGCTATTTTTTCCGAGGTAGCAGACAATGAAAAAACATTAAATATTAATCACTAATCAATATATAATAATAACAAATATTAGTACATACTTAAGACTTAAAAAAAGAAACCTTAAAATGAGGTTACACTATAAGAAAAGATAAATAAAACGCATTGACATCTAGCGGATTTTTATCGTACTAGAAGCATTTCTACAAAGACTGCAGCACTACTAACGGAAGTTTTGACAACTACCCGCCGTAAAGAAAAAATCTTTTAGTGCCTAGGACGTAAAAGATTTTTCTTTACAGCTAGGAGTAATGAAAAGATTTTTTAAGTCCACGTAATGAAAAAATGGATTTTAGCTATGTTTTTTAGGCTCTAAAGCTACTATTTCACAGCCTACCACGGAAAAAATAAATTATGCAAGGAACATAAATAGATATATAGATATTATCAGCACTAAAAATTATAATAGACTGCTAATTAGTGTGGCACGTAGCTTCCTCGCGTCCTATTTCGTATACTTTATTGATTTTATGCTTTTACAACCTATTATTGTCAAATTTATTTAATTTTTTTAAATCTATCAAAATTGTTTTGATTTTTTTTCGAGCTTACAGAAGGTAACGAAAGCAATGTGATCGTTTAGGTTTAGAAGAACTAAAATATTTTATGTCTCCGATTTCAAAAATTACAAAACAGAAATCCATTTCAGGTATCAGGGAACATTTTTGGTTCCGTGTCTGTCAGTCACTTAATTTTTGCGATCCAACATATCTTAAAAACTACACGTCCGATTTTAATGAAATTTGTATGTTAGGTCATAATTAGCCTATTATTGGTCGCATATAAGTTTCAACCTTCTGCCCCAATTTTGTTTCTTCTCAACATGCGCACAAACATTCATTTATTTGCACCTATATCTTCATAAGTACTCTTCTGAAATTCTCTGATGAAATTTGGATGGGTTGTCGAAAGTAGACCACATATAGCGCCACATTAATTTTTACAGTCTGCGCACCTTAACTTTTGCTTAATTGATACTTTAATTCATGTAAAAAAATCAATGCCAATTGGTATGGCACATAGCTTCCTCGCATCTTATCACGTACTTTATTGATTTTATGCATTTACAAGCCATTATTGTCTAATTTGTTTAATTCCTCCCCCCCCCGTCTTTTTAATCTAAACACAGATTGACAATTGTTACTATTGAAACAGGCATTAAAATTTGAACTTGATACAAGAAGTTATTATTGACAAGTGATAAGATATATATATATATATATATATATATATATATATATATATATATATATATATATATATATATATATATATATATATATATATATATATATATATATATATATATATTAACAGTTAAAAGTAAGATCAGGCGGTAACGGTTAGGAGAGTCTGTAGTTGTATGGGATAGTGCAGGAAGGCACTTATATCCTTACACCAATTCCACTCATCGCCTTCAACTATCACACTCAACGTTTAAATATTTATTGCAATACACTCGCTTTAATAATAGAGCCACGCGATGTCTATTTATTTTTATTTCACAAAAAATGTCAAACTTTACAATTTAGTCGATATTTGGAATTTCCTATGTTCCTAAAAATGCTGCAATGCCCCCTCGAGTTCTACCTCCGCCTCCTCCAATCTTCAGACCTTCATGACACCACTCTTCTTGCCTCTATGCTCCGTGAGCCACTCTCACGACACCATTTCCGTATTCTACCACACCATACCGTTTTCCAAACATTTTAAGTTTTAACAGTAATAGTCCAGGAGATAGCGTGCAAAAAAGTGTCTGACTAACATCAAGCTAGAATTTTGTATACAAGTCAATCTTTTAGCGCCTTTTAAGAATATGTGGTCGGCTAAGTTCGTCTGCGGGACATAGCTTGGCAATAGGCGTTTGAAAGAAACAAACCGGTGGAGAGCGGCCATGTCTCACCAATTATGGTGGACAATGTGATTTTTATGATCCTGATTATAGAATTAGTTAGTACACCAAAAATCAAGTCGATGTTATTTTCACACTTGATAGGTTAGTTATTTAAATATTACTAAACATCAACGTGGTCACCTGGCAACGGACAAACTAACATCAACTTGATTTTCGGTCCACTAACTAATTCTGTACTCAGCATGAAAATCACATTGTCCACCAAAAAGGGTGGAACTTGGCCGCTCTCCACCTGTTTGTTTTTTTCAAACGCCTATTGGCAAGCTATGTCCCGCAGACGAACTTAGCCGACCACATATTCTTAAAAGGCGCTAAAAGATTGTCTTGTATACAAAATCCTAGCTTCTAGCTTGATGTTAGTCAGACACTTTTTTGGACACTATCTCCTGGACTATAAACTAGTTTTTTTAAAAACTAAGCCTGGTTTTACCTACTTTTTTTTATTTCAGTGTACTTTTCAATAATACACAAAATCTTTTTAGGAAACAGGTATATTTGACACAAGGTAGTCCCAAATGCTTTTGATACAAAGCAATGCAATTATTATATAATGTTAATCAGTATATAATAAGTTTATCAGTGAGCGTATGCAACAGAACAAAATAAACAAACCTTTAATCTTAAATATATCTATTTAAATGCAAACGAACAAACCATCAAAGAACGCTTAAATACAATTATACATTAAGACAAAGTTATCTGTAGTTGTGCATTTCTTTTCTTTCTTTGTTTCTTCATAAACTAACCAATCATAGAAGAAGAGGTTTGCATGACCATTTCTAAAATTCCATTGTGTCACTTGGAATACTCAGTTCTATAAAACCTTCAATTACTTTAAAGACGAATATGTTCGCCAATGCACGATCTCGGTCCGTCAAACAATAGTCCAACAAAGAGATATAGTCAACCAATGAAAATAAAATAAATATCTTAATACCTACACCATCGAAAAAAAACACGATTTTATACGTTCTAAACTGTTGTTCTTACAATATCGTCGTAAACCATTATAACGAAACTAATTAGAGTCCGAAGGCGTTATTACAAAGTTAGATTTACCGACTGACTAATATAGCTATCACGAGGCGTGTCTACAAAGCTGTTTCACTTCTCTTTGTATATTGAAGCTGCGTGTTTTGAATTTAAAATTAGTTCAAGTGCAAAAATCTGAAATTAATGTTTTAAGAGACAATGTAAAGGTAAATAGTCTATAAATGATGGTAGTTACAGACGGCAAACAAAGCTATTATCATTGCAGGTAGCATTTAGAATAGAAACGCAAACATTGTTACTTGTATAAATTTAATAAATGTGTTTCAATCGTTTTGTTTTAGTCACGGTACGATTGAGAGAAAATGTTGTGTAATTAAATCAAATACATCAACCGTCCGCTTTTGTATTCATCAAACTGGCAAATAGGGATAACTTTATGAATATCTTGCAACATTTTGTTGTCAAAGACTGGTGAAAAAAAAAAAAAATGTTATAATCTAAAGGTCCGCGGTTCATATCTCGGAAGAGGAGTGGATTATTCTTTGTTATTTCTTCCATCTATATAATTATAAATTAATTTAAAATTGGTTTCAATAAGACGTCAAATTCTTTAGAACAAGTATAGTTAAATTTGTTAATGGAGTTAATACTGAATTAAAATAACCAAATTAAATTTAAAATAATAATGATTAATCAGATTTGATAGGACGTAAAGGTATATACTAGGGAAGTCTCTCCCTAGCATTCAACAGGAAACTATACCTTTCGATAAGATAAATAATTCCTTCATATTTCAACTTAATATCAGCCGCCATTTTTGGTAAGGAAAAGTTTAACCCATTGAGCAAGTTCAAATACATTCAGACCATATATATTAACACAGCACCTTTATATTCTCTCCAAATTGATATAAAATTAAATTAAACTCGGCTCTGAAAGTTTTTAATTTCTTTATAGGTCGGCCTATTGACGGTACCCTCCTCCAGACCAATGAACTTTGATAACACTGCGCATGCGTATATCCGAGTCAAATTAATAAATTGAACTTGCTATATTCAATGTTGGATTGGATTGTTTTCTATCCTGACTTATTTCTTGTTATTTTATTTCCTCTTCATCTTCTTAAATAGTCTTTATAGTCCATGTTTTAATTTAGTTTTTCCAATTAATATTAAGCACCCTTTAAGGAATATTTCTACTAATTATAAGACTTATAAAAACAAAATCTAATTAGTTGCTGGTGCTGGTGTTGCAAAAGTTGTTAAACCTTTTTTATTATTAATCCCTCGTTCTACTTCGGTATTAATAAGTATCTAGGTACCTGTGAAATTAGTCGTTATGTATCGCGTTTCAAGCCACTTTTTTCAAACCTCCCACTAATTATATTGAATAACTTTCATGGGTTTGTTTCGTACTATTACGGCGTCGGTGAATTAACCTACCGTGAAATTATTAACCTGGCTTGCACTGCTTTAACTACCACTTAACTCGTGCTTACGCTTTTATTTTTATTTTTTTTTTTTTTTAGTAAAATAATAATAATTTAATTCTTGTAATAATGAGGATGCATAGTTGCAGACAGTTTTAATGGGATAAAAATTTAAATATGTTTCTTTCTTGTTTTTAAAGGTAATAATTTTAACAAAAAATCTTATTATTCAGAAAATTGAAATTGATAATAATCTAAAGCCTAGAGATTCGAATTACAATTAAACGGTAAAAACAGTGATTCCTTTTTAAAATTTGGCTTTCATAGTCAAAATGCCCAGAAAAATGTATCTCTAAAAGGGACCATGAAGGCACAAAAGGGATAAGAGAATCCATACAAACATTTCAGCTACCTAGTTATCACCGTGATAGTGTGATAGATACAAGATTAAATGGTATTTGGCTATAATTTTTTTTTTTCACAAAATCACTACCAATTAAACCGCTGCAAGGCGACTTTCTTTTGCAAGAATGGGTTGTTCCCCAACTTGGAGTTGAATCATTTTAGCGTTTAATTGGTAGCGTCAACTTTTCTTAACTTTCATAGCGATTTGTGGCCTCAAAGTTTTTCAAAATTATTTAAAACATCTAGTTGTTTTTTTACTTTCTCATATAAAGAGAAAGTATTGTGATGGCGCGATTATTCGATTTAGATGGATTTACACGTATTGAGGTCCCCTGAGTTCAAAAAAGTGGTTTTTAAAAAATGTCTGTCCGTCGTCTGTCGTCTGTCGTCTGTGCAGACGCCTGGAGCCTAAACTACTGGGCCGATTTTGTCGAAATTTGGCATACATGTTCAGAAAAATCATACCCCGAGGCGAAATCGAGAAATGAATTTTAGCTCTAAATTTGGGGGCGCTACCCCCCAAAAACTCAGAAAAAAACATGAAAAAAAATTCTAAAATGTAGTCCATTTGAATACGAATCCAACGATATAAGCCGTTTTCCCGGGAAAAATCTAGTTCCTGAGAAATTAGCTAAAAACGCGGACGGAGAGAGCCCGGGTTCGATTCCCCACCCAGGAGAAGTTATTTTTATAATAAATTTTGATGAAAAGTTCAATAATATTTAAATGTACATTTGAAAACTAATAAATGGAAACACTGGGCTAAGTAATTATAAACTCGTATATGAGAAAGTTTTTTCTGAGTTGTCTCGGACCGATTTTTTTTTCAAACAGCTCTGTCACATTAAATAGGCAAAAAGACAACTAGTACATACAACATTCTTTAGGAATTTTCCTGATCTTTCCAACGATTGGTTATTCATTGTTCCAGTTTTAATATTTTTTGAGTTATTATAAATTTTTAAGGTCTAGTTAAATTAATTTTAACAAAGACAATTTTTGCCTATAGCTCTTACACCGTTGAAAATTGGACTAAAGCCCATAAGAGTCTTTTTGCTCCAAATAAACTGTAGAAACACCCTTGTCAATATTGTGATATGATATTGATACATCATTCAAATTGATACAGATTTGAGTAAGTTAAGTCATTTTAGTTATTTTAAATTCACTCTTGTGACTTCAATTCAATATTTATTCCATTAACATTTTAACTTAACTTACACATAAGAATTTAGCATCCTTTTCGAACCAATTTTTAAATTAAATTAGAATTATAGAGCTACATCAAATAGATGATAAAAATAGACTCCACTGCCAAGATTTGAACCACAGATCTTATACCAGTTGATATATCGTATCGTATCTTACTTAATAGGAACACATTTTATTAACAAGCATCCATTAATTCATTTATTGAGAATATCAAGTTTGACACAAATATATATATTGTACAAATATATACATTGTAAACAAATAAAATATATGTCAGATCTCCCCCCCCCCCCCCAAGTATGTAGGTCTCATCTGATCTACATGTCTCCTATACAATTCCCCATTATCTAACTTTACTTTATAAATTACCGAACCTTCTTTTCCTACTACTACTCCATACGACCACTTATTAGTTTTCCTATATTCTCTTACTTGCACTCTATCACCTGTTAAACTTCTTTCCTGTCTCGTTTTCGTCCTCTTTCCATTTCCTCGGTTCCGGTTTCATTAAACTTAGGTACGATCTCACTTCTCTCCCAAACATTCTTTTATACGCTGACTCCCCCGTGGTTGCTGATGGGGCGTTTCTTAGTTGTGCTAATATGGTTGTCAGCTTATCATCAACGGTTCCGGTTCTCAAGGTTTTACATCTTTTTTACAGTTTGCTCGCTCTGCTGTTTCATTTGACTTAGGGTGGTACGGGGCAATAGTTTTATAATATAATATAAGTTTTGCAACGCAGTCCTGCCAACCACTAATTCAAAAAGCTCAGTTATTTTCTAAACAGACGTGCGGTAAAAGTTATAAGATTCATAAAATTATTCCTAATTTGCCAGCTTGATGTATTTAAAATGCAGACGCTCTGTGTCTTAGAGTTAATTATACAACATTTTCTCTCAATTGAACCGTGTCTAAAACAAAACGATTGAGACACATTTATTTAATTTATACAAATAACAATGTCTTCGTTTCTATTCTAAATGCTACCTGCAATTCAATCTATGCCTAATAGCTTTGTTTGCCGCCTGTAACTACCATCATTTATAGACTATTGCCTTTACATTGTCTCTTAAAACATTAATTTCAAGTTTTTCTTTTTGCATTTGAACTAATTTTAAATTCAGAACACGCAGATTCAAGTTATAGAGAGAACTTAAACAGCTTTGTCGACACGCCTCGTGATAGCTATATTAGTCAGTCGGTAAATCTAACTCTGTAATAACGCCTTCGGACTCTAATTAGTTTCGTTATAATGTTTTAAGACGATGTTATAGGAAGAAGGGTTTAAACCGTTTAAAACACGTGTTTTGTTTTCGATGATGTAGATAATTTTTTTATTCTCTTTGTTGGACTATTGTTTGACGGGCCGAGATCGTGCATAGTCGTACATATTCGTCTTTAATGGTTTTACAGTACTGAGTATTCCAGGTGACACAATGGAATTTGACAAATGGCCATGCAAACCTCTCCCTTCTTCTATGATTGGTTTGGTCTTGAACGGGCAAAAAAAGGTAAAGAAAGACAAGAATGACTTGTAACTACGGATAAGTTGTCATAATTTAAAACGGTATTTTAGTGTTCTTAGATTGTTATTAAATTGCATTTAAATAGATATATTTAAGATTAAATATCAGTTTTACTTTAGAGCTTATCGAAGGAAACTGATACTATGTGATCGTTCTGAAAACGAAAAAATTTGTATGCCTCTGATAGAAATCCGTTTCAGACATCAGGGAACATTTTTTTTGCGAATCAAAATAAAAACTACGTTTAATTTTAAAAAAATTGTGTGGTAGGTCATAATTTGGCTAATTACCTACCAACAAATGGGCTATTGTTGGTCCCATACAAGTTTCAACCATCTGCGTTTGTTTCTCTTCAACACTCACACAATCATACATTTATTTACACCTATAACTTCAAAAGTACTCATGTAATTATTATGAAATTTGGATGGTTTCGCGAAAGTAGCCCGCATATAGCACCAGATTAATTTTAACAGTCTGCGCTTTTTAACCTTTGCTTAATTAATCTATACTTCAACTCACGTAAGAAATCACATAAATTCAAAAACAATCAAATAAATTAGAAAATAATGGCTTGTGAAAGCATAAAATCAATAAAGTATGTGATCGGATGCGAGGAAGCTATGTGCAACACTAATTGGCAGTCTATATTTTATTGTCTTGCACACATTATCTGATTAACATTTTGCTTTGCTTTAAATAAAAAATCTGTCGGCTAGATCTAGTACACTTAATTTTCTTAAATACGAGTACTTACATAATTATATTGTCCAGTACTTTTAATTTGTTTAAAGCTTTAGTGATTATATTAATCACTATTAAATATTTTATAAAAATATCTCCACCCAGAGGAGAATCGAATCCGACCTCTCACTTTATCTGTTAATAGCTAGTTTGAACGGACAACAAATTTTTAATTAGATATATGAATCGTCGAAAACTTTTCTGGGGTACCTGCAGCCCCCCCGAAATTTAAAGTTAAAACTCGTTTCTTTATTTCATCGTTGAGTACGATTTTTTTGAACATGTAAGGCAATTTTCATCAAAATGGGCCCAGTAGATGAGGCTCCATGCGTCTGCACAGACTAAGAGCAATAGATGGCCTTTTTTTTAAAAAAAAAAAGAAAGAAGATTTGGACCAAGGGAAAACAAGTAGATCCTTCAAGATCTTTTGCGTCACCACAATATGATCTCTTTATATATACTACAGATATAAGAAAGTAAAAAGAGAAATAATAATACAAATTTTAGAATATTTTTGTGATATTATGTAGTAAGTAAATGTATATGTTTGGAAGCGCAATAAATGGTATTATAAACTATATTATGAGCTAAGTATTTTTTTTATAAACAGATCTGCATGAATGAAATATAATAAATAGCAGTAAATATAATAACAGAAACCAATTTGATGGAAAGAGAAAGTCGAATTAGGGCAAATCTACAATATCAAAGAAAAAAGTAAGAAAAAACCAAAACCCCACTTTCATTTAATTATCCTTCGACTGGTTTTACTACATTCGCTCCTTATTTCATCTGAGAACAAAATTGCAAATTATTGCCGAAACATAAGAACAAGAAAAGATTAATCAATCTGTCTTCTTTTAGACCTGTGGATGCCTCGTAAGGGAGGCGGCATTTAAGGTAAAAATGTATTACCCTAAAGAGGAAATTTTTAAGTTGAATTAATTATAGGAAGTCATTAATATAGAGGATGGTCCAATAACAAAAACATGTGTACACACAATAATTGTATAATAACACTTGACCGGTTTCGGCAGTTCTAATGCAGCCTTCATCGGATAATCTGAGCAAATCAACAGCCGATAACAAAAGCAAATCTGACAGCCGAAAGCAGTCAATTGTTATAATACAACAATTTTCTGTGAAAAGATTGTTTATTTAATGAACTTCACATTTATATTTATTTAACTCTATCACACATTGGAAAAAATACTGTCGAGGATCACAGGAAGGGTTTTCAAAACAAGTACTGCGATAAAGAAGCATGCAATAACTAAGCGCATTATCGCATTGTATGAATGATACGACACGAGTATAATGTACACATAATAATCATATTATATATACACTTAATTAACAATTACGTCTAACTAAAGTGATAGAAACAAGCCTTTATTAAAACTATCAGCAGTCCTGCAATTTATAATGCAATTATGCCATTAGAGTTAGACAGATGTAGAAATTATAACACTTGGGATTTATAATAGAGTGACTGCGTCGAAGTAAGAAAGTCGACGTGTCTAGTCGATCGACTTTGAAACAGAAGAAAACTATTGTAACTAATTTGTGTATGTTTATTCATTAATACATTTATATTTTTAAAATTTATCCTTGAAAAATCACTAATACCAAACAAGGTAATTTCTATTTTATACCATTTATACTAATATATTTATAAAAAAATAATAACAGTATATTTAAAATAAAAAACGTAAAAAAAACCTGATCATGAAAAACGTAAGCGGAATTAACTGATAAAAAAATAATATTAATAGAAAAATAAGTTTTAATAAACACAAGCTTCAATACTAGAGGTGACCACTGTTAGTTCACAGAAGAAGAAGAATGTTTTTTTAAAAAAAATAATATCTCTTGGAAAATAAGTAATTACCCAAGACTAATAAATAGGAATCGATCGATAAAATGTTGTTTCAAGATACGTATAGATTAAGTTAATAAAGTGGACAACTAACAACGGTAGATAACAATCTCGCTTAGAGATAAACATCTACAGGGTAAGCTATTATCTGCTCTTAGGTGCATGTTTAAGAAAACAAAATTAAAAAAATAATATAAAAGGTTGTTGATAAATTAAAATAAAGTATAGTGTGAATGAAAACAACAATTACACATTTTTATTAACCAAATATGACTAATAGATTATATATCTAGAAACTGGATTAACTCACGTAATTTCAAGAATAGATTACGATATATTATAAAAAAATAAACAGGTCAAGTGTGTGCTAGTGAGCACACAGTAAGAATCCGTAGCAAACAAATAATTGTTTGAGGAGTACCTATTGATGTCTCTTTTTAAAATGCTAAAAAACCTACTTTGAACTATCCTATATTCTTGATTAGGTCTGATAATCTCAAAACACAAATTCAAACATAAAAGAATCAAACATATACTTCTAGATAGCATATAATAAATATGTGTTAATTCTACACAGACTAGAAAACATTTCTTGAACTAAACTTTCCCATATACAATCACGTAATAAATTAAATTTAATTAAAGTTAAAATATTCTTCATTCACCCACCCTGAAGGACAATTTCAGTGGGCGAGTTCAATGTTTACTAGCTAGCTATATTATACGGAACGAATTCACTAGTAGCTTGTGAACTTGTCAGTGAGTGGCAAAGTAAACTCGCATAATGATGTAATTGAGGCTGTATCTCTAAGGTATAAATTTAGAACCAATTGGTCAATAAGTCAAATCTTTAGTTATCTCTATCTCGTTAAAGCGATGTTTGGTGGACACAGAGCGTGGGGCCCCTTGTCGGAGACGCGAAACGAACCCCAAATCTCCTGCGTGACAAGCCAACACGATAGTAATTAGCTACAGGGTAACCCTAATTTTCTCAATAAACTAATCAATTTAGCTTTTGAAGGTTTATTAATTCTTAGTTAAGTTAACGCCGTAAATTAAAACACCAACAACATTCATTTAAATTATTTAACTGTACGGTTTTCCGAGCCGTTTTACTCGATTGAATCAGGATGGTATTTCCTCAAACTACTGTCGGATAGGATTAAATGTAAAAACAAAAATCAAATGAAATATGTTTAAAGGACCATTTAAGATATGATGTGGATGAAGAAGTTCCGTGAACAGCCGCTAGGGTTAGACACTATTAAACTATACATTTAAAAAAAATAGAGAATATTAATAAATGGTTCCTTTCTAGTCCAAGAGCTACTAAAGAGGCCATAAGACAGCTATAGACTATAGTATTAAATCAAATGATTAAATGTTCTTAGCACTACAGCAATATAATAGATGCCTTATCGAACCAATTCAATAAGATCGAACAGGAGTGGTATAACAGATACCTCCTAGACTAAGAGCGAGGGATAAAAACGGGATGTACTAAATAGATGGATCAAGGGGATCGAGGAGTTTGGAACTAGCGATGCCAGCCTCCTGATAAGCCAGATCTTCTTTAAGGCGGGGCGGGAAGCGATGTCGAACTCATACTCGGTGGGCTACGTGATATAGTTCGTCGTAATCCGCTGTCCCTTCTCCTACAATTAGTATACCGATTTACCGCACCGGTCGCTGATTTCTTCAGAAAATCTTGCCTCCTTCAGCCGCTAGATGGGTCTGACAATCGCGGCATCATTTGATCATCACCCCTCTTCTATCTTCCTAAAGACATAATAAATATAACATCTCCCTTCCATGAGTAGTTCCCTTTCTAATCAAACCTTACATTGTCGCACTCTCTCTTTTCTACATTTCACTATCAACAACAATAATAAACACGATCTTATTTAGCGGCCGGGCAAAACAAAAATACCTAGGTATTCGCAAAAAAAATTTTTTTTTGTCTTTGGAGGCTTTCAAGTTTTAGTGGCTGACCGTTACCGTTTGTACCCCTTAGACCGCTTACCCTGAATTTTGATTGTCGTTTTATTGTCACTATTTTCCATTGTTTCATTTACATATAACTAAAATTTATCATTTGTTTCCATCCTTACCGAAAGTAACGGAAACTATGTACTCAATCGCTCCGCAGAACGAACATTTTTTTTTTCCAAGATAGATATCCGATGTAGACATCATGGGAACACATGGTTCCGTGTCTGTCTGTTGCTCAATTTTTGCGAATAACACGTGATAAAAACCGCTCGCCCGATTTTAATGAAATTTCGAGGGTAGGTTAAAAATAGTCCATTGTTGGCCCCATATAAGTTTCCACCTTCGGCATTCATTTGCATCTCTTCCACATTCGCACAAACAGATTTATTTACTCCTATATCTTCATACGTTTTGGGTAGTTTATCGGAAGTAGCAAAATTTAGACCGTCTAGGATCTTTAAATTTTGTCAAATTTATACATTCATTTAATTAAAATCAAAAC
Organism: Gerris lacustris; assembly: GCA_951217055.1. Classification (NCBI taxonomy): domain Eukaryota; kingdom Metazoa; phylum Arthropoda; class Insecta; order Hemiptera; family Gerridae; genus Gerris; species Gerris lacustris. The sequence goes on along the minus strand of OX578281.1, from coordinate 29,637,550 downwards.
AATTTTGACAAATTTAAAAAATCACAGGGAAGTACTTGCGTCCAAGTACTTTTTAGGGTTTTGTAGATGATTAAGCATACCCGTTATGTAATTATGCTTTTTTTTCTTCGATCCTAAGGGTCCCGGGTTCGATCCCCCGGGAGGTCACAATATTTTTTATGGGTAATAACGACAAGATAAATTACATTTTTTGGGAAATTTTCATCGCCCAACCATACGGTGTAACCATGAATAATTTCAAAATTTTAAGACTAGCCATTATATAAAATTTGGGGGGGGATTTTTTTGGGGGTATATTTGACTTAAAAATTTAAAAAAGCAAATATATATTTGTATCCTACTCTTCAGCAGCTTTCATTTGATACCCAACTCAAAATTTGTAAAAAATAAAATTTTGGGCGCACTCTAAATTTTCGCGCACAATATTGGTAATTTTTAAAACCTGGGAATGAACTCCCGGAAATATCATCGCCTCACTATAAGGTATTAGTATGAATTATTTCGAAATTTTAGCACCAGCCGATCTATAGTGGTTGGGGGGGGGGAAATTTTTTTGGGGTATATTTTTATTTTTTTCCCCTATAAGGAATGCAAATTTTAAAAAAGCATATATATATTTGTGTCCTACTCTTCAGCAGCTTTCATTTAATACCCAACACGAAATTTTAAAAAAATAAAATTTTGGGCGCACTTCACTTTTTCGCGCCCAAAATTAACAATTTTTGAAAATTTGGGATGAACTCCCGGAATTTTCATCGCCCCACAATAAGATATTAGCATGAATTATTTAAAAATTTTAGCGCCAGCCGATCTATAGTGGTTGGGGGGGGGGAAATTTTTTTTTGGGTATATTTTGATTTATTTAACCAATAAGGAATGCAACATTTAAAAAATCATATATATATTTGTGTCCTACTCTTCAGCAGCTTTCATTTGATACCCTACTCAAAAATTAAAAAAAATATAAATTTTTGAGTTTACCACATTTTTTCGAATTGCGCATGCGCAAATCTAATTATGAACTTCTGTATATTTTTCCTGTGGTTGGGTCAAAAAGTTGCACCAGTGTATCAAATTTCAGTACTTTCGCTTAAACGGTTCGGGCCCTATGAACCAAAGAGCGACGGACGGACGGACACATCACCCTCGGTATAAGGGTTTTGAGAAGTATCTACAAAACCCTAAAAACGGGGGAAAATTTAATAACTTTGACAATAATATAGACTGTGAAAGCATTCCCCGAGGAAGCTATGTGGCACACTAATTGACAGACCCAGACCATTATAATATAATTAATATATTATAATTATTATATACTTTTTTCTTTGAAATCTTATGGTTATAGAATTGGTAGTAGAAGCCTTCTTTTCTGTGTAAATTGAATTTAATTTTCTTATAAATAAATAAATAAATATGAATTTGTGCTGTGTAATTTTTAGAACTCAAGAAAATATTCAAATTTTGGGGAAGTGTACTTCTATGAATATCCTTATGGGATTTGGAATCTAGCATTAATTTATGTAAGATGTATATTTTTTCGATAGGATCATGGCTATGGAGTAAAATAGTGGAAAAGAATAAAAATTAACATTTTTATCAAGTTCAAACTGGAATTTTAATGAAACTACGTAATTTTTTAAAAAAATACAACAGAAAAATTAACAACAATTAAGTTATTTGCACTGTAAAATATTGTTTATTTAATTTATATTAACCATTCAAATCAAATGAATTTTTTAACCTACTAATTACAGCTCAGTAAACTTTTTTTTGTGCGTCAGTCGAAACGCGCAAAAAAAATTAAGTCATCGAATGTACGTACACTCAAATCTTCATATAAATTAAAACATATATTCCTCGTTAACTTTTAATTTGTTTTTACTAGATATTAACAAATCATAATAAGAAATATAACCAGAGTTAAAATTTGAAGACCATAAAAAATGACATGTGATATAATTTGTGTTTCGTTCATAAATTCATAAAGGTTATATAAACTCACCGAGATGTTAAACAAAAAATATTTTGTAGAGAAAAAAAAAAATATTTTCAGTCCTGACAATTTTTGTAAGTTACAGTTCTTTGAGTTACAGCTCTTTAACAATATAGTCGAAAGAGCCGAAAATCTATTTTTATTTATATAACATATAATATAAACAATACTCGTTACACAGTTATTATAATGTTTTGAAGATTTGAGCTATTTTGACCATTTTCAAAGACCTTAATCAGTCAAATTTTAAGAACAATAAACTTGCGTAAACTGTTGAAATAATAAGATGCAATTTGAAAATCTGAAATTAATTAAGTTGAGAGAACTCTAGCTTTGCTAATTTCTTTATTATAACTAATTTTCTTGTGCTATATTTCGACCAATTAGTAACTTTTTCTTTCTAGAAAAAATTAAATGTATGTGTATTTTCAAGATCTTAAACTTTGATCTGTAATATTTCAATTCAAATATACTTATCGAGATAATTAGCAATAACCTCAAGAATCACCCTTTGAGCCCAAGAAAAAAGGGAAAATTGTCTATTTTTATAACCTCAGTTTTCATTTGCATGACCCATATTTTTGCTTCCGTACTTATTGAAGGTAACGGAACTTATGTGATCGTTGTGAAGGACAAACTTTTTTGTCTCCGATTTCAAAACTTCTAAGACAGAAATCCTTTTCAGACATCAGGGAACATTTTTAGTTCTGCATGTTGTTCTGTCTATCACTCAAGTTTGCGAAACATAATCATAAAACCTATCTGCCCGATTTTAATGAAATGGATCGTATAGGTAATAATTAGGCCTTTGTTGCGGTCCCGCGTAAGTTTCGAACTTCTGCGCCTACTTGTTTCTCTTCTATATGCGCACAAACATACATTTATTTACATCTATATCTAGAAAAGTACTCATCTGATTTTTTATAAAATGTTGTTGCTTTATGAAAAGTAGTAATCTATACTCTTCAATACCTTTCATTTGATACCCCACTCGCGTGACGTCAATTATCCACCATTTTGAATTTGTACACCTAATAATTTTCAGTTCGCTGTATTTTTTTTTTGTGTGCGCGTCAAAACGATCTTTAAAACTGGAAAGTTTCATGCTTTTATCTCTTTTGATTCACAAGTTATTGGAACCGTACAGAGCGACAGGCGGACAGACAGACACAGGAACGTAACCATAAGGGTTTCTTTTTTTGTTTTACCAATAAAACCCTAAAAAGACTTTTTATTGGTCTATAATGATTTTGTTACAGTAGTGATGGTGAAAAAATTTCAAATATTGTAATTATGCCCAAACAATTTCATACAAATTTTTTTTTTTACAATTTTTAGTTGTTTTTGTATATTATTTGTAATAAAAATTAAAAGCATTAACGTGAACTATAATTTTAAATTATTTGTAGATTTTGGTGTTGGCAAAAGCAAAAATATAATTATATGAAGAAATTATCATAACCTTGCTTTTTTAACTTGCAAAATTTAAAGAGCAGAGTCGTTTTAAATTAATCTGGGGCTTTCTGAGGGCTACTTTCGACAAAATATTTATAATTCATTTTAATCAGATGTATTTTTGAAGATATAGGTGTAAATAAATGTATGTTTACGTGCATGTGGAAGAGAAACTAATGAGAGCAGAAGTTTGAAACTTATATGGGACCAACAATGACAAACAATGACCAACAATGTCAATGACTAATTCTATCTGAATTCTAAATACTAGATACCATCTAAATTCATTAAATCGGATAAGCAGTTTTTGAAATAAGTTGGCTCGCAAAAAATGGGCGAACGACAAGCACTAAACCAAAAATGTTCCCTGATGTCTGAAACGGATTTCTGTTTTAGAAGTTTTAAAATCGGAAACATTAAACATCACATAACTTACATTGTCTTAGGTAAGCTGTAAGCTCGAAAGAAAAATTTGTTATCTTGTCAGGTTTATAGTAAAATGAATACATAATTGATTGGCCAAACTAGTGTAAAGAAAAATTGTCTGCCAATCAGTAATTTGCCAATCTCTAATGATTTTATACTTTTACAATTCATTATAGTCTAATTTATTTAAATTTTCTTTTTTTACTTTCTCGTATAAAGAAAAAATATTTTCATGGCGCGATGTGTGATTTACACGTTTTGAGGTCCCCTGAGGTTAAACTACTGGGCCAATTTTGACGAAATTTGGCATACATGTTCAAAAAACTCTTACCCCCAGGCGAAATTGTGAAATTAATTTTAGTTCCAAAAACTGTTTGGGGCACTACCTCCAAAAACTCAAAAAAAAGTAAAAAGAAATCATTTCTCGAAAACAGTTCCGAGGATTTTGATTATAAAATTATAAAATGTAGTCTATTTAAATACGAATCTAAATATATAAGCCGTTCTCCCGGGAAAATCTAGTTCCTGAGAAAATAGCTTTACACTGGGACGGAAAGAGGCCGGGTTCGATTTCCCGCCGAGGAGAAGTTATTTGTATGGTAAATAGTCTAAAATAATTAAATGTACCTACGAAAACTAATAAATAGTGAACACTAGACTATGTAATTATTAACTCTTAAAGTTTGTTTGAGTTGGCGCGGAACGGTTTTTTTATTATAAATCTGCCAAAATTGTAGTGAGAGTACCAATATAGCCCACTATAGAAAGCGATTATTGTTATATATTAGCGGTTAATTTATTAAATAATTTGGTTTTATTATAGGTATAATTTAGCAATATTTAATGAGCACAGGTACAGGTGGTTGAAATTAATCTTGAGCTATCTTAGGACTACTGTAAACTGTAAACCATCCAAATTTCTTGAAAATCAGAACATTATTTTGAAGATATAAGTGTAAATAAACGTATTTTTGAACACTGTGGAAGAGAAAGAAATAGGGGCAGAAGTAGAAGTTTAAATGGGACCAACAATGGCTAATTATGAACTGCCATTATAATATATTTTATTATAAATAGATAAGCAGTTTTTGAATTATGTTAGTTAAAAAAAAATGGATGCAGACAGAGGGACCGAAAAAGTTAACTGATATCTGAAACGGATTTTTGTCTTGTAATTTTTGAAATCGAAGACATTATACTAGTTCATTAAAGTGTATAAGTTGTGTTGGTATAAGTAAGAGATAAGGAAGAGGGTTAGAACTAGAGGCAGCCAGGGTGGGAGTACCCGGGACTCGGTACACATGACACTCCACCTTTCATTCCTTTCCTCAATCTGAATAGAACCTAATTCACTAGTACATTAAAATTCCACCAGGTTCAGTAGCGGACGGCCTTGTCCCGTCAAATCGTAGTTAACAAATGCAGCCTCCAAATTTAATTATTTTAAAATAATTTTTACATATTTGGCATCTACTAATGCTTCTTAAGGGCGGCTAGTTTTTAGAATTTTGAATTTCGTTCATGAAAATACAATTTTTGACTTTTAGAGCTTTTTTAGGGCTAAAATAAACCAAATATAAAAAATCTAAAAACTAGCCGCCCTTTGGGATTTAGTTGTGAATCTTTTGAAAAAAAAATCAGCTCTCTATCTCTTAAAATAGAGGCCCTATTTGTTAACTACGAAAACACTACAGGTTCCCGCCCCGCCTTAACATCCGCCTCAAGGTTCCATGGGTGTCGCCAGAGCACTGTCTGCTTCTACCATCTCGTCCGACGGGATTAGATTACCTATAAACGCTCCGAGCCTTAAAGGAGCCGTCCAGTGTCCAGACGCCAGGAAAACCATGAGGTGAGAAAACCATCAGATTCACTTAGGAGAAGGCTCTCGCGTCATCGCAAGCCACTTCAAACAGAGTCAAGAGGGATACCAAATACGAAATGACATCATCGTCCAACAGAATTGAACAATTTAAAAACGACCAAATCAATTTTACAAATTGTATTCTCAATTCAAAAACCTTATTTTCAATTTACATATATTGCTTTTCTTATTCTTTAATAATTGGATCAAAAAGGGAGGTAACGAAAATCCAACGCTAATTGAATAAAATAACCATTTATAATAAGAATGATATCATAAAAAAAAAAAAAAAAAAAAAAAAAAAAAAAAAAAAAAAAAAAATCATTTACAAGCAAGATAAAACTAAACAGTGAAACTGCAGTTATCAAGCCACCTTAGGAAAAGAGGTTAGAAAATTGGGGGGGGGGGCCTCACTCGAATGCACTATTTAGACAAAGGGATATCACCTCCAATATGTATTAATTATATAGATATAAACTTTCAAATGTATAAATCTTAAAAATGAACTGTTTTGACAAAGGGATATACCTGATCTCTTGAGTGAATCAAGCGAAATTGTGCTGCCAAGCGATTCTCGACTGTATCGAGCACTACAGATTAGCCAACAAAACATATCAAGCATTTCAAAGAGGAGAAATACAAAAATAGTTTATCAATCACATAGCTTCCGTCAATAAATGTTCCTTGATGTCTGAAACGGATTTCTGTATTGGATTTTTTCAATTCGGAGACAAAAAAAATGTTCATTCACAAAAACGATAACAATGCTTCCGTTACCTGCAGTAAGCTCGAAAGCAATAATTCAAGAGCATCTATTACAATCAAATATAACAATTAAATGCCATTTACATTATCCAATAATAATTATGATACCTTGACGCCAATTCATGGCATAAAAATTATGCATAAAATTATTATCATACGCAAACTTCTAGCTAAAGAACTTAGAAAGGACTTTTCAAAAAAAATAAAAACGTATGTAGTAGAAGTTGTTAGACTGTAGGATACAATTCCCACAGTGACTATTTAAAGCGGCCAGGATATAAGCACACACGGTCAATATTAATGTCAATACAAATTAATTTATTAATGCAAAAAATTATGTAATATGAGAAAGTTTGTGGGAATTGTATCGGATAGATTTTTTCTTTTGGAATTAAGGAAATGTCAGAAAAATTATATCAGGTACATTGAAACCCAAATAAATGAGTAAGGAAAAACTCATTTGTAAAACCTAATTCTTTGCACTTTTAACGTAATAAGTAATAATCAAGCATATTTTACCGAACATTAAATAAAACACGAGGAATTTGTATTCCAACGACATAACGTCATATGCCCACTAATATTTTACACATTGAAGATACTCTCATAACTGATTCCATTCATGGTGATGGCATTATTGTGGAATGCGGAAATCAAACAGGATCGCTAAGGATTACTAATATCCAAAAGCCATTATCTAATCAATGAATAAATAAATAATAATAACAAGAAAATAAAAGTATAAATATATATATATTGTACAGAAAAAATGATCAAACACGATAAATCTAATTTTGGACTATATAAATCGACGATCGGGGAAAAAGTTGAGGTAGGTGCCTTGCTGATTATCTTGCCTTGCCCGAATCTAGGACAAGCCACCACATGACACAGACCTATATAGATATTAAACAAGTAAAATAACTTATAAACAAGGTATCCGGGTTACTTATAAGGCTTTATGGTTTAAAAGGGAAATAAAAAAATTAGTTAAATTAATTATTATTGAACATTTTATTTCTATTTTCCATAAAAACGACTCCTTCAGGCGCTGAATCGAACCTGAACTCTAACACTTTGCGTTTTTATCTATTATTTAATTATATGGTTAGAATGTTTTAAGCAAAACCGTCGCAACTGTTTTTGTGAAAACGTTTTTCATGGTTTTTGAGGAGGCAACAGTTTAAATTTATCACGAAGAAATTTATTTTCATTTGTGTTCTGAATTCAATTGAAATCTGTTAAATAGTTTAGTTCTAAGCGCGTGCGTGCCAATATATTTTTTTTATTAAGTTCTTTAATATCATAAGTTACAAAATTATTGTGCATTGCGGCCATAATGTTATTTTGGGACTTTATTGCTTTGAAATTTTGTAAAGGAATGAGGTTTTTATTACAGTTTTGGAAGGATGTATGGGATAATTTCAGAATATGTATTTCATTATTTTTTTTCTTTTTTAAATGAGAATTTTTGTGAGGTTTGTTTTTAGGTGTTTCAATCGGCACCATAGGGAGTCTTTGGACTGGCCTAAGAGGGGACCAACCTGGCATTTGCCTAGTAAATTGAGGTAAACTATGTTTGAAAAAAATAAAACAATTGGACTAATAGTTTTAAAATATTTTTTTGGCCAACTAACAATACAAGGCACTAATTCATCAAAACCTCAAAAGCATAATAATGTATATTCATTTAATATGTATTACAATTTTAATGTAATATGTAGTATCTACATGAGACAGCAAAAAACCACTTTACCTCTAGGAATCGAACCATACCTCTGGATGAGAGGATTCGAAAGCTAAGAGATCCCCGTTATTTCGATTCTCAGAGGCGAAGGGCTGATTTATCTGATCTTCCACCTTCTTCGAAAATCTGAAGACATTAAATACGATCTACTTAGAAACCAAGCTAAAACTAGTTATATCTTATTAACTTGTTTGCGATTCCAAAAGTACAGTAAAAACCTAGAATTTTTATAACAAATCGTATTAAGCGATTCATGCAGTAAGTTAAAAAATCTTAAAATGTTAAAAGTTCTAATTTTTTAAGTCAGAAATGTTATCCAATTCTGACGATTTCTCGTTTCTAATAAAAAAAAATGTTGAAATAAATTAATACATATGCAAAATGTATTATATTATCAATGAAATAAACGTTTTACGATACAAAAACTGAAACCTACGTTCCGTTAAAGCGGAAATCAACAAAAAAATAAATATCGGCTTAAAAATGGTTCTTCAATTATAATTTTTTTTATTTACTGTCGTAAAAAAAAAAAAAAAAAAAAAAAAATACAAAATCATTAAAACAAAAATTAATAGGTCGAGAGATTCATTCATTTATACCTTCAATGGAAAAAGCTGCCCTCTGAGAAAAAATATAAAAGTTCCGTTAATACCAGAAAAAAATAAAAAGGTTAATTACATAATAGTTTGTTTAATAATACGTTACTTAAACTATACGACATCTTCAAGAAATCTCAGTTTGGAAGAAACCAAACAGTAATTCCAGTTATATTAACATTTGAGAATAAATATACTAAATGGGTTCTTAAAGTCACTAAACGGAATAATTATACGTGGCAAAGAGAAGAGGCTTAGAAAAGGAAGATTAAAAAATATTCTTAACGATTTAGGGCTACCGGAATTACGAACCAAGCTCCAAAAGGATAAAAAAAACTGGTTCTGTTTCCACAAAAAAAAAGAAAAACTCATTTTGAATTTTTAACCCAGTTGATTTTTTTGCCGTCTCACAGATTGAACGATCAATTAATAACAGGTCTTTAAAAACATTTATGTCTTTGAGAATATTATTTAAATAAAGGCCTCATGACTACTTTAAAAAAAAAAAATAACATGGTAATGTAAAGATACTAAAAAACCAAAATAAAAGGGGGGAAAAACATTTAATAATAGAACACTTAAGAAAAATTTGGTTGGTAAATGTATAATTAATGCATTTAAGGAAAGTTGTAATTATGTGTCTTGTTTATAATTCAGGGTTAGCCTCATTTCTTCCAGACAACATTTGTCAAATCTTTGAACTATCTCAGCAGGTCTATGTTAATTAAATTGACGGAATGTTTATTTAAATTCTATTTATTGGAATTAAAAAAATAGCCTGGTAATTAGTGAGGAACATTACTTGCCCATGCCCTATTATTGGACGAATGATGAAATTAGTAAAATACAACGTAATTCAACAAGTAATTGAAATGTGTGATTGTTTCAATTCCCAAACTTTTTTTCGATTCCCAATGGGGTCACATTTATGTTTATTAATTAAATGAGTGAAGAAGGTTGAAATTAATGCGAGACCATCTGTGAAAAATTTCTTTAAAATCGGTCAATAAAAAAAAAGATAGAATAGAAAAAGAATAGAAAGCAATAGGCGCAGAAGGATTATATTGCAATAGAACCAATAATGGTCTTATTATGAAGAGCCATCCACATCTCATTAAAATCGGACGAGTACCTAGATTTTAAGAAGGTGTAGTTCGCAAAAAATGTTGAGATTATACTGATGTTCGAAACGTATTTATGTCTAGGAATTTTTAAAATTTTGGAGACAACAAAACTGTTGTTCTTCAGAATTATTAAATTCTTCTGATACCTGCGGTAAGATCGGAAGCAATACATAAATAAAACTTGAGTAAAAGCTGGTTAAGAGACGGGGAATTGAGCCTGGACGAACCTTCTGAAGTTTTAAAGTTGACTATTTTCTTCTAAGGTTAAAATGATACTAATGACTTTAAAAAATTGCCGCTTTATTTGGTTAAATAAAAAGTTTAACTTCAGAGGGTGGTTAAAAAGTCCAAACAAATAATTTAGCACGTTCACTAGACTGAATGTAAACACATAACATTATAAAATAGAAGTCACAATCGACATTTAGTGGTACTTTCTCATGGTGAATACTAACTCAATGAGTGACGTTCACGATAAAGCGGGTGGCAGGGGATGGGGCTGATTGTTCAGCATATTACGCTTGGTACTCTTTGGAACAGAAGAGAATTTGCTGCGTATTAGACAAGACGCATTTTCCGAGGAAACTCTACGAATAGGGAAAATTTATACTTCAGATTCGGAATGTGTTCTCCAGTTCTGAATGAGGTATAAAACATCAGTATCAAGGGCAGTTGCATAGGAGTTACGTCGGTTAACAATGTTAGCAATAAAAATAAAAGAGTAGACTTGCTAGAAGCAAGTCTACATAGAAGTGAAGTTATGGTCTAAAGAAGGTGTAAAGTTGGCCACAATGTAGGATATCACTACATTGATAGGCTGACTTTTTTGGGTGGGGGACTGGAACTTGGCCCTTTTTCACGGTTAGGTTTTGCTGAGGATAGGTATTACGTATTACGATATTAACCGTGCAAACGTAAACAAATCATGTGAAAGAAAATATTAGTTTTAAAACATATTTGTTTTGATGTAAAAAGATTAATAACCGACATAGTGAAAGACTTGGTACTTCTTTACATTGTTACTCCCCTATGTATTTTTGGAATATAAATTACTTTGACTAAATAACAGACTAGAGACAAATTTTGACTTGTAACTTTTCTATAAAAAATTGCTACACAGATTAGGAGATCTAAACATATAAGGGAGTATAGTAGTGATAATCTAATAGTATTATATACGGAAGTATAACAACAAACTAATAGTTTAGTTTATAAATTGTATTATTCATCTCTCTAAGATAATTAAAGTTAAGGTAGGATACGGTTTTCGGAATTTATGAAATGAAAAAGTATCAAAAAAACGTGGCCAGTCACCACTGTTCTACTATATAGGCGCAAACCTGGCTAAACGAAATCGATTTTTTTTTGCAAACATGTTGCGCATGTTGAAGGCTGGGTTTCATCAAAAAGTATTGAGTAGAACTAAATTTATTATCAATTTTATTTAAAAAAAAAAGAGTGATGAAAAGTCTTTGGCTGTTCTTTAGATTGTTACTCCCCTATGTGTTATTTATAAGAGGAGAAACAATCTAAAGAAGTGCCTTGTATAAGCCCTTGGGCAGGCCTAGGCCCTTCACGGGCTATTGTGCTAAGAAGTTAGTTAGTTTTTAGTTGTGGCTATATATAAACGGAAAAAATAAAATCAACTTTTTATACAGCCAGAGAACTTCTTGTTACATTTTATACACTATCAATAAAATATTAGGTTGCTTCAATTAAAAGGTTTAGATAATAACAGGTAGGTAATGTCTTTTAGTAAATTTAAAGGACTTTTATCAACCTCCATTAAATGATTTTGTAATGGACGCTAAGAAAAAAAGTAGGTACGTGTGTATCGCAGCATTTGGCGTATTTATGTTTTTTTTGAAAAAGAGAAGAAAATTCGCTACAAGGGAACTAATAAATTTAATCCTAAACACCATCGGATTCCTTGGACTTTGGACCGACAAGGAGACGGTCCAGTCTTCAAACTAAACTCTGAAACAAGCCGAGAGATGAAAAAAAGAGAAAAAAAAATAAAAACATGAAAACAAAGATGGATGAGATATAATCAGACATGAGACTACAGGACAGGGTGTGAAGCTACGGGGCTAATAGCCTCCAGGCGCCACCTTCAAAATTCTAAACCACCGGCCAAACCTAATACTAAATATATAGCTACATCAAACGTTTATTACCTATATTTTTCCTCGGCTAAACAATAAAAAAAAACCTTATAAGCGAAAAATGCAAAACAGTCTCCTGATTTGTTATTTTTTAAAAAAAGAAAAAAAAAGGATAAAATAAGGGTAGTGCGAGAGAGAGAGAATGAGATAAAAAAGGAGGTATGTGGCCTGCGAAAAAAAAAAAAAAAAAATCTGTCCGATACAACTTGCAATAAACTTCCTCATTATGAATAATTATTGGCCAATGTTTTCCATTTATTAGATGTTTCAAGTATTCGCGGTTACATTTAATCATTATTGAACTTTTTTGAGGGACTCAGGGAACCTCAAAACGTGCAAATCAATTAAAATCTCAACATCGAATTTTCGCGCCATCATAATACTTTCTCTTTATGTAAAATACGTATATGAGATAGAAAAAAACTGATAAGCGACAGAGGAGTGAAAATATATAGATAGGAAAATATAGCGAGATTAAAAGATAAAAATATATAGCTAATAGCTATGTAGATGACGAGAGAAATAAAATTAGATAAAAATAAAGTATATAAGAGTACAAGGGATAGAGAGTTAGCAGTCGAGGGAAAAGACAGACAGGTAACTGATAAGTAAAAATAATTGTAGATAGGAAGCTTGAAAGTGATAAAGAAACATAGGTAGATGATAAGATAAAAAGAAATAGATGCGCAGATGACGAGAGAAAACATATAGATAGGAAGCTAATAAAAGAAAAGGAGATAGGTAGTAGGACAGGTAGCTGATAAAGGGAAAATAAAATAGACTGCCAATTGGTGTGGCACATAGCTTCCTCGCATCCTATTACGTACTGAATTGATTTTATGCTTTTACAAGCCATTATTGTCTAATTTGTTTGTTCCCCCGTTTTTTTATCTGTCAAAATTGTTTTGATTTTTTACATGAATTAAAGTATCAATTTAGCAAAAGTTAAAGAGCGCAGACGGTTCAAATTAATCTGGGGCTATCTGCGGGTTACTTTCGATAAACTATAAAAGTTTCATACAAATCAGATAAGTATTTATGAAGCTGTAGGTGTAAATAAATGTATGTTTGTGCGCATGTTGAAGAGAAACAAAATTGGGGCAGAAGGTTGAAACTTATATGCGACCAATAATAGGCTAATTATGACCTAACATACAAATTTCATTAAAATCGGACGTGTAGTTTTTAAGATATGATGGTTCGCAAAAATAGAGCGACAGACAGACACGGAACCAAAAATGTTCCCTGATGTCTGAAACGGATTTATATCTTGGAATTTTTGAAATCGGAGACCTAAACATTTTTTCGTTCTTCAGAACGATCACATAGCTTCCATTACCTTCGGTAAGCTCGGAAGCAACATGTAGATAAGAAATTGCAAGTGAAAAAGAGAAAGATAAGTAACTGATAAGTTAAAAATAAATAGATGTGTAGATGACGAGAGAAAAAATTGGTACGACAAATTCGCACATAACTTTTTCATAATAAGGCTGAATTTAAATCCAACAATATCTATAGTTTAGTATATTTATTTTTAACACATGTACAAAGTGTTCAAAAGGTTATTGTTTACTATTTGTTTTCGATTAAACGTCTATCTATCTAATGTCCAATCAATCTATCTTCTCGTTTTTTAGTAAGCTCTTTATCAATATTTGTACTTCTCACATTAATGAACTGACTGTAATGTACATGTCACATTAATGTACTTCTCACTGTATAAATGAACATGAAAAAGATAGGTTCACAGAAAAATATTGACATTGAATGGGATTACAAAAAATTGAAAGAAATATACATAATTAGAGAAAGAGAGATTTAAAAGATATAATCAAAAGAGAAATCTAATAGACATACCTACATTATAAAATACTTATGATAATTTTTTGCTTCTAAGCTTACCGAAGGTAACGGAAGCTATGTGATCGTTTCGACGAACGAAAAATTTTTAGGTCTCCGATTTTAAAAATTCCAAGACAGAAATCCGTTTCACACATCAGGGAACATTTTTGGTTCCGTGTCTGTCTGTCGGTCTGTCGTTCAATTTTTGCGAACCAACATATCTTAAAAACTACAGGTTCAATTTTTATGAAATTTGGGTGGTTGGTCATAATTAGCCCATTGTTGGTCCCATATAAGTTTCAACCTTCTGCGCCAATTTGTTTTTCTTCCACGTGCGCACAAACATACATTTATTTACACCTATAGCATCAAAATTACTTATCTGATTTGAATGAAACTTTTATAGTTTATCGAAAGTAACCCGCAGATGGCCACAGATTAATTTGAACAGTCTACGCTCTTTAACTTTTGCTAAATTGATACTTTAATTCGTGTAAAAAATCTAAACAATTTTGACAGATTTAAAAAGGGGGGGGGGGGGGGGAAACAATTAAACCAATTTGACAATAATGACTTTTAAAAGCATAAAATCAATAAAGTTCGTGGATAGGATGCGAGGAAGCTAAGTGCCACACCAATTGGCAGTCTATTTTATTAATACATACCTTATTTTAATTTTAAGTTCCTTTTTATTTATTTTTTTAAGTTGTACATTTCAAATGTTCTTTTCATCTCATTTTATCTGTTTCTTTCGGAAAGAAGGGTTACCAAAAAGTTTAGGTTATGAGATCTGACAGGGATGAAAGAGAAAGAAAAAAGAAGAAGAAATGTACTCAGTTACGAAGGTATCCAAAAAAAGAAGACGATAAAATAAAAAAAAGAAGGATTTATGGACGAAACCAGAAGATGCTTTAGATCTGTGGAGGCGCCAGCCAACCAGTTACAGACACACAGATCACTATACACACTACTATAACACAAACTATGCATATACACAGACTCACACATCACTACACAAACTTTGGATATACTCACACACAAACCTTTAAATATATACATATATGTATGAATACGTATAAAAAATATTTTCTTTCTCCTTAAAAATTCAGGCCCAATTTTTTTTTTCTTAATGCTTTGTCTTATCTAAAGAGGACGCCTCCTTTGTTTATATTTTTAAAAAACAACGCAGCTTCCGTATGAATGTAAAGACAGAAATTGAAAGTAAAAGATTAGAAATACAAAAAAAAGGAAGGTTGTAAAATGAATACTAATGACACATTTTTTTTTAAAAAAATATGTAAACAAATAATATTCTTTGGAACGAGTAAATGATTTATTAAAAGATTTAAACATAAAATGCCCGGCTTTATCTTAAGAATAAAATACTTATTGCAATTTAGCGTGACCGTTTATAAATAAATCTATCATATGTAAAAATACAATTAATTCCCCCCCCCCCCTAAATTAATGCCAATGTCCTTCGACAAAAAAAATAAGTTTTATTACTTAGTATGAATAATTCAAAAGTTGAAAAAGGTTTTAAAGTTAGATTGGTCAGACGAAGATGAAGACGAAAAGAAAATGCTATCAGTGCTTCTCTCTGTAGGTTAATTTGGTATATTATGTCTCGTCTATTACGTCCTCTTCAATTTTTGAAATCTAACATTTAATTTATAACTAAATTAACGTAAATTATTGACGAAAAAAGAAGTAAAACGTGATTTCTTTTTGCAAATTAAGGTTATTCGTAATAAATCTAAAAATCAAAATGTACCGTCACGTGACTTATTTATCAAGCAACCTATCACCAATCATCGGCCCGTTACACTAATATACTCGGTTATATTATGTATATGTCAATTGCACAATTTTTTTTAACAGAAGTAAAAAAGAATGTTTTACGAAGTAAGAAAAACAGTGTAAATTGCACCACTACTTCTCAAAACGAGGTAAGGAAAATAGTGTAAATTGCACCACTGACTTCCAGAACGAGGTAGGTCAAACTGTGTAAATTGCACTAATTCCTTTCAACCTCTTTTGTACAATGTACATTAGGACAAAGAAATATCACACTTCTGTAATTGAAAGTGAATATATCTGTTAGTCTAACAATCAAATAATGATGACAAAGGTACATTTAGTCTAATGTATTTTGGGACAAAGGAACATCACACTTATGTGACAAAATCTATTAGACCAATCATTAAGTTAGACAAAGGGACATTTAGTGGTGTAATTTACACAATTTTTTACTTCCTTCGTTTCAAGAGGTAGTGGTGAAATTTACATGGTTTGACTTACTTCGTTTTAAATTGGAGTGGTGCAATTTACAAAGTTTGATCTACTTCGTTAAAAAAAAATGGTGCAATTTACAGTTCCCCATTTAACTCAACCAGCCCTAAACCCAAATGATGTGATAATATTAATACTATTGCGTTATATTGATACGCAAGGGGCTTAATTTTATAATTAGAAAAACAAGTAAAATTAAGTAAATTAATTTAGATATCTACATAGATAAGTTATTATGTATATCTATTTGAAGACCAACAAATTAAAACAAACATTTATTATTAGTGAAATAAATTTGGTTGCTTTAGCTTGACAATAACAAATCATTTCGAGGTGAGTCGACACAGTCGTTCGAATACTGCTCGATTATATAACTGATAAAATTTGATATAAATAAAAAGTTAATAGACTAATCCCTGTAATCTGATAAGCTTTCTGGCGATGCGACACGCTGATGTGGCCCGGCCTTCTCCGTCAGCAGAGAATACTAGGGTATTGTAAATAAACGTATTACACGAATTCAGAAAGCTCAAGATGATGATGAAGAAGAAAAAAAAAATGCTTTTGAACTTTCTATAAGGAAACATTAACGAATTAAATAGATCGCGGAAAAAATAAATGTCAAATGCTATTTGCACTTCAAGATCATTAAGTCTATTTTTAGTCATTTTTTTGTTTTGTGTTGTTCTTAGATCTATATTTTTGAACGTGAATCATTAGTTGCCAGATTTGAAAACTGAAATAACCTATTTCTTCTTATGTAGATTTTTTTTTATTCATTATTTATTGCATTGTCTATAAATTACTTTATAATATGAGATACGTAGAAAAAAATTTAAATCATTAGTCTTTTTTCATCTCACGTAAATGAAATAGAAGCCAAGAGAATGAAGACGT
Organism: Gerris lacustris; assembly: GCA_951217055.1. NCBI lineage: Eukaryota > Metazoa > Arthropoda > Insecta > Hemiptera > Gerridae > Gerris > Gerris lacustris. Next base: position 29,620,387 of record OX578281.1, on the reverse strand, counting down.
AAACTGTATTATTAGATCAATTCGTACTTTCTGAAGCTGAGCAAGCTATCTATCTCCCCTTCTTCACCGGAAGAATAAAATATTCTATTCTATTTTATTCCTAGGTTGGCATCACTACTGATCAATCATGTCCTTATACATAATATATATATATATATTTAATTTCTTGAGTTTTTCCCCCTCTAAATAAACCATATTAAATCTGACGTCATACCATAGTATATAGTTTATATTTATTATTTCCTGTTTAAAAAAAAAAAGTCCACTCTATATGCTAATTTTTGTTATTAACTAGAGTTTAGTAAATTGTTCTTTATAGGCTGTTTTCATTTTTTTTTTTTTTTTTTGTTTTTCATTGTTGACAAGAAAATTGGTTTCTATTGTTTGCAAATTTTTGTCATCTGATAAATTAAAATAATAGTCGTTTAGCTTGTAACTTACAAACTTTGTCTATCAGTTTGTCTGTCTTACAGACTTTTTTTATATGTCTCTGATCCTTTCTTTGTTGATAAACTTTATATACATACATATATATATATATATATATATATATATATGACATTTATTAATAACATTGAAGTAGTTATACTATCTTATTCATTATAATAAATATCGGTTCGATATTCAATATGCAGATTGGTATGTATAAAGAATACAACTGAAAAATAATTATTGCAAACTTAGTGCTATTACTTCCCTAATGTGATATCACTCGTTTACGCTTAATTATCATTATCCATTGTGTTTCTCTTTGAATTTAAAGTTAATCAGAATTAAACATAATAATTCGATTAGGTAGGTATATCTAAAAGCAATAAATAAGGGAGCGCAAAAATAAGAGATCCGTTAAGATAAAAGAAAAATCGTGTAGGTGTAGGAAATTTATACACCTCTAACACAATCAATTATTTAATTTAAAAAATTAAAGGCGGACAATTTTAATTATCTAAAAGAAAATTAATTATAAATACATCATTGAAATTTGAAAGGCTATTTATACGCTGTGCTATTTAAGTATGCGTTTCGGAACTCTTTAATTGAGTAACCTCTTAAAAAAGGGGTACCAAAGTGAACCAGGTTTATGAGTTATGAGACAAAGCCTTAGTTGAATAAGTATTAAGACAAAGGAAATATAGTTTAAAGTACCTTGACAAAAAGCAATAAAGGGATATTACACTTCTGTATAAATCCGTTTTAGACATCAGGGAACATTTATAGTTCCGTGTCTGTCTATGCGGTCTGTTAGTTTGTCACTCAATTTTTGCAAACATAACTTAAAAACCACCTCTTCGATTTAATTAAAAATTGGATGGTAGGTCATAATTATCCTATTGTTAGTCCCATATAAGTTTCAACCTTCTTCGCTCATATGTTTCTCTTCAACAAGCTCACAAACATACATTTATTTACATCTATATCTTCAAAAGTACTTGTCTGCTTTTTTCATGAACTTCGGATAGTTTGTCGAAAGTAGATCACAGATAGCACCAGATTAATATCAACCGTCTACACTCTTAAAATGTTCCAAAATTGAATATATGTAAAACATTAAAACAAATTTAAAAAACGGGAGGAGGGGGATTAAACAAATTTGACAATACCCTGTAATATATAAAAGGGCAAATCTCTGTATCGATATGCTCCCTTTTAGGGAACAGTGGGAGAAGAAAAATAAGCCCAAGATCGAGGGGGGTAGTAAAGATTTTTGCTCTTCCTTTCGAGCGCCATGGGCACTCGGGTCCCAGGTTCTAGGTGGTAAAAGCATGAACATTAAAATTTACGAAATACGCGAGGAAGCTATGTGCCATACTAAATGGCAGACTAGTTCTTATATTCTTGAAATATATAGTTATTTATTAATAATTGTTTGACTAGTAAAAAAATTCAAATCTATTGATCTTTTAACTTTTTCACAATATTTGTTCACAGTTAACAGATATACACTTTGAGAGCAATAGCTTTTTTCGTCGTGTAGATTTTAAAAGGCCTAAAAAATTGAAAACGTTTAGGTGTGATGCAATTAATTTCATTAGAAGTCACGAATTGCGAGTGAAACCGCGAATACGTATTGGCTCTCCCACTTCCTGCAATCGATTGTTTTAGGGCATCCAGTTTAGCGTTGTAACCAGCATATATATCAGTTTAGAATCTAATAATAAATAACATTTTATAGAGTTTTTTTATAACGGTAAAAAATAAAATAATAATAATTATTATAAAAATAAAATAAGTTTGAAATCTGTAAAGAAAATTGGAAGAGGGTAAAAGGTCTGTAGTCCTAGTACAAAAGAATAAAAATAACCTAAAGCCAAAAGGTGTGAAAGGACGGCCCACTAAAAAAAGTATATATATATATATATAAAATAAGAAGTTAAAAAAAATTAACCCTCCGGACCTTTGAACGTTATGGCGTCACAGTTCGTTAGGTAAGAAACTTCTGGCCTGAATCATAAAAAGAAACCAAACCTTAGGATGAGGGAGATACAGATCTCCTTAAGAAGGAACGAGTGAGAAGTTACTGGATCCTGCATCCTTTGAGAAAGAGAAGGAATATAACTGAAGAAATACCAAGAAAGAGAGAAAGACAACTAAGAGGAGTTAGTGTATAAACGTAATGGAGGGTTTATGTTACTTTAATAGTTACAGCAACAGTGGTTTCCGATCTTTAAAAACTTCGAAAAGAATCCAAAGACTTTGGAAAAAATACTACTACACTACAAATGATGATCCCACATAAATTATAATGGCAGTTTAAAACCAAAGGATTTAAGTTTCATGTGCGGTTTTAGTATACAGATGAAATAGGAGAACGTCACTTAAAAAATAACTGATTTTACACTTGAGTAAATCAAAAATAGTCAACCTAAAGGAGATTTTCAAAAATTAATCTCTTTCTCTCAGTGCATAGGTTTCCGCGACTGGTCATCATAATGTAATAATCAAATGCTAGAACTTCAGACTTTTCTCATAGACAGTTTATTATCTTCTTCCATTGTGAGAGTTCAGTTATTTGCTGAGTTTAGTTATTTGCCAGTGCTATTCACTGTTCATTACAGATAAGCTAGCTATGTGTTGTGGAAACCTAGAATTACATGGAACCTAGCTGAGAACTCCCCAGTTATACTGACTGACTGATTTAAAACTCAAGTAACTTTCAATTCCTCCTTGAATAGTAAGATATTTTCTTAAACTTATGGCTACGTGGACTGCAAAGACATTTTGTGAGTACTGAAAAATAAAAATCATCCTTAAACCATTCTTAGTCAAATAACCATTTAGCAAGTCATAAGGAATCAATGTAGAGCAAGTTTTTAGGTTCTAGAAAAAACTCGTAATCTATATTAAGTCTATAATTAACTATAAGTCTAAAATCCTATGCTTATGTCCCCATTGAAAGGAGGATGGTACTCGGCTTTTCATAAACAGTAAAGAGAACACTACAAAGAATAGGCGATTCGTCCACAAGGACCCCACATGTACAAGTTGTGAATAAATTGGTCCAGGATTTAAAACCTGGATGGAAGGTTTAAGTACCTACTTTTGTGACGTCAAAGCTCCATGATTTGATCATGAGAACTCAAATATCCCTACTGAGATGGTCAGTGCCGGTTTTAGGATTTTTGAGGCCCTAGGCCAAATTTTACTAGCGGCCCCTCCCCCACATTGTTTTTTGATCTAAATTCAAGTTCTATAATTGGGTTTTCTTTGATTTTTTTTTACAAAACCGGTATGGTAAGTTAATATTCGTAGGCCTAACTTAACTAATGTCAAAAAATTATAATAAATTGGATGATTTTTTTTAATTGTTGAAATACTTTTTAATTTGGTTTTACGTACCTACTACAAAATATGTGGTTAGGTTTTAATAAATAGGCCGATAAAACTCACACTTTTTATTGAATTTTATTTTTTTTAAAAACTTATAAATATAAATGTATGGTTTAGGAGATGACGTGCAAAAGAGTGTTTGACTAACATCAAGTTAATCTTTTGGTGCCTGTAAAAAATATGTGGTCGGCTAAGTTCGTCTGCGGAACATAAGCTCGTCAGCTTGGCAATAGGCATTTAAAAAAAGAAAAAATAACAAAAAAAAAAATTGATAGTAAGCGGCCATGTCCCGGCCATTTTGGTAAACAATGTGACTTTCATGATCCTGAGTTCAAAATTAGTTAGTAGACCAAAAATCAAGTTGATGTTAGCTTGTCACTTGATAGGTGATCACTCTTATTTGGAGTAACAATTGAATAACTAACTTATCAATAAGAAATACTTCTTAGAATGTACTGTGTAAAGGCGCTGAGCGGCAAGTCATATCAATGTATTGCCTATATCTGCGGCCCCCCTAAGACCGAAGCCCTAGGCCGCGGCCTAGTCGTAAATCCGGCACTGGAGATGATCTACTTGTTGTTTTAAGGTTAAACACAATAAATAATCCTTAATTTTTAAGTTTTTGGTAGTATTCATACTATGGAAGTGTTAATAATAATTATAATTTGATTTAAATTATAAATAATCCTTTCTATAGTTAAGGTATACATAAATTGAGTCATCGTAATAAATTCACAACCTTAAAACCAACTTCATTACAGTTGAGATTCATGAAACCTTGGGTTAAAACCATGTCAATGAATAAAGAGAGGCTAGACAAATGTTTGGTATTTCTTAACAAAGCAAGGTAGTTGTTCCAGTTCCAACAAAGAACATAAGTAAGATTGTAGTCATAGCAAAAACGTATGAACTTTGTTATACATAAAAATGTATTTCAACAAATTAATTGTAAGAGTATTATAAATATACTTGTAAATATTAGAAGAAGTAATAGGACACAGAGAGGCCTGGCTTAACAAACTAATCACATTTGGATCCTTTTTGACTAAATAATTACACACCCACTAAATCAACACTGTCTCCCCTTGAGTCTTATTGTTTAGAATTATTAGTTGAATTTAATTTTTAACTTGGGCTATAACTGAGTACACAACTTCTAATTGGACAAAGTTGCAGGATTGCAACAAGCCTTATCATATGATATCAGGATCTCTCTTAACATAGAGTGGCCATATAACGTTTAGTCCAAAACAGGTTATTTGTTATTACAAATACTTTGTGTTGTGTAAAGAACTATTGTTTTTTTTTTTTTTTTTTTTGTTCTGTTGTTTCTTTTTCATTTTCAAAGTGATGATGAGTAAATATGACACATTTGAGAAGCAACCAGTTGATAAATAACATATTTACTAAGATTGGAAACGTCTCCAAATCATGAAGTATGGAATTTTTTTTTTTTTTTTTTTATTATACCCAGACCTAATGGAAAATGTCCTACACCTACAGACCTATGGACATTTTCGGAAACCGACAGGACGCCGGAAAACAAGACGTATGGTCACCCTATCTTAACAGCAATATGTACTGAGATAAACCAAATCTTGATTTGATTTCGCAAAAGATTCTGAACACAGCTAATACTGAATCCTACACTTCCAATTAGCAAGAATAAACTAGATAATAATGATAATATCCTGGCCTGGCACTATTGCCATTCATTACTAAACTAAGAGTAAAGACTAGTAGGCCCTGGCTACTTGAGGGGCATTGCATCATGGAATATAAAGGGTTATTCAATTGGTAAGCATCATCAGTACTTCTAATGTCATCCTATGAAGATGAAGGTCTAATACCCATTAAGATGACCATTGGTAAGCTATATTAACACAAGTTATACCATGCTTTTAGCATAATCTCAATCCCTTCTCCTTATAAGCTTGCTTTTTTATCCACATTATAAAATGATCAAAACTATCATATATGAAAAATTTGCTACTGTAGTTGATTAAATCTGAATTTCATTCAGTAATGCTTACAAAGAGAATATTTCTAAATCCTTCATATTAACTTCAATTTTGTTAATTTAATCTTTTGAGGGTTAATTAAATAAACCTCTTCCTGGCATCCAATCAAGCTTAAACTTGGCCTTAGACTTTGTACCAAAACAAAAACATTCTATCAAATTTTAGGGTCACCCACCCTAATACACACACTGATTAATGATGTTGCTCATACAAACTCAATAAGTGTGATTGTTATGACAATTTTCAAAGTGTGTGTTTATATACACATTGCCAATGTCTTACACAACCAAAATGCATAAATATAAAAGGAAAAAAAAACTTGTTTTAAACTTTGTTCTACTAATAAAAACTTTGCTTTTATAGGCTAGCATTATTTAATCTTATATTTCAAATTATACATAATCTTTAAACACAAAGGCAAGGGTACATAGATAAATCAGTTAAATTTTATCAGCTGATAATAAATCCTTGAGAAATTAAAAAAAATAATCAGTCAGATAAACTGTTCCTTATCAATAAAATATGAGATAAATCGCTTACTAATCATCAGCCTTAATCGCCAAAGGAAGTCTGGCATATAAGCAATTCCTTACCCACAAAGATTGATAGATTTATAAGAGATGGCTCCAAAATGTACCATAATATTTATGTAAATGACTATAAACCATTATTTACAAAGTAAATAATGTGGCTTATGGAGCCACAGCTAAGCAACTCATCCAGAGAAAAAAATAAAATATATTATATTTATTTTATAAGTTTGCGTTATATGTATATAGAGTTATGAACCAATTGCTACCATATCTGAAATATCCCACTGAGACATGTCAGATTGTGTCTGAAGTGGTGGTACAGCAAATGCCCATAAATAAGAATGACCCACACACTATCCTAGCCCTTCATTTAAATGTTATATTTACAATAAATATTAAAATGAATAATAGATTAAGAGAAATAAAAGATTTAGTATTTATATATTAGAAAAATATATTCTTGTATTATACCTTGAGGAAGAAATATGAGTATATTTTCCGAAATGTCTGTAAACCTAAAACATTTAGGAGTAAACATTTTTTTTATGTTTGACTGATATTATAGCTAGCCTTAAATTCTAATTCATTGATAAAACAAAATAGAATTTGAGGCTGGCAAATATCAGTTGATATCATTAATACTTAGATTTAAACATTAATTAAAATACTAACCACACTAAACCTTTGATAAAAAATAATTATTCACAACAACAAAAAAATAATGTTATTTGACTCCCCATAAATTTTACAATTGAAACAAAGTCTATCCTCTATTTGATAACCTTAGAACCTGATTAAAAGTTGTGTTTCCCAGATAATGAAGTCGTGATTCACGGTTTAAAATCAGAGTACATTTTGCAAGATAAAGTTTAAGAAAAACTGCACTTTATCTTAACTTTTTTTGATTTACCAACTCAAAACGTTCAGACTATTTTATGAAAATAATTTTTTTTTTAAAAATTCTATACCAAAGTCAGCTGATTAGATACTTTCATTGTTTTAAATTCTAATGTAATTAAAAAGGTTTAGGCTATTTAAGATGGGAATTATTAAACAAAAAAACACAAACAAAAACATAGCGTACCAAAATTAGCTGATATGAGAGTTTCATTGTTCAAACTTCTAACACTTAAGTTTATTCATTAAACTATATATCTAAATTTTCATAGTTAGCTTAACTATGTATTTTTGTTTCTGACACGATTTAATGGATTTAGAAGTTTTGCTTAAAAAATATTGAAATCCAATAGTTGCCAATTTTAAAAAAAGCATTATGGAAGCTCAAATGAAAGGATGACTGAACGATGTCAGGGAGGACCTACAGACTCTCAGAGTTGCAGCTTGGAGAACTGTGATCCAGAATAGAGAAAAATAGCGAGGATTGGTTCAATAAGTAAGCACACACCTAGAACTGTAGAGCCGGCGGAAGTAAGTAAGTTGCAAATCAGTGATTGCTCTATTCTACTAAAGATAGGTAATTAACTTATGAATCTGTATCATTTTTGAAACTTCAAACAAAGGATTCATAAAATTTTATTGATGAGTGACTAAGGGTTGGTACATATACCCCAATCAGTTTTATGTGTCAGTCTTCTGTCAAGTGCTACCCATGAACTCACGATGCTAGATAAACATCAACAAGATAGTGGGTTTATCGATAATTGAGGCCATACCACTTTGTAATTCTATAAGAAGCAAAATTAGATGCAACACATAACATACATATAGTTAAGGAATGAAATCGTAGATATAGAGCATCAAATGGATTCAAAGAAACAGTCTCTGAACATAAAATAACACTTCATTATTTATCACAGCAGCATTAGGCCTACATTGGTCTCCAACATAATACAGACACAACCCCTTCATATTATTTAATAAATGTAACTCTAGTTTCTAGATGATGGCCTTATAAAGGCTAAAAGCTTATTTGATAAATAAACAAGTATTATTTTACACAGAGAGACAGTTTCTTATTTTTCATACCTGTATCTTAGAATACAAACAACCAATTTTAATTCTTAAGGAAAATGAGTTACGTTCATGGAAAAATTCAGGATATTGGTTGTCCTAGCAATAAAAAGGATGCATTTAACAAGAACCTTCCTTATACCAAACTCATTTTCACTAAAAAATTGGAATTGGTTGTTATTTATTTAGGGTGCTGTTAAGTATGATATACAGACCAGGTTAGTTGCTTCAACTCAACTATAGGACCAAATCCCCAATACCCTTTCCTTTCTTTCTTATAAAAATGTTTTGTTCATAAAAGAAATAATAAGTTTGCAAATTAATATAACGGAATATGCACTTTGGTTATCATTCAATATGGTATAAGACTGTGAGACTTCGGCCAAAATACCTTTAGTGTAAAAATGTCAAAGTGGATGTTAATAACCTAAGAGAATGTTTGGCACTGGAAGATATATGAAGTTGCTTAATAACCACATCAACTACCTGGAGCACATTAGATTGGGTTACATGAGCAAAAATGGCCATAAGACTACAAACTATGTTTCATTTTTAAGTTTTAGGTAGTATTCATACTACGGAAAGTTTAAATTTTAATTTAAATCAAATTATAATAATTATTAACAAAGGGAGACAGACAGAGAAAAATAGACTCCAGAGCCGGGACTTGAACCACGGGCCTCTATATTTCCAGTATAGCTGGAGTCTATTTTTCTCTGTCTGTCTCCCTTTGTTAATAATAATTATAATTTGATTTAAACTACAAAGTATGGTAAAACTATAGAATACAGTAGGTACCCTACCGGATATTTGTTATGAGACTAAGGGATATTATTCTTCTATATACTGGAGAGATAATATTACTTTTGGACTAAGGGATATTATCACTTCAACACACTGTAGAGATAATAATAATTTCTCTAAATATCATTTAAACAAAGGAACATTACTTAATGTAAGCTTTATCAGATGTGGTAGCGTATTCTAGAGTATAGCCTAAAAGGACTAACGGTAACAACTAAAAAAACCTTTTCTAAAAGTGTAAAATTAGCACAAAATTGTCATATTAAGATCAATAAAAGGTAAAAGCAGTAGTATAATTTTATTATACACAGCTGATTAATTAGTTCCCACTTTAAATATTGCTATAAACAGGACATGTAGCAAAATATAGTTTCTTTGGTCCAAATATTCACTAAGCATCACATTAATTGTTTCCAGACTGAAATAAATTGTATCTTTAAATTCAATGTCTGTCACCTCTAAGAAATATAAATGTAATAAAAGATAAAATATGATGTTATATTTACTGTTAATTCATGGGAGAAAAGATGCAAAAGATAGATCCTTATCAAGGTGATAAAAAAATTAACATTAATTGTTGACAATTTTTTCATATTGTTTAAAAAATTAATAAGTAGCAACCCCTAATCTTATCAATTATATTTACCAAATGACTAAAACAAATGAGATAAAACTACGCAATTACTTCTTAAAATTAACTAAGATTGATATAATGTAAACAAATAGTGGCTATATGAATGAACTTAATAATCTTCCTGTCGTTTTGAGAACACTTTATTTAATCAGGAAAGTAATGACAAAAGTTTAACCGAAGAAACAAATTAAAATTGGATAATTCAACAAGGTAGGAGGGCTTTTGAATATGTGGATAAAAAAATACAAGGAAGATAAAAATCTCTAGTTGAATAGTTCATTTACAATTTGTAGATCGTAACTTGAGATAGTTTATCCATGCCAGGCATTACAGATAAAAGATACGCAGTGAACGAAGTTCTTAGAACCAAAACCTTCTTATAAATATCGTATAATTAAACATATTCTTAGAAAGAGAGTTAACAACTGTTAAATAAGCCGAAAAAATAAGTAAACAATGAATAAAACACATGATACATTAAAAACTCATTCCAGAAAACGACGTACACAGTAAGTTTTGGGAGCCAAGGTGGAGTGAACCATACGCGACTCCCAGCAGTGAATTTAACCTATTCTTAACTCAACAAAATTATTATAATAAAGTAATGAAAATGCTTACCTAATTTTCCTTGTACTAGAACAACACTTAAACACAAAAAAACACACGATTTTCTAATTCGAACAATGTTTTCATTGAACCACACTGCCATTTTGTTTTCACTGACATTCTAAAACAGTTTAGCCAACATTGCCGATATTAATTCACTAAAAAATGCGGAACAGAAAGTCAATACTTGATATTTCCCTAATTATGTACATGTTTTTAAAACGTCATATTCCTCGGTACGTTTCTTGATTAGAAATAGATTTATATTATTTTCATTTTAAAAATAAAGCGTGTGAAAAGAAGTAACTTTATAATTTATTTATGGTCGACATAAGATATATATTTTTTTCTACATTCATTGAAACTTCTTGCCTCTTTAATAAGTTAAAGAGGTCACTAACCTTTAACCCCCCTTATTTACGTCTTAAAAATTGTTTTTTTTTTATAAATAAATTTACTTCATTAATAAATTAATAATATATATATTTTTACAGTCAAGTGATAGTCATTTATTATTAAATAACTTCTAATTTGTTTACCTTTGACTTATAAAATCGGAATAACGCAGATGATTGATAATATTAGGAAACGAATTCTTTGTTTCTGTTGCCTTTTGCAAAACTAGAGTGCAGCACAATCCAAGGCCTGTTTTATAAAAATAAGTCAGATTTATAGAAATAGAATACAATATTTTTTAAAAAATTATCTAGAAATTATAACAAGAACAAAAATAGCCCCAAATAAAATCTAATAAAAAAACTTTACTATCGGATTAATAAATGCGGACCAATTAGTTGTCTTTTTTAAATCAAAACAAAAATTATTAATGCCTCATAATTTTTTTGTTTAGATTTCATAGCATCACATATTTTCAGTATTTCAGTAGCCAATGAAATATTTATGTTGGTTGATGTGGCGTATCTGGGGTATCATGTATAGAAATGAAAAAAAAAAACTGGCACATATAATTAAAGTATTTTCTCTAGTTTGATCAAAAATGCACCAATTATGGATACTTCTTCATTTTATAAGTTTTCTCTTAATACATTTTCCATGTTCAGTCCTCTATTTTGAGGCAGCTGTATACAGGTCGATTTTGTGAATCTTGGGCATATGTATCTGTCTAGATTAACTGGGCTTCAATGTAGCGTATCTGGTTTTTCGAGAGAGTATGAAATGAAAAAGTATCCATACATAATGCAATTTTTATCAATATACAGGAAACACTTTAATTATATTTGCCAGTTTTCCCATTTCTATACGTGATTCCCCAGATACGCTACATCTCAACCTTTATGTTTTCATATTCCCTAGAAATTCAGCGTAAGCATTAGTTTTCCAGACAATATTCTTTATATACGATTGATACAAAATATAAACATTTTATCTCTGTTTAGAAGCGTATAAAGTGATTCTTTTCGTAGTTGTATTCATTGCGCATACGCATTTCATAATTCTTCACCTTATCACAGGATTGCTTACATTTAACAAAACTAATTTGCTGTTCGCTTAATTCAAATAACTGTTTTTTTCGGTATTTATTATTAAATCCCAAAATTCGTAGATAAAGTACGGTAAGCAACTCTTGCGAAAACTGCATTTTGCTTAGCTCGTGAGGTTTTACTACTCTCGCTGTCACTCGGGTGCAAACTTCACACTCCCATGAAAAATGCTACTTTCCTCACTAGACGCGTAATGCACTATTATTGCTGATATTTTTAAGTAATTGTTCAGTACATTTTTTTTTTTTTTTTTTTTATGCCAACACTCAATGGGAGAATGGTCATTGCAATTACCTCTAGAATTCTATTTCAGTAAATTTATTTTGTGTCGGTTATATTCTGAACTTTCAGCTACATACCAGATATACTTGTTGCTAAATAATGTGACATCCTAATCATCACAGTAGGTTGTACAACTGGATGGAGAATCAGATATTTTACACATCTACTCGATGTTATCTTTAAGGTTAAACATGTCTCACCTCGTAAGGATTTAAACCATCAAGGATGTGACAGAGTTAGGATCAAATTTCCATGTAAAACTTTTTTTAAAAAATGATCAAAATGTTGTTCATTTTTATCTGATTTTTAAACTAATTTCTAATGATTCTGACTTCAGTTGCGTAACTTCAATAATTTTACCTAGCTTTACCTGTTGGTGGGGTATGTATGTGGGAGCAATATCTTGGCTGACTCAGCAAAAGACTTCAGTGGCCATCACCATCCATCCAGTAAAGTGGTATGGCTAAAATGATTGTTCCCAGATGTAGTAGAGTGGACCACAACACACTGTCAGACCAACAACTGCAGACTATTAGGCATATCGGTCTGTGGGACTGATAAAACAATACTTTATGAGGCATACTGGTCTATCAGACCACCAATGTTTTAGTAAGCATAAACTACCCAGAAACAGCAAGTGGAAGAGACCAAGAGGTAAAACACCACCTGTAAAGCTGACATCTGAAGAACATGGAACCCCACCAGTTTTGTACTTACATTAGCGATCTTGGAGGTTTTAGTTGGTTCTATAACAGTTTCTCAGAGATGTGCCCACCTGAGGCTTAATAATGCCCTTCATACTTAAAATGTACATTTGGTTTTGAGTAGCATTTAAAAAATTACTACTGAAAATCGACCATTTATAGTGCCCATAAACCCTACTTGCGTTCCAAATCTGTAGTACAGTAGAACCTTGATCACAAGTTTAAATTGCCTGGAGAAGAAAAGATATTTTTAAATAAGTTTTTGTGCCTCTAATAAAAAAATATTCGCTTTTAGCCCTAAGTTTTTCCCTTTCTTGCTTAACTATCTTTTTGATCATCCATCAAGGCTCCGATCCCGAGCTTGTCGGTTAATCGTTGTTCTACTGTATTTCTAAATACATTATATTAGATATTCTATAGATTGTAGAAAAAGAGATATTTTGCTATCATTATGGTACCCAAAATGCAAGGTTAAATTAACTGAAGTGAACTGTGTTAATACAAAAGGGATCATTATGGATGAGGAATAAGCGAGGGGGTATGGTGGCTACAATCATAAATATAATAAATCACCCAATGGTACCCTTGAAATGACGCTGTATTCAACCTACCTGTAATCCAATTTTTCCCTCTCCACCTAATTTTATTTAGTATTAATAGAAGGATGTTCAAACTATATTAGTGCTCTTGAGAACTTAGTGAATCTGGAAACTCATGGTTAAAAAAGAATGTTTTAGATCTGCATTCATATTACTGTCTTAAGCTAACTTCCTCAAGCGAGATCATTAACTAGAACTTTAAAGAAGGATGTAAGAAAGGCTAACAGTTTAGGAGAATTCTTAGAGGAAATATTAGTCGTTTGAAGAGGAGTTTAACCTCACAAAGTAGAATCTATACCTAGTATCTTGCTTGATCCAACTGTTTATACAGATCATAAGAATAATACCAGGAATGAAACAAAACAGACAAACAGATGGAATTCCACATTGAATTTGAAAATGTGAACTTTGACAACCTGGATAAGTATTTCGTTTAGACAAGGATAGCACCCTAAGGAATACCAATAAGTAAATATCCAAATTAAAAAAACAAAATATTAAAACAATATATTTATTAAAGTGATAAAAATGTACATTTATGCCGCCACCTTCTTAGGTGCTTTTGGAGTACCACCACCCTGCTGAGCCTTGAGAACTTTCTGTACAATCTTCTGTTCTTCAATAAGGAATGCCCTGACAATCCTATAACAAACATTCAAATCAAAATTATAATAAAAATAAACAATAATTAATTGAGTATAGCAATTCTGTAACAACCTCAAACTTTATCAAAAAATATTTTATCTACGATTGATACAAAATATACACATTTTATCTCTGGGTAGAAAGTGATTATTTTCGTAGTTGTATTCATTGCGCATGAGCGGTTCATAATTCTTCACCTTATCGCACAATTAGCGTTTGTTTACATCTAACAAAACTAATTTGCTGTTTGATTAGTTAAAGTAACTGTTTTTTTGTATTTATTATTATAATCCAACAATCGTAGATAAAGTATGGTATGCAACTTGTACGAAAACTGCATTTTGCTTTGCTTTGTGCTCAGGTGCAAACTCCACACTCACATGCAAAATGCTACTTTCCGCACTAGACGCTATTTTTGGGTTTCCTTAATACCTTATAACAGAAATATTAATATGAATAGTACACATCAAAGAAAAACATAAATTACATTAGACCACATAGATACATTAAATAAGGGTTCCTTAACAGGATAACAGTGTGTCTAAACTATATATATAAAAATAGACAAATTTGATCATTTTAAACAAGTAAACTGAAGAGTAAAGATGCAGAAATCAAAATTTTCCTCAGGGTTCCAGGAACTCTAAATTAACACTTCAATTATTATTATTATTATATATATATTTTTTTTTTTTTTTATAAGATTTTAAAATCATTAACAGCTAAAGATTGGATAAATAATTAACCCTCTGCTTTTTAGAATTTAAAAATAATTAAGGGCAAAGGATTAAATTTCTACTTCTCTTAACAGTAGAAAAACCATGAATAAATTTCTACTAATCTTAAAATTATAAAAACGTTTTGAGGTGGTTCTACAAAAAAGTTTATTTTATTACCAAAATGTAACAAGGGATGTTAATTTCACCTCTTATCATTTTTAAGGCGCCCTTTTATTGTTAAGGGTTTGACACGGACATAAGCTTGTTATCAGCTTGGAAGAAAATATCTTAAATTCTCAGCATTTTTACTCATCACGGCAAATAGCAAATAGGTATCTACGTTTTATTTTTGTATGTAGAACAAAAAACCATTTGTCCAAATTTACACCCTTTTAAATCACTATCAATAATAAAAAATAAACAAGAGTACACATTCAGGTGTTATTATACCTAAGTTCATTGACATCACAAGACCTTCTTTTTATAAGTTCTTCATCTGGGTTACCAAACTCTCCCACCATCCTTCCTCATCAGGAGCTCTTAGTGAAGACAATAAAAACAACCTACAAGGAGGACAGGATACGGTGTTGGTTTTGTTATTCATTTTTTAAAATTAGAGTAGGTTTTTATCATAAAATCAAATTTAAAAAATGTATAGTAAATATGATAATATTAAAAAAAATAGTCTTCACACCATAGAAAAAGATGCAAGAACTATAAGATTTTAAATTATTCATTTAATTAAGGTAAATAGGTCACAAGTGAAAAATCACAATATAATATATATATTATCCTGATTAACACCACAATTCATTATTATTACAAGACAAAAGAAAATCCATCATTTTAAACATTTCCTTGTTGTGTGTGATCAGTGAGAACATATTTTTGCCCTCTCAAGGATTAAATCTAATAAGAATAATTAATAATACATAAGTAAACATCATCAGAAACTATGAAATTAACAAATTATCTTTCTGATGGAGAAACAAGACAATGCTTACTGTTATCATAATTTCAAACTTTGATTTCAATATGAAACATTGCATTTAAAAAAAAAAAAAAAATAACCACTGATGCTCTTCTGTTTTCATAAACAGTTTTTTTTTTCAATTGTAAAATTTGTATGAAATAAAGATTCTGAAAACTTAATATTATTAATAACAAGAAGATAAATGCCTGCTCCAAAAATATTACATGTAACATAAATACTATTTGCTCACAGATGAATGTTAAAAACACCTAGAAGAACTTTTAAACTTAAACAAAAACATATAATTATAGCCTTAACATTAATTCACCCACATTTGAGTTAACACGTCCATTCAATAACATTAAAAAGGTTAATGAACAAAACTTGCAACATATTAAATATTCTTGAAGTAGCAACAGTACATTTGTATCATCAGACAAAGGAAAATCGTCAAAATACTTTCAGATGGGGAAAGAAGACATAAAATTTCACAAATATCATCATTTGACACTTTTAAAATATTCAAAATACCACCAGTATCTTTTATTAATAAATAATATGTATCATATTTTTAGAACATACTTATCTAGTAAGTTTCTAGTACGGTTACAACAATAAATATTAAGGGAAACTTAATAACATTGATTATATTTGCCTTAGTTGAATATTTGAAACATTTGTAGGAACTTTTAGGCTACAAGAGCAACAATGAGAAATGTTGCTCCTGTGGATAAAGAACCAACCTTTTCTATATGCCCATTATAAATGTAAATAATACCTGAAATTATAAATAACAACAAGTATCTAGCGAAGGGCAACCAAATCATAATATCATTATTTCTAAATTTTGAAATGCATGTTATTATTTTTAAATTATAAATATTTATAAATTCAAACATAATTTGAGTGAACAGCAGAAATACAGCATTTTCTTTAACTCCATGAAGTCTTCTTTCTTAATATGGCACAACTATAATACCCAATAAAAACAGGAGGATTAAAAGCACTTTAATAAATAAAGTATAATTTAAATGTTTTACTTTAAACAGGTAAACATTGTCCAAATAAACGGAATTAATTATGTAAATGAATTCTGATCCTAGTGCAAAATGAGACTTTCTTGTTAAGTCTTTAAAAGAATTAATTCCCCCCCCCCCCCACATTATAAGGGAATGCCCTGATGACGGTTGTAGTGCAGTGCAGAGGAATCAAAGTCAAAGGCAGGGCACATAATATTATGTCATCAGATAATGAAAATCATCACACAATTTGTCAGATGGGGAAAGAAGACTAAAATTTCATAATTATCATCATTTGACATCTAATCAATGAAATAACTTTTACACATTCAGGCGCTGTGCACACTGAAGAAACAAGTTGAAACTTTAACAAACAAACTTAAACAACTTTCACGTTTCATGAATGAAACGTGAAACTTTAGTATCACGAAAACACTTGATTTAAAACTTACAGAAAGGACCACACTGTGTTTCTTGAAACTGTATTTTCATTTGGTTTCATGAAACATGTTTCA
Source organism: Gerris lacustris (assembly GCA_951217055.1). NCBI lineage: Eukaryota > Metazoa > Arthropoda > Insecta > Hemiptera > Gerridae > Gerris > Gerris lacustris. The sequence continues at coordinate 29,603,032 of OX578281.1, read as the reverse complement.
CGCAACTAAAAAGTCAGGTTTCGTCGAAACCAAGTTGCACGTGATTTTATGTTTATTGTTTTGCTTATAATTTCAGTTTTGATTATTGCGTTTTGTCTCGTGTTCAGTTGTTTATTTAAAATGAGTGCATTAAGAAGCGTTTAATTAATTGAATGTGATACATTGGATTAATACATCTTCGTCAGAGGACATGATGAAACTGTCAGAAAAAGAGATTCCTCTTTGTGCATGAAATGTGAAACTGGTTTTATGAAATTGATTTCATGAAACCAAATGAAAATACAGTTTCAATGCTCCTTTCTGTATGTTTTAAATCAAGTGTTTTCATGATACTAAAGTTTCACGTTTCATGAAACTTGTTTCTTCAGTGTGCACAGCGCCTAAGAATTAAATAGTGCACAGAAATTAAAATATTTCTCAAAAAACCTAGAAGGTTCCTTTTTTTAGGAACAGGTTTCATACACATAATTCAGATAAGTTAAATAATTGTTACATAAGACATAAAAAATGCACTATTTATCCTAAATTAAATTCTAACAAGACTTTCAAATGTGCATAATGGTACTACTGACTTTGAATTCCCACAATATCTAGTAAAATGTTAAGAACCGGGGACCGAGGCATATGGAGCTCGAAGGGAAGAGCAAAATCCTTAACAACCACCTCGATTTTGGGCTTATTTATATTCTCTCACCATCCCTTACACAGGGGCATATCGATGGCACGGTTTAGGTTAGGTTTTGGCAAGATCCTTTGAACTTGATTTGTCCTTTTATACATTAAGGTAACAAATAGGTTGTAATTGTAAAAACTATTTAAGTCTCAACGCACACTTAAGAGGCGGCAGTGGAGGAAGGGGCATAAGAGAGTGTAAGCTACACAGAAAGGGTCAGGTAAGAGGCACAATAAAAAACCACAAGCTAATAATAATACACCACATAAAAGGAAAAACAAAAAACTAATGAATGGGTAGTGTGCAGGAGGTATGCTTCTTCAAGATGTGTTGGGCGGAAGAAGTGTAGAGAAGGCGAGTATCCGTGCCTCGACACCTCAGTGTGCATTGCCCCATAAGTTTAAATAGAGGAGACTTAGAAACGTCTATAATTATAGCCTTACATTATCACCCATATATGAGTTAACATGTCGGTTAATGAACATAACTTGCAACATATTTAATATTCTTAAAGTAGCAACAGTACATTTGTATCATCAGACAAAGGAAAATCGTCAAAATACTTTCAGATGGGGAAAGAAGACATAAAATTTCACAAATATCATCATTTGACACTTAAAAATATTATAAATACCAGTATCTTTTATTAATAAATATTATGTATCATATTTTTAGAACATACTTATCCAGTACGTTTCTAGTACTATTGCAGCACTTAATATTAAGGGAAACTTAATAACATTGATTATATTTGCCTTAGTTGAATATTTGAAACATTTGTAGGAACTTTTAGGCTACAAGAGCAACAATGAGAAATGTTGCTCCTGTGGATAAAGAACCAACCTTTTCTATATGCCCATTATAAATGTAAATAATACCTGAAATTATAAATAACAACAAGTATCTAGCGAAGGGCAACCAGAACCAGCAACCAATTATTCAAAATCTTAACAACTGATTAGCAAAATGAGCAAAACCATTATCATCAAACATTATGGTTAACCTTAAACCTAGTCTAAATGATAATGGAGAAGAAAGATACACAGAAGCTATTGTATTTAAAAGTTGTTTTTTCTCATTTGTTATTTTAATTATTAAAAATAAGATAACTAACATATTTTAACAATTAAAAAGTCAGTACTCTAAAACAAATAACGAATGCAAATCAAACAATTACCAATGTTACACCTTTGGATAGAGCTATACCTTTTAAAATAAATAAGAACATCAAACATCAGTCACTAAATCAGGATGTTATTAAAGAATTTTATATATAAACATCTCTGATCCCAGTTTGATTCCTGACTCCAGTTAGGGGCCCCACACGTTATGATTTTACCCACTCATAAATTTTAAAAAGAGATTATAATAATAAAATTCACACCTCTCTTTGACACACTTGTGGCAGAGGACTCCTCCGTAACACCTCTTGACAGTCTGTTTCCTACGGCAAATCCTTGCTCTTTCCATAGGCCTAGCAGGCTGGATACCCCTAAGCTTGTCCTTGCAGTGTCCGCACCTGGGGATCTTCTTGGGTTTCTTAAGGTATTGATATACAAGGCGGCCACCAGGGGTCCTTACACTGAACAGAGAATATAAAGATAAAAATACAATAAAATATAAACAAATAGAATAAAGCTCTATTATTATTATTAGAATAAGGGTTAACGTCTAATAACACAAAAAAAAGTATATGCTGGCTACAAGGAGAGAACTGGATACTAGACAACAAATAAGACTAACAGGAACATAAGACAAACAGACTAAATTAAAGAAGTGTAAAGATTTAGCTAATCTAAAAGAATAAATCTAGCTCCAGATAAAAGAGAATAACAGTAAATCAGAAGAAATTAAAGCATACATTGCCTTTAGAAATTGCTGGTATTACGATCTTCCCCACACTTTAGGTCCAATAATATTGGGCAAAGGACAAAAGCTATTGCTTATCGGTCCTAATAATAGTAACTACGAGTCATAAAAACATGGAAACTGCTGTCCCAGGGCGAAGAAAACATTTAGGAAGATTTGAGGAGTATAATGAAAAAGTATATTTAGGTAAAAAGGGGCTGATTGTAGAATTAATATAGTTTACAACCTTCATTTCCAAAATTGAAGTTATAATAATTTATTGATGCAGTGACAAAGGGACATAATTACTTTTGTGTAATATAAATATTCATATTTTAAAGGGATCTTAATCCCTTTATAAAATTTACTGTAAAGGCAAGGGGAATTAATCTCTTTAATACATTAGCGTAACCTGCTTATTTAATGAACACTGTTTATTGGTTGGGTAGAAGCAGAAATTTCTAAGGGGGGTCACTAAGTCTATCTAATAGACCTTTTAAACTAATGCTGTACATCAATATAACCATATTTAATGACACCTGAGTGTTCTTAGATCAATCGTTTCATCTTTCGACAAACTCATAATTAATATGGGGGAAACACATGAAATTAGGGATATTTATTTGTCCAGACTTTAGAAACACCCTGTTCAAACAACTTCACCCAGATTTTTAATAAGATAATATGAAAAACCTTTCTATACTTGAAATATACACCACAGCTATAAACTGCCTTGTCTTGTGTCATCAGAATAAGGAAAATCATCAAAATATCTTCAGATGGGGAAAGAAGACATAAAATTTTCACAAATATCATCATTTAACACCACAATGCATAGTTTAAAATCACTATACTAATATAACAATTATAGTTATGTCAATAGACTTAGTTATTTTGACAGCATGGGAAAATCAAGGAAGACCCAAGATTTTGACATTTGACCTTGTAGATGTAAAAATGTCTAGCTCTCATTGCCCTTGCCTTCAATTTACGTTTTAACGTATTTACGTTCAATAACGTTATCAGAGTGATTACTAATTGTTGTAATATTATTATGAAAGCAAACACCTGTAAAAGGTGCCCCACTAGTAAAATTGACCACTTTACTATGGCCCCTGAGAAAATTTGTATTATTGACTAATTTGGGAAAGGTTACCACTTTTGTCTAGTTTCTTCAATGGTCACTTAAAGGAGGTTACACAGAATTGTACAGAATTAACAAATAATGTTTACTGTAAAAATTATAAGATATACAACAACAAATTTACATGCTTTCTAGAATGCAAATACTTCTATAACTTTTCCAGGTTAAAAGATACAAATTAAATTAATTGTTACATCACAAATCAACATGGAATTGTTCCAGCCAGTGACAAAGAGTTGACCACATGATATTTCACTGAAATTAAGGAATTATCTTTCATGTGATAATTTAAAAAAGTATATACGTTTCAAAGAGTAGAACAAAATAAATATTAACCTGTCAATTGCAACCTTCTTTGTTTGTAATGGGTCTACATGGCAGCTAGATATTGCATTGAATCGGACATAATATCATAAGTGTATACATCACGTTTACTACTAATTAGAAATAGCAAAATAATAACAAATTAAAAAATATAAAACGGAATCAATGACTAAATACGAGAGGAGATGGAATTAAGCAGAGGTTTGATCATAAATGAAGCATGCCAAATGGCATAGAAGACTTAAAAGAAAGCACACTCACTTAATGTTTACAAATTCATTAAATCTTCACGAAAGTAAACCCATACTTGACAATACCATGTAAAATAGAAAAAATGAGACTTTAACGTAGGATTACTGAAATTACATAGAATAGTGAACGGTACAATCTTACCAAGCGCGTCGCCAGAGTAACCTTACGTTATCCTCTGACATATACAAACTATTAACGTCTAATAAACAGAATTGAAGTTGAGTTTTCTCAAATACAGTCTTAAATATTAATTCCTACACCTTTATAGTTAATCAGGAATAAATAAAAATTACTTACACTCTTCTTCTGTTACTCTTTGTGTTGTAGGATAACCTACGTCGGTAAACAAGTCTCTGACCCATGTTTATCTGCCAAACAAATTAATAACTTTGTAAATGATACAATTAAACAGATATTACAGATTATAAAGAAAATAATCAAATATAGAAAACTACTTTACAATAAAGGATGAATAGGAAAAATATGGATAAAAATTGTAAGTACACACACCTCAGATGTGGAGAGAACCTGTCAAAAGAAAACTCACAAAGTCAGAGGTACCAACTTAAGGTGAAGAAAAAAACCTATGCAGTTTTATTAAACAACACTGGGAAATGAGAATAAAGAAGAATTAAAGGAAGTTCAATAATCTGGCGGGAATCGAAACACTTGTATTTATTTCACTTTCATTTTCTAGTTCTAGTTGGTCTTTTTTAGTTTTTTCTTGTGCCTGTGCCTAATAATTTGATAGTTTTAAATACAATGTCGGATTTTGAGAAATGTCCTGTGAAAATTATCGATGCCGAAACATTAGGCGAAGCTGTAAATCAGTATGATTGTACAAATAGTTATTTCCTTACTTCCGAGGTACCGGAAATGTGTAAACAAAATGACTGTATTTTAGGAATAGACGAAGCTGGAAGAGGACCGACGTTGGGCCCTATGGTCTACGGGACACTGTACTGCGTCAAGGAGAAAAACGACGAACTTTCATCGGCAGGCTGTGCGGATTCAAAGACTCTAACTGAAGAAGCAAGAGAGAAGATATTCGGTAAAATCTGCTCTCTTAACGAATACACAGGTTGGGAAGTCGAAGTAATTTCAGCTAAAGTCATATCTAATTCGATGTTGAGACGTCAGAAGGTATCTTTAAATGAAATATCTCACAATGCCGCTATCAGTCTTGTTAAACGTGCTCAAGCAGCCGGTGTCAGAGTTACAGAAATGTACGTCGATACTGTCGGACCTCCCGAAAAATATCAAGCAAAGCTGGAAGACGCGTTACCAGGAATTAAAGTTACCGTCTCGAAAAAAGCCGATTCCCTATTCCCTGTAGTTAGTGCTGCTAGTATATGTGCTAAAGTATCAAGAGACGTAGCTTTAAAATTATTCAAATGTACAGAAGTGTCAGATTCAGAGTTAAAGTATGGTTCAGGCTACCCAAACGATCCTGAAACTAAGAAATACTTACAAGGGATTTTAGATCCACTCTTCGGTTTCCCCCAGCTTGTCAGATTTAGTTGGTCAACCGCTGATAAAATTATTAAAGAAAAAGGACACAGAGTGGATTGGGACGAAGAAGATCCTACTGAAAACAATCCATCTGTTAGATCATTTTTCACAGGCAATGAAATTAAACCCAAACACAGGTTTTTTAAAGATCGGCATCTTGTTAATACCATTACATTTTGATAAGTTTAAGTATTATCAAACAAAATATCTTGAATGTTGCCTAAAAAGAAATAAATATCCACTTAAGATTTTTTCCACCTTTGTATCAAAATCAGATATTTCTTAACGAAAGAAGGCTTGTAAGTTGCCTTATTTAAATCCTACCATGCAAGGATATAGCTCTTTTGTCAGTGCAGTGACATATACATTTTTTGATTAATTTTTCAAGGGGTGTAGACCAAATTCCACAATTCTGAGAAAATATTATTTAATTAATAAGATTATGTATTTGAATACCTCTCTCGTTTTACACAGATGTAACTGTACGCTAACCTCATGCATATACACGTTTCATTATTATTATATAGAGGTGGCATTAGGCAACTCTCAAGATATTTATTATGGTTATAAGTTTGTTAGACTACACAGCACAGATTTTTGTGCATATAATACTGATATCCAGAGGACCTAAAACTGAATTTGAGGTTTTCTCTTTGGTTGGAAAAGAAGAAACTAGACTAAGGTCTAAAATAGTTTTTACACTAAGGTGTACAAACTATTTTAGTATCTACCTCCATGATAAAGAAATTGCGCCTAAGAGGGTAGGAGGCTTCAAAAAGTGGAGGTTACATACTTGATTACATTTTTGTTCATCCAGTAGTGCCAACTATCACTCACGGAGAATAAAACTTAAAGAGCATAAGACATGGCTAATGTTTAATACAGACTGCGACCAATTTAGTTTGTCATAATCATAAAACTGACAGCTCTGTAGTACTGAGCATTAGCACTTGAGGTTCTTTGTTTGCTAAGAACAAGAATAAACTAATCAATTTTGCTCTTTAGGTTGTATTCACTATTAGTAAATTCCTCAAAATCTCAACGTGTTAATATTACTACATTTTGATATGTTATCATCAGACACGTAAATGGTACTGACAGACAAACAATATGCATATTTAGTTCAATGTAAGAAGCTCGCTTCAACTAAAAGGTGACCTCAACATAAACAAAATAAAAATGGGAATGAGGAGCTTCATGTTCATTCACAAAGATGATAATATTGCAAAAGTAAATAAATGCATAAAACTGTGTTTCTCAATTTACAAACCACAGGCAAAACTCAATCCAAAAAAAGTTATGCATGTATGAAGTTTAAAACAGCTAGGTCTTACTGAATTTTAATTATGTTTTTGATTTAATCAGTTGAAATTGTTAATTAAATTAATGTAATTGACTCAATCTGCTCATTTTTATGTATATACTTTTTAATGTTCCAATAGCAGTTTTTTGTAAATAGTTTTATTAAGATTTTGTATTAAAAAAATAACTTATAAAAATAATTGTTGACTTATTATATATTTTTTTAAAACCTACCTTGTAAATTTCCTAGCACTTATTCCTGTCTTAAGACTATTATATTGATAATTCCATTCAACTATCCTAAACATGTATTATATTAATAATTCTAAATACCAGGGTTGGCACCTGGGTGGGGAATATTAAAAAACCCACCCGGGTAAAATGCAAAAAACCCATGTTAATTTCCCCGGGTTTTTTAAAAAATATATATAATAAAAATATTTTATTCTTTTATATCAAGTATTCTTGTGTGATTGCAAGAGCTGTGAGACTAAAAAATATGCAGAATATCACATATATAATAATTCGATGATAACTATAAATTATTTTTGAGCTTTGTATGGCTTAAATCTTCTGAAATCCTGTTTATTCCCAAAATTCTCTATTTTATTCTTGGGCAAAAGCAATTTTTATTTATATCAAAATGTAAATTTATAAATAGGTATTTTACTGAAAAATTAAATTACTTTAATATTATTAAAATAAAATAATATAAACTAGGCGGCTCCGCCCACTACTCGCTTCGCTCGTCAACCCCAGGAAAGCGGCCGCTGCCTTTTCTGGCTTTTTACAATTTGACACTCTCACTGAACTTGTTTGTTAACAAAACTTTTATAATAATATAGATAGATATAACAATGTAATATACATAAAATGTAGGCACTAAAATAAATACACACAATTACTTTCTCATATAAAGAGAAAGTATTGTGATGGCGCGAAAATTCTATTTTCAGATTTTGATGGATTTACACTTTTTGAGGTACCCTGAGTACAAAAAAGTAGTTTTTTAAAAAAAAAAACTCAGAAAAAAACGGTTTGAAAAATTCTAAAATGTAGACAATTTATATACGAATCTAACGATATAAGCCGTTTTCCTGGGAATAATCTAGTTCCTGAGAAAATAGCTTAAAACGCGGACGGAGAGAGCCCGGGTTCGATTCCCCGCACAGGAGAAATTATTTTTATGATATACATATTTTGATTAAATGTACCATAATAATTAAATCTACATACGAAAGCTAATAAATGGGCTAAGTAATTATGGACTCGTATATGAGAAAGTTTGTCTGAGTTGTCTTGGACCAATTTTTATTATTATTATTAATTTTATTATTGTTATTATTATTATTTCGTAGAAAAAACCTAATACTTACATGCTTATTTATAGGGTTTGCTTGACACAATTTGTCATTTTAATAAGATTTGTTACATTTACACATTTTTCTATGTTAAAAATAACTATTTTTTAAAAAACCCAAATAACCCAGAAAAACCCGGGTTTTATTAAAAAACCCAGGTGGGTTGGGCTTTTTCCATAAAACCCGGGTTTTTTCCAACCCTGCTAAATACCCTCAAGGAGGCCTCCCTCCATGTATTTTATGTTCTAAGGTTGTCCATAGTTGCTGTAAACAGGGCTGCGCCTAGGGAATGGGGTCAAACACACCTGAGGCTAGGTACTGCCCTGGCCATAGAATCTGGACATTAGAATATAGAAGGAGCTGAATTTTATTAATACATTAATATTATTAGTTTGTTACCTCTATTATGTTAAAATATTAGTTGATTTTTTATCTTATAACTAAGCCTCCACATCTTTTATTGAGGTAAGCATAACAATTAAATGCAAATCAGTTAAAATTTTGCTTTTATCTGCAAATGATGAAACAACAAAAGAAGAGGTACCAAGAGAATGTTTTTTAATTATAGAAGGATGACAATTCAAGTTAATTCTGACAGATCAGGTTGGGCATTATACGATAGATAAAATAAAGCCACTAGGCAGATATCCTGAGAGCCATGCTCCTCCGCCAGTGGTATTTTTGTTTGTCTAGTTCGCCTGACCTAGATGTCAAAATCTCATGCCCTCTGAGTTCCCCATTTTTTTTTTTTTTACAAGGTGTTAGACAGTTTTGAGATGGACAACTAGCAAGAAAAATATATAAACAATTAACAAAGAATAAATCACAACCCAATTAACTGAAAGTGTTTTTTTCAATAATAAAATATAATATAAAAGATAAGTACATCATGTAATATTTACAACAATTGAAGCATTGGGCCAAATAACAGTGTGTTGAAAACGAGATTTCAGTGGTATAATGTTTTATGTAGTTGAATACACATAGGATTCAGCAGTTAGTAGTGTCTCAGGAAAAAAACACCAGGAGTAAAAATGGAACCTAAGTATCTGTGGCATGTAGGAAACAATCTTCATAATTAGGAATGAAGAAAGACATCTCTCCACTAAAAAGAACTTCAAAGCTGAAACAACTAGAGATTAAAAGCCAGCCTCATAAGCAAATTTCAGCATCTTTCAAACACTTTATAAAGGTCAGGTAATGTTGTAAGCTGGAGAAACGTTTCATCATCGGTAAATTTCTTGGGTGGAAGAAGTGATTTGATGGCTGGGTAAAGAATATGCTCAGTGATCCATTTCCAGTCATGCCCATCCTGTTAAGAGAAAGAAAATATAATTAACACAAATCAGTAGTGCAACACTTCTTTTTTGCTCACACTCTTGCACTCACTCTTTTATTGCAAAAAAAGAGCAAATAAAAAAACACCATTTTAAAAATTAAAAAAGTATTACTGTAATAACTTATATGTACAAGTAGTGTCTAACTATTTTCCGAGTACACAATCTACTTGTTACAGTAATAACCAAATTAATCAAATTACTACTTCTTGCAAATCGGCAATATGCCATGGCACCTATAGATGATAAATATTTAAGCTATAAAAATATTTAGTACAAAAATTAATTCACTAATGGCACATTATACTTATTACAATTGAATGTGATGTGTTAACAGAAATGGTCCCTAAAATACTAATGTTAAAGAAGGTACCGGAAAATGAGCTATGCTTAAACATATACACTGCAACAACCTAAGTATTAAAGTGGAACCAGTGGTCTCCAGATACACCATCTTTCTCACTTAACCAACAGGCAACACCTGCCATGAGCCCCCCACTTTATTTTTTTCCGCTCATTCCCCCAACCCACCCAGAGTGTAACACCTGAATATCTTTAAGCCAGTAAACTAAATAATTAACTTCTCGGCACTATTATAGTCCATGTAAGACCTGAGCCTGATCCACTCCACTGTTTGTTGTAACTATCCTCTATCTCCTGACACCCACCTTTCTATGGTTGTCCAGCCATCTTATTCTGGACCTCCCCTGGAACACTTTATACCAAATTTTCTAGAAGTCTTTAAAGGAGTCCTGCCCATCACAGTCTGCCTCTTTTTGCCTCTACCACCAGGGCTGGATGTCCATAAAGCTTTAAATGAATTAAGGCACTATAAGAATAGAGGGACACCAAAATCCTATATAGAATTATAAGGTTATCCAATGACAGTATGGATGTTACAGAATAGAAGCCTATTATCACTGAGATTAGATAGCTTATTATGTAAGAAGCAATAAATATTATTAATAAATTTAGTTAATTTTCATCAATTATATTAATATTTACACTACCTTATCGTTACTTTCAGATATAAAACTGTAGAACTTAGCCGTTTCCCTACAGAAAGTATCAAAACAAGGCATTTCAGCAGACCAATCGACATCACAAGCAAGTCTTAGGAAATACAAAGGTAGATAATCCAAATCAGGACAATATCCATCTAAAAAAAAGAAAGTAAAAGTTCATTAAAATACATTCAGGATAATAAGTTATTGTTTGCTTTGAGCTTACCATAGGTAACGAAAGCTGTGATCGTTCTGAAGAACAAAAAATTTGTCTCCAAATTCAAAAGTTCCAAGACAGAAATCCGTTTCTGGTTTTGGGTCTGTCAGTTATTCAATTTTTATGCTTTTTATACAGTTATTCAAACATGCAAAGGACCTTTTTTGAGCAAAATTATGTGAAATATATGTTTGGTATTAATATTTCTCTTTCAACACTAAAGAAATATTGAAAAATGTGAAGAAAAAGTAAATTTTGAACTTTAAGGAGGGGAAGGGGGGGGCCCTCCAAGAGGGGGGAAGTTAACTGTTTCTTACTACTACACCCCCTAAGAGTGTTTTCACAAAGTTGCAAATCTTTATAATTTATTCCCCCCATATGCTATTTTTTTACTATTTTTTTTGCCTGGACTATAAATGAATTTCTAAAGAATAAAAGACCAATATGTATGAAATATCTAGGTGCATCAAACTAAGCTGTAACAATCTGTTGAAGCTAAAGCTTGGTAACAGCAAACATAAGGAAGAATAATGTAACACTTCCTAACACAAACAGTATTATAAAGGTTTTTGAATGAAGTTATTAATTTGTTTACACTTTATAAGTAATATTTATAATTCTTACCAAGGAGTAAAGGTATACAGTGTATTTGGCCAAAATCATCTATTTCCAAAGAGAAGTAATCCTGTAAAAGACGAGACTTGGACATAAGCAGTGTTGACATTTTCTCTATTATTTCCTCTTTGTCTCCATCTTCATCTGACCAACCTGATTTTGGATTATCCAAACCAAGTAATAAAACTTCTTTTAGCGGCAAGGGACTCTGAAATTAATAAAGAAAAAAATATGATGTTACATATTTTGTGTCATATAGTCTTCGATATTTCTTAAAATTACAAAAAAAAAAAAAAAAAAAAAAAAAAAAAAATGAACTAATCCTCAAATGGGGGATTCCAGTTACCAATGGGTAAATGAGGAAAAAAAGATGCTGCCCACATAGGCCAATATAGAAGGCACCAGCTTTAAATAATATGAAAAAGTTCTGTGATGTACTCTACCAAGGTATAGAGTGTGATTTTAGTGGGTCGGAGAACCAAACCCACACTACCTCTTAAGAGGCTTTCCCAATATGAAGTTTGTCAAACAGTTTTTTTTTCTTACCTAATATAAAAAAAAAACTAAAGGGTAAAACATATTTTTCATTTCTCTAATTTTCAGTTATAATATATTTAAATTGTAACCAAGCAAATTTATTATTATAATTATTATTATTATTATTATTTTTTTTTTTTTACCATTTAGTCAATTACTAATTTTTGATGGTACAGCCAGTTATTTGACAACACCCACCAACATTTTTGTGAAAGTTCAGTTTCTGAAAAACATTTTGTGAAATCGATACAAAAAAGAGTTCAGACAAGAGGACCTAAATTTATTAGAATCTGGCTGTTGAATAATATACCCCATTGGTAAATGAATAAAGTATAAGTAAATAAAAAAAAAATCATTAAAACAAAAAACTTACAGTAAACTTAATTATTCCGAAATTTCCAAAGTCAAGTAGCATTGTTTGATAAAAAAGTTCCTCACTAAGAAAAAAAAATAAAAAATCATAGTTACAAAATTTAGATGAAACAAAATTTGATCAAGAGAAACTCAGATAAGTATACTCATGGACAGACTTTTGAAAATTAAAACCAGTTAAGAAATTGAAACCTAAAAGAAAATTAAAACCAGTTTATTAGTTCCAACTTAAAAAGAAAAAACAAACAGATTTAACATCAATAAGTTTTAAGTCTTCCGGTGGTGACTGTGTCACGTTTGATGGCAAAAGATTTGACAAAGTTTTTGGACACAGAATATCTTCAAAGAGGTAAATCTGTTACAATTGAATTTTTGTAATCACAATAATAAAATTAATAAATGAGAAACTCGTTGAAAAATTACTTACATAAGATTCTGAGTCCTGACCAGGTAGAGTGAAACATTATGTTGTATCAAGGCTCTATATAAGGTTGCACATCCAACAAATGTATGATTAGCTAATATATCCCTTAGACCAAGACTACACGACATTTCAGCTTGTTTCCTTAACTTCAGCACACTTCCCAATTCTATCACACGTCTAAAGCATAAAAAAAAAAAATAATAAAATAAAAATTATTAAACACGTGCATTTAGATCAATAAATAAAAGCACAAGCCATTTTTTGTTTAAAGAATCTGTCTAATACAACTTGTACTAAAATTTCTTCTTCACCACTAAATAATTACTTGATCGAGTGTTTTCCATTTATTAATTTTTTTAGAATTATTGTAGTCACATTTAATTATTTTAGAACGTTTCATCAAAATTAAGCATAAAAATAATTTCTCCTTGGTGAGGGATCAAACCTGACTTCTCACACTTTGAATTAGCTATTTTCTTAGGAACCAGATATTTCCCGAGAAAATTACTTATATGGTTATATTCTTATTTAAATGTAGTCTAAATCGTCAGAACCGTTATAAAAAAAAAAATCTAGAGTTTTTGGAGGGTAAAAAACCCAAATTTATAGCTAAAACTAATTTCTCCATTACACATTGGGGTAGGATTATTCTGAACTTGTGTCAATCAAACATGATGATAATTGGTACAAACCTTAATTAAAACACACAAGGTTTAATTGAAAATAATATTTAATTCATTGTGATTGTAATTTATAAGTACATAGTGGTTAGACAATTTAAATTAAACCACCACTCTGTTTTTATTTAAGTGTGAACTTATATTCTTTCTAATTAGTCTTCATTGAAGACAGACATTTTTCAAACCAATTTTTTGGACTAAAAGAACCTCACAATGTGCAAATCCATATAAATCTTAAATCAAATTCTTCCAACATCACAACACTTTCTCTCTAAATATACTACCGTATAAGAGAAAGTTAAAAAGAGCTATTAGTGCTTCTACACTACGCAGCTATATGGAAAGCTATAGGGAACTATGTTGTTAACTAGATTTATAAACAAGTATTATTAAATTTTAATTTAAATAAAATTATAATTATTATTAACACTGGGAGACAGACAGAGAAAAACAGACTCCAGCGCCAGGACTTGAACTTTCCGTAGTATGAATACTACCAAAAACTTAAAAATAGTATTATTAAAGTAAATTTGAAATTCTGACCTGTGTGATTTTTTAGAATGAACCGAGTCTAATGTAACAGGTTGTTGACTATCTTGTTCTTTTGGTGTGGATACTTCATCTTCTTTCTTTTGACTTAAATCTTCTTTTTTATTAGTAAGAAATTTATCGAGTTTCTGAATGGCTGAATCAGTTCTAACCATATGTTTCTGACTCGAAGTTTCTGCAGTTTTTTCAAGTACAGCTGAAGTCAGTTCAACATCAACTCCCGGCAATTTAGCCTTAAAACAAATAAATAAATAAATTAGCAATCTAAAATACTCTTGATAATTCCAAGACAATTTGTAACTCTTAATAATTCCGTAGGGACCACAAAATTGGAATTATCAAGAAGAATAATTCTAGCTCAATTTATCAAGGGATAACCCAAAAAAATTGAATGATCAAATTTTCTATTATCGAGGTTTGAGGTAGCCCCAGTTGACTGTACAAGCATTATCATTTTAAACCTTATCCAAAACTAATGAAAATACGTCAACAAGCATACACATTTAAATAAATAAAAAGGAATAAGCTCAAAGATAAAAGAATCTTCATACCCACACATAAATATCCAATAAAACCTTAGTTCCAAAAGAGAAATATAAATATACAGCTCCAGGAGTTAAAATTGTTGTTGCTTAAAGTCAAAATCACAAAAGGGACCCAGCTCTATCTCAATTAAGGACGTAAGGTGACATTTTTTAGGGACCTTTGAGACTTATGTAGGGCAGACTATCGTTTAGAACCAAGGGGGTGCTAAAGTAAAAAAGTGCCATTAGGGTAGACAGTTGTGCTTAGAAAACATTTGGTAAGCCAGGTTTGCACCTGCATGGGAGGTTTTTACTATGTTGAACTTTTAAAGACATCCAGGGAGGTGAGAGGGAGTAATCATCCAAGGTCAAAACTCCTCGAAAGGCTTCTAGTAGTAAAAACTTTACATCCTTCAAGATTTAGACATTCTCTAAATTGAAATTGTATCAAAAATTGCATCTAATTCAGATCTAAACGAGTTTTGTGAAATCCTATTAACCTGAGTGTAGAAAACACGTGATGTGTTGGCACCGAGAAGTTTCTTTTCAATTGATTGCCTTGTATTTTCAATTATACTATCTTCGTGAAGAAAGTGCACTTCATGCTTTGTAGGATGAACATTGACATCAACTGTCTTCGGATCCAAAGTAAGACTTAAATAGAGAAATGGATGAGATCCTTTAGGCAAATATACACTGTACACATTTTCAATCGCCTTACGCAAACCTACAATAAAACAGTTATAAAGTGTAAGTATTTTTTTTTTTTTTTCCTTATTAAAATCATAAATGGCCAATATTTGGTGACTTTACCTTGAGAATCAACAAGTCGATTATTGATGAATAAAATGAAAATTTGCTTCTTAGTTGAGTAATTAACATTAGAAATATAACCTTTCACTTTAAAATTAAAAATATCATCACTTGCCTCTATTTCTAACAGTTCTCTAAAAAAAAAAAAAAATAAAAAAATAAATAAAAATAAAATAATATAAGAATACAGTAGTGTATTTCACCACGAGTATTTTGTATTAGTATTTTATTAAGTTAGTGTATTTGTTTGACGGCACTGGGGGAGGGGAGGCTGAAGCCCCCCCCCCCCCCCCCCCACCTTGGTGGGGTCACTGAAACTAAGACATAAAACAATAATAAATGGACTCAATTGAAAGAAAATAATAGCAAAATAATAATAAAATTAAAAATTAAAAATCAAGCAATACCTTGCAATGTTATTTCCATAAATTAACTTAATATTTTCAACATGGGTTGAATTAGGATTTGTTTTCACATCAGATAAATTTTCACCATGCTTCTTAAGTGTAAATCCAACACTAGGATTGTGAATTGAATACTTGCTGATCTATAACATTTTTTGAAAAAAATTAACAAGAGAATTACCTCTACTAATGGAAAGTGGGGAAAAAATACTCTCTATACACCAATCTTTTGCTGTTTTATTGATGTGTCTCACCCCATCCTTTTATAAGGCCAATGTGGCCAGTGCTCAAGAAAATTTGTCGAGCCCTATAAGCTATTACACTATTGGCAGTGGTGAGAAATTTTCTCAGATCCACATCACCGACCTTCATATACTAGATCTAAACTTTAGAAAATTAGAGGATCCCTGTCATTGCTGTGATTTGAAGAATATAGTTTCGCTATAATATCTAGTAAATAATGTAAAGAATGCATTTCTCAAGATGGAACGATTCAAATACAAGAATAAAAGAAAAATCAGAATGAAGATTGTAACTTAATGCAACATTAAATTGAATTAGCAGCAAAATTTCAAGATTAAAGCTTAATTAATTCTTCCTAAGAACTTTTGAAGAGACAATGAGTCCCAATAAGTACTATTTGATATACAGGAATAGATGGGAGTTTTAGAGATTTAGAAATACGAGAAAATGAATGTGAAGTTGTCATTTTAGCTAAAATATACAGATTAAATTAAACTTTTACCTTACATTATAAAGGTAAACTTTCTGCAAATTTCAAAATTGAACCTTAATTGGTTCCTGAGAAACCACAAAGATTTAGTCAGTCAGTCTGTGGTATTTTGATTTACCTATATTAAAATATTTAAGCTTTTAGTAAATAATAGAGGACAGAATTTCTTTTAAAAATTATATACATTTAGACAGTCAATATTTATGACATTAGAACTAAACCGAGAATCAACGCTTATAATTATAAAGTACTCAATTAGTACCTGTACCTTGTACAATCAATTCGAAATTCAATTTTTAAGTTTTTGGTAGTTTTCATACTATGGAAAGTTTAAATGTATATGAATATTGAAAGCTTGGATTCGGGACTAGTTATCGATTCCAAGTCGATCGAGTGAAAAATCATTCTCCTGCGTAGCTTAGATGGCAAGAGCATCTGTACTGGAAATACAGGAGACCTGTGGTTCAAATCCCGGGGCTGGAGTGTATTTTTCACTGTCTGTTTCCCGTAGTAAATAATAATTATAATTTGATTTAAATTAAAATTTAAACTTTCCGTAGTATGAAAACTACCAAAATCTTAAAAAATGAAATTATATAACCTTAAATGTATCAATAATAATAATAAATACTCACAACATCAGCCACCCTGGAGTGTTCTTCGGATGGACTTTTAAACGCTTTTTTGCGAGTTGGAACATTATAGAAAAGATCCTCTACAGTGATTATAGTTCCTTGATTCCCAGCACAGGGTTTAGGTGTTCCTTTTAAATCTTCATCTTTGTATGTTGCCCTGATAATAAGAAATAATTCATAAATAAAAAAATTAAATGAGGGGAAAAAATAAGATTGATTCCAAACAGTAGGGCCAGGACGGTCTTTAATTAAGGGTAAGGTAGAATTCATTACTTATAAGCACATGGTGAATCTGATGTTTTTGTAGTTATTGTTAAATGAGCTACATGACTAATACTAGCTAAAGCCTCTCCTCGGAATCCAAATGTAGCAATTGATGAAAGATCTTCAAATTGACATAGTTTACTAGTGGTAAATCTTCTACACACTATCTCCAAATCATCTTTCCTAATTCCTGTTCCATTGTCTTGAATCTAAAAACAGCCACAGAATAATAGACAGAGGTTATTGCATCCACCATAGAAAATATTTATTAAATTATACAAATATAATTTTATTACTTTTCTAAATAACTTTTTAACATCTTCTATACTCATTTTACATTTTAATATACAAAATGTAATGATAGTTAGAACAGTTCAAATTGACAGTCAACACTAAAAGAAAAGAAAAATGCACATAAAGCTGATGTGAATATAAGGAGGGGGAACACAACCCTGGCATAGATAAGTTTGGACATAATGATAGTCCAGTACAAAGAATAGAAGAATTAGGAACCATAATAACAGTTTGAATTATATTAGAATTAGGGTAGGATGAAATTAAAAGTTCAAAGGTTTGAAGAATTTAACCAGAATTGAATTAGAGTTACAAATCATACGATAGAAGATTTTGGACAGAAAAAGAGTAATAGTAAAAAGGTTAGAAGAATTTCAATATAATTAGAATATGTGTTTCTCATTTGGAGCCACAGAAAGGAAGCTTCCCCCCCCCCTTCATTCTTCATATGAATTCATTCCATGAGAGCATCAAATCCCTATAGAAATGGAATAAGATAAAAGTTCACCCTTCTTGGATGTGTTGGTAACAAGGAACCTGATGGTACTATGTGTCATAAAGTCTATTGACAACCCACCCATTTAAACAGATAGGTAGACCCACACTATTTACCTTCAGGCAAACTTTTATCACTATCTAGCTCAAAAGAACGGAGTCATAAACACCTTAATCACTCGAGGGTTCCACATTTCAGACATGGAAGAGAAAAAGGCCACATTATAAACAGCCTTACAAAAAATGGTTTTAAATGGTAACCAGGTTATCAAAGCTATAGATAAACAAGAGACCAACCCAGGCTATGAACACCAAAGGCAACCATATGCTCATGGAACATAGAACAACCGATAAAATCAGGTGTCCTAAAAAAACATCAAATCAAAACCATATTCGTAGTTGACAAAAAGTTAACTGCTTTTCTCAAGACCAGTAATAGATATCTGGATTGACCTATATCAAACAAACTGGTAGAATGATGAGCAGTCAAAAACAGGGGAATCAACAAATCTGAGCAAGCTGGAGCCACCAAATAAAATCTTGATTTCGAAGACATAAGTTGTATCGAAGACATAAGTAGTAGTATCAATTTCAAACTAAAGCTAAAGGTTTGTGAGAGGTCATTGTAATATAAAAACAACTGCTGACTATAAAGAAAGATTATTAAATTAAATAAAGTATGAAAGAGTAACAGTATCTAGGATAGAAGATTTTGGACAGAATGAGATAAACAGTAGAAAGTATTATTCGATTTTAGGCAGAATATGCATACCAATATAAGATTAGAGAACGTTGGTCATAATGTAAATAATAGAATGAAGAATTTTGAAGAGAACTGAATTTAACAGTTAAAACTGAAGAACAAAAAGAATTGGGACTAAAAATAGAATAACGAAGAATTAAAACAGTATGCAGAAAATAAAAATAGGATGGAAAGACTAGAGAAATCGTAAAAAATTTACCTGTAGCAACTTGAGTCCGCCAGACTTTAAAATGACGCTGATATTAGTTGATTTGGCATCTAAACTGCAAACAGATAAAAGCAAATCGATTAAAACTCATAAATATTAGTAATAATAAAAACCAAACTTTTAAACATTATTTTTGTTGACAATTAAAGTTACCTATTTTCTAACAGCTCTTTTAAAGCATTAGCCGGTCTTTGAATAACTTCACCCGCAGCAATTCTATTCACAACATTCTCGTCTAATTTTTTAATCGGAGCTGGTAATGCACACATCTGTCTTGTTTCAAGCTAAATTTATTTTTTTTAAAATATAAAACTAGAAAGTTGATAAACAATAAACAACTCAACGGCACGAGTATTGTAAAATCATAAAGATATTCAAAATCCCGCTTATTTCTGTCAAATGACTAAAGGAAGGTTTCCAACCGTTTGTAGGTTACGGACGAAGGTTATTTTACAGATTGATAGGATATAAAATAGTCCTAAATAAAAAATCGTAGTTTACGTATTTACGAATGGTAATTTTGTTTAAAATTAATTTAGGTGAAATCATAAAGTTTAATTCATTTTCTCTTATCTAAATGATTTGTATTTAAGTCCATGTTGTGTATTTCGTCAGCTGAACATGCTTATTTGTTTAAAAACTTTAAATATTTTCATTTTATGTAAGTATAATTATTTACTATTGCGTCTGTCTGTGAAATTGATTATTTTTCTATTATATATTTCCTTTTGACTATTAATATTATTATTAACTTTAATAGATTAGTATACATTTTCAATATTAAAACAATATGATTTTTTTTAACTGTTTCAGGTACTATTTTCAAATGTATACATTCATCAAATGAATTCGGCCCTTTGCGTGAAAATAGTGGAACAAAGAAACCAGAGGGTACCATATTCCCGTCTGATGTGCCTTCTGTCAGCAGGTTTATCAAAAGTTTTCAGGTATTTACTTTTCCCTAATAAAATTACAGATGAAAAAACTGAGTCATACATTTATCTTAAAATTTAAGTTACCCTCTTATGTTTAGACACTTTCTAACAGCTGTCTAATTGGTAAATATAAACCTGTTTAACTATCAATGGCATGAAATAAAAAAGGCTGTATAAAGGTCTTTGTTATCGTTATCAGTGACTAACATGAAGAATTTAAGAATAAGTTGATAAAATTTACCATATTTAAAATTATGGATTGGCTACTCATGCTCACAACCAGCTAGTTTATAGTATGTATAGATTAGAAAAGCTTAGCCATTCTACAAGCACTAGAATATAGAAACACATTAAGGTAGGTTATAATATAAGTTTAAGGCGGTAAAGGCTTGTTTTACCATAAGCTGCAAGCCAGTCGTTAGTAAACTCACATTTTATTTTGGAACTGTTTGGGTGCCCATTTTAAAAAAGGCAGAGTGAGAACGCAAGGTATGTGTTAAATTTCTATTTATCATGCAAACACTTCACTTGATTTTTTTTTCTTTTTATATTAAATAAATATTATATTACTGTTAAATTTCAGAGGCAGCTCGATCACAATGGTTTGGCTGCCGGAAAATCAGACTTGAATATCTTAAAGGATTTAAGCTCGACAGACGTCGTCAATCAAGGTATCCAGACAGGCAAACCTGTTGAAAATGATACATCTGTCATTAATTCCACTGGTGGCTCTGATGGAAAAAATGTTTCTACGCTCATCAAATGTTTAAATGATAATTCTCTAGCTACTCTCTCAGTTGAGGTAAATGTTCGTTTTTAATTTTGTTGTGTGTATTTTTGGGTGAATGTAATTCCATTACTAATGAATATCATGGGTAAAGGAAAGATAGGTTAACTGTGTTTACTTGAGATACTGTCTCCTCAGTGCACATAGTGCTTAATTTAAAAATTGCTAGCCCCTCTCCAGTATAATTCAGTAAATGTCTTGTAATATTCTGTTTCTTCTAGACAGCTTTGTATTCTGCCTTATTCCCTTGAAATAAGGGCCACTTTTTCAAGAAGCTAGGCTTAGTAATAAAACAAAAACAAAACTACATTTATATCCAAAAACAGACCATAGGTGGAGGAAGGAAAACCTTTCTAGGAGGTATAAGATCATGGAGTGTTCTTTACTATAATATTTCTGGTACCTAAAAAATATTCCTCTTCTTCAGCATGTGATACAATAAAGCTGTGAGAGATATAATAACTGGTGTCAGGAACTAGAGGAATATATTCTAGCCTAGAGTCAGCTGTCATGCAGGGCCCACCCAGGATATAGAACCAGCTAAAATAAAGTTGTTCTGAACCTCATTATAACGGACTATTAGGGATTAAAGGTTGTCTGCTTTAAGACAAACGAGTTATTAAGCCCTTGGCTTTTTATATTTAGAAAAGAAAGTAAAATTAAGTAAATTATTTTAGATAAGTTATTATATCTATTTGAAGACCAAAGAATCAAAACAAACAGTTTTTTTATTGGAATAATTGGAATTATAATTATAAATTTTTTACACGTCAGTTATATGCAAAGTCCGTTATAGTAGGGTGGGTTATAATGTATAGGTTACCTACTGTAGTTATTTTCTTGAATGTTTT
This sequence comes from Gerris lacustris, assembly GCA_951217055.1. Taxonomy (NCBI): domain Eukaryota; kingdom Metazoa; phylum Arthropoda; class Insecta; order Hemiptera; family Gerridae; genus Gerris; species Gerris lacustris. The sequence continues at coordinate 29,581,175 of OX578281.1, read as the reverse complement.
TAATTAACAGAGGTATATTTAGTAATGAGAAATCAACTTAGATAAAACAAAATATTTAAAATTTATAAACTTCTTTTCAATTTGAGATTGACCAAAGAAAAAGGTGAAATATACCTCAAAATGGGGCCCTTTTTTTTTTTTTAGTTAGTTGATATCATTCTACAACGTAATAAATATTTTAAGAAATCTTTATACTTGATCTAGAATCTAGATATTGTTATTTTTCACTGTTCAATTTAAATAATTCTCTATTTGATTTCATTTCAGTTGGTGAATTCGACCAGACTGGTTAATCTGTTAGTGGGAGATCCTAATGTGACTTCACGTTCTACTCCGGCTAAATGTCTTATCCTTATGTTTTACTCGAGGACTTGTCCATTTAGTTGTCTTGCTGCACCTCATTACAATGCTTTAGCAAGAGCTTTCCCAAGCATTAAAGTGGTTGCTATTAATGCCATCACACACCAAAGGTAAGAACTGGTTTGTAAATCACAATTGTATTATGACCATTTAAACGTTTAATAAAAAGTAAGACATCTTTTCTGATAAATTTTATAAATTTATTTTCATCACGTACACTCAATCCTAAACTTCCATGATCCCAAAAAACACAGAGAATGTTGTTATTAAATGTATAGGAAAAGGGGGTTATGTTTATGAGGTAATGTAACTACATGCAATAACACCTTTAAAAAAATATATATTTTTTAAATGAATAATACTAAATAAAACAAATAAAAGTAAAAATGCGTTATATATTTATGATCTTTATTTTCTTGCTTAATATCATAACTTTCTTTGAATGATAAGACTTCATGTCTGATTCTTTTTTAATAAGCTTGGGTGGCATGGTTGATTCACAGAAAGGAACTTAAACTGACACATCACAACAAAAATATTAAAAGTTAACTGAATAGATGTACAAAAAAAAAAGTTTTTATAAAGAAATAGTATTTCCTTTCTTCCTACAAAGAATGTGAGGATGGTTGATTACTCACAATTCTCATGAAAAAAGCTTCTTCGTTTTTATCAAATATACCCCGAATTCATGTTTACCATTCTAATCCTCTGAATACATCTTGTTAGACCTAAAAGTGACAATTCTATTTTAATCTAGCTATCTGCAAATAAGCAGGGTAAGAATACGACTTAAAATTAAGTCTCAAATAAATGATCACAAATAGATGAAGGGGTGAAAGTTAAGATTGATTGATTGTATGCATAAAGAGAGAAAGTTTTCTAATGGTACAATAGTGGTCTCTCCATGGTGCAGACTGAACTGATATCAATGAATTTGGTATAAACATTTTAGGGTATAATTCAGTTCCTCGAAGGTAAACAACATGTAATATTTTTACAAATGTTGACAGTTTGACAACACTTTTTTTATGATCTCCTTATGTATCAACTTTATGTAACCTTTTGTTATATTTTTGGCCATTAATTTAAAGGGGGCTAGCTATGACCTATTTTAGTTTGATATAATTCTAAAAAGAACACCAAACGTTAATTACATTATGTCAAAATGTCATAGTTAGCCCATTAGTTGGTCCTTGAATAATTTTAACCCTATGTGCCCATTTCTTCCTTCTACGAGTAAATAAACTTGATTTTATTAACACCTATATCTTAAAATGCGCATTCGATTTTGAAGATGGTCCCAAATAAATTTAAACTGTCTGTGCACATTTAATATCGAATAAAAATAAGTGTGACCTCACTTGTAATTGAAATAGATCCAAATCTCGTGTGACCATTTGTCCAATATTGGCAGACTATTTATTAAACTTTTCATTTTTACAAGCTATACAATCTTTTAAATTATTATTGATGTATTGTTTTGTTCTTAGTTTCAACACTCAATTTGGTATTGGTGGAGTACCGACAGTTATGCTGTTCCACAATGGTCGCCCTGCTGTTAAATTCAACGGATCTGAATACACTCTGGAAATGTTCTCTCTTTTTATAACTCAGTTCACTGGTAAACATTTACACCATTTAATTATATTGTTGAAATTTATGGAATCTTTGAAAGAATACTGAAGTTGTACAAAATTCTAGTTCATTGTTGCTAATTATTTAAAATAATTCTTTAATTAAAGAAGTTACAAATCACAAATGAATTTTATTGATTTATTTGGTAGTATTTAGTATACATAATTTATATTTGCTTGAGTGTGGCCTTCAGTGGTCTTTTTGTATATTATTTTAAATTCATCATCACCACTTATAGTAATATTAATTAATTTATATTTATAATATTTACTGCAACATTAAGTTATTGTAACTTTATAGTGATAAAGGGATCTATATTTTATAATATGAATAAATATATAAATAAAATAAGTTACTAACCAGATGAGAGATTAAGAATACAAAAATTGAATTGTAAAAGGTAACAATTATCCTCTTCTTAATCCTGGCCTCTTCTACCAGATAGGATTGACAAAAGGATCGCCAGGCTGCCTGTTCATGAGCCATCTGGCTAGCTCTCCTACAAGTGCTATCTTTCTCTGTCAGGGTAGACTTGATGTTGCCCGTCCAAGTGGTCCTGTTACTTCCTCGTGGCCTCCTTCCTTCTACTTTTGTCAAGTCCCTGTCTTGAGACCTTGGGCATGGCCTGCATCAGAGATTGTTTCACAAATGTCATGGATCTATTTTATTTGGTTAAATATTGGCTTTGAAAGGGTTGGAAGATGTCTTTTGGGAAAATTTTTGAGGAAGTAAATTGTAGAGTCTAGGGGCTGTAAAATATTCATGTTCTGTAGCAGTTACTGTGCGTCATGAATATAGATGATGTAAGTTTATTTGCTTTCTGTCTTTGGGTTGGGTAAGTATGTTAAACATAGCTGTAGCTGGGTAAATTCTTCTTTATCAACATTACCTGTTTAACATTTTACAATGGGGTGGGTTTATATTAACTTGCATTTAATGTTGAATATCTCAAACAAATTTTATTGAATAATTTTAAGACAATCCCTGTGGTCAGGTTAACTCCGTCCCATTCAAGGATCCCATGCTATATCGCTGATTGTAGTAAATATACTAAATCACATATAGTTGTAAATATACTAAATATAAATTTAGTTTAATAAAAATAAATTTAGGTTAAATTTAGTTTATAAATTTAAATTTAATTTTCATAATACGGTTGTCCCTCGATATCTATGGCTTTATTATCTGCTGTTTTGATTATCCATGGTAAAAATATACGAAAAAGAGCCATTGAAAGTGCATCTATCGTTTCTATAAGGTGTTCGAAAACCAAAGATGTTTGATAGAAGGAAATGTAAAAAGCCTTGTACATGTTTTTTTTGTGCTCGCAAATCATTTGAGAAAAAGCAAACCCACTAGATCATCAGTTATCCATGTAACACTGTGGAATATAACTCCTAAGGATATTAAGGGATTACTGTACTGCATTCCTGTTTATATCTTGAAGACTTGAAGAAGTAATAAATGTTTCCCAAATGTCAGTAAATTCACTCGTTTGACTTTTGACTGACCCTCACTATCCTAAAATTTAATTGTTAATTTGAGACTGATAATACCAAGACTAACTTTTTTATGTATTATATTAATTATTCTGTTTTCCCCCTTTACAGGTATGGCTCCTGTTGAGAAAATGTTTGTATCTTCAAGTGATTTTGGTGGACCAGTTCCTTCAGTACTTACAAAAGAACCAGATTATTGGCTGGCCGTCGCATGGATTGTTGTAATGGGTGCAGTTGCATTACTAGTAACAAAATCGACAGGATGGAAGTCCCTCGTAGAAATGGTACAAAGTGCATGGACGGAAGCTCAAGCCCAACATGATCATACTGAATGAAAATGTTTACTATATCAATAAAAAAGAAAAGGAAAACAAAACCAAAATGCCAAAAGACTTAATTTTTGTGCGCTTGCATTTCACGATGCATCTTTGATATATTCTTTTGAAAAAAATTATTAAAAGAGAATGAAGCACTTAAGATATTTGTAATTTTTAAGATAAAAATTATTCAAATGAATTTAATTTTTTAATTGAATTATTTTGTGAATAATTAGAGGATGGTGATTAAACATTGAACATTATGTTGGTTCAAAAATAATTGAGTTTCTAAATATTTCTTTATTTCTAAGTTTTCATAACACCTCCTTTTAAAGTGTGAATATTAGTCTATTTATTTTCCTTTGTATGAGTTTTTTTTAAAGTTATAATAACTGTTGAAGCAAATTAAAAGAAGAGCTTTGTGGAGAAAAAACACCTGTGGCAAATCCTAAATGTGGTGATCACTACATCCTTTATCAAACATTCTTCAATGTAAAAATGGAGCCAACCAAATCCTGATTTTGGTATTCCTTGATCTTGGCACTTGAGCCTACACATGATTTTTCCATTTTCATGATACCCTTTTTACCCTATGATATATTTTTATTTATTGTGAATTTTGATTCCTCAACCATCTCAAATGCCTCTTTTATAGCTACTTCACCTTAGCCATCAATTTTAGCTCTCCCTGTGTACAGTTGTTGTAGACTCAGTCCTCTCTCTGGCCAAATAATGTATGACACTTTTGTGTTTGCCTACTGCATAATGGTTGCAAGCATTTAAAATACAACCAATCAAAATTGATCTAAAATTACCAGTTTATTGTATAAGAGGAAAAAAAATGAAAAATGCAATTTTTGGCAATAAGTCCATCACTTTTAAAATCTCAACTAAAACAACTAATTTAAGAAAAAGAGTTTATTATTAATTAAGTATCAAAGTTATTATGATTATTAAAACTAAAAAGTACAAATAGTAAACGCAGCAATTTTTTTTTTTCACCAACTTATCTATCTATTTGCTCTTAAATAATTGTATGTTTTAGCCTTAATTCCTTAAATGATTTTTTTTTTTAAATTAAATTAATAAATTAAGAAAAAGTGATTTCATACATGCAACTTGATCTTATATGGTGTGTTAATTTAAAATTTAATATTAGTTGTAAATTCACTTTTGATTAAAATGAGAATTATTTGCACTACATTCTTATATTTTTGTTGCTTGAAATTTATTCTGAATGTTATAATAATATCTTAATGTTTTTTTTTTAATAAGACTTATTAAAAAATTTCTCTTTATAATGTACTACAAATGTAGAGGAAGTAATGTTAATGATGAATTTTATTACTCTTGTGATTATTATTATTCTCTTATTTATGATTTTTTTTATTATTCAAGTTAATCTATTACATATTCTTCTTCTTATTTTTTATTTTTATTTTTTTAAATATGTATTTAATGAAAAATTTAATTATGAAATAAATATGTCATTAATTATCTTTTTTAATTTCATTAAAAAAAAGTTTTTTGTAATGCAGGCAGTTATCGTTTAATGATAGAGTTCTATTCCCACTGTAAGTTGTATGTGTTTTGGTCCATAACTTAGATGCACATGTTCTTCTGGGGCTGATATAAAGTCTATTGAAAACCTTGCCTCTTTCCATTATTTCCTGCCAGATATTCCGATCCTCCGTTAATATTTTCCATTTTCTGTATCCTATTCAATTCCATCTGACTATCTAGTTCTTGGTCAACCACATCCTCTTGTCATTCCTTTGAAGTACCCCTTTGAGGTCTGTAAGCGGCCTAAAAACCTAAAATAAGAGGAATATAGTTCTGAATATAGTTTGTGGCTATATATTAGTAATTTTTATTAAATGAAATATTTTTTTTTAAAAAAAAAAAGATATAGTATTATATACCTATGTTTTTCATGAATTACGTGATATTTTTATTGCTTTTATTTCTCAATATCTATATTGCTTCCGAGCTTACCGAAGGTAACGGAAGCATTGTGTTCACTTTTGAGAACGAAAAACTTTTTTGCCTCCTATTTCAAAAATTCCAAGACAGAAATCCGTTTCAGACATCAGGGAACATTTTTGGTCTCGTGTCTGTCTGTCTGTCTGTCTGTCTGTCTGTCTGTCTGTCTGTCTGCTGTCTGTCTGTCTGTCTGTCGGTCTGTGTGTCCGCGAATTATGAAACGTGCGACGATAACTTGAGTAAATGTCGACCGATTTTGATGAAATTTGGTAGACATGTTCATTTTACCAATGCCCAGGACGAGTTCGTTGGACAACGTTATCCGTCCAAGCGTTCTCGAGCAACGTTCGCGTGAACGTGAACATTAAATTTAAAATTGGAATTTTAGGTCGGGGAAAAATCTAACTTCATCTATTCAATGAGACTAACATCTTTTACAAATAGAATTTTTTAGTAAAACCAACAGCGACACCGCTATGAAGTGTTAAAGATCGCTAAAACTATTAATAGTCTACAAAATAAACAATAAAGTTATATAACAATAATTGTTATAGTACATGATATGATGCGAGGAAGCTATGTGCCACACTAATTGGCAGTCTATTTTATGTTAAATAACATTAAAAATATATTTATTATAACCAATAAATAATAAAACTAAAATATTCGGGCTTTGGCACACTTTTACACTTTTTAAACAAAAAGTGTGGGCTCTCTTGGGGGTATCTATGGTTCGAGGACGGAGCAGGGCGAGGGACACCCCCTATGGGGCACTCTTCCTCCAGGCTTTGACACTTGCTTATATAGCTTACTAATGACCACACCATATTCGCTTCGGAAATGTGCTGAGGGCGAGGTCCAAGGTAGGGAACTTCCCCTACTTCTATATCACTCATCTGTGTCACATGTCGATCCCTTCTCAATGCCTAGCTATTTACAACTCTTTATATTCTCTTTGTATTTTCTTCTAAATCTTCTACTTTTACATATTGGGCATATTATTTTACAGTACTAACATGATAGAAAGCAAACAGTTGTTTTTGCCTTTATAAATGTTGGTTTCATTAGGTAGATAGTATATCTGATATGCGTTGACCCAATGTCACCTATCATTACCAGCCTTCCAGTAGACTTATATCTTTGCACCAGTAAACCTTATTGTTTTTCTTAAACAGGGATCAGCCCCTTCACTCATCCACTCCATTTTATCTTTAGTATGAAACAAATCTTACCTCCCTGGGATTCAAGCAATTTTCAGGTTATTTCAGGCTAGAGTTATCCGTCATTATACAGATTAGTTTTTAAATGAAAACTGCCTGTACTTCATATAATTAAGAGTTATCATTATAAGTTTAATGTCAAACAAATGAAAAATGTAATATTTTCATATATAATGCTTCCTGTCAAAATTATAGCAAGCTAGTTAGGGACAAGCCGGGCTTACACTATTTAGCCAAACCTATATATAGCACAATATTTTTTTATCTTTACCGACCTCAAATGGATAATAAGATTTCTGCTATATAACCTCTTAATCCTACCCAAATATCAATGTTAAATAGACTTTTTCCGTTGCGTGTTTTCTTGTAGCGTTTTCTGTACAATTATACTATATTGAAAGTTTGGCTGCATATTGTAAGCCAGGCTTTAGTGATACTTTTGACTAGGGTGTATAATTCATAATTATGTATTTACAACAATTTTATGGTAAAATTTCTGTTAATATTTTTTTCTTCTGCAAATCTAATTGTAACTTATTCAGACTGTGATATTTATGAAAAAGGAAAAATATTCTGAATAACGTTTATTTATATGTAGGTTCTTAATGTTTAAAATAAGTGGATTTTTTAATAATAAAAATTTTGTTTCTTTTGATTTTTGTAAATTTTCATGTTTTACAACTTTTTTTTCTCACACTTATACCACTCTATTAACAACACAGCCAGTGATTAGGATTAGTATTTAATAGTACATTACGCGTCGAGTGTGGAAAGTAGCATTTTGCATGCGAGAGTGGAGTTTGCACCCGAGCGACAGCGAGGGTAGTAAAACCACACGAGCAATGCAAAATGCCGTTTTTGCACGAGTTGCGTACCGTACTTTATCTACGACTGTTAGATTTAAATAATAAATACATAAAAAAATAAACTTCCTATATGTAAGTTCGTATTCTTCTTTTCTGTTTTGATAAGGATGACATTAATTCAATAGTTGTATTTTGTGCCTAATTAATTATTTCGGGAGGCGTATTATTCTCCTCATATTCGATATAAACAGTTACTTTTATTAAACAAACAGCAAATTAGTTTTGTTAAATGTAAACAAACTCGCTAATCGTGCGTAAAGGTGAAGAATTTTTTTTTTTACCACCCTAGGGCGGTAAAAAAGAGGAATTCTTCAGAATTATGAGACGCACATGCGCAATGAATACAAGTACGTAAAGAATCACTTTCTACGAATCTAAACAGAGATACAAATTTATATTTCGTAACAATCGTAGATAAAATACATTACATTCTCTCTTGAAAAATCCGTATAAAAGTGAAAATTATTTTAAACCTTTTTAGGGTCTGTAGGCAAAACCATGGACCCTTATATTTTTCTGTCTGTCCGTCCCTGCATCTGGCACCTGTTCTCACGGCTACACCTTTTGTCTGATAACTTTAAAATATGTGTGAGGCTCTCACGCATTAGAAGTGAAACTTTAATTCTAGAATGCATTGCTCTCTTTCATTTTTTGACGAATTTATTATTTGAGGATTAAAAAATTTAATTGAAAAAAAATATTGCTACGCTAAGGCAACCACATTTATTCCAATAAAAATAAATGTCTGTTTTGATTTGCTGGTCTTTAAATAGATATAATACAATTAATCTGTAAAAATGTTACACTTGGACGAGTCTCGAATCACAAACTTCGTTACACGATGTCACTATATAAAAAAATTCACTCTACCGCCGCGCCGCCAAAGAAGTTTCACTTCAAAAAATAATGGTTATAATCTTTGACTAGGCGAGTTTGAAGTTGGTGTGAAAAGTGCCCCCCCCCCCCCCCTTCTATCTCGCTTATTAAAAAATCTGGAAAAAATCCTGAGCATTCTTCGTCCAAAAGTAAAGATCACTTTCGGAAATTTTAAAAAAGTTTATAGTAGTATACTATAAAAAAAGTGTATAGTCCGGTTCACTGGCAAAAAATACTTTATCAGAAGTTTGTTTATGGGTTTGGAGAATATCAGACCCATAGGATAGTTCAAAGTAGGCTTTTTAGCATTTTAAAAAGCCCCTACTTAAACAATACTGTGTTACCTACTGACTGTCTCGCTGTGTGCTGACTTGCACACATTTGGCTTTGACCTGTTTATTAATTTAAATGTATTAAATATTGCAAATGTTTATGAGAGATATTTATACACACACACACACACACACACACATATATATATATATATATATATATATATATATATATATATATATATATATATATATATATATATATATATATATATATATTATACATGATCAATTGCTAGTTTTATTGTTTTGTTCGTCTATAAATTATAAATACATTACCAGATTTATATGGAGAAATTTTGGTGGCTAAATTTGATAAAATAAATAACAGGGAAGTATTTGCATCTGGGTACCTTTTTGGGTTTCGTAGGTTACTAAGCATATACTCAAATTTTCATTAAGTTGACGTTTCGGTGACTAAAACGTGACACCATCATCTTGAGCAGATGCTCTGAAAAACATGCTGTTTTATTGTTGCATAGGTACTGTTTGAATAACATGCAAAATATAATAAAAGAATCAATCTAAAAGAACAGTCATGAAACGTAAATAAGTTACAAGAAACCTTTGGCATCAATCTTACTTTTTCATTCGGGGGGGGGGGTCTTTCCTGTCCTCAACGGATTCTTTTTTCTTTTTAAAAAGTCTCAAATTTGATATTTAACGCTATTAGACATACTCAAAAAAACCTTTTAACCCAGTTCAAATACTAAAGAATTTTGTCAGATTTTGTCAGTACGGAAATTATTTAGGTAAACAAATTCTTTAGGGGGGAGGGGGGCTTTGCAAAGTAGGTGAATGGAAAAAAGGATTCGTTGAAGAGATGTATTTATAAATAGGAACAAACAACAACAATTTAAAAAGTAAACACATGTCATTAAAAATGGGCCTTTACGGGGGGAGTGCAGGAAAGCTAAAAAGAATTTATTCACTTAAAGTTATAATCAATTAAAAATACAATCATCGTATTTTAAAATTAATAAATTATAAAATAATAAAGGATATAAAATGAAATAATAAATAGTTAAAAGTATGTAAGAACAATGCAGATCTAACAGTAGGGATGCAGTGTATCTTCATTATTCTAATATAAGAGGGACAAATCTAATCTTAGTTTAATTATTGAATCTAAAAGTAGACCTGAATGTCAGTAGATTACATTGTATACGACGTCGGCGTCGACGTGTTCCAACTCGTAATGTTTCAAATTTCGCATTTAATTTACGTAGTATAAAATAAAGGCCCTGTCAAACAGGAAGGGGAATGCCCTCCGACAAAGAATTGCTATTTCTGTTTGCTTTGAGGCAAGCAACACCAAAAAGAAAATGGGTGCATAAAATTAATGAAAAAAGAGAGAGGAGTTCGGCGAGTTTTACCGTCTGAGTTCATTTATTTGTTGTTTGATACTGCATTATTGCTTGGGGAAGAGCTGCCGATACTACTTTGAAATCAATAACCGCAGTTTAGAAGGCAATAATAAAAATAATCTTAAAAAGGCCTCTTCGTTACCCTTCTGAAATGTGTTTTAAAGACATTACTGTGCTACCGATTACTCCTTTATTAAAAAAATATTTTTAAGGCGAAGATAAAAACACAATTTACCATAATTATTTATCGCGTTTAAAAACATTAAGTACAGTTAAAGTTCCATGCTGCAATACAACAAAAGAAAACTAAGACACAAGACACGTTAGGATTAAAACATTACGATCTACTTCCGCACTGTTTTAAAAATATAAAATCATTTCACACATTTAAACATAGATTAAAAACATACTAATTTATTTTGATTTATTAATTTAAAAAAGTATATATTTATAACAATTATAACTACTCTTTAACTATATAAATACTATGATTGACTCTCTTCACCTACACTGGTGTATAAAACTCTGGAAAATACTACTGCAAATCTGTCCGCCACGGAATGGATCTGTCCGCCGCAGACACCCGCCTTCTGTTTGACCAGGATAATGCCATATTACAAACCACAGAGTCCGCACAGAGACACAGACACAGACAACCTCTGGTCCACCACGGACAGTGCACTTCATGTTTGGCCGGGCAAACAGGAAAAGGCCTGTAAAAGTAGGAAAAGGCCGGCCCTCAAGTATGTATATTATTCAACTAAATTTATTTTCTTTTTATTATACCTACAGATTTTTTACCAAGCCCCCCACGGTCAAGAATAAATCTTCCCACGCCCCCCCCCCCCCCCTTCACAATTTTATGAGATAATGAAAAAATAAAATAACCCATTATTACATTGAATAACCATTCATTTATTTGTATTACTATTATTTTTATAACATTACAAGTAATCTTTTTACAGATGATCTTATGGGATCTTATGAGATTGATGAGCTTGCATTTATTTTACAAGATTCCTTGTGTTGGATGAGTATTAGAAAGTGTACAACGAAAATCAAGCACAGCAAAATCAAGTTTGCCACGATACTTTGTTTTTATTGCAACAAGTGCTGAAAAATCTTTTTTGAACAAATAAGTGCTTGAAAAAGGTAAATACAATCGAAGTGCTTGCTGTGATATACTGGGATACACTTTGTAATACTTAACCCAAAACGATGATTTGTCCATATTATCAAAATCGGCAGCAGAACCTTTTTTTTATTTCTAAAGCTTGAACTTGGAGTGTTTCGGGCAGGGAACCTATGTTGACACTGAAAGGATATATTGTTAATTTGTAAATGTTTTCTTCACATGTGTTAGGAAAGTATCTGTTGAATTCGTCAGTGAGGTTCTCTACCTGGTTTGATATTTTGATTTTTATATAATCGCATTAGACATTCGGACGGCAAATCTCGATCTCGAGGTCCCAAGCCCCCCTTGACTTGTCTTCACGCCTCCCTTGGGGGGCGCGCCCCCCACTTTGGGAACCAATGTCCTAGAGCTTGCTACCACTTGCTACCGTTACTAAGAATAGATTCTTGTTTAGAAGAAATGTCATCTCCTTTGATGCAACACATTAACTGAGTTGGTTAGGTAGATCCTTCTCGCGAGCAATACGGCTCACACATTATTGCTCATGGGATGCTTGGGTATTTTTTCCTCGAGCAGCTCATAAGCAACTCGGCTCCCAAGTGTGTAGGCACTAGGCACACGCAATAGCTAAACGGAGAATAGTTTAGGTTTACCTCCACTCGTGTGTAAAACTACAGATCTTTAGTTCCAATGTTTTTTTTTAATTAATTTTAAAATAATGTTTTAAGTACATAATATGTCTGCATTAGTTAATATATCTCAACTCTCAACAGCTGGGTAATTAGTGGAATATATATATTCGTAATCTCCATAAGTGACATAATTATTTCTTGCCTAGAGTTTTTATTAAAAATGTGATAATGGTAGAAAGAAACTAATAATTGATTCTATATTTCGCGATTCTTTTACATTAATATTTATATTTATCTACTTCTATTTTTGTTTTTTACTTTATAATGGTAATCAGGACACAAACCAAGCACGCAGAACATTTGCAAGACGATGAATTTTTGGTGTGAATGTGGATAGTGGGATAGTATCCACGCTTGGTCTATAAACTCGAACTAAATATTCTGTGTAAGGGAGGTAAAGGGCACTATCTCAATTTTTTACGAAATTGAAGTTTGAACAGTTTCCTATTCATTTTTCCCCCTTTTTTAGAGGTACAAGGCACAAGGCACTATGTGCTAAAACTAAAACTAAGAGATGCATAAAAACGCTGTTTTGAGAGGTCATAATTTCAAAATTTTCCGGGGGAGGACCCCGGACCCCCTCCCGGAATGTGTCCCCCCCCCCCCCAATAATGTACTGCTGACGACGCCCATGCATGGCACTATGTGCTAAAACTAAACCTCACGGATTTAGCCAGTTGGAAAAGGCACTATGAAACAACATGCTGGGGAGGTAAAGAGCACTATTTGGACATGTAGCTGTTTACCTCCAGAGAATTAAGAATATGTTAGCACTATGTCCAGATAGTGCCCTATATCCACTCCACTTAGTAGAGTGAGAGAGCTACTAGTCTTATCAGTATGGCCTTGCGCCATACATCATTAAAAAATCACTAAAATAGCTCTCCCGAAAAATTTACTATTTGGCTAATAATGCCCTTTACCTCCGCTACACAGTTAATTTATTCGCGATCGCCGATGTTCCGGGTAGAGTCTCTATTTGGGAAGTTGGGAATATTCCAAACGTTCAAGCAGAACTGTTTTTTTTGCGAATATTTGTGCGGTATGGACGGAGAGTTTTCAATTAATCGAAAATGTTCATAAATAATTTCATATTGGTTGGATGTTCAACATGGGAAACTAATTTACTGTTTTTAGTGTTGAAAAATGAAATTTAGGTGTAGTATAATAATTAGTTTGTATAGGTTGGCATTACTTTTAAAAGGCTACGCAATTTGTATTCGCAATACGACCTAACAATTTATTATGTACTTATGTAGTAAAATTGTAAGCACAAATAACATTTCGACTTACTGATAAACGTAAAACCAATCTGAAAATAACGTAAACAAATATGTGCAGGGAAAATAAAAAGCATTAATTTTATTTTGGTTTTGACACATTTTTAGTCTTAATCTAAAATACGAAGAGTAGGGGGAAGAGAAGAGAAGATTATACCAAAATAGAAACTAGTGCTTGAACTATCTCAGACCCTACTCGAGTTCCATACTCGGATCATTTTTCTAAATAGGTTTTTCATTGCTAATTTTCTTTTATGTAGTATCCATTAATAAAGATTCTAAATAATGAAAAACATAATTAAAATTTAAACCATAGTTGATCATATTAGTAATTTTACCGTTTTTTTTTATTCTTAAAAGTTAAATATTGTTCGAATTCTAATTACACTAAAAGTTTTATATTTATCATACTATTATCACATTTTCATATTTTTATTATTATCGTTAATATTAAAAAGTAAACAAATCAAAAACGATAATTTAAAAAAAAATGTCAGTTAATACATATTATTATTGACAGAAGATAATATTATATTAAACAATATATTTTTATATTACTACATATAATATAATGTACCTAAATGAGATTTTCATTTAAAAAATAATAACCTAAGATACACAAATCTACCAATTATAAATAATACTATTTAATTACTATTAAATTTTATTTAATTGATCATTTTAATTAAGCATATATTTTATTTTTTGAAAAGAAAAAGAAATGGAAGGAAATAATGTGGAAGAAAATTCTATAAATTCTAAATGTGTGGTGTGTAATTCTAACGCTAGTTTGAAGTGCAGCCGATGTAAACAGGTTTATTATTGCAGCAAAGATCATCAAAAATCACATTGGAAGCAGCATAAATCATCATGCAGGAATTTTGATGTAAGAAATTTTTATTTTTATTAATTAAAATTAGAGTTTTTACAAGTAGAAAATAATGTGCTCGGTAATAAATACGTGTTTTTAAAATTATATTTTAAAGACTTTATATTTTCGCTTATAGAAAAAAAAAAAAATATCATCAGAGATTGATGCTTAGGTCATATTATGTTATTAACTTATTACAGTTTTATAGTAAATCTATAAATAATTTAAAACAAAACGGGACCAACGAATCAACCTTATAACTTAAATAAATGCATAATTAGATTGTATAATAAAAAAATGAACCGTCGTAATAGCATCAGTTGTTTAGAACATCTCAGAAATTGACAATTTTAACTAGATTCCTTTTGAATTTCTCACATCAGCACCTTCCAATACTACTTTGTTTGGAGATTGATAAGGACATAGTTTTTTCGCAATTCCCTCTCTCTTCGTCTTGGCTTTTAATTTAGATTTCATCAGACAGTTTAAACTTCTTTGGTTATAGATTCTTCACTAAAGATTTTGACAAACTGTTTCAATTTTGTTTATATCAACCCAATTGATTAAATAGGGTTTAAGTCCGGTTCCCTTATGAGTTCTTCGAGTTAAATGTTAAATGTAGCCTTTTTAAAACGAATTTAACCAAAAAATAAATTTGCTACCACTGAAATCCTACCTATTGAGCACTTTATAAAGTATGTTTAATAACTATTTTATAACATTTAAAACTATTGGATTTAAATTTAGTATCACTATGTATATGATTGTTTTGATCAAAATTGTTAGACCAATTATTGAACTTCATATCTGCACTATTCCTAATAAAATATAATTCCTAAACAATAAAACTATTTTATCGTTTCTTCCGAGTTTACCGAAGGCATCGGAAGGATTTGTGATTAGAACGCAAGGACATTGTGATGATTTTTTTTGTCTTAAAATTCAAGAATTCCCTTGACTAACATGCGTTTTAGACTACATAAAAAGATACGTGACGTCCGGTTTGTTCGTCAAACTGTTTCGAGAACGCCCATTTTTTGTTTTTTTGTTTAAAACTGAAATGATGTCATGTTTATATTATTCTTACTCAAATTACTTGCATTTGCTAATGTGTGGTAATTGTATCTTTGTATAAATTTTAATGAGGGCGACATTTTGATAATTAGAATTTATAAAGGAAATAAAAGTTGGAATTTTACCAATATTAATTAAAAAATACTTCTTTTTTTTAGTAGTCTATTAAGAAAACAAAAAAAGTTTGCTATATTTCGACCTTTTATTAGGCAATTCTCACACATGAAAATGCCTCTTTCAGTCAATTATCAGCTTGAAATTGCTTCTTTGGTGTCATTCTCAAGCTTGAAATTAAAAAAAATAATTGTGTTATTTTTAGAAGACAATAAAATTGAAAAATTCCTAGAGAAATCCGTTTCTTACATCAGGGAATATTTTTTTGGTAGCGTGTCTTTCGTTCAAAAGTTTTTGCAAACCACTACATCATTAAAAGTTCTTATTCCATTTTAATTAAATTTAAAAGTATGTCGAAAGTAGCCACATATTGTCCCATATTTAACCGTTTGTGCAAATTTAATTTTGCCTTATTGATGCTTCTATTAAGGTAAACATAAAATACAATTGTAACAGATGTAAAAGAAGGGGTGTAAAAGAAGGGACGGGATGAAATAAATTAGACAATCGTCATAATGGTACCATGATAATTTCAACTTTCGGCCCTCTTTAAATTTTGCTAATTGATACTTTTACTCGTGTAAAAAAATCAAAACAATTTAACAGATTTAAAATACGGGGGAGAAATTATCGTACGTGATACGACGCGAGGAATCAATATGCCACATTAATAGGCATACCATTTTTTAGTTGGCCGACGAATACGAACTAAATTGTTGTAACCAGTTTTTATTAAACATTTTGGTTTCATAATTATTTTATCAACAACAGCCTAACGAAATTTGGGATTTTATTAACGTATCGATAAATTAAATATGTTTATTATCATCTGTTAGACAAAAATTTACTTCTGAATTTAATTTTTGCATTCATACGTTTAAGAATGAGGTCGTAAAATATGTGAAAGTCACTCTACATTCAATTTATAAATTTCTATTTATTTATTTTTTCTCTGCGATGTTTCTATTTATATTTATATAATATATTGTTTGTAATATATTACTTTAATTGTTCTTTCCACTTGCATTACGAATTAGAATATGAATATAGCCTTTATAATACAGATGAGAGGGTTCAAATTCTAAAAATAATGCAATTTAAAAAACAATGGTGGCACGAATAATGTAGTCTACCCACCGGTGTGTTTTAATCCCACCAATGAATGGGTTTAAATAATTTACGACTTATAAAATACACTTACATCGTCATCAAATTGTTACCGCAATATTTAAATTTTTATGTGGATGTTAATAAATTTACTAGGTACCAAGTGGCTATTATTACCAACTATTATTGAAGCGAGTCTATAGTGTATAACAATACATAATGAATATTAGGAAAATAGTTAATGATGAATGTCTTGGATGGAGATAAAGTGGAAGAGGGTACTGCAGATCAAAGCTCGCCTTCTTAGATCAACCTCTATAACTGCACCCCTATAAGAATCTTAACTGCTCTTAGTACCTTAGTGGCATTTTAAAAATGTATCGCTTGACTGCACAAAAACTTCTGCTTGTATCAGGTTTAAATTTTACATGCTTGGTATAGGCGATGTATATATTACATGGTTGAAAACAATTTCTTAAATGTTTAGGCCTGCTTTAATAGTTTTTGAGATCGTAATCACTCCATGGCATTGTTACTAAATAGTCTATTTAAAAAATGTTTTTCTTTTAAATCAAATTATAATTATTATTAACTACGGGAAACAGACAGTGAAAAATACACTCCTGTGCCGGGATTTGAACCACGGGCCTCTAAAATTCCAGTATAGCGCTCTTCCATCTAAGCTACGCAGGAGAATGATTTTTCACTACCGTAATCGATAACTAGTCCCGAATCCAAGCTTTCAATATTCATATACATTTAGACAGTCAATATTTATGACATTAGAACTAAACCAAGAATTAACGCTTATAATTATAAAGTACTCAATTAGTACCTGTACCTTGTACAATCAATTCGAAATTCAATTTTTAAGTTTTTGGTAGTTTTCATACTACGGAAAGTTAAATTTTAATTTAAATCAAATTATAATTATTATTAACTACGGGAAACAGACAGTGAAAAATACACTCCTGTGCCGGGATTTGAACCACGGGCCTCAATATTTCCAGTATAGCGCTCTTCCATCTAAGCTACGCAGGAGAATGATTTTTCACTACCGTAATCGATAACTAGTCCCGAATCCAAGCTTTCAATATTCATATACATTTAGACAGTCAATATTTATGACATTAGAACTAAACCAAGAATTAACGCTTATAATTATAAAGTACTCAATTAGTACCTGTACCTTGTACAATCAATTCGAAATTCAATTTTTAAGTTTTTGGTAGTTTTTATACTACGGAAAGTTAAATTTTAATTTAAATCAAATTATAATTATTATTAACTACGGGAAACACTTACTAAATAGTCTATTTAAAAAATGTTTTTCTCATCGAATAAATGATTTAAGAATCTTTTCCATCCTAAAATTGCAATTTTAACTTTGAAGCTCACGCTTAGGAGAGCATTGCGCGCGAACGCTGTCCAACGGACTTAGCCTGGATATTAGTAGGAGGAACATTTTTAATAAATTTCAACTAAATCAGTCAATTTTTACTCAAGTTATCGTGGAACACGTAAACTTTACCGGACAGAGAGACAGACTGACAATATGCATATTTGGTTAAACGTAAGAAGCTCGCTTCAATTATTTTTATGTGTTTAGCTACGAGCACGAATCTCTTTGTTCATCTACCATCGTGATATAAATGGGTAGCTACTTATATGAAGTGACGACTAAGCTGGCTGATGGTTGTGCCAATTTAAGGTTTTTACTTTTCCAGATGATGGAGCGACACACTAACCCTGTGTCATCCATTACATTACATAGTTTCATTAGCGCTTTGGCAGGCCTAGGTCCTCCCCAGACTGTTACGCCACAGTGTCAGTTAGTTAGTTAGTTACATGAGAATTACAATTGCCTAGTAACTAATACAATTTATCTCAAATAATTAAGTTGCAAAAATACAGAAAATCTAAAACAAAACTTAAAGATAAATTTAGTTACACAGATACTCTCTCCGGTTGCAGAATGCTAAGTATACGGTTTACAGAGCTCACACAATACCCCGTGTTATCACTTAATATAGTTGTACAAATAAGCTCTTTGGCAGGCCTAAGCCATTCATAGATTATTCCACCATGGATTATAATTATTATTATGTTTTTATTTAGATTTGCAAAAGTGCGGAGCTAGGAAGATACTTGGTATCTGACAGGGATTTAGAAGGAGGTCGAATCCTGATTGAAGAACTTCCTCTTGTAGCAGGTCCACGAAGTGATCCATGTTGCTTGGGATGTCTAGGTCCGTTACCTTCAGGTGAAGGTTTGCCAACATGTCCTGCATGTCACTGGCCATTATGTTCCAGTATATGCCCTGGAATCTTGACTAAACATCTGACAGAATGTCTTATTCTTAGACAGAACACTGGCCCTGCAAATTCTCAAGATCTAAGGTATATGTAGTCAAAGTGATCTAATTAATAGAGGCGATACAGAATTACTTCCGAATTTAAGAGATGTGGATAATATGTGTAAAATCATAATTGATTATTTTACATCAATAAATAAACATAACTAAAAGGCATAAATTAAGCATATTCTCGACACTTGCTTTACTTATTGCAGAAAAATGAAATCTACACAACACATAGACATTAAATTTATTGCTAATGCCTAATATAGATATTCAAATCATTGAAATCTATTTATAGACATTTAAATAATTGAACTTAGTATGTATAAGATCCTCGACTCGTGTTTTTCTCCATTGTGTGATAGCAACTCACCATGAAAAATGTGTATTTCATAAACCAAACAACGTCTTCACACAAAAATATAATATGTGTATAGACATGCACTTCCAACAGAATAAAATTATTCTCAATACTCATTCATTTTAATGATTATCATTGAAATCTATGTCTAGACATTCAAACCATTTATATTTATTTCTAGACATTCAAATAAATTAAATCTATTTTTACCCAACCAAATCATTGAAATCTTTGGTATAGGCATGCAAATAATTTATATATACTTCTAGACATTCAACTCATTGAACTTAATATGTATAGACCTACACTTACACTTCCAACTCAATGAATAATCCTCAATCCCTCAATCATGTTAAACAATAACATTGGAATCTATGTCTAGACCTTCAAATAATTGAAATTTATATGATTGATAAAAAAAGATACAGGAGAAAACATCTCCTATTTTTGAACGTGCTGAGTTGTTGACATAACTTACTGTCTTAAAAATATTTTAAGAGAGCATATATTCTTATAAGATATTTTTTTTTATCATTGTGCTATGCTGATAATACATTTTTATTCTATAACCAGAAGATTAACATTATTTTCTAATTTTTCTTTTTGTTTGTTGAAGATACGAAGCAATTTTACCTCTCCGTTGTCTAATACTTCAGAAGACGAGTCCTAAAAAATGGCAACAATTAATGGCAATGCAGTCTCATTCCAGACTAAGGGAACTTAACAAAGAATTATACCGGTAAGAACTTAAAATTAGTAGGTATGTAGTAAGTAGTAACTCCTCTTTATCTCCTATTAATTAACTAGTGTATTAATTAACTTTAGTTCTTCCATCATAATGAGCCCTGATCTCCCTTATGAAGGCGCCGAAAACCTTTTTCAAACCCTTAATGATGAATGATAACCTTCACTAACACTCAAATTTTGTATGTCTCAGAACTTTAAGAAAAAGTTGGTTTTGTGTCACCCTTCCCCTACCTAATGTCTTCGTATCCCAGAATTGAAATCAGAGTCGTTATGCTTGCACGCTAAAAAGAAGCCCGGAGCCCTATCCCAAGTGTTAACATCCTAACTTCTTAAGATCAGTCTTGGCTCAACTTCCCCCAGGAAGATTTGTTTTTACTTTACAGTTATTTCTCCCCCTCAGGTTAGGAATCACATTTCAGAAAAACCCTTATTTTAAAAATTGGCCAAACGATTATGCAGTAATGTAAAAAACTAACTAATTGGCAACATTTAGAAAGTCTAATCTATAAATCATATAAACGTTTCATCAGAATAATTGTCATCGGATCAACTTTTAGAAATTCAATCATTTTAGTCATAAAATTTAATCATATTTTTATATTAATTTCTTCCATTTATTTATTTTTAGGGAAGAGGAGGAGATGATAGTTCGATACTTAAGAGAAAATTATCTATTAACAATCAATTCACTGGAAGACACATCATCTGCTCTTATCCACAATATTTGTGGTATTATTGAAGTCAATGGATTGGATATCTCTCTAGGTAGTACTATAAAAACCTATATTGTTTTGTTTATAAATGAGAAAAGAGGATTGGTTAGCCTCGAGATTGCTTTAATCTGGCCTGAAACCCTTCTGTCATGTACAGACATTGGTGGTTTGAATCCTAAGGGGGTAAGACACATTTTACACCAATGACCAGTGGATATGCAATATGGACGATTCCCTCCCGTCCAGTATTAATCAGGGTTCTGCCTGAATAACTAGGTTTTCCGGTGAAGTAAATCTTGTTGATTTCAAATTAACATGACGATGCACTACATCCTGAAGATGCTTCCAGTAGAGGAAACAAAAGAAACTACCTATATGTTTTTTATTCAACTTAAGTATTTAATGGCTAAGTAGACCTGTAAACTAAAATTCAAATCGAGCACAAAAAAGGATGTGTTTTTATTTTAGATTAGGATTAGAGCTTCATAAATTAAAAAAAAATGAATTTATAAGTAATAATGTTAAACATTTAATTTTTGGGAATAAATGTTCTTAATTACTCCAATGTTTATTAATTGATTGAAAGTGTACAAATGTCTTTCCTGATTTTACCGCAGTTAAGAAGTAATATAGTACAAAATTAATATTAAATTATTTTATGTTCTAGTTTATTAAATTTATGTTGATGATTTCAGATATAGAAAAAACAAGATAATTAATACATTATATGTATTAGATAATTAATACATTATTACTTAGCTATATTTACGTGGGGTGTTCAGTGGTATATTACAGTTATACGAGTGATTCTAATTTAGTGCAAATATTACAGGGACTTTGTTACAAATCTCAAAGACTTCAGATCTTTAAACATTTCTACGAACAATTTCACTTTCCAAAACCAAAAAAGTCCTTAGCTGAATCGGCCATATTCTTGGCACCAGTTGAAGCAGTGTTTACGGCATCACTTGTAGCTTCGCCGGCAGATTTCGCCGTGTTCGACACGAAACCGGTAAACGAACCGAGAGCCTTACCCGCCATATTTTTAGCACTTTCCAAGCCTTCGCCCACTGCGTCGGCTGCATGTCCTGCGGCTTCTTTTGTAGAGTCGTATGCGTGGCCAGCGAAATCTTTGACAGCGCCGGCAGATTCGCCTGCAAAACTTTTCACAGAGCCAAGGGCGCTGCTTGCTTCGTCGGATCCTTCATTTGAAGATTTCTTTACCGTGTCTACTGCACTACCGGCTAAATCTTTAGCACTGTCGTAAGCTCCCGAAGCTGTATCCGCAGCACTATGTGCTGCTTCCTTTACAGTGTCTGCGGCACTGCCTGCGAATTCTTTAGCCCCATCATAAGCACCTGAGGCAACTTCGGCAGTTCGATGAGCAACTTCTTTAGCAGTATCGACTGCACTGCCAGCGAACTCTTTGGCGTTGCCATAAGCATGGGCGGCGGTATCAGCTGTGTGATAAGCTACGTCCTTAACAGCGTCGACTGCACTGACGGCGAACTCTTTTGTAGAGTCGTAAGCGCTTATTGCTGTATCTGAGGCTTGATCAACCAAACCTTTAGCAGATTCTGCAGCACTTCCGGCGACTTCTCTTGCCGAATTATAAGCACTAGACGCGGTGTCAGCTGTCTGTCCAGCTAGTCCTTTGACTGATTGAATCGCACTGTCGGCAAAACCTTTAACGGAACCTGCAGCTTTCATGGCGGCATCGGCGATCCCACCAGCCGTGTTAGAAGCGGAATCTTTTGAATTAAAGTAACCCTCTGCAGTTTCCAAAAAGTCCTTTTCAAAACTTCCGTGATCTGGTTTGCTTTTCTGCGCCATTACACGGACATCAGCACTCGACTCGGCGAAGTATCGCCTGACGTACTCCTCTGAGTTTGCATGTTCGTCACTTTTCTTATCTTCGCCACTTGCGTCTGCCGAACTGTCATTTTTATCGTTCACTTCGTCTGAATTGCTGTGTGTCTTACCTCCGAAACTGTAGCGATTGACAGTGGTCGAGTTCTTGTGAATAATACCTCTGACGTCAGTAGGGGTGATATTGATGTCAGGATTTTTGTGAAGAGAATCTCTTAAAGCAAATTCGTGAGAGTGTACATTTGCAATGCTCACTCCAAGAAGTAAAGTCACTGCAACCCACATGAAAGCCATTTTTTACAATGTCTTTTAATTTAACCTCTTTCTTTATCTGAAACAAATTAATGAAATAAATATTTAATTTTTTTAACTCACATATTCTTTATTATATGGTAAAGAGATATAGGCAATAAACATGTGCCCTAAAATATATTTTTCTGGGATGCAACAATGAAGGTTTATACCAGGGGAGGGCACGCATGGGGTTATGAGAGCCGCATTCCAGTTTTTCACATATTATAAAGAGCCACAGTTATAGAGTATTAGGATTACGTACGGCTTAAACGCTTCACTTAGTTATTAAATTGTAACAGGATTCGTTAATAAACGCTCTGAAATTATAAAAAAAAAAAAAAAAAATTATTTCAATTTTCAAAGGGATTCGCACTTAACTCAACAAAGAGCTATATGCGGCTCTGATGGCAGCATTTTCCCACCCCTGGTTTATACTGTTCTAATTTTTTCATTCGTCCAATTCTTATCTCGATTAGAAATACAAAAATATGCTTACTATTTAGTAATTCCTTTTAATGGTTACATAAAATATTTTTATTATTAGATGTATTTATTTATTTTTATAAGGAGGATCTGAGCTGCAAGCTTTGTACCCGACTTTCTGCCTCATGGAACATAGCTGTATACCAAATACATGTCATACATTCAGAGAAAATGATTTTAAAATTACGGCCAAAACCTCTGGATTTGTGAAAAAGTAAGTTAGCAGTTTACTGTAAATTATAATTTTTAAGTTATGACAAAACAACTAAAAAACTAAATAGACTATCAACATGTTGTCTTTTTGAACATAGATTTATTTTATTATTACTACATCTTTTTTTACAATGGTATTTAGAAACTTAAACTAAAGCAATCAAGCCAAATTTAATCTATATCCAATAAATACTCCCTTTATATTATTACTAAGAAATAGCAATTAAACTCTCTAGTATCCACGGTGATTTTTCGATGATTCTCTAACTCTAGAAATATTGTTCTAAATATAAATATTTATAATGTAAAACCTTTTTAACTCTAAATGATTGCTATCTCAGTATAACAACTTAGAAGATAAAAGATTGCTCTATAAATATATAAAAAGAACCTCTCTAACTTTAGTATTATATATTAACTTTAAATACATCTCTAAATATAAATACAGTGAACGTACTACTTTGTAACTCTAGAATGATTGCTCTCAATATTATATGTGTATAAAAACTTAAACGTACAATCTTTTTATAATGCTTACAACTTTAGAACGTACAAATCTAACTCTAAAACTATTGCTATTTCAGTATAGCTACTGATATCATAATATATTTCTCTATTCTCATGAAATATCGCTGTCTTAATATAGTACAGAAATCAATGATGCTAAAAAAAGCTCTTGTTGTTATAAATACTATAGTATGACTACTTAAAATGTACACCTCTAATTCTAGAAATATTGCTCTAAATATAATGTAATAAATACATAGAACGTAGATATCTACGAACACTACTCTAGTATTATATTGCTCCAAATAGAACTACAGTAATAAATCGAACTCTGATTCTGATTATTCGAAAGCCAGGTTAAATGATCTACGACAGAAAAAAATCACGGACTTGTTTAGAATGTGAACTACAAATTTGTGTGTTTACACTTCATATTTATAATCTGTATAAATATTTGAATAGAGTAATTAAAGATTTAACTTAAGTTAGTTTAATAATTACTTGATTCTTTTCCTTTAACACCTGATTTAATTAAAAAATCCCACTACTCGGGTATTTTGATTTTTCGGATAGCGTTTGGTCCTTATTGGTTCGGAAAATCAGAGTTTAACAGTACTTTGACCGTAGAATATTAATATGTTTAAAATTTAATATATTAAACGATTGTATATTGAATGCGATTCTTGTATTTGGATAAATGGTTAAGTTGTCGAACAAGAAGTACATTAGACGGATAAAATTACTAAAAATGCTGTATAGGTTTATATTTTGTTTTTGAAACAGTTTTTTAATATCTATTGTAATATTTTATTAGCCATTGTAGTTGTTTTTGCAGACTAAGTTAAATTTTGTTGTCAGTTTAATTTATTATCAATTTAGTTCCGCACAATCTCTGTAAAAATACCAAACAAATAGTTAAGGCTCAAGTGAATAGCCGAAAAAACAGGACACCAAGCTAAAAAAAAAGCTTAGATGATAATAGGACACACCTGCACCGTCAACAGGATTCCTATCTTAGATCTTTGGATGTATTTTTTATCTATAAACTTTTCTAAAAATGCTTTTTAGTTATCAAACCTCGTTTGAGATGTTTTTCGTTATCCGTTATGTTTATATCTAAATTCATTATTTTATTTTTTTACAATTTTAGTGAGCTTAAAATTCGACAATTTAAATAAAATTGTCAGAAAACCTTAAAGCCTAGGATTTACGATCCGACAGGTCTGATAGTTAGTTATTCCTCTTTCTCTCTTCATTTTAATAATAATTTCACATCTTGTCTTTCACAAGATTTGAATGACTTTCAGAAAAAAAACCTCAACAAATGTAAAATAAAAATGAAAAGGAGTTGTATAAAGACATACCTAGTTTTATGATCCGAACAGCTTAAGAAGACAAGACAATCCTTTTGATACTTGCAAGGAGAACAAACTGCGACGTATAGAGCAGTAACTGGTTGGTTCTGGCTAACGAAATTAACTAAGAAGAATCGCGGGGGAGCAGGACGAGCAAAGGTCACTTTTAATACAAAAATTGGGACAAAAAATTCCACATCCCAGTTAAAAATATTAGTGGAGGCCCGTGTATGTTTCAATACAATGCTGTATGCAAAATAGAAACTATATATTTTTGTTAGCACCCATTAAGACATTAAGGTTAGCGAGAATTGTTACACGCGATGTTTACTCTGAATGGTTTGAAAGCTCATAGGATGTTATTAGGTTCTATTCTAGTTGTTGGATGAACTGCGACATCTTGATATGATGAGCCATGGCTAATGGCTAATTGGTCCAGTTCTCGCACTATACCAGTATAGCTAACAATAAACAAGGCCTTTCCTGATCTACAATAAAAACCATTTGGATCACGACCGAGGGATTGCAGCTAATTTAACATCCTTGTAATATAAATTTTGAAAATTAGCTATAAGAAAGACCTGGTTAACCATTGTCTCGGACAAATTAATAATACGGTGATTCAAAAACAGATTTAGAGTTGTATTTCTGACTACTTAGAGATAGAAATGTGGTCCTTCGAGTCAGCTCTACGTCCTCCAAGGGACTGAAAGAAATGAGTAAATAAAGACACGCATATGACCGATGAATGACCGACACTCCATCTCAAATTGCAAAACATCGTTAAGTTTAATATTTGAAAATTTGATTGGGATTATTCGAATGAGACAAATTACAGGTCAATCGATTTTTTGGTAGACTTGTAGATACATTGATTCTACACGCAAGTTTATTAGCAAATAATATATGTATCATATACTGCTGACGCAACAAACAAATTAATAAATGTGCAGCTGAAAGACCTCCCGCAGTCCAAGAATGGCAGAAGTTCTTCTGCCTAGTCATGGAATCCCTTATCTCAGATAAGCTAAAAGAGAGGAATACACTGCGGGAGTGCGATGTCAACCTCCACAGGGTAGATAAGCTAGGCTTATCACGCCATGTGGGGAGACGCCGTGGCCGTGTAAATAATGCATGGCGCTATTAGCCTATTTATGGCTGTTACACTTTAAGAATAAATTAAGAAACTTTGTTTACCTAACAAAAGAATATTTGTTTTAATATTGAACAAGAAATTTCGGGAAATAATGAATATTTCAATTATTTACAAGTTGGGGCTTAACGGGCCTTTTATACTCTGTACTTAGAGTTTCTACTCTGTAATTGCCAGCAAACCATTAATTTATATAATTCATTGTAATTTTATAATACTCAACTTTTTATTGTTATAGAGGTGAGCATTTAAGTACAATGTATTCAAACACGTTGTGGGGAACAGTAGCAAGAAGAGAGGATCTAAAAACCAGCAAGTATTTCAGCTGTAAATGCATCAGATGTTTGGATCCTAGAGAACTTACTACAGATTTCAGTACGCTGATCTGCCTTAATCAACCATCTGAAAATCCGGTGAGTAGAACCTTATTTCCATCTGTCTAGAATGATTTGATGAAATTTAATTGTAAAATTAAATTTTAAATTATTGAATTAGCCTCGGAAATAACAGTATATCAGAGGTAAATTATAGGGAAGTTATATAAAAAAAAACAATGCTATTTCCTTTTCTTTGAGCGAAATAAATTCTTTACATTATTCAAAATAATGCAATTTCGGTTTCGTCAAGCGTGATTAAATAAAGATGGTGAAATTCGCAGTAAAGTTCTTCTCTCAAAAGAAGTGTATTTTTTTCACAATTTTTATTCCTTTTCTGAGTTATTTATTAATTTTCATCTTTATATGAGTAGAATTAAGTAATTATTGGTAATTTGACAAACCACTGGAACAAAAATCTTCATTGATTAAGTATCAATAAAGATTCCCTTCTTCAAGGTATAAAACAAGAATTCAAGGTATAAAACAAGAATCATTCTTAAAGTAGGAAACTAATTTTTCCGAAAGATCAGTAAATTCTCAATTTTGATATTATGACTGATGCTCGCTATACTCAATGTCTATTAAATTCACAGCCATATCCACCTGATCACTTTTAAATTAGGTATATTATATTTGAATGATGTATTGATTTTAGATGGCCTGTGGCGGTGAAATGATAGCAGAAGATCCTCTAGATGAGAAAACAGATTGGAAATGTGTAAAATGTAATTCACTCGTTAGCTTTGATTCTGTACAGAATTTAGTTAACAATTTATCCACTCAAGTTGAAGACGTTATGCAGGTAAATCGACTTAAAATTGTCAAAGGATTGATTACGTGACGCTATTAAAATCGTAAAGCAGATTATTATTAAAAAACACTTTTTAAGGTAGCCTGGCTAAGCTTAAAGTAAACTGAAAGGAAAGCTATCGCTTTAAATTTATTTAGCGATATTTATGAAATGTATTTATTTATTTCTGATTGGAGAATACTAGCACTGCGATCTTTTGCCCAAGGATAATTTA
The DNA here is from genome assembly GCA_951217055.1 of Gerris lacustris. Taxonomy (NCBI): domain Eukaryota; kingdom Metazoa; phylum Arthropoda; class Insecta; order Hemiptera; family Gerridae; genus Gerris; species Gerris lacustris. The sequence continues at coordinate 29,552,991 of OX578281.1, read as the reverse complement.
GCCCAGGAGATAGCGTACAACAAAGAGTCTGATGTTAGTCAAGCTAAAATTTCATGTGCAAGATAATCATTTAGTTCCATTTAAGAATATTTGTTCGGCTAAATTCGTCTGCGGGACATAGCTTAGAAATAGGCATTTGAAAATTATGGTGACAGTGACAATAAAATTTTGATGAGCTTGATTGAGTACAATATTAGTTAGTAGACCGAATATCAAGTTGATGTTGGTGTGTCACTTGATAGGGTAGTTATTAAAATATTACTCCAAATTAAAGTGGTCACCTGTTAAGTGGTAAATTAACATCAACTTGATTTTTGGTCTACTAACTAAATTTGGATCCTGAAAATCACATTTTCCACCATAATTGGCGAGGCATGGCCGCTCTCCACCGGTTTCTTTTCAAATGCCTATGGACAAGCAATGTCTCGCAAACGAACTTAGTCGACCAAATATTCTTAAAAGGCACTTAAAGATTAGCTTATACACAAGCTAGCTTGATGTTAGTCAGACACTTTTTTCCACGCTATCTCCTGGACTCTGGACTAATTGTATTAACGTTTTTAAAGGAGTTCTTACAGGACAAAATACTTAAAACTATTATCTTAAAAACTACTATCTGGTAGGTAATTTATGATGCTCATTATTATTTGCTTATTATTTGCTCGTTATTATTGCTATTAAAATTACAATGCAATTCGGTAATAAAAGGCATTGTTATGGTTAAATAACAGGATTAACCGTATTCTGAATTCGACCAAATTGATCGTAATCGCTAAATCGTCCGCTAAATGTCGACCGCTAAATCAACTAAAAGTTTATCAGCGTTTCGGTTGTTTAAGTTGGTCTTTCCGGACACTCCGGTTACTTCTAGGTCAACCTGGTTAGTGATTATGAACGCAACCTCAAGAGCTTTCTTACAATATGAGTAAAAAGCAAACAAAAGTAAATGCAGTTAATTAATTATTTTTAATAAGAAACCCATGACAAAGTAAACAGTATACTAATAACGAAATTATATAATAGTGCAAACGTAAACAAATAAAGTGATAGAAAATAGTTGTTTTGAATATAATTTGTGTTTTGATGTAAAAAAAATAAAAATCAATAACCGCGATTGTTATGAAAAACGTGTTTACAAAAAAACCAAATTTATATTTAATATATTTTTCTTATATTTAATAACGTTTTACACAATATTTTTCGATTCACACACCATGCGGTGGCGCACACCACTATAAATAAATTAATGGATTTCGTTTAGCCAATTTTGCATCTCAAGTCGGACCTGCGCCGCGCGACAGTCAGGAAAAAAGTTAAGGCCGGTTTTGTTTTTGGTTGTATATGAAATAAAAAAGTATCCAACAATTTTACAGTTCTAATAGATGTACAGACACGACTTTAATTTTATATGTATGTATTTAGATAACAAACTATAAATGGTTTAAATTTATGTTTAACTCACATGTAGGTATAACTTTCTGTTGTTGACAGTCAAATATATACTGAAAATAGATCCTAGATAATGTCGAATATAAACAATTTATAAAAAGATACCGAATACAACGGGAACTATTTCGTGACTAAAACGAATCCAAGCCTTTTTTTCACCATTTCACTTATTAATAAATCTCGGTTTCATATTTCCTCGAACTATTGATTATTTCACCTCTATTTTATTTAAGTATAGTTAAAATAAATCCCTAGACTTTTTCTTAATCTTAGAATTAAAATTAATAAATAAAAATTGTAAACCTTGGGCTCATCGTTTGAAAGTTGTAAGTGACACAAAGATCCGAGAATTATCTATTTTATGGTTAGGATTTGTTATATCATCCGTCTATAATGAAAAAAAGGTTTGGTCAAAACACAAGGAAGAAAGTGAAGGGTAGACTATACTGTGCAAAAATTATTGATGAAATATACATTCATCAAAAGTTTTTCTTTTAAATAAAATAGTATAACTTATTAGGAATCATCTAAAATAGACAATTGTGGCTAAACGTCCAGTACATCCCTAGCACCGTGGTAGTACATGCGATTTCGACCACTAGCTCATGATTTCGAATACACTGGCACAGAAAAAGCACTAACTTTTTTCATTTGACTTGTCTTTAATAGTTGTTTTATTTATAATTCGAAAATCTACGAAGTTTTAAGTTATGATGTTTATTATTATTTTATAAGGAGAATGGAGCTCCGATACTGTTTATTAGTTCGTGTAGGATTGTCGTTTATTTATTTTTTTTTTTTCTCTTCTTTTTTATAAATTTATACGGTATACGGTAATATTCATTCCATGATAATAAATTCATAAAACCTTATAATTCATAAGTTCAATGTAATTCCTTAAACCTCCTGGAAGGGCTGTCCCCGTACCGTTCCATACAGCTCGTCATACAGCTTGCCGTGTAATATGGATACACGGCTTATCCGGCGGCCCTACAGTGTGTTAAGGCCTTAAGTTATTCTCGGTATACACCATTTGCTCTGTAGATCATGGAACGAAATTTGAATTCGGGGTAGCCGATGAAAGGGTATTTCTATTTATATCGTCTTTCCCGTGTAACTTATTAGCGCCCGGCTTTCTAAAATGAACTTACCATCTATATTTGTAGCTAGGTTGACAGTTATATCATTAAACAAGCACAAAATATTACTTTTAACAATAAAGTATTGTTAGACATTTTACTTTATTGTAATTAAGTCAATTTGTAAGCTGTAGAATCTACAGAAGTATTGCAATTAGTTACATCTGACAGTGTGGGAAAATCGAATGGAGAGCCAATGTCAAAATCTTGAGCTCTCATTGGCTCTTCCTACCATACGCTGACAGAATAAACTCTAATTGTACTGCAGCTATACATTTATATTATTACATAATATGTCTCGTTTCTATATAAACTCATTTCGAAACATTTGCTTTTACAAAAAAGCTAGTAGTGATAACTTTGTACCATCCTTATACATTATAATCTTATGATAACTATTTTGCATTCCTAGAGAGACAGACCTTATGGCCTGTCTCTCTAGGAATGCAAAATAGTTATTTAATGAAATAATACTTACTTTCTTTAGCCTTTCATAACCACACCTCAAAGAATCAATACTAACGGGGTTTTCTCATTTTCAAGATGTTTAATTAATTCTACCCCTCCCTAGTAAATAAACCCAAGTTCTACCCCCTACTCGCATCGCTCGTCCACCCACGAAAGGCGGACGCTGCGATCTTGCTGGCTCGACAGTCTGATTGGCTGAAAGTTACGCATGCACTTCTGTGGACTCCAGGAAGGTCTGCCTCTCTTTCCTTACCTAAACGCAACTTAGCACTCTCATGTGCACCCTTTCCTGGGGGGGGGGGGGGGGAATCTCGAGATATTTCTAACCTTGTTCTGCGAACAGTTGATTATAATATCTTTCTCACTGGATTAGTTTATTTACAACAATTATTATTAAATATATTAATATTGATAAATGATCTGTTTTAGAATACCAGTGTGATTAATTTAGAAGAGTTGATATGGAAACTGGAGAAACTCATTCATAAGAATCATTATCACTGTTACACAGTGAAGCATTCGTTGATACAACTCTACGGCAGAGAAAAGGGCTACAGTATGAAGGAACTAACCGATAAGCAGCTTCAAAGAAAAATAGGTATCAATGTAGCTTAACTCTTAACTAGTTGTGAGTTCCATCCAGCTTTCACGACTTTTGGTAAAATTTAGAGCTAAAATCCATTTCTCAATTTTTTCTCGGGGTATGATTTTTCTAAATATGTATTCAAAACCGACCAAGTAGTTTAGGCTCCACGCATCTTCACAAACTATAGACTACAGATAATAGACGACTGATTAACAGACGACAGACGGACATTTTATTAGAATCGGGGGATCATTAAGCGTGTAAATCCATTGAAATCTCTTTTGCTCAATAACAATACAATTTCTTTATATAAATATCGATGGTCACAGTGAAGAAGTAGGTAAGTGGACAAAATCAAATTTTACAGGAGAGCAGTTTTAAAGTTTGTCATTTCTTCAAAATCAACTAAACATGCTATAAATATGCATGAAACAATGTTTTTCCCCCTCCCCAAAATTATAAAAAAGGGGTTGAGCTAAAGCCTTCGGAGTAGTTTGATCCATAAATGCATCTAACGACATTTATTTCACTTTCGCTAAAACAAACTTAAATGACCATCTTGAAACGGCCGGGCCTTATGCTGGTTATTGACATTTTCCAAGCTCACAAGCTCTTTGTGTGCTCAAAAAACCACATTTGGCAACTTTATTTTGATTTACTTCTCTTTATAGTGGCATACATTTTGCATCGCTACAATACAATAATATTATCTCGATAAATTCCAATGTGTGCCCTTTGTGATAATTTGCAATGTAGTGCAACAGTGGGATTATTAACAATGGAACAAAATTATGGTAACCGGTCGTAATCATATCACATATCACAAATAATTTTCCACTGTTTTTTAAATGTTAAGATTATTTTGTTATCCAATTGTTATGTAGTTGTTAAGATTTAATTTTTTGGTCAATGCTTTATGCATACCACGTTAGTAATCTGTGAGTGAGGAGATTTGAGTAGTGTATGACGAAGGAATATGTATATTCCCAATACGATGATCTAACTTATTTTTACAACCTAGAACGATCCTCACTATCTTAATCACTGGTAGGCCCTTAAAACTAATCAAGGAATATATATGTAAGCAATTAAGTACGATGTTTTTTCTAAATATAGATTATTTTTTTAGGCTTGAAAATGGCTTGTCGGGCCATTTTCAAATGGGAAACGTTGCCAACCAAATAAGTTTTTTATTACCCTTAACGGATCCACACTACATTGCAAATAATATTATCATTACGCCCCCAACAACAAATATTGAACCCTAGTTCAATTGTCAACAATCTGACTCACTTTTTTCTTGATTTTGTTATTTTAATAATGTAATATACTAATGATTTAAATAGTTGCCATTAAAGTTAAATGTCTTATTCAAAATGTCGATGACGATAACCACAACACTTACCTAAAATATTAATGCTCTTTAAGCATTGGGTCATAAAGGGGTAAAAAAAAATGTTGAAATTGTTTTATTAAATTATCTATATTTCGCCTCTTGAGGGATTTCATCGGGCCTGTAAAAAAAAGTATTTCAACATCCCACCCCTTCATGGACCATCACTTAAGAGCATCAATATAAGATGGGACCTTAATATCTCAACCTATTATAATAATAATACTATTAGTTGCTACAGTCCTTGATAGGCTTAGGCTTGCCAAAGTGCTTATGAAATATAAAACTATCTAAGTAATAATGACACGGGGTTTTCGCGCCACTCTGTAACTTAATAAACCCGTAATAAATAAAATGTAACAAATATGTTATATGTTCTTAATAAATAACGTAATAAACCTTACGTATTGGCTTCCTAACCGAATAAACGGCACTTCTCCTAAGCGACTACCAATTTATAACGCGATGTTGGATGAACACCGAGCATGGGGAACCCCTTGCAGCAGACGAGGATTGAACCCGCATTCTCCAGATTCCTAAGCAAATAATGAGTTACTAAGAAACCACGGGACTTCAATCTAATAAGAATAAAATCTTAATATGTTTGCTTATTCTTGCAGATTTGTGTGAAGAGTTGTGCCTGATAACAAGGAAGTTGGATCCTGGTGGTGGACGTCTTGCAGTTTATTTAGGAGTGATTTTACTCGAACTCTCCTCAGCTTGGAGAGAACGAAGTAGACGTGGTGCCGCCACATTAGACCAAGCCAGTTTCTTCCTCAATCAGTGTATTCAGGTTCAGTAACTTAGTTCTTTATACATATGTACGTAGAAACTACTATTATCAACTAAACTAAGGAAAGCGTACTCCCAATTTGCCTGAAACCTAGGCCTAACCACTGATATATCTGGTTCGAACCCCAGAGAGGTGAGACTTATTTAAGAATGATGATCACATCGAGTAGAAGATGAGGCCGACGACGTGTTAATCTGCACGTAAAAGAAAAAGCAAAAATAAAATGCTTACTCTAACGATATCACCTTACTAACAATGCCTTACAACAGTTTCTTAATGTTATACATAAATATTATCCCATAACCAAAAATATTCTATACAGTAATAATAAATTTAAGGTAAGGGTGGTCATCTACAAGCTCTCAAACCTCTGAAGCTTTCTGAAAAGCTGTACTTAAAGCTTGTAAATCGGAAAACCGAGCTCATACTAAATAGTGTAAAGTATGTCTATGTCTAGTGTCTAGTGCTCCAATGACTCTCGTATTAGAAATTTCCCAGACCCCACAACCCACGTGTAATCCAAAAATCGGTTGTCGTATACCTACGACATTTGTCGCCCATGTGTGAATTTGTCTCATACATTTTTAAATGGGTCTAAAGACAAAAAAGACTTATTGATGCCCGTCTTGCTTTTGATTTAAAGAATTATTTTCGGTATAACTTTATCCGATGTCTATTGGAATAAACGGCAAGCCCTCCTTTACAACTAATGGTCTATAATACAGGGTGTGTCATCCCTCAATGGTATAACCCTGGAAATCAATTGCCAAAACATCAATCAACAAAATAATCAATCCTCTTCAAAAAACAGTTTTCTTTGTTTAGTAATACCTATAGCACGCACATAAGACCTTTATTTGTGGATTGATTTAATTCAGATTTGACTCATTTTCGATTCAGCATTAAATTCTTTATATAATAAGACCATTTTCGCAATTCTATATGTCATTGATAAAGCCTTGGATATCAGTTAAAAAATATAAAGGCAAGGTAACTTTAGCCAGTATGAACTGGCAAGCCCAGGCCCAAATTTATCAATGGGCAGGGCGCCAGTCTCACGAAGGAAGCCAAATTTATTTAATCATATTTACATATATAATTGTTTCAGGTTCTAGCAGACGAGCCCAACGGTTCTTCAGGTGCTAACTTGATGAATTTAGCCAGAGCTGAATTTAAATCCATGAACAAACTTCGAGCATCCAATTGATTTTTCTATTACATACTTGTAAATCATTAATGTTTAAAATCAAGAATTATTCTTCATACAAAAATGAAATTTACTCATAAAGGAAAAATAATTGAACACACGTAATAATCAACTACTTTGATAATGATCCCTGAATTTCAATGATCCCTCTGAATTTCAAATTCATAAATTTGAAATTCGAGATTCAAATAATTTGAGCGCTGTCTTTCCCGTAAGATATTAATTAGCTAACATAAAAAAGGTAGGTATACCTATGGAAAAATATCGGCCAAGAAGTATCAAAGAGTATTACCAATTTACCTATTAGCTCTTCAAGCCCGACAAATTCAGCTGTTTCGCCTCCACCACTTTTAAGTTTTTGGCTAATTCCATGTGTCCAGTTTTTGGCAAATTCCATGTTTGCCAAACCCCATGAACATTGTCAATAACAACTAAACATGGCCAAAAAATGAATACTTGCGAAACATAATTTATTTTGTTGGGCTTAAGGCCAGGCCCACATTAGGTAAAAAGACAGGACAGGAATGTTATTTTTAACTGCAGAAATATAGTAGACAGTGCGAATTTAGACGATCATGAGACTAAGGTGCCACACGAGACATGCCCGACCGACACTGGTGGATCTGACATCTGACGCTTCGCTCGTGTCTGGCCGTTTTTTAAAAATTGTTATTTCAAAATGGAATCATACAGCACGTCAAACTGCGCAACAAAACTGCATACCAATATGAGTGGAAAACTGTGCCACGTTTCAATCGTGCTGCCGCGAGTACTGCGCTACGCAGCTTAATCTGAGGGTCCGACTTCTAAACATAAATTCTTACTTTTCTCTGGTCCCAGAATGTCTTCCTTTATGTTTTTGTTTAATATTAAAAAGTTTCTTTCTATTTTACCTCAATCTAAAGGCGTTTTGGGGCCGAATGCTATAAACGGATACTTGACCACCATAAGCTCTACGACACAAGTATACATTCATTCGAGCATCCAATTGATTTTTCTATTACATACTTGTAAATCATTAATGTTTAAAATCAAGAATTATTCTTCATACAAAAATGAAATTTACTCATAAAGGAAAAATAATTGAACACACGTAATAATCAACTACTTTGATAATGATCCCTGAATTTCAATGATCCCTCTGAATTTCAAATTCATAAATTTGAAATTCGAGATTCAAATAATTTGAGCGCTGTCTTTCCCGTAAGATATTAATTAGCTAACATAAAAAAGGTAGGTATACCTATGGAAAAATATCGGCCAAGAAGTATCAAAGAGTATTACCAATTTACCTATTAGCTCTTCAAGCCCGACAAATTCAGCTGTTTCGCCTCCACCACTTTTAAGTTTTTGGCTAATTCCATGTGTCCAGTTTTTGGCAAATTCCATGTTTGCCAAACCCCATGAACATTGTCAATAACAACTAAACATGGCCAAAAAATGAATACTTGCGAAACATAATTTATTTTGTTGGGCTTAAGGCCAGGCCCACATTAGGTAAAAAGACAGGACAGGAATGTTATTTTTAACTGCAGAAATATAGTAGACAGTGCGAATTTAGACGATCATGAGACTAAGGTGCCACACGAGACATGCCCGACCGACACTGGTGGATCTGACATCTGACGCTTCGCTCGTGTCTGGCCGTTTTTTAAAAATTGTTATTTCAAAATGGAATCATACAGCACGTCAAACTGCGCAACAAAACTGCATACCAATATGAGTGGAAAACTGTGCCACGTTTCAATCGTGCTGCCGCGAGTACTGCGCTACGCAGCTTAATCTGAGGGTCCGACTTCTAAACATAAATTCTTACTTTTCTCTGGTCCCAGAATGTCTTCCTTTATGTTTTTGTTTAATATTAAAAAGTTTCTTTCTATTTTACCTCAATCTAAAGGCGTTTTGGGGCCGAATGCTATAAACGGATACTTGACCACCATAAGCTCTACGACACAAGTATACATTCATTGTGGCTGTAAATTAATATATGTGTGGAACTGTGGAACAATTATTTTCTTGTGTACTAAATTACAATATTTTATTTTTTTTATTTGGTTAAAAGATGGGATCACAATGCTTCTGACTTTTAAGTAATGAAAATTAAATGATATGTAGAAGTTTATAACAGTTTGAATTTCATAATACACGTTATTTTATTTTTTTATAGTAAAATAAAACAAGTCTACAAGTCTATTATTTAATTGTTAACTATGCCTCAATATGCGTTGCTTGCCCTCGTTCATATTTCTTTTACATAATACGTAAATAAATTATAGAAAACACAAATTAATTAAAAACGCAACTATATTCTCCGGTCATACTTATTATAGCCATAATCCACAACGCTTTCCAAACTTAAAAAGAAAAAAATCGGTCGGATTCAAATTTCTAATATAGATATTGTTAAATCCCACACGCAAATATTGGATGTTTTTTGACAAAATGGCATGAAAAAATTTAACACTTTCCACAAGTGCTTGCATTACAATATTTGTAATCAACTTTTCAATACCTTTTATTTGATACCCCACTCAAAATTTTAAAAAACTTCTTTTACAATATTGTTTCCCTGTGTACGCATAAAAACGATCTTTAATCTTTAATACTGGAAAGTTTCGTTTCATGCAATTATCTCTTTTGATTCAATAGTTATAGGAACCAGTGGCGCACCCAGGGGGGGGCACGGGGGGCACGTGCCCCCCCCCAAAGCCAGACCTAAAATTTAAGTATGCAATTCCGCCGCACGTGTTAGTAATAGTGTTGTGATAGTCAATAAATAAATAAGTAATTATATACCTAGTTAGCCCGACATTTTTTTTTTTTGGCGTTTAAAAAGACGTGCCCCCCCCCCTCCTCCTCTTCCAAAGCCATAGACTTAAAATTTAAGTATGCAAATAAGTAAGTATTTTAAATAAGTCAGTATCACTTAATAAATAAGTAATAATCTACCTAGTTTCGCCCGACATATATTTTTTTGTGTGTTTAAAAAGAAGATGAAGAAAAAGAATAGAAGTAAGTTAAGTTATCAACCCGTTTAGGTTAAGGATCTATAATAGGGAGGGAGCTTATATTTTAAGGATCTATAATAGGGTAAAAAAGTGTCGTCTATTGAACTTGGAAAAATCTGCATAAAATTACGACTGTGCATGGTCAGAACTTTTTAGTGGGACGAATTTTTTTCCGACTATTATCCATTGTTTATTTAAGGGCTTTTATTTTAATCTAAAGTTTTACTTTAATATGTTGATTAAATTTAATTAAAATAGTTAGTAGCAGTCATTAGAATAGTTTTTAATTATCGAATAATTAATATTAATGAATTTGGAAACGGGTTCAATTGTAGAATAAGATTTTAAAAATTGCAGATACGCAACCTTTCGCAAGGAAGACTATTTTTTGTACTTATTGACTGGACTATTATAACATACCCTACTATGTTTATTTTTAACCTAATACTATCAGCTAATTTCTGTTAAACTCAAAACATTTGGCGTACGTATTTTTTTATTTTTTTTTTATTTATTTTTTTTGTCAATTCACATAACTAAAATATTTAAAATGTACCAATTTATTTTTCTGGCTACTAAAATAAAACATTAATCTATTAACTTTTAATAATAAAATATTATTAGTATGTATATAATTTTGTTTAAATAAAATACCCCGGTCTTCATGTCCCGTTCATAAAAAACTTAAATTTATTTGTATATAATAACATTTTAGATGCTCTTAGAATAGGCTAAAAAGACGTTTTCAAGTAACGTAAACTATAAAAATTTTCCCGGGGGAGGACCCCCGGACCCCCCTAAAAGAGAGCCCAGCCCCTCTTCAAAATTGGCTGGATCCGCCCTTGATATAAAGTAATTAAGAACAAAGAAACCCAGACTGGTTAATTGTTTGCGATTATGCTAAGCCCACATTACATCCCCCCCCCCCCCTTATTTTTTTTTAATCTGTGCCCCTCCCAAAATAAAATCCTGGGTGCGCCACTGATAGGAACCATACAGAGTTACAGTCAGACAGACACAGGAACGAAACTAAATGGGTTTCTTTTTTTGGTTTTACCAACGAAACCCTAAAAAAGATAAAACTAGAATAAACAAATGATTTTGTCCAAAAATATCGCAACGATTCTCTTCCTTGAACGAAAAGTAGAAAATTAATAAAACAGTTATCATAATAGTAGTTGAAAAATAGTATATTTTTTTAAAAAAGTAAAAATATTTAATGTATTATTAGAAACCAAGAATTTTTTTTTTTTTAAAAAATGGTTTTAAAATGAAACAGAAAAACATTACAATTTTTAAAAGATCTTAAACTTGAAGGATTCATACTGGTTTTAAGTTTTGATGGTTGGAACTAACTTTTTGCAGATCGCCATAGATGAATTAGCCTTCGCGAAAGTCGACTAGCTGTTTTCCTAACTCATCATCCCGTCTCATTTAATTAATTTATACTGCATCCGAGGTTAACAAAGGTAATGGAAGCTACCGTGATCGTTCTCAAAATCGGTATCTAAAATTCCAAGACAGAAATCCGTTTCAGACGACGCGACGGGGGAAATTGGTGGTCCCGGGTCTATTTGTCGTTCATTTTTTGCAAACCAACTTTGTAATATCAACAGAAATCCACAAATGCAGATGGATCTAGCGTAACCAATTAGCGGAATTGTGGCAATTAGTGTTGTACATGGAATATAGCTTCCTCGCGTCCTATAATTTGACGAATGGTGGCATTGGGAATTGTAAAAGTGTGGTTGATCTGATTGGACCACTATCGATTCCCGAAATGAGGTTATACTTATTTTTATTCAATATGCACAGACCGTTAAAATTATATATATATATATATATATATATATATATATATATATATATATATATATATATATATATATATATATATATATATATATATATATATATATATATATATATATATATATATATATATATATATATATGTATGAACATAGGTGGGCTGCTTTTCAAAATTGAAGGAGTATACTTTTAAAGTTATAGGCCTCTATAGGTATTAAAAAAAAAAGTTTGAATGTAGAAGGGGAAGCAGTAGCACAAAAGGTTTAAATTTATTTAGTACCAACAGTGGGCTAATTATGACCTACCATCCACATTTTATTAAAATCTTTTTAAGATATGGTGGTTCGCAAGAAATGTTGACGGACAAACCGACACGAAACCAAAAATGTACCATTTAAATAAGCATGATAATAGGCATGGGCGTCGTCAGCAGTACAATATTGGGGGGGACACATTCTGGGAGGGGGGTCCGGGGGTCCTCCCCCGGAAAATTTTGAAAATATGACCTCTCAAAACAGCGTTTTTATGCATCTCTTATGTGAAATTTGATTTTAACTTTGTCATAAAATAAAGTAAATCTACGGTGTAGATCGTTGACAAACTATGAACACAAGTATTTTTATGAAAATAGCAAACTGAAATAGTAACTTAACAGTATTAAATGTAATATAATAAAAGTTGTGCTCCTAATCATTGTAGATTAAATAGATCAGTAAACAGCAATTATGCAATATCACTTAAAATCTATAATGAAGTATGTCATTTAATCAATAGTTTATGAAAAAAATAAAAACATCTTTCTTAGGGGGCCATGATATTAAGTTTAGTCCAAAACGGGACATTGGATTTTGAGGGGTGGTCGAGCTATTGCAGCTCTCAGACGAAGTTGGGGGAGTCTGGGGGCCCTAGAAAAATTTCGTGAATTTTAAGGATCATATGCATTCTTTAGTAAAGTTTTCTCTTTTGACATCAATCTGCACTATTTGGCCTATTTCGTACTGTCTGATTTACTTCGTTTATTATTTTTTAAACTGTTCCTTGTTACAGGATTTGTCTTTTTTACAGTATCTCAGGACACTGTAAAAACTATTCTGGTTGTTGTATCTCGATAAATTCAGTATTTTCTATTTATTAAAAATACACAAAGTGTCACGTTTTATATAGTAACGATGGAAGGTTAGGGTTATGTTAGGTCAGGTCAAAAAGTAATAAACTTAACCTAAACTAACCATAACCTATGCATCATTTTCCCTAAAATGAAAAAAAAGAATGTATGAATATCGAGATGTTACAACCGAAATAATTTTTTGGGTTTTGAGGTCATCCTAGAAACCCTTATGCTTTTGGTAGATCATCCGTCGCATCTTGGATCAAATCCTCCGACCTATTGTAGCTAGAGATTTGAAATTTGGTAGACAAGATTAACTTTTTTGCCCAAAAACAGGAAAAAATTTGTGAACTTTACAACTCACAGTTTCTTCGAACAGAGAGCAATTGCGAATTTTTGTAATTTTTGAGAAGGGTATCATTGTAAAGGTATTGAAATGTAGATTACAAATATATATCGTTTCCAAAATGGTGGCCATATTACCCCCGAAATTACTAAACCAAATCCCCCATAAAAGGGCCCCCTATTCCCAGTGGCGTAACTATGGACGCGCGGGAGGCCCCCAATAACTGGAAATACTATCCTTGTACCAACGCCGAGGGGGGGGGGGCACCAATCCTGAACGCAAGAGGAATATTTTGTTGCTCATCAATTTTCTTTGGCGAGGGGCCCCCAAACAGTTTTCGGGGGGTCCCCTATGGTCTAGCTATGCCACTGCCTATTCCCCATAAAGAAAGGCCTTAAAAGTGAGGAAAAAATACATCAAAAATATACTTCTCTGTGGGCCGAAGATATTTCCGGGAGTTAATATAAAAAAGCCAAATTTTGGAAATTTTAGGCGGCCGTAACTGTGGTGACCAAAAATATTTTGTCATTTTTGAGTGTGGTATTATACTCGTTAGCTTATTCAATTACCCAATAGAATGCGTGATATTTTATTTTCCCGTTAATTTTCGAAAGCTTGTTATCTTTATCTTATCACTGGTAATAGATGGTCTAGTATGTTTTCGCACCTAATTTGAGTTTTTGAATGGATTTTTATTTACATTTCTTAATTATTTCTTTTTTGTAAGATAATTAATTCAAGTGTAAATTCATTGTGTGCTAATTTCATTCGTTAATAAACTGCTTCGTGATATTATATAGGAGTGGCAGAAAGGCAGAAAGTTTGTAGTGTTTGCATTGATAAAAATGGATATGAAAACGAGTGACAGTGAACCAATAGCTTTAAGAATTGATTGGGGTCATGTAAGATTTCAATACGAATCTCTTGAACTATTAAACACACTAGATAATATAAATCCTATTAATAAAACTACCGGTGTATTGGAAAATTTAATCTCCGAAGCAAAATTAATTGAACAGAGAATGCCTTCAAGTCAAGACATGGATCAGTTAAATGATTTTTCATCCGAAGAAGATGAATTTATGGACACTGAAAGATGAAACTGCTTACATTTCTATTAATGGTAATTCTCCTACTTTAAATTCACTGTCTTGTACAACTCAAGCGTGGTAACTTCAAAAATGAATATGATCTTGATCTTGCTGTTCCGTGGAACAAGAAGAAACTATTTTAGTGCTTTGTAATTGATTAAAGGCAATTATTCTGGTTATATATTGTCATATTCCTCATGTAATTGATTAAATATCTAATTCCATGCTTGTCACTGTAATAACTCTTACTTCTTCCAAAATCGCAGGATGTTCACAAATTTTTTGAGTAAATGTTTTCGTGCCAAAACTAGAGAATGTTTTACCCTATTGTGCCACTTACAAGCCTAGTATAAACTTGTTTACATCCTAATTTTGCAAAACTTCACGTTTAAATTGTTTAAATTCCAATCTTTCAAAGCATGATTGTTCTGAATTAGAAGTATAGTTATTTATACCCTAAACAACCTGTATCCTGATTTTTGTATTAACCCTTTTGCATGGGCTTACAACATGGCCTTGGGGGAAAGAATACTTATACACCTGATTACCTGATATATAAATAATGAAAGGTCTATTTATCAGTATTTTGTGACTAAACCTGTGGACACCTGTCTGTTTTAGTTAATTAAATATTTGACTATGTATATTTTCTTAAATATAAATGTGTTAAAAGTATTTCTCTGTTTTTATTTGGTTGTTACTATAAAAATTTGATTTAACTGGCCATTTCCTTGTCTGGCCATGGTCTCGGCCCCTAGGTGGTTGGAAAAGAGACTTCTGCTGCAGTTGTTTTTATGAGATTAGAATAAAGGTTGATAGCAGGCGGCTATAAATTATAAAGGTTGTTTTGTGTTTGTAAATCTCAACATACTAATTAAATAATAATAAAATTAAACATTTTCAAATGTACTGTAATAATCCTTTAATTTATAATATATATTTTTTACAGTAATTATAATGATTAATTTTATAAATATAGCCAATAATATTATTGTAAATAATATTTTATTTTACACTTTTTTATTTTTACCGAACAAACAATTAAAAATTTAATATAATTTTCTTTTTTTTTAGAATTGTAAGTAACAACAGCCGAAACATAAACTTTTTTTCAACAACAAATATTTAATTCAACCATAAAATTAAAGATGGGGGAAAAATATAAAAATTATATATTTTAAATATACATAAAATGTGGATGACAACTTTAAAAAAATGATTATTATGTGGAGGGACGTCATTAAAAATATTAATATGATTTTTTAAAATTATTTTAAAGTATGGTATTAATCAATCGTACATTTTATATTTTTAAGTTAACCTACTGGCGTTAAGACTATGAAAATTATTATAAAATTATCATAATTCTGTTTCAATTTTTTATTTATTGTTATTACTAAATAACAAATTGAGCATAGCAAAAGAATATCATGCGCAGTAGAGGTGAAATTAAGTTAATTATTTTGTTATAATTGAGGCGTTCAAAACCCAGAACGGGCCAACCCACAAAACAGGCTGAGTGGTCCTTACACTTGGTTTTAGCTTATATTTGAGTGCCATAGCGGTCTATATTAACTTATCTTATTTCTCAACAGATAGCAGCATGTGTTGGGTTGGTTCTAGCTTGTTAAAGAGTTGAAAATCTACAACTAGAACAGGCCATGTGTCTTGGCCAGGGCTCTAGAGGGATGGCCTGTTCTGGTTTTGAACGGCTCAATTTACATTGAGGTTTTTAGAGCAATCCTGCAAATTTATCGTAAAGCAGGTTAACTGAATCAGAGAGGATTTTAGAACTATTTTGGTGGTGCTATGCTTAATGTGGCTCATAATAGGAAAAATTGTAGGAACAATTACGGCTCAATGTAAACCCTAATTGTTGGAACTGTAGTTGCCGGATGTGTTTATTTAATTTTAGTTTACATTTTTTATTTACCTTTTTGTATTTGCAAATTGTAACCAACATTGCTTTTTTGACACCTCAGGGAAAAGGTGAAAGTATAACAGGAGTTACTCTTGAGAAGTCTAACTCAGGCTCTAAAACATCTCAATTACAATCCTCTCTACTATCATAACACAAATAATTTTTAAATGTTTAATTAAATTAAATATCGTTTTAGTAAAAAAAAAGTGGTAGGTATAAAATGTTTCAAAAAAATCGTGACAGAAATTATTAATTAAAATTGCCATTAGAGAAAAAGAAGAAAAAAATATGATCTACTAATTTTTTTAATTGAGACAAACACAATTACCAATTTAATAATTTTTTAAAAAATAAATAGATATTATACTAATATTGCAATTAGTGTTTTCTCTGACAGTGTGGGAAAATCAAAGGGGAGCCTATGAAAGCTTGAGATTTTGACCTACGACCTTGTAGATGTCAAATTCTAGACCTCTCACTGAGTGCCAATGAGAGGTCCAGATTTTGACATCTACAAGTTCCTAGGTCAAAATCTCAAGCTTTCATTGGCTCCCCTTTGATTTTCCCACACTGTCAGAGTAAACACGAATTGTAAATTAGTACTTTTGGTTTTTTTATTTTATTTTAATGTACAAATTGTCATATAGTACGCATAATCTAAATTTTTTATTTTCCAACCACCTCTTAAATAATAACTTACAATTTTTCAGAAACAAGATTATTTTTTTTTATCACATTGATGAATAATTTACTAAATTCTCAAATTTATGAATTATTAATTTTATAAATTTGCAAAAAAAAAAGAAATAAGAATAATAATGTTATCATAATAATAATAGGACTAGACTTTTTTAACTTTCTTTAATATTTTTCTTAATGATTTAATTAATTAACAATTAAAAAAAAAAAAATATTATGTAGGTAAAAAAATGGGATTTATATTTAAACTTCAGACCATTTAATTTAATAAAAGGTTGACGCCCTGTGGTAAAAAAAAAAATTAAAAAAGTTTAATAGATATCAGTATTTATTTCCATACTTATTTAATTAGAGTAATAAATTTTACAAAAAAAAAAAAAATAATTATTCTTTTTAATATGTAAGTATATTCTTATAATTTTTTTTAGTAAAAGATGAATTTAAAACAAAAAAAAAATTGCATCATGATTTCAATTGTTTTAAGCTTCTGATAAAAAGTTTTATCATTTTTTATTCATTAATCTACCCCTACCCAACTTTATCCTTTTTTTATTAAAAAAAGATTGATTATAGTTAATTTTTTTACTTTTAAGGATTCAGGGAAAGTAAGAAAGGGAATTGGGTGAGGAAATTTTCATTGGAAAATGCTATTGGAACATTTAAACATATAATCTCAGGCATATTGCTTAGCTATTCATGTTAAATTAATGACAGTAAGCTACTCTTTATTAGTCATTTAGGTAGGGCAACATGTTCTTAAATATAATTAATATTGTCATTAACCCTTCTAAAATTTTTACTTGAACACAAGAGCTGGGCACCCGCCCAGCTTCTGTCCCTAAGTTTTGGAACGAAGTTCCTTATGGCACGTTGTGGAGCCCGGGAGTGAATCCGAAAAAAACAACCGTCATAAAATCACTATCCCAAAACCAAGCGTCGATGACGATAACTTGAGTAAAAGATGATCGAGTTAGTTGAAATTTGGTACACATGTTCATTTTACCAATGCCCAGGCTGGAGTTTGTTGGACAACATTATCTGCCCAACACGCAACTCTCGTGTAAACCTAAGCTTCAAAGTCAAATTTAGTTCGGGAAAAAATTCTAACTTAATCTATTTAATGAGACAAACAACTTTTTTAAATACTTTTTTTTTTGTTAAGCGAACACCGACACTGCTATGAAGTGATAAAGATCGCTAAATTTATTAAAACGGACCTAAATGTTTAAAATAAAGAATACAACGTTTTTACCGATATCTTATATTATAACGTAACGATTTTAATAAAACTGCTTACACTTCGTCTAAAGTACAATTGAAACAGGCATGTAAAATTTCAACCTGATACAAGCAGAAGTTTTTTAGTAGGGAAGAGATATATTTTAAATTAGTAGGCCGGGTAGGTAGAAAACAGCCCTATTTCCTAATAACTACAAACATACTCTTTAACTATAAACTCGTCATGATTAACTTTTTTCTCAGTATTCAATAGATATTTTGCACACTTGGAAGAAGAGTGTCACAACTCAAAAAACGTAACTTTTCAGGAGAGCACTTTAAAGTTTTTAAAAAGTTTACACGTGTCAAACTGTATTATTTATTTAAATAATCTTGAACTTTTTTATTTCATTTTAATAATTATAGTTTTAACTTTCATTATATATTAAGATTTCATAAAATTTTTAATTACCTCTATTAATTTTTAATTATTAATTTAAAAAATACCCAAAAGTGTCGTTATACGTCACTATTGATGTCAATTAATATGTCACTATTGTTATAAAAAAGTTTACTTAGCTTAGAGGAAATATTGTTTCAACAGCAAAAGTGTCACTCTTTCACTATCACCGCACTACCTTTCTCATTGACAACTTGACGACAACTAAGTTATGTCTCTGTTCCGCCAACTTAATCTTGATATCACTGATAACCATAATGGCACTACTGCTATCTAGTGGAAAACTATTCAAATAACGCCTTAGGACGTTATTCTACCAAAAAGAGGTCGCCTTTTTACACCCATTTTCAAAAAAATAAAAAAATCGAATTTTTTGAGTTGTGTCACTTTTCTTCCAAGTGTGCGATTTATTTTGATGCTTGCTTTAATGATACAAATAATGATTTTTTTTTAAAAAAATTTCCTTAACTCCAATAGGTACAAACAGTTAGTTTCTTTTAATGTTGTCTCTTGTCTTACTCCACCATGTATAAGTAGTTAGCTACGTATACGTATTTAGCAGTGTGATTTTTTAATTTATATTTAATGAAAAATGTAAGGAACTTCGTGTCTACCGTGTCCCGCGACACCAAACGTATTTTTTGTTAATCTGGAGGGATACAAAAAACCCTAATTGAACCTGAAGGCTTGAATAAACCTAAGACACTTAAGTGGTCCATTGAGGCAACAAGGCTTCATCCTGTTTAATAGAGGGCAGGAGGTATCCGGCCATATATAATATAATTAGAATATCTATCCAAAGCGTTGTTAATCTGTAGTCTTAAAGTTTTAATTCATATTACTAATATGTATTTGTTGGTTATTATAGTCGAATTTATGAGCATGGTTATAAGTTGTTTATTAATTATTGCATGTTATACTGTTATGATCGAATTTATTATTGTATAATAGTGAAATTTATTATCAAGGTTTAAAGTTGTTATTACTTAGTTTATGTTATATTGTTATGTTTTATTAGTTTCTGTGTTTATTGTTATACATTTTGCTCAGAGCAACTCTAACGACGGTCTTTGACCATGTTAGTTCTGATGCTGAGATTTGCATTTTTGTGTTTTGTAATTATTGATGAAAATTAAAGGGCACATTTATTATTATTATTATTATTATTATTAGGAGGTATCCGGCCACTGTTATGAACATCTTTGCGCCTGGAAGCCTTATTGTTTTTCTTGACAGGGGATTAGCCCCTTCCCACTTCCACTTGATTATTATCTGATCATCAGTGTGAATCATGTCTTACCTCCCTGGGATTCCAACCATCCCCAGGTATATTTATATTACCTTGGTTTCAGGTGTACCTGTGAGTATTGCGAGTTCCCTAATCACTCTGCTACACTGATCCCTTTTGTCCTTCAGTACTGATAACCAAATTTTTCTGATACATCGTCACTAAAGAGAATTACTCCTACGTGTAAAAATTAAAGTTTGACAGGAGAGCAAAAAGAAAGAGTTTTAAAGTTGATTATTAAAAAAAAAAAAAAAAAAAAAAAATTACTGAAAACAAAAATAAATTGTACCAGATCAAGTACACTTATCTTTGAGAGTGAAATTGAAAAATGGTACATTCTTTGATAAGAATAATCCAAAACCCAATTTTTGCTAAAATTGACATAGGAGGTGTTTCCCCACGAATGATAAACATAAACATATAATGTTAATTTTCCAGTTGACAAAGTACTGGAAACATAAAATACTTTAAAGACACAGTAATGTTCCTTGTGTATATACATATTATGGTCCATCCGAAAGGAATAACTTATTAATAAAACTCAAAGAGCAAATGTGATTAGTTTTTGTTTTTAACACGCTTTTATTACACTTTATACTTGAGGAGCTTAGTATCAAAGACGGAAAAGAGCACATTTCAAAATTTTACAGGAGAGCCGAAAAACTGTAGCTCAAATTCTACAGGTGCTAGAGCTGTGATTTTTTTCTGTACTTTCTTTATAGACTCAAAACGTGAATTTCTTTGATATTTTAGCTGCAAAATGGAGTTAAAAAGTGGAGTTGTCCGCTTTTGAAACAAAAACAAGGTTTTGTCCATTTTTGAAGCAAAACGACATGGAAAATAATTGTTAGAATAATAATATTGGAGAAATATATTTTTTTTCACAGTTTTTGGGGAGTAGTGCCCCCAAATTTAGAGCTAAAATAAATTTCTCGATTTCCCCTCGGGGTATCATTTTTCTAAAAATGTATGCCAAATATGGTAGGAGTAGGTATTCATATGTTAATGACCGCAGTGCATCATGGGATTGAGTTAGTAAAATGGAGCCTCCTGATTGGCTGTTTAGGTTTAGGAAGCAAAACTCGTGTTGACTTATCTGTATATATGAAACAAAACTACAACTATTATTGCATTTTTACTCCTTTTCTGGTCGTTTTGGATGCAAATAGATAGCAGAATCTGATGCAGCAAAGGAAACAAAATAAGAAACAATCGATATCTGAAATTTGGAAAAAAAATGTCGAATGTCCGTCTGATACTAGACTCACTTGTTTGTGATGTAAAAATTGTCTACTAAATTTTTAAGCCACTTTCTGACTACCTAGAAAGTTAAAACTTTCACAGATTTTATATTTTCGATGGCAATACAAGTTATTAATATTTTCAAAGCGTGTTTTTTTTATTATTAGAGGAATTGATTATTTCCATAAAACAAACACAACAGCTAAAATGAGATCAATTTTGGCCACTTTAAATGGTCAACATCAAAAAATGTATAATTTGTTCTATTTGAACTAATGACGATGATCATCATCTTTCTGGGATTCAAACCAAATATGCTGGTGTTCGGTAAAGAGAGTTTGTGAAGCGAGAGTGGCACTGATGTTATTATTATTTATTTTTTATCAAATTACAATGGGTATAAAGTGATATCAAATGTAAATTCTCAACATTTAGACTTCTAGGTGTAATCACCTAGAACTATGTTACAACCTCATAATTGTAGTTGTAACATAGTCGGATTAAGTGATTGAAAAATTTCAATTTGTTAATTTTGGTATATCAATCCTTTGTTTGCCAGTGAGACTCTGTTTAAATTTACCACTTTTGGATAACATAAAAATTTAAATTCAAATAAAATTTTAAACGTCTATTTTTATATATCCCCGATTCACAGGTTTGAAAAAACGTTACATAATGGTCCAGCCATTTAACAATTCTTTCCTAATATTAATTGACTTATTTTGTACAAAATAATTATTTAATATTGATTATTCTTAATAAGTTTGTTAAAAATCTTTAAAAAAAAAAAAGAACTAGAAAATTAAGTAATTATAAAAGTCTTAAAAACAAATGTCCTAAAATACGTAGCTTTATATGGTGGATATTGGAAAACTTTAATTCTCTATATACAAATGCTTAACACAATATTTGACGGTGCAAATAACCATTGCAGTCTCACACCTGTAAAATATTCCAAATAAAATAATTATTATTTGTCATAAATCCATGCCAATCTATACATGTGAAGAAATAAAATCACTAACACTTCTAGTTAGATTTATAGGGTATCTCTGTAACTAACTTTATCGGGAAGTTTCAGATTTCCTGTAATTTTGCGACTAGTTTATTTAAAATGCATTGCATTTGTTACTAGGCAATTGTATTTCACATATAACTAACTCAGTGGCACAATAACCTGTAGAGGTTGTAGGTCTGCCAAAGGGCTAATACAACTATATATATATGTAATGGTTAATATGGGGTTAGTGTGTCTGACTAGTGTGAGCTGTATAAACCTTATAATTGGCATATATAACCAGTTAGTTGCCACTTTACATAAGTAGCTACCCATTTATATGGCGATGCTGGGTGGGGCCTGGTCCAGGAATTGAACCCAGGTCTGTAGTCACCCATCCAAGATGTGACCAAACCCGAAGCTGCTTAGCTTTATTAGATAGCATAGCCAACCTCTACATTCAAGCTACCAGGCCCCCTTTTCCCAGGTAAATAAGTTTTTCTAATCTATAATTGAGTAATTATTATTTCTAATCAAATATTTTGCACTCCCAAGATTAAATTTTTATGTTATCACCAGGATTTAAATCTTCTTTACCGCCAGCGGTAATTCTAAACAATAAGTTCCTTAATATAAGACACATCTGCAGCAAAATTTATCACGTGTAAAAAAAAACACCTATTTCTCTCAAGCCAATGTGTCCTTAAATTAATTTTTTTGAAACACCCATAGTTGTGCTTAAGAATTTGTATTCCACAGTTTTAATCGGCAGTTTGAAAAAGGAAACAAGTGATCAAAATTTAAAATTATTATAATTTTTTTTTTTTTTTTTAGCCCTATTATGTTTCTAGCAACCTTATAAGAAGCATAATGAACACTTATATATGTGTACAACAATGTAATGAGGCAATAATAAATTTGCTTTACCAAAATTTGTCAAGAAGTAATTAGATTTAAGAAAGCTAGGAAATTCCCTAGAAAAATTATTTTCGTTTTGGACAAACTGCCGATTAAATTTTATAAGTCTACCTAATTTTTTTTTATATTTAAAATAAGTTAAATAATAATAAGATTGCTTTGGGGTAGTTGTAACAATAAAAATACTCAAAAATATAAGTTTATAACATTTTTTTTTTTTTTTTTTAAGAGCGTAAATATATATATTTTTTTTTTTAGATTAAATGTTTTCAAGAAAAATGATTTTTTTTACAATAATTATTGATATAAATAGGATCATAAAAAATATATAAAGAAAATTAAATTAAAAAAATCAATAAGAAGTCATAATATAATTAATAAATTGAATTTTATTCAGTGTAAAAATAAAAAAAAAAAAATGAATTTCATTCCGTCCATGGACAGTTAATTACTTAGAAAAATTGTTTCCTTATTAGATATATAAGTTTATTTTATTTTATCATTCAGTGCAATTAACGATAAATATATTTACAAGAGAAAAAGGTAACGGGGGGGATATTGAATGGTCAATTCTTTTTTCTTTGTATTTTTATTAATTATTATATTTATTTTTTGTTTAAATTTACACCACAAATATAATCTATCATAATATAAGGCAATAGTGATCAATAGGATGATGAAAAAAAGATATAGACGTATGTATATATGTATTATCTTATAAAAGCTTCATGTGATTACATGTTGAATCGAGAATATATTTCCATATTTTTAAAAATTGAAGATAAAATTTAAGAGTCCACAACACATTTATGTAAGTAATGTAAGGTATTTTATAAGTTCACAAAAAAGCCAAATATCCAATAATTTATTATATTTATCAATTTTCATTTTTTGCTTTCGAGATTATTGAAGGGAAAGGAAACAGTGATTATTCTAAAGAACAATTTTTTTTATGTCTCCTAATTCAAAAATAGACATCAAGGAAAACATTTTTTGTCACATGTCTGTCTGTTTGTTGTTTTGCCCTTCAACATTTTTGGGAACCATCATATTTTAAAAATTGCTAGCCTGATTTTCTTGAAATTAGGATTGTATGTCTTAATTAGCCCATTGCTGGTCCCATATTAATTTCAACCTTCTGCGTCCATTGGTTCCTTCCATATGAGTAACAACAAAAACTTGTTTTATTGCATGAAAGAACCCTCTAGGAGTCGAAAAAGGTTCAATAACAACCACACGTTCAATACCCATGCGGAGATTCGTTGATTAGTAGGATACAAGGAAGCTATGTGCCACACTAATCTGCAGACTATTCTCATTTTTATAGTAGTAGGTATTTGGTGTATTTTGAAAAATTAGAGTAAATATTTTTATCTCCAGTAGGGAGAAAAAGTTATGATTTTGGATTAGTTTTGAGGGACTAAAGTAAGTCTTTTCTTCCCTGAATTCAAAATGTAGAGAGAAAAAGAAGGATTGCCAACTTAATTATTTTATAAACAGTAGATAATGAATGGCTAATGAAGTGAAGTTTTTGTAATCAGGTTGGAGACACTGCTTTTTCAACCTTAGTTATCATTGTTTATAACCTGCATCTAAATAAACTGCTATTTGAGTTTAATTCTAATTCTTATTTGTTTTTAATATTGAATCTCTTATATCTGCTATTAAAAGAGTGCTAACATTGTTATTTATTAAAATAATAAATAAAACGCTAATTATCTCCCTCAGCTGTGCCTCGGGAGCTAATTAACGTTATTCCCTCGGCTGCGCCTCAGGAATTAAAAAGTCATATTCCCTCGGTTTGGCCTCGGGATTTAGGGACCATGGTTCCTTCGTCTTCGCCTTAAGAACCAACTTTTGTGCTCAGGGAAATGGCTTACTTTACTCTCCCTAGGTGCATAAATAATTATTAAATTCTCTTTTTTTTCTTAGAATATGGGAATATAATAGCCTTTCAATCAACAATCCCATGTAGCCTTAAAAGATAAATGTTTTATATTGGTCTTATTTATATATACAATACTTCTTTTTTAAGAAGGAGAAATAAGGAAAGTAATAATAGTAGTTGTTTGTTTTCTTCTAAATAAAATGTTGTTTGTAATTTTCTTCTTTTTTTTGTTTTAGTAACAAATTTTAGAAAATGTTAGATTATCAAAGAAAAACATGGTTAGCAGGGGATAAAATATTTTATATTTTGTTCGCTTTAAGAAAAATATCATATAACATGATATACTTGACAAGTATGTTCTTGTTCTGATAATATTATTAATTTCTATACTTTTATTATTTTTTTATTTAATATTTAAGGAAAATGTCTTAAAAAGGTTGAATTGTTTTAAATTTTTTAACTATTATTTTATTAAATATTTATATATCTGAAATTTTATTGATTATATACACATAACAGTTTACATTGTGTATATATAATATATATACATTGGTAGCATTATATTTTTTAAATCAACACTTAAAGTGTACTAAAAGAAAAACAAAATTTTATAATATTTATATTTTTTTGTCATCATATAAATAGCACCTATTAAACAAAAAAAAAAATCCACGTTTTTATTTTGTGTCAACACTTTCAAATTGATCAAGTTGAGTTTAAAATAAATATATTACAGTTTATGAACTGATATTATGATATTATTAAATAAAACTTTACACTAAGGTGAAATTTGAATTTAGACAATGTCAAAAGAATTCTAAATATTTTAATAATAATCTATTTTCTTTTTTAATAAAACACAAACTAAGGGGCTTACACCAGAAGACATAGACCATGCAGTGGCCCATGGTGGGACCAAGCCTGGGGAGCCTTTTATTATTCCGATACTGGATTGATATCAGACAACCAAACCCTTCACTCGCGAGTAAAGTGCTGTAAACCATGTCTTTACAACTCCGGTTAAGTTTCATACTTTTTTTTATCATGAGAGTGTCGACAATGGTTTTCCAGGCTGAAACCTGGTGGTGCTAAATATTTTGATCAGCTTCCCATTTGTTTAATCAATGCTGGGTAAACATTGAGGGGGCCCGGTCCAGGAATTGAACCCAGAGCTATGGTCAGAGGTGGCGGCCACCCATCTAACTACTGAACACTCTTGATGCTGCTTAATTTCAATGATTGAAAACCAACTGCCTTCATACTCAAGCTACCGGGACCCTTTTAATATAATCAATCTATAGACACAATCTCAACAAGTTGTTATATTTTACCTAAAGCAAACAAAAAAAAAAACAAAAAAAATAAAAATATTATATAGAATTACTTAATATAGATTTTTCAATCTCTCCATCAACCCAACATTACGTTTCTGCTTACAGGGAATAGATAACTTTACTCATCTATTGATCTGATCATCAGATCAGTGTGAAATATGTTTCTGGGATATGAACCCACAGATCTATTACACCTCTTGCAGCTTTGAGTTAGATGTAATACCCTTGTAGAAACTGTCTAAAACAGTTTTTAGGCAAATAAATCTATTGTTTTTTTTAAAAAATTAACTCACCCGATATTAAATTTCTTTGTTTCACTTGAAAGTTCAAAAATCCACAGATATTTCATTGTTTAGACTTCGATTTCAGATGAGTTTTAATTTCCCTAACCACTCGTCTATGCTAATACCTCAGTGTAGTTAATTTGGTTCATTAATTATTAAATTAAAGATATTATCATATCTATATTTAGAATAATAGATTTGTCTGAATCAATAAAATTTATCTTATAAAACTATTAAGAGTGCTTCTGTGATATAGTACATAATGGGTGGACTGTGAGGTTTCAAAAAAATGTATTTCCCATTGTTTTGCTGTTTATTTCACATTAATGGGTTATTACAGGATGGGGAATCCGGCCACTTTGTTCCTCTAGTCAGTGTGATCATTAGTGTGAAACATGACTCATCTCTAGCATTCAAACTCACCAGATACGTTGGTGTTTAGACCTAGGATAAGATAACCTATCAGATAAATCTAAGCCAGTTCCCTTATTTCCCTTATTCTGCCCAAATTAGTATTTTAGCATACAATATGCTTTTATGATGACCAACCCTGTGAAATATGAGCAAGCAAGCGAGGGAGAGGGGGGTTAGGGCATTTGGCCTAAACCTGGGGCTTGCGGTCTGGAAAAGTAGGTGTACCTTAACACCACGAATTAAACATTCTTTTATGTCCCAATCAAACCGTATAAGGTCACTTATATACTGTAAAAGTCAGGTGCTTCTTATATTATATTCTTAATGGCATTAGCAAAAGCTTGTTCTATATTCTATAGTTTCAGACTTAGTCAGTAAATAATACTTAACCATGAGGGCAGAGCTCCCCTCTATGGGGTGAGGCACCAAGTTTAATTTAAAGGTCTTCATTTTTTCTAAAAACTTAAACTGTTTTACCCCCGGGGGTCTTTAATGATAAAGTCTAAAGCAATAGATTTTATTGAGACCTCACATGCCAAGGTGTAAACCCAGTTTCGTTAACTGAATAGTACTCAACCCACTAAGCAAGATGACAGACCCACAGAAAGTAACCTTAGTTCTTAAGCTGGAAGAATGGCTAAGCCAAAGATTTCCCTATATATGGCTGAAGGCCCCTACACACTAAACATTTTACTTTACGGTCGCCGGATAAGCCAAAAATTATAGTTCGTCCACACTATACAGCGAGCTGTATAGTCTGAGATAAGACAGATGTAGTTTGTAGGGTGGTTGTGTAGGGAAGAGGGAGTTGGGTAGATGTGGGCATGGACTTTGTCTAAACCAAATCAGTATCAGACAACCCACATCCACACTATCCTTTTTGCATCAGGTTTGACTGAAAACGTATTGAAAAAGTCAGACATGTTCATACAGTCAGTCAATCTCCCTGCACACCATACAGTTGCCCAACAGGTCTGCAAACATATCCAGACCTGCGCAGCGACTATATGGTAAAACATGTAGGAGCCTTTACAGTACACATAGAGTGAACTAACTACTTATTAAACAAATTGTTGTCCGTCTTCATATTCAGTGATCAACTAATCATATACTAAAGAAAAAAATCCAATTCTTTCATTAATTTAATAAATTATTTCCTTAACTATCAACTTGACTAAAATGAAAGTGCAGTTTTTAAAAAGAAAATATAATACTTAAAATGTTGGCATAGAACTTTTAATTTAAAAAATAAATATAAATTTATATATTTAAAAAAAAAACATCCCATTTATGCTAATAAATATATTTAAGAAAAAAAATCAAAGAGATTAAATTATATTTTTTTAGTTTGTCTTTTCTAATATATTTTATTATAATTATACAAAATGTTTTATAGATATGTGTAAACACCAAAAAAAAATTATAATGAAACATTTTAAACATTCCAATAAAAAAATCAAATAAATCCTTCTCACAGATTGTATATGTACTCATAATAATAATATTGGAGTAGACAGACAAATGTTCAAGAAGGAGCAATCCCCCCCCCCTCACTAACATATATCTATGTACTCATTTGTATTTGATTTACTTTAGTTTGCTGTTTCTTTTATGTCCCAATCATAGAGTATAAGGTCACTTAAAGTCAGGTGGTTCATGTATTACATTCTTAATTTGATTTTAAGGAAAATTATTAATTTATAAAATATTTTTATATAAAATTAATTTATGTTTCAGCATTTTTAATGTCTCGATCAATACAGCATTTGGTTTCTGCGGACAGGGAATATATCACTTTACACATCTACTTGATGTAATTGATCAACAATGATCAGTATAAAACTAACTACACGTCATTACTTACGGGAATGATAGTGTGTTTAGATAACAAGACTTTAGATGCTAGATTTAACATAAAACAAGTACCCATAAGCAAACTTTGTTATATTTATAAGTCAAGCGCCCGACTTATGTTGTGCTGGGCCAAGGTGGTCAGGTATCAACAACTTAGTTTACTGGTGGTTTATGAAATACCTTAAACTAACTACAAGTTTGCTTGTAGTTAGAAGTAAATTAGGAGAAGCGATTTACACATCAAGAGGATGTAGACAGAGGGGTTAATGCACTAACCACAGTTATTAATAATTACGTAACCACTCACCTTACACACATATCCCGTTAAACATTTTCTAATACTGTATAGTTTACAAAATAGTTTCATAGCAAAAATTTATACTTTTTAGTGTGTATTAACTTTGCAAAATCTTAAATTTATTTTTATCTTAAGAGATTTTTCCTAACTTGTTCCTAATGTATTTAAATCACACAAATCCTTTTTTTAAAAAAAATAAGGAAAGCTAAACATAATAAACGAAAATGAAACCGTGTTTTACTACATTGTCTGTCACCTCCATAAAAAAATAAACTAATTTTAATTAAATAACAATATAAATATTAAGAAGTTATTATATTAAATCTTAAGTAATTGAATTATTATTTATTTTATTTTAATTTTTTGAAAAAAAATTTGCTTGTTCTTTATAATATATAAAATGCAGCTTGTAAAAATTACAAAATAATATATATACGTGTATATATATTATAACATTTTATTTATGACTAAATATTCAAATGTACAAGACAGTAGATTTAAATATTATATATATATATATATATATATATATATATATATATATATATATATAAATATATATATATATATATATATATATATATATATATATATATATATATATATATATATATATATATATATATATATATATCATTTACATAATAATAACCTATTTATAAAGGCTCTAGCACAATTTAGAAAATAAAGACTCACATTTATTTTTCTTCTCTTATCTGCTTATATAGAAAATTTTAGGGGAAAATAATATATATATATTAAAATATATTGACAACTGTAGCGAAAGAGCATAATAAATAAATAAATAAAATTGTATAATTGTTTCATAAAGATTAGAATTATTATTATAATTACAAATTTGATTTTTTTTTTAAGTAAAAGAAAAGAAAATATATATATATAGTTATATTGTTTGAATTATTTCCTAATTTAAAATGTGTTAACAAACAATTTCTTTTAATGATTATTTATAATTTGTTTTAAACCTTATCTATAATTTTATTTTTCAGATTCATTTTTAATTTTTAGAAATATATATATATATATATATATATATATATATATATATATATATATATATATATAAAATTTACTGCTTGTATTATTACAGTTTTAGATTTATTTTAAATTAAAATTTACAATATTTAGCATTTATTTATAATTATTTATTTATATATATATATATATGTGTGTGGGGGTGTTATATAATTACAGTAATAAAATAAATAAATAAAATTTTTGATTTTATATTAAATTTATGGCCACAAAAGAAACGTATATTATTGGACAGAAACAAAATAAGAATAGGAGATTATTTTTCAACATGAATAGGTAAATATACATTTAAAAAAAAAAGAACAATACATTTATTTCTAAATTTAAATCTCTAGCTTGTTATAACAAGTGTTATAAAATTCCAGCAGTTCTTTAAAAAAAAACCTTATAAAAGTCCAAAATAAGTCTACAAGTAACCTGTAGATTAAAGTTTTAAAAATAAAAATATCATCCTTATAAATTCTGAACTCCCAAAATTTAATAATTTATTAAAAAATAAATTTTATTCTGAATATAATGTACTTTTCTTGCTTGAAATTATTTTATATTTAATTTTGTTTACAACAAACGGAAAAAAACAAAAACTAGATTATTAAATAAAAAAATATGGCATTCAATGTATATTTATAATAAATTGAATAAGGCAATTGTTAGATTTAGACTAGAATATATGGTATGAAAGTATTCTTTAAAGTGATTTTGCTTTTCAAATCATGTATTAATTTCTTTTATGGCTTTTTGATAATAATTAAGAAAAATTGTTTAGAGAGGTTCTGTTGCCTAGTTACGATAATTTTTTTTTAAACTTCAATTTAAGCGATAATTTGCTTTAAAGTAAATAAGTTGTTTCACAGTTTTTATGTTTTATTAAGTTTATGTTAAGGATTGTTTATGAACAAAGTTGTCCAACATCCAACAAATACAATACATTTAGTTGAAAGAGTTTAATTGATACCATCAATATTATTACTGACAAATGAAAGAGAAAGATGTATAAAAATTGATATTAAATTGAACATGGATCACTAAGTTACTTAGTAGAGTAGAGTTTCCTAAATCACAAGGTAGTGATTCAATTCCTGGAAGTGGGGGGTGTATTTTTATGTGTTTCTCCATTGTTATTTAATAAAGTAATATTGATTTTCATCTCAAAAGATTTTCAATCTCTAGGCAAGGATTTAACAATAGACCATGTCATGTCGACTTATTAACCTACTAAACTAACTTATTTGATTAACTAACTAATTTATTAACTAACTAACTTATTTGATTTATTATAAAAGCTATATGTTTATCTGATGTATTTGATATTTGATGATATTTAAAAAATTACTCAGGGTATTAAATTTGAAATTATCAGCCTTCAAGCAATCTAGGCTTCCCATTAATAATGGGTTCAAAAACACTTTTAAGAAAGTTTTGAAACCTCACCTTTCACAGCTTTGCTAAATCCCTATAATTATGTAATATTGAAATTTACCATGGGACATATAAAAAACAAACAAAAATGACGGTTTTAAGAATTCACCTTTTATCAGCACTTATCTTAAACACCATATCCGTAATTCAAATATCTAAACCATTATTTTCATCTGATCTCATATTATTATCTTTTCATATCATCGAAGTGAACTAAAAATGACAAATTGAAGGTGTTAAAATTGATCTACTAGATATAGATATTTATTTTTAGAGATGGCCAATAACATTTACTCTTTTTAGAGTTATTCAGCACTCTTAAGTTCACTCAAATCAGATTCTGAACATAGAGGCTTTCATTGTAAAGTTTGTTTAGTAAAGTTGTCATAATTATCAGATCATTGTAATGTAAATATTCCAGTGAAAGTCTTGTATTTTTGTGATTTTAGTGCACCAGTCAAGTTGAATGTTTCACTTTTTTTACCTAATACTTGTGCAATCAAGGGGTTGGACGAACCACTTGATCAAACCTGGCAATTAGGCCCTTATTAGACCTATTTTAACTAGATCCACAGTAGAGAGTTCCAGCCACTTCACACATCATTACTTAAAAGTTATGATGGTGGTGGTCATACCACTGTAAAATTTACTTTTAATTTGTGATTTTACAACCTTGATAAGTATATTCTCAATTTGAAAACCTGTGAAAACATAAAAAAATCATTTGAAAAATATATAGATCGAAAAAATTGTTACATTGATCAATAGATACTTTTCTCATATTATTGATCAACCAGTGGCTGAGCCAGTAATAAGGCCAAGTAGCCACATGTCAAGTGCAATGTCTTGTTTAGAATAATGTAATTTTTATATTCTCATATGTAAATAATATGGAGGTCAAGATTAATTTTACACTCTTAATTCTTTTCTCGCTTAGCTTATAATTAACTAATCTAAACGCCATTTTATTTGCTTTCTAGAAGAGCATTTACTATTTGTATTTTCTTCTCCAAAATGACGTTATTCGGGAGGGGAGATGTTAAGGATCTGCTCATTTAATTCTTTTTTAAGAGCAGGTAATTCTTCAATAATCAGGTTTACCTCCTGCACAAGGCAGGCTCGATTTTGTGTTAATCCACAGAAAGGTAGTCTAGGTGTATTATGCCATTGTTTATTGATTACCTTTTGTGTAGAACCAAATTGTGTCTGTATTATTGTAATATGCTACTTTTCTAATAGTTCACAGTTTGAAATTATTTAACTGGATATGAGCACAGCATCTATTACACTGAAAATTGCTATCTTAATAACTATGCCAAGGGTGTTTCTAATGTGGAATTATTTGGATAATTAGCATTACTTTGACTAAATTATACTAAAAGTCCGGGCAATACATCTAAAAATTGAAAAGCAGGAATTGTACAATAACTAATTTGCACTACTTGTTTACTCTTTACTCACATGTATCTTCTTTCTTCATCTATGTGGTTTTTTTTTATCTGCATTTATTTCATTTTATATGAACTCCGAGGTGCAAACTCCAATGGGACCAGGGTCTACTAAGATAGGACTTCCTAGTATTGTGATGGGTGACAAGAAGTTTCCCATCAGCCATTATCTAGGTTTACTAGTTTGGTTAAAACAATTTTACCAACTAGCTACACATTTACCCACCAAAGCTAGATGAACACCAAAATATTCCTATTAAATAATTTACCCTTAAAATGGAAAATTTACAGAGATGAGAGTTGCTAGAGCTCTACTTCACGACACAACTTTAGGCTGTTTCCTGATTTTTTTTAAATATAAGTTTTAAAGATATATTTTTAATACAATTGTTTTAAAAATTATAAGATGCACTAATAAAGATGTAGAAATATTTTAAAATAAATTGTATTTATTAAAGTTTTTTTTTTTAGTTAATATCTTTCTTTTTTAAAACGAGTAGGATTTATGATTATTCGACAACAAATATAAGAATTAATAAAGGACTAAAAAATAAATTAAGATGATTATGTACCCACATAAATTATGTACACTTTGTGATTAGTAATAAAGGACTTAAAGAGTACACATTGATATTAGTACTGTATTTATTTCAACTCTTTCAAATGCAAATATGTTGATTCTTGGATCTTAGAATTAATTGATAGTCATGAAAACAAATGAAATTAGATATTCCATCAAAAAGTGGCACGTGTGTTCAAAATGCTTATTGATTTTAGAACTTTTTTTTTCAGAATACTATTGAATTTAATATTATTATTTGTAAATTGAACCTCTTTCCACTTAAAAGTATTTTTTTTTTTATATATATTTACAATACAACAATCAAATCCAAAAACTGAATTATGAATACATGAAAATAGAAAAAAACAAAAATCTTTATTTTCTCCTATTGCCTTGTTTCATTGTACTTTCACTAGTATCTTGTGTAAGATAAATAGTTGAATAAATAAACAATTTATTATGAGCACATATATATTAATCTTTAAAATTAAAAATAAGGGTATTTATGTATGCTTTTAAATGGCTTTATTTAAATGATTTATTTATTAAGTGTTGAAATAGGTGTTTGGATCAGCCTTTTTTTAAATAAACGTTTTATTAAATACATTCACACTGTGTAATCCTTGCATCTCCATGTATTGAACAAACTATAACATTATATTGATAGCATAAATGAATCATCTACCTTAATTAGATAGTGGCTAATAGTATTTGCACTAAACAAAGCCTTTAATAAGTTATTTTAATCTCTTCTTTTTTTTAATTCTCAGACTTTTTCTCACATGAACACTTTTAAAGTTGTACTTCTTTATTTAGGCAGAAATTAGCCCGAAGTTACCTCAATTCAATCATTTTCAGATCTCATCATTTAACTATTAATGAGATCTAACTGTCTTCTTTTGTGTGGGTCGTAGAGGGTTGAAATTATAAACAAATTAAATTGTTTTAAAAATGGCTATATTTCGCCCCTCTCCGGGGCATATTCATGCCTTGTATGTTTGTCAGTATAGTAAGTTTGTATCCACCATTTTTTGGTATCGTCGTTTTTTTATTTACAAATTTTCCACTTATTCACTTACATCCAGAAACCTCTGTTCAATAACAATATTAAACAAACAATTTTCATATTTAACATTTAACAAAACACGTAAATATTTACGCTAGTCCTTTTTAGTTTTAGTTTTAGTTTAATAAATGTTTTTTCATCTATTTATATAATCGTGTTACGTGTTTTGTTAAATGTTAAATATGAAAATTGTTTGTTTAATATTGTTATTGAACAGAGGTTTCTGGATGTAA
The DNA here is from genome assembly GCA_951217055.1 of Gerris lacustris. Taxonomy (NCBI): domain Eukaryota; kingdom Metazoa; phylum Arthropoda; class Insecta; order Hemiptera; family Gerridae; genus Gerris; species Gerris lacustris. The sequence continues at coordinate 29,517,992 of OX578281.1, read as the reverse complement.
GTGAATAAGTGGAAAATTTGTAAATAAAAAAACGACGTTACCAAAAAATGGTGGATACAAACTTACTATACTGACAAACATACAAGGCATGAATATGCCCCGGAGAGGGGCGAAATATAGCCATTTTTAAAACAATTTAATTTGTTTATAATTTCAACCCTCTACGACCCACACAAAAGAAGACTATATTCAAAAAAAAGAGGGACACACGGAAAGTTTTTAAAGTTATTTAAAAACACAAGGAAGAGATCTAACTGGTTTAACTGACGTTTGAAATCTGAATGGAATAAAATCTGAACTTTATAGTTGTTTTCTTAGTGAATGTTTGCTTATTTAGCATATGTTGTCAATTTTTATTTAGCATATGCTGTCAATTTGTATTTACTTCCTTCGTTTACCTTTTATTGTAGTTTCCTTATTCCTGTCTCAACACAACCTCAAATCTGTAACCGAACCAAGAAGTCAACTACTTTACACATTTATTCAAGATAATTTTTTATCAAGAAATGTAGGAGCTTGAACCATGGTTTCAGGTAAGTATAAGTTAGATAACCCCTCAACCGATCAATATTTGCATGTTATTTAATTGAGTTTTAAACACAAAAAGTAATTTTCTTTCACTTACCTGAAAATTCACCTTTATCAACTACTTCGAGCAATTTAATATTACATTAATATTAAATTATTTGTAAATTGACTTTTTAGTGAGAAAACTCTTCTTGATATAAAATTAATGTCATTCTTAAAAGATTATTTTTAAGATTTTTATAAAAGTATTTTTTTTATAGTGGGAAACTGCAACTTAATCTTTATTTATCTTTTATCTTAAATTTGTTTTTAATACAAAAAAAAATCATAAAATAATAATATTAAAAAATAAATAAATAATAAAAAGAACATTTTAAAAAAAAATTGACTAGATTTTTTTTTTCCTGATTTCATGTAAATTAAGGGAGACAGAAGAATATTTTTATTTATTTATAAATAGATTATACGATTTTTTTAAAAAATAAAATATAAGAAAAAAAAACATAAGAAATTCCAGTTGAAAGAATAAATTACATTTATTAATGTTATGTACATTTATTTCTTTAAATCAAATAACAAAAAAGAACAATAACAATAACAATTAGAGAAAACAAAGTTGGTTTATAATTAATTAAAAAATTGTATAACAAGTTTTTTTTTTCAATGCAAATTTAATCTTTAAAAAATGCATTTATACTGATTAAACCAAAAAATTTTAATTTCTTTTGGAAAAATAACTCATTTTTAACCATTCAGGTGGAATATTGTTAATGCTGATTCTAATGATAAAATAATGTGAATTCTTTTTTTTTCAAAATTTATACAATCCAAGGTCCAAACATGATTTTTTTACTTTAAGAACATCAATTTATACGTTTTTTATATATAGGAGCTTTCTGAGTAAAGTTTAAAGTAGATAAACAACTGTATTTAAATAACGGCAAAAATATAAGATATTGTATGTGTATGTGTCTTGTAAAATAACAGCTTAATGAGTAAATATTAATGAAAGAATTCTCTCAAAACCACTGAAATTATGAGCTTTTCCTATTTTAAGGTACCCAAAAATATTAGGAGACTAAATAAGTAATAAGTTAAGGACGAGGGGTAGAATTTACTAGTCTATGTTTAGGTAGATCGGTTTTATTATGGGTCTGAGACATGGTGTATATTTCCCAAGATAGAAAGGTATTAACGAAGATGTTTGGCATGATATAATATGTTAACAGCTAGTTAATTGCACAATAGAACAAACAAAGAAATTCATACATTTTATACGGGAGCGAGGAGGGGTGGAAGGAGTAAGGGGAAGTCAATGATGAATCATAGTCACCAGACTGAGGAATTGCTGATTTTGCTAAGTTACTACCATAATAGACTTCTCACCCTGATACAATTTTTAATTTTAATATGATCACCCTGCTAAAACAAACCTGGACATGTAGAAAACAGTCAATAAAGATAAAAAAAAAAATTACCTCACCCCTCTTAGAGTAGAACCCAACAAAACAATTGTTTAGACCTCGGTGCATATTAATAATAAATTTTAATCCACTCAACCTAGCCAATAATTTTATTTACATTGACTAAAAATATTTCTCGATCTTACAATCAAAGAACAAATGATTTGCAATGAAAATTATACAAAAAAGAAGAAATTATACTATTTCACACAATAGCAACAGATATTTTTATTGTATAAATAAAGTAAACAGAAATTATATATATATATATATTTTTTTTTTTTTTTTTTTTACAAACAATTAAATAATATAATTGCAATTAAAATTACTCTTATTATACACGTACATATTTATAATATACATAACTGGTTTTTTTTCCTCCTTAAATATTATTGAAGTATGTTATAAACATGTTTTATATTTTGTTTTAAATATTATTATTCAATAAGAAATAGAAACATTTTATTTAAACAATATATAAAATGAAATATATATATATATATATATATATATATATATATATATATATATATATATATATATATATATATATATATATATATATATATATATATATATATATATATATATATATATATAAATGTATTTATTTAATTTATTTATTTAACTTTAGCTTTATTTCCAAATATTGAAAAGTAATGAGGTTTGTGAAAGATAGAAATTAAGTAGATTTATTCTTTTCCTAATTATTAATATTATTTTAAGATACAAAAAAAATGTATTTTATTTTTGGATCATATATTGTATTTAATTATACATGTGGATAATATTACTATAATATAAATGTAAAAGTTAAGATAATTAAAAAAAAAAATCCATTTTGGACATTAACCATAAGACACAGAAGATATTCAACCATATTCTATGCAGACTAGTGGTTCCAACATGATTGTAAGCAAAGGTCATAAAATAAAATATTTATTTTGCAACTTTTTCCTCAGTTTAGCTTATCTTGTAAAACAATGATAAAGAAATAAATAAAATTTGACTGAATTAGGTAAAAAAAAAATCAGTTGTATATCTAGGATACATTTAAGTGATATATATTTACTTAGTTTAGCTGTAAGTACGAGCACAAGGGTATACATGCTCACTGTTATTTACAGGAAAAGTGAATCTGCTAAATAGCGTTTGAAATTTCAGCAGAGCACTAGCAGCTTGCTAGTGTTATTTGAAATAGGGCTTGCTAATAGTATTTGATATTAAAGTAGCAAACCTATATTTTTTGGAAATACAGCAGCGCGGTAGTGATATTTGGAATTACATTACCTTGCTAACGTATTTGATATTACAGCTGCTTTCTAGCAGTCTTTAGAGATGTAGCTACTTGCTAGTGTTTTTTTACGTCCTCATTAACAGCAAAGGTTATTTACAGGAAGGGGGTTCCAGCCACTTTACTCGTCTCAACGATGCATCAGTGTGAAACATGTCTCAACTCTCTGGGATTTGAACTCACCACCGATGTTTAGACCTAGGTTTTAGAGGTGACCTTATATTCTTTGGAGCTACAGTTGCTTTGGAATTACAGCTCCTTACCAATATCTTTTGAAATTACAACTGCTTGCGTTTTATTTGGAATTATAGCTTCAAGCCAATATTTCTTTTGGAATTACAGCTGCATTTGATGTATTATCTAGAAATCTGCTTTTGCTCCTGTTATTTGGAATTAAAGCTGATAAATATTATTTTGAAGTACAGCTCCTTTGTTGAATATTCTTAATCCAAAAATAGCATTTTTCTTCCCCGATTACTTTGACAAATTATGAAAAAAATCTATGAGATATATGAAATCAAAAAAATCTTTTTGAAAGAAAAAAAAGAAGATAATTAATAAAATAATAAAAATTAATAAATCAGTCATTTTAACAATCAACTATGAACAGAATAATATTTAGCCAGGTCAAACTTCATAATCAAAAATTGTGGTAATATCTTCCGTGTCTTAACTTTTTTGATTCCGTTGAAGCTTTCATTTTAACATAAATGCTTCTTTTAAAATACAAAAACGATAAAGAAGAAAATACATTATGAGAAGCTGTATATGAGAAATATGTTCGAAATATAGCAAAAGTTGAGTTGTATAGCCAGTTTTAATTAATTCTTTTTAATAAAATTTTTAATTTGTATATTCTAAAACTTTTATTTTTCATTCCAAAGCTTGTTTATTTCTTATATAGAAATTTAAAGATGAAGAAAAATGGAAATGAAAAAAATTAAAAGATGGAAAAATAAAAATTTAATAATATATAGTTATTTGTTTTAATAGATTTATGTATATATATATAGATGTATAAAAAGAGGATGAATGAGATTCAAAAAGGTTTTTTTATTTTGGATTTATATTATATTATTTTTTTTATAATTATTTTAATTTTATATATATATATATATATATATATATATATATATATATATATATATATATATATATGTATATATATATACATGTATATATGTATATATATATTCCTTTTTATTATCATTCTCATTATTATTATTAAAAAAAGATGCAGTGCGATGGGCATATTTGTTATTAAATTTATTTATTTTCTCTCTCTCAGTCCAGCTGAGTTAGGCGCGCATACAAGCACACAAGCCAGGGGGGTAAAAGGGACAGGGACGTTAATAATCCATAAAGCTTTTAATTAGATGTCACCAATTTTAAGGATGAATAATAGTCATTGTCCACAAATTTACTACAAACTTTTAGGACATCTTGACAGACGCACAAACATCATTTTTTTGTAAATTATATTATGGAAATTTTTATTCATTTATAATTATATTCTTTTTTCTTTTGTAATTTTATTATTTAAATTTCATTTTATATATATATATTTATTTTTTTTTTTACAACATAACACTTGAATTGTTTTAAAATTTATTTATTATTATATTTATTTAATTGAATTGAACAAATTGAAAAATATATATTATTATATTATATATTTATATATATAGTACTTTTTATATGTATATATATATTTTTTTTAAAAATTGAAATATATATATACATATATTTAACCTTAGAAATGTGAAATTGAAGAATTTTTTTAATCCTTATTTTTTTCAGATTTTTTCTTTATTTTCAATTATATTTTTTTCATAGTGATAAGCAAAATTATTTGACCTGAAAAGTAAAAAAAAAAATATATTAATAATTAATAAAAGAGAGGAAATTACAGTGTATAAGAAATTATTATTATTCTATCCCTTAATTTCCAAAAATATATTAAATTAATAAAGTATACATTTTATTTAGAAAATTTGTTAAGTCTTAAATAATTTCTCTCTTCAATATATTAAGCAACCATTAAAAAAAAATCTTTGTTTTAATTTTTTTAAAAAAGCTTAATATTCTGTTAAATTTTATCTAAAAAAAAAGGATTTTTCTCTTGTTCAATCCACCTAGGGATGAGGGATGAGCCATTATTATACTTCGATATTGATTCATCCATATTACACTAAAAACTCATTGAACTGTCACTAAACCACAAATATGTTTCATCCAACACGCACAACACCACTGTTCCCACCTCATCGTTTTCTTTTTCTCTATAAAAAAAAAATGACCTCGCAACAAAAGCAATAGAAGTGATGTGAGTTGCTACAACTGAGTAACTTTTAGAACTTGATTAATGTAAAATTACACTTGTACAACATCAGAATACTGTAGGGAAATTCAGTTGATCTCCGATTAATCCAGAAAAGTGGTTTATCAAACACTTACACGAGCAGTATGTGTTTGCGGTTAATGTTCAATGCCACGGTTACCATTTCATGGAATGAAATTGTTTTTAATTTCTCATTCAATAAAAAACATGTGAAGTGATGTTGAGAAGTTGAAAGTATTAAATTTAGAAATTACATAATGTAAAACTGAGCCAATCACACACAATATCAATATACTGGATGAAAATTCTGTAACTTTGAACCTTCTCTTACTAGTAATGCACTGCAGTCGGAACTCACATATTTAGGATGTATAATAATCACTACCTTACTCAAAAATTCCTTTAATTTAATATACAACATGACAAATTACTTTAAAAAAAACTCTACATATTGTGTTTCCGGCCATTTGTGGCAGTCATTCCAAAAATAATGTTATAATAAGTATACTTTCTTTCTCGACTCATCAAAAGCTTTAAAATTATTTCAGAGACGGGATTTTAAAAGTCTGTGTGTTTGTCTAACAATAATTGGTTGTCTAACTGGTGTAAAAATTGACCAACTTGAACAAAATTTGGCACATAGTTGCATCTCAGCAATCTGACAACTGTACAGTTTTTGGAAATGTCACACTTAATTTAATAAGGAATATTTTAAAGATGGTGGATGTCTAAACAAAAAGATGATAGTCAGCATTGCATGTTATACATCAATTTAATGGTCTTGAAGTGTAGGAAAAGAATAATAATATGTATCTACTATTACAAAATTTCCATTCTTTTCCTGCATTTCAAACACAAATATCTCTGAAAAGTCCCTGAAATGAAGGACTCACTTACGCACGTTTAATTAAGCTAATAAGTATCAAAAGGATGAACTTGATTCTGTAACTATCAAGAGTCATTATAAGTAACAAGACAAATAATAATTTATTTTAACCTTGATATCAATTAAGATCAAATGTAATTTTGATTTACGTAAGGTTATGCTATTACATAGAATATTAATATAGTAGGTGATTATTGTTTTTGGAGTTATTTATTGTATTTTGTTGTTATTTATAGTTTAATTCAGTTCTTAATTGTTATTTTTATTGTTTAATTTTGTGTAATTATTCTAATTGTTTTTTTTTTTTCGAGTAGATAAAAGTTCAAAGTAGCATTGATATAATTAATGTTACTGCAGTATATTTATTAATCATTCTTAAATTGTAATACAGAACTCTGTATTATATTTTCATAATAAATAAATCACAAGGCTATGTTAAATCACAATCTAAAACACATCCATGGCTTTGCATAAAGTGGACTTAAAAAGCACAGGTTTATAAAATAACAAAACAAAAAACTTATTAATTACGATTTTAAATGCTATAAACTAAATTATATGGATTTAAATTATATTGTATTTTATATGCTATAACTAGCGAGTAACTATGCTTTAAAATGGTTTACATTATATTTTTAAATTTAATTCCCTACAAAAGAAAGTCTAATTTTTATTTTTCACCCTTATCAACTCAAAAAAAGGAACTTTTAATATAAGGGGCAAGAAAAGTACAAATGTGATTAATAAGGGTAATGTAACGAATCTTTATATTTATTTTTTGATTCATTGCAAATCATTTTTCAAGAAGACACAGTGAGGACCCATTAAAAATCCACCAGGGGCAACGGGTTACCAACCCCTGGTTTAGCTTGATTAGAGGCTGAGACGATATAGTTCTACACTTTCAGATTTGGAGAATGTGTAAGAGGGAAGCTTTATAAGAGATACAAAGCAATATTAATAATCCAAAATATTAGATAAGACAGAAAATTGCAAACTTACATGAATTAACTTACGTTCACGAGTGTGAATTGGATGCATTTGGCTGTGGAGGTACGGGAGACTGTGCCGGAGAAGGGCTGACAGGAGAAGCTCTTTCGTCTGCACCTGCAGGGGCATCCTTCCTTGGCGGCATCCTTTCGTTAATTGCATCGAGGCCTTTCGCTTCCGCAAATGATGTTATCTTGTGGTTAGGCGAGAATCCTTGTAATGCTAAAAATAAAACAAATGATTTCATATTAATCACTTGCACATTACAATATTTAATAAGTAATACTTCAAAGAATAGATGCAGAGAAAAAAAATGTAAAATTTTATTTTCAAACACTTTATTTACACTTTCACAAATGATTGAAAAAACTATTGACGATAGGCAATAGTTAGTTAATTGACGATAGGCAACAGCCAAAAAATCAAAAATAATATAAAGGATTTAAAAAACAGCCTTAAACAAAGGTTTATACAAAATGTATGTATGTATACACTACATTAATCTTTAGAATAAAAAGGTTCACATTGATTGCATACATTTATTGGTTTGAAAAAATAAGTTATTTCCTGCTGAGTTTGTTTGCTTCTTATTTCATTAGACAATAATTGACAGAGTGTTCATAATATTGCGAGCTAGAAATAATCAACCTTTATTATAATGGGTATAAGTTTTTAACTATCCGTTTTTCGTGATGTCTGTCATAATGTGGTTCTGCGGTATCTCCAAATCTATATAGATTTTCTGATCAAATTTTCAAACATATGTGGTTTGTTTTGTTATTTTCTTCTTCATAAGCATAATGTTTTTCAACCTCAATCCATAAATATATGAATAATGGATGTAATCTATTTTTAAACGGAAAATTGCACAAGCAAAAATGTTCGCTATTTCCTTGCCACAATATTGTAGGATATGTAGATGTAAAGTAGAGTTACTTGAATAAAAGGGAAAGATCTCTTCACAAGAATTAACTTAATTGAAGTTGTCATGTTTAGCAAAGCTTAGACAAAATATTGAATACGTTTAAATCTGACTCAAAATTTGTACAACAGAGTTACTTATAGAATTGAATACTAAGTTGTACTGCTTTCACAGTTCATCTCGTAATGAAGTTCTAGGTCTTCCGGTAGTGACTTGACGTAGGTGTAGGTCCTGATGTTTCAAATCAAGAGTGTAGGAAGTATATTAGGAGAGAACTAAGTAAATATTGTTCTAAAAGCCATACACATTGCGGTATATCTGACAGGTAAACTTAGAGGGTGTGTGCTATCAAGTTATAACATAACAATACAGTTATGATAGCACAAAACGCTCCAGTTAATCTGCACAGGTTTACCTGTAAGGTATACCGTGACATGTATGGCTGGCTTAAGGAAGTTACAGAGTTATCCATTACTTTAGTTAAAGTTATTACTTCGTTTAAACAACATAGAAACCCCTTGAAGATGTTCCCAGCACTGGATTGGAAAGATAAGGTCCTTCGCCTGTCGAAACGCAATCACCACTGATACATTTAGAACTCCACTAGAGTTTCTTTTTGTCGAGAGTCTTTCTTTATTCCTTATATCCTAAATTTCCAGTCAAGACAACTGAAGATGTTCGTCATTAGTGTTTCTAGTTCCTTCTTTGATAAAGGTTAAATTGCTAACCTTAGGATTATATGCATCTGGGAAAGCACAAATATTATGTAATAATAATTAATCCATGGTGCAACAGCCAATGGAAGGTTTAGGCCTGCCAAAGGGTTTTATGACTATATATGTAATGGATGACATGGGGTTGAGGTGCCGCTCCATTAGCTGTATAATTGGTGAAACTAGACTAATCTAAATATTGAAGTTTTTTATATCAGACCTTTAAGGCTGTTTTTTTTTTATATCAGATCTTTAAGGACGTTTTTTATTTTAACTATCTTAAATGATAACTGTTCTTGGGGGCTAGAACTTTAAGCGGCTTTAAACTTTTTTGAACTTTCACTTAACTAAATACATTTCTTTAAGAAAATTGAAATAACTAACAAACCACGTCTCAGAATTAAAATCACTAAGGCTACCTACCGTTAAAGGAAAAGGACATAAATATAAAAATACACATTAATTTATGATGGCAAAGCTTCACTTCGATGATTGGAGCATTGGGGTAACTTTGAGATCTGTGATTTTATTATTAGTGGTAGGGTGTAACTATATCTTACTTTTTTACCTTAATCATAATATTAATGAGTTTTTATTATTCAGGAACCAACTAGGTATAAATCTATGGTTAATATAGTAATTGAGGGATAATTACCATTCTTTAGTGAAGTCTTTCCTCCAGAAAGAGCCCCCAATGGGAGAGAGCCAGTAGGAGTGAGTCCCTTGAGTTGAAGTACACTCTCACTCTCCTCTCTGTATAAAATATAAAGTACAATTAATAGATTATACAAAATAAATTTGTAAAAGATTTATAAAATAAGTGTGAAATGTCTTTAATTCTCATTTTGACCCTCCACATAACTTGTTAGATCCTTAAACTGTTAACTTTATAAACTTCCAATTAATAAAACAACAACCATATTACAGTAATCCCTTGATATCCTTATGAGTTACATTGATAATAAAGTGTTTTTGCCTTTTCTAGGATAATATGCAATCTCAAAGGAACCTTTTTCCTTGTCTGATCCCCAACCCACAAGTTTAAGGCTTTTTCCATTCTCTCCATTCTAACATCCCTGGTTTTCAAACACATATTAGTGGCGATCGAAGCACTATTTCATGACACTTCGTCGTATATTTTACCGGGGATAATAAAAACCGATATCAAGGAATTGCATATCTTAGAGACAAGTCAGCAATGACATACTCTTTTGGCCTTAGTGTATGAAAAATAGTCTTTATAAAAAAAAATTGTCTTTATCAAAAAGGATAAAAGAAAACAGTTCTGATCTATGGTGTGGTAACAATCACGTTTCTTCTGTAACTTGGGTAAACATGGACGCATGCCATAAACTAAAACAATGGTGCATAACCCCCTTGACCCTTTAAATAATAATGACCATTTATTATGTTAAACTGCACTTTAAAAATTGTAAATTAAAGGTTATTTGTATTTATATTTCATCAGCGCTAGATCATTTTAGATCAGAACTAGCCTAGGTCTAAAAACACAACTATATAGAATCCATTATGGTTTTGTAGGGCCATAAGTATTAAATTTCAAGAAAATGTTTAAATTTCAAAATATCTTCAACAATTAATTAAAATTGATGTAAATAAACAAACCTTAAGACAGAGAATACCCTAGCCATCTTTCCGATAGCCCTGATCTTGTTTCGGATTACCTCCTTCCTCATGTTGGCTGCAGAGCCTGAATAAAAAAAAAAAAAAAAAAAATGAAAATATTACAAATTTTCTAACAAAAATATATTATAAATAATCTCATGTATATTAAAAATAAATAATTAAATATTTCATATTATGTAAGGGGTTTTTTTTTATATTATTATTTTTTTATACAAAATTATTCTTAATATACTTAAATTAATTGATATGTGTAATTAATTATACAAAAACTACATTATCAGGGAAAAATGCATTAATATGAGTAATAATAAGGAATAAAAATACAGTAATATAAAATTAAGAGGAAAGAAATAAATAAAAGTAGGATATACTTTTTTATCATTTAAATAAAAAATTAAAATTAAAAGGTTCAGACAACAAACACAGAATTTAACATTATGTAAACTAAATTAGATGATAAAATAAAATAAACACATTAAAAAATGCAGGATACAAACACACATGCTTGAGGCTAACAAAATAAAAATAATGTACAAGGAATAAATAAAAAGTAGGTTGCAATAAAAAATAAAACAGAGGTAGAAAGATTTAGTGTAGTTTCATTTAATTTTTATAACATAATTGTTTATTATTATATATATTCTGCTTAAATGAAAAGCGGTTTTATTATTTTAGCTGAAATGATTAATTTTTAGGCGTTAATTAAAAAAAAAGAAGAACATAATATGTATATTTATATAAATATAGAAGTATATAAAAAGAGTAGTGTGTTTAATTTTTGCGTGAGATATTTCTAATCTTATTATTTATTTTTTTAGTGAGAATTTGAATGTTGGATTATCTTCCCAAAAATTAATGCATTTGATTTATAATTGTAATATTATTATATGATAGGATATAAAATTCAAGAAGCCTAAATTAATTAATTACTTATTATTTTCCACAGCAAAATCATATCAATCTAAGCAGTGTGAGGATTATTAAAATAAATTGCGTCTGCAAGTAAAATAATGCTCTTTTCTTTACCAATGGAGCTTTCAGCCTTTACAAGGGATATCATCGGTGTGAGTTTATTACAGTAGAGTCTCGCTAATCCGGGTTTGACGGGACTGGACCCAGTCCGGATTACCGAAAGTCCGGATTAAACGGAATCAGTTTTAAAAATGTCTGTAAAACAAGTTTTAGTAGGGTAAAACTATTAAAATCGATGTTTTTATCGTAAAAATTACTTTTATTAGTCTCCAAAACATACTTGTACAACGTAGGTCCACTATTTAAGTTAAGAGCTGTTCTGTCACCAGTCCGAATATCAAATGAATTAAAATAAAACGACAATCTATTATGCAGGTGGCAGGTGTAGAAGGGAATTCCTGAGAAGAACTTCCTGTGTTCCGATATGAAATTCAAGGAACGATTAGACATTGGTGGCTTGGTGAAATTTCTTGGAACTGCGTTGAGCCGCCGCTATATGTTTCTTAAAACCCTCTCCCCATCTCAGTCACATAAAATTGTATTTATTGGAATACACTACCTTTATATCTTCCTTTATTCTTACATTTCTATGGAACCGAAACAGATTTATCGATGTTATTACTTATTCCTAATTATTCTAAATTTGTTTATTTTTAACAAAAATACCGGGTATTCCTCGTGTCGAAATGTTGGAATACATACACCTGTAAACTATACTAGGAACAATTTTATACATTTTTAATAGACAATAAAAGTAGAAACTCTAATTATCTTAATTATTCATAAATCTGAACAGGCCTTGGTTCCAATTTGTACATAGTTTTTGGCCCATCCGGATTAAACGGATGTCCAGACTAGCGAGGGTCCGGATAAGCGAGACTCTACTGTATTTTCTTATATCACAGTCCGGCTTTAGTCTTCGTCTGTTTGTATGCAATCTTCCCCTGGCTTCTATTATCTATCTAAACTTCTGCATTCTCCTCCCAGGAGCCTTCAATTTTCCATCTAAGCAGCAATTGTATAACTCTTCAAGGATCTTTCTTTGTTTGCTTGTCTATCTTCATTACAGTGAAAAATATCCAAGAGTCTTCCTCTGGCTTTAATTTTATATTAAAAATTCCGCATTACTCTCCGACAATCTTCCTCTAGCTTAATTTACTTATTGTATTTATCAATTAAAATCTCAGCATCTCTTCTTTTGCAATCTCTTTCTGGCTTTATTAGTCTATCAAAACCTCTGCATTTCTCTTCAACGATCTTCGTCTGTGTTTGACTATTTATCTAAATTATTGTATAAACTTTTCGAGGATATCCCACTGTTTGCTTGTTTAATTATTGCAAAAATTATCCAAAAATCTTTCTCAATTTTAAATTATCTATCAAAACTTTTGCCAGTCTCTTTTAAAATATTGGCTCTTTGGCTTTGGATTTTTTTGTATAAACTTTTGAATAACTATTCAACAGCATTTCTTCTGGCTTTATTTGACTTTAAATAAACTGTACATCTTTCCCAGAATATCCCCTGACTATTCTTATACATATCTACTTGGTGGAATAACTCTCCTAGGGTCCATTACTTATATAATATCCATCTAACTTTTGCAGAACTCTGTTTCATTTACTAGCTTTGATTATTTATGTAAAATTTTCTCAGGCCGTCCTAGCATTACTTTTCAACTCGATTTTATATTTAATCATTTGAATTACTTTTTAAGAATCTTTATCATCCTAGATTTACTTTTCAAAACTCTACATTAGCCAGGCTTTGATTTTCTCTGGTCTTCCTCTGGCTTTCCTTATCTATTTTCATTCTAGTGAAAATAAAGTTCAAAATATAGAAAATCAAAGCCAGTAGAATGCTTTGATTTTCTATCTTAATTGGCTTTGAATACAGTATAACTCTTCAACAGTCTTCTCTTGGCTTTTACATACTTATCTTAACTTTTGCGTTACTCTCTTGATTTCTTTATCTAGTTTTCAACTTAACTTAACTCTCCTAGATTTTTCCCTCTAGCATTACTGGTATTGCATTCTCTCCAACATAGATCCACCCAACATTTAATTAATGAATGATCTCACCTACATAATTAGCTTAACTTCAAACCATGAAGTAATTTGGAAATATTTTTTACCGATAAATAATCAAAGATACCATTTTAGTTTACTCACAGTTACTTCAAATTTTCTGTTACTACGTACATTATATATTCAACAAATTTATTCGCACGAAAGCAATTATTAATGAACCAATAAATTTTAGGAAGATAGTCCATTTAAAAGAAAAAGGTGATATAATAGTGTTCATCTCAAGGATAGATAAAATAAAAATATTTGAGAAAATAAAAACTTTTTATAGCACATCCTGAATTAAGTGGATTAATTTTAATTTTTAAATCTGTTTTGTGACTATTATCTTATAAATACCATCCAGTGACAAAAAAAATAAAACACATTCAACAATTGTTAGTAATTTTTAATTAATTCGTTTAAAAATTACTTAAATCAAGCAATAAAAAACATAAAATTTACAGCCTACTCCATACAATATGTATGTTGCTTATCTGTACAAAAAAAAAATAAACTTCCCATCCCAAATAAATTTAATAAAATTGTTTAAGCTTTTTAAAAAAAATGTGCAAAATAAATAAAAAAAATATATATATAAGCTGTAATATTCCAAGGCACTATAGAATCAGTGTTTAAATACGGAATGTATTTTATCACATTTATAATATTTTAAAAGTGGAGGAATGTAATTTGTGAAACGTATTAATTATAAAAATTAAAAATATTGGATCCCCTTCCTTTGTTTTCTTGTAAATCATATTTTTAAAAATTAAATCATTATATGAATAAAACTTTAAATAGCAATTTAAATAGAATTGTTTAAAATAAATATATTTTTTCTTTATTTTATTTGGCAGTTATTAATATATTTGATACTTGACTTTGTAAAAAGGCATATTGTCCTTTAAAAATGTAGTTGTAATTATAAATAAAATGTGTTCCTTACAGTTTTTTATACCTTGCAGGTATAAAAAGGAAATAAATGGCTAGATTTTAATAATTAATATTTCTCACTCTCGTAATTTAATTTTCAAACTTTATGAATCTCGTTTCACCTTTTATCTGTTTTTAGGTGTTTCCCATTTTTCGATATTTCCACAAGTTTTTTATTTAAAAAGTCGTAAATTATTCTGCTTGTTTTACTACATAATATAAACTTCTTTATTCTCTTTCTTCAGATTGTAATTATCATATTAGGAAAAGAGTTTTATGAATAATAAAATAATTTTTACTCATCTACTTTTAAGTATTATAAAAGAGACAATGGCACTGATCCTAAGAAGCCATGATTATTTATGCTATTTTTATTTAGAATAATAAAATAACTATAAAAATAAAAAAAAAAATAAAATAAAATAAAGTAATTAATTAAAAAAAAAAAAAACTTTATCAATTTTTTTATTATTCAATAAATATGATAATTAAAAAAAAATTAAGAAAGTTCTAATTTTAATTTAATAAGCTTGATTCTGATCGTTTTTTGATTCTTATAAAAGATAAATAATAATTAAAGTGGGATTGCGTTTAGTCACCTACCTGCTGATAAAATATTAAATAAAGAAACCCCTGACTCTATGGATTTTTTTTTGGGGGGGGGGGGGGGGGGGGGGTTAAAATTTAAAAAGGAACAATTTAAAAAATAATTGGAAGTAAATAGGACAATTAGAAATTTGTGGGTCAAATAGTGCAGATTTACCTTTTTGGTAAGTTTGGGGTATGATTTTGCCGAACAAGCATATAAATAATATTAAATTTTGTTGAAATTGGCTCTACTCTGCACAGACAGAAATATTAATCCATCAAAATAAAATTATGTGCAATCACAATACTTATTAAAAAATATTTGGATTTCCTACATTACCAAAACCAAACTAAGCCTTACATTTTTTCATGTCTTTCTGTAGATATGTCAAAATTGGCAGAAAGAAATCCATTAAATTTTCTGCAGTGGTGAATGCTAACATGTGGCACGTGTTATAGGCTTGGTTTAACCAAAAAAATATTGAGTAAAAACTGATTTATATTAGAGATAAAAAGTTTTGATTTTTAACACAATCCTGGGGTTATTGATTTTTTACATAAAAACAAAACTTTTAATTAAAATACTATTTTCTATTATTTGCTGTGGCTACATTTGCACTGTTAATATTGTTATTTGTATACTCTGTTTACTTTATCAAGGATTTTTCTTTAAAAATAATTAATTCTGAACTAATTTGATTGGATTTACTTATTAATTTGCTTTTTCACTCATATTATATGAAAGCTATTACGGGGTAGATTAAGAATATCTAAGTTTTTAATATTTTCATACTCAAAATTAAGAACTTTGTGAGATTAAATTCAATCTTGGTTAAAAAAAAATGGTTAGATTGTGCCTAATAATAAAAAAAGAGGGATTTTTGCATGAAATGAATAGCCTCAAACTCCGATTCACAGGGTAATTTATTCTTAATAATGGAATTAATTATGCATAATATAGTCCTAGTATAAATAAATAAACTTTAGATTTGTTATTAATTCATAAAAAAATTAAATTAAATTAAAAAATAAAGAAACCTACTCACCCAAATTCATATATAAACCACGAAAATTGCTTTAAAAGCAGAGTTATATCAATTCTATCAATTCTTAAAAACACACCTTTAATTAATAAATCTTTCTAAAATGTTAAAGTGAAATTTTAATTGTATTTAAGTTCATTAATGAAAATATAAATTAAAAAACCAAAACATTATCTACTTTGTTACTTAAAAAACTCGTTTGTTAATTTAAAACAAAAAAACGGGAAAAATATATCCAAAAAAATTAAAATGTTTAAAAAACCATATTATTTTTAAAAAAATAAAAAATGTAATGTGTAGTCAAAATAAACTATTTATGTGTTTAAACTTTTAAACATATATATGTACAGAGTGTGCTATAATAAGTTGTGTTTACGAGTTTGTCAAGTAATCAATAATTTTGTGCTTACTTTTTGTTCTTTTTCTTTGTCTCTTTTAGAAATTTTATTTCTCATGTGCAGTTCTAATAAAGGTTTCCACGTGACTGGAGGTTTAAAAAGAAACACATATTTGTCATGCCTTTAAATACTGAAGAAAAGAGGAAACATCTAGTAAAATCTTAGCCCAAAGTAAAACCCAATGATCTATCAATTGAGTTATTTTAACTAATTTGGTTTGTTTTAGAGATAAAATAATATGCATACTGATTTTATTAAGGTTTATGATTTTAAACTTTTGAAAAAAAAAAAAAAAAAAAAAAAAAGCCATGAATATTAAAATCCCGAATATTAAGCCATTAAATGGTTACATGAACGATGCAAAATTAACTACACACAATATAAAATATCCAAAAAATATTTTAATATTCCAAGCAAATAATTCTAAAAGGATTAAAAATTATAATTCCCACGCTACTGCAGTAGCTAACATGCCTTCTCTTAATCTATCTAAGACATTTATTTATCTATTTTTTTTTGTATAATTTCATTACTTTCTTAGACTTCATTACTTCTTCAAGACTGGTTCTTTTTAATGGTCAGGAGGCATGGTTAAGTCAGGCAATGAAACTTTCAAAAAAATAATTAAAGTTACTGGAAGGTGAAGGGAAATGTTTCGTGCA
Organism: Gerris lacustris; assembly: GCA_951217055.1. Classification (NCBI taxonomy): domain Eukaryota; kingdom Metazoa; phylum Arthropoda; class Insecta; order Hemiptera; family Gerridae; genus Gerris; species Gerris lacustris. Next base: position 29,500,545 of record OX578281.1, on the reverse strand, counting down.
AGACGGTAAAAACAAAACTGAAATATTATTAAAAAATTTTAGTTTCCTTTCTTCCTAGAAACATGCGAGCATGGTTGGTTACTCACAAATTTAAAAAATTCAAAAAAAAGGCTTCTCTGTTTTTATTAAATATTCCCCCCGAATAAGCTAAAATAGTCTCAAATATCAGATAAAACTAAATTTGAATTTATTTACATTGAATGAGTACCAGTGCTTAAGGTCTTACAATAATCTAGTTAATCTAGTTGCAAGGCTGCAAAAACTCAAATTCTATTGATTTTATAATTGTAGTATTAATCAAACCCCTGTCAAGTCCCTTTCCTTCTACATAATATCTCATGTAATTTGCAAGGTAAAAAAATTAAATTTACACAGAAGACAAGACTATTTTAAAAAGGATATTTATAAAGTTTCACAAAATTATTTAGTAGATAAAGCATGTGATCTGAGGCTGACTTTGCAATGAAACGTATTATATACTTTAGAATGGTATATTATTTAAATAATAAATATAGACTAACAAGTGGTAAAACCAGTGCTTGATTTTTAGAAATTGAGGTGCCGGAACTACAACCTATCCTGTCCCCCCCCCCCAACGGAAGGGGGGTCCGGAGGTCCCCCCCCCCCCCCCGGAAGAAATTTGAAAAATAAACGTTCTAAAACAGCATTTTAAGCAGTTTTAGACATAAACCCACACTTTAAGTGCAAATTGTAGTGCCGATATTTTTTTATTATTTATCAGAGAGGCTAAATCGCCTCAAATCTAGCCCTGGGTAAAACCACCTAATAAATCCACACTATTTTTAAAAATTATCAGCAGTTAAAATCCAAAATAGAGGATAATTCATATCCAGTGAAGAAAAAAAATATTTTTTTAAAAATTTTGAGTGGGGTATCAAATGAAAGGTATTGAAGAGTAGATTAAAAAAAAAAATACACTTGTGGAAAGTGTTGAATTTTTAACACCATTTTGTGAAAATGTTGCATGCTCTCCCCCCCCCCCCCCCCTAAAACTATATTTCTGTTATTACTAAAAATATAAAAAAATGTGCTTGGCGGTAGAAAAAAAAGAATAGCAATTTGATCTGATTACCTGGGAATCCAAAATGGTAGATAATTCCTGTCATGGGGGGAAAAATGTTGAGTGGGGTATCTGCCCCACTATGTGTGTTCATCTGAGTTGGTGCCCCCCCCCCCCCCCCTTATACTAACAATTTTTTTTAAATGGAAATGGCGCCATTTAAATTTTTTTGATTGACTTGAAACTTTTCCAAAATAATTTGTTGATGGATTCACACCAAGTCAGGGGTTTGGAGCTAAAATTTAAAAATGTTCATAATTAAGGCCTAACCTAGTATACACCCATAAACAATAGTCATGCACACTATACCGCACCCATATTAACCTAAGATAAGGCTAAGACTTGGTTGTCCAACATTTCTAAAGGTGTATTGGACCCTTTTCATAATCTTATCACTGGGCTTTCAGACTAGACCAAGCAGGTGTAACTACTGTTATTTTGTCAATAGATTTCTCTAAGATGTTCTAGAGAAAATAACCATCTGTGGTTGTATAAACACCTATTCGCACATGTAATATACACATTTTTTTTACAAGTGTTACAACAAATTACTAGTAGAATATTCCAATAATATGAGAGAATGTAGCAAAGTCTAAAAAAGATCACACGCTATCCTATTATTATATATTTTTGTTGTTATGGAAATTACGATAAATAATCTATAAATAATTTTCTAGCTTCAATATATAAAGACATGATAATTCAATCTTTAATTAAACCTTCAGATACTGTGAAACCTTTAAAAAATCAAAAAACAAATTAAATAGACTACCATTTATAATTAAAAAAAAAAATAAAAAAAAAAAATCCCCTCTGTTTTTATTTTTTGAACAAATAAAAAATAAACATCACCAGGTTACATTTTTTAAAAAAATAAATGGAACAACAAATTTAAAAAATAAAATAAAATATGGAATCATTTATTATTTTTTTCTGATTTTATAAAAATAAAAGGGCAGAGAAAAAGAGGGGAGGTTTTTAAAAACACAGAATAATAAAATAATTTAAGAAACACTACAAAACAATTAAAACTACTTGATTCTCAATGAATAATTATTCATGAAGTCCAACACAAGCACTGACATGGCTGAATCCAAATTTGAATGAAAATGATAAAATGAATGAAAAAAAAAAAAAATAAACCATGTAAACACTTACAGTCAGGAAATAAAAGTACAAAAAAAGTAATATTATTTGAACTTAAGGGTGAGAGAGGGTAAAAAAAACATTAAAATCAAGAAAAAAAAAATACAAAAGGGTAAATCGGGGTAAAACATGTAATACGTAAAAAAAACACACACCTACTAAATCGGCTAGCTTGTAATTGTTTTTCTTTAAAAAAAATTATATTACTTTTTTTGGTAAATCATTTTTTTTTCTTTTTGTGTTTTTTTTTATTTATTTGAACTCACCCGTCGAATAATATCCAAATTTTCAGTGATAGAGACAGACAGGTAGAGGACAGATGTAGATAGGCAGACGGTGTCCGACGCGCACCCAAAATGGAAAAAAGAAGACAACAAAAAAAATATTTTTGATTTTTAGAAAAAAAAAATAAAAAAAAAAAAAACAAAACAAAAAAAATAAATAAATAAATAAAAATAGATAATCAACATACATAATTTAATTTTTTTTTTTACCTTATATATTACAAATTGACAACAATTATTTTGAAACTTCTTCAATTGTTGCTATTATTATAATCCTATTATTTTTTTAAAAAAATAAATAGATTGATAAATGGTGGTGATTTTTTTTAGTTTATCATGAAATTGTGAGGATTGATATACGATCATCCCTCAACTTATATAATTCTAATTTATAAAATAGTTTAAATTAAAATGATAATATATATATATATATATATATATATATATATATATATATATATATATATATATATATATATATATAATACAAAATGGATGAAAATTACGATTGCATATAATTTTTTTTAAAAAAAATTCTTATCGTGGTGCCTATGAATTAGGAATTTAACTCAGAACTCCTGCTTCAAACTGTGAATTATAGCATTGAGCTACCCCTAATTGTATATTACACAAAGTCAAAATGCTTGAACTATGGCTAATATTTCAACATAGTTCACTACTGATGAAAACAAGTCTGTTCTAAATATTGCAATAGTAACTACTACATTTAAATTATCAATTTTGTGCAGAAGTTTAGAAATACCTAATACAACTTAAAATACAGAAGAGATGGCCCGGGGGAAAATGTTTTTTTTTTTTTTTAATAGCAGTGGAAGTGAATTGTGATCATGATCATGGAATATTTATTTTAGAGATTTCACTGGATGAACACTCTTTAAATACATAGGTTTTTTGTGGTGGTGTTATGATATTTTGGTGATATGTAGATGTTAACCAGATTTTAACCAGGTCTTGTAAGAAAGCTCTATCTGAGGTAACTGTGCATATTATTTAAATTTTAAAAAAATTACTAAAAATATCATTTAATGTCAAATTATGTCCAAAAAAAAATGTAGAGACATTGCATATTATATAATGCAAATATGAGAAAGTAAAAAATAATAAAAATTTCATGATTCACCAGCAAATATCACCAAATAATAATGTAAATAAATAATAACAGTAATAACAATATTACAAATATAATTATATTCATAAAGTGTGAGTCAATATTTGATTTATTAATTTTTTATTTGCATGCATATTATATCATGCATCGGTGATTAAAGATAATCAAACAAATATAATAAATAACATATTATTAACTTAAAAATAAACAAAAATATTCATTCCTTATAAATAGTAATAAATTGTTCTGGGGGATAAACAATTATTAATAGCATTTGTATTGTTCTTTTAATGAAAAAAATAAAATAAATTAAGCAAAAGATGTGACCATAAAATTTGATAATAAATGGGGCATTTTTCATTTTATATAATATTGCCAGTGATGTTTTTTATACAAAATAAAATTGAAAATATAATTCAGAAAATATTTTTTTGGAAAACCCAAAAAAAATTAACAAAATCAAGCTTATTATAATTATATTTTTTTTGTTTATGAATTTGCATGGCAAAAAATAAAAAAAAAAATGTGTTTTTTTTTCTTTTTCGTTCACTAGTGCGCTCGAGAAATGATTGAGAAAATGAAAAATAACAAATAAAAAAACCAGACGATACAAAACTTTAAGGAAACATACCACTGTATAATAGAGAATCAGGCAAATCTTTGAAAAAAAGAAAAAAAGAGAGAAATTGGAAATATAGAAAAACTTTAGTTAAGGAAGATTTAAAAAAAAAAAAAAAAAAAAAAAAACTTGAAAAGTCACGAGATAGACTTCAATTTTAAAGTAAAGTAAAAGAAGAAAATTCCTGATAGAGAAGAAAAATAAATCATACAATATTTTGATAAGAAAAATATTTGATATAAGTATATAAACAAAAGTAATCAAAAATAAAAATAAACTAGATAAATTAAAGAATATAAAAATAGATTTTTATTTTTTTATCCATGCAGGTAAATACAACCAATATTGAATGTTTTAATAAATAATAAAAAGAAGACAGATATAGATAATACATAAAGAGATACCTATAAATCTCTACAGTAAATCCTTTTATCAATACTATTCCCAAATATAATGATGTTGATGGTCACTATTTTTAAGGTTTTAAACTAAAAACATAAATCTTGCTCCGTAAGGCTTCTGAAGTTTTTTTTATTTCATCAGATATTACATCATTCAACCTGGGTGTTAGTCTACACATCTGTCTCATGTAGAATTTTGTACACTCTGTTGATCTTGAGAGTTAGCGGATCTTTGACTGTTCTGACAGTATTTGTTTGGTGGTGTTTCTTGCAGTGAATGTGGTTTTAATCTCATGTTTATTAGAACTACGACTGGAAATCTGCAGTTGCAGTACATTCTACGAAGACAGGTCATCTCATCAAATTTGAGGAAACAAAATGTTTGCATCGGTACCCAGCTATTTCAAGAGAATTATTTGAGAGGCTATAGAAATAGAAAAGGCACCAGAAAACTATGAGAGGGAAGATAGTTTCAAATTATCAAAAACTTAGAAACTCGTTATTTGCAACTTAACCACAGGTAGAACCAAGGATCGCCCAACACACCAAGGAGATAATCCCTCCACATTGCTTTTTTTATTAGAACATGCACCACCCTGAAGATGCCTTTAGCACAAGAGTCGAAACGTCGGAAACATCATCCACTATGACGGGGTCATTTATGTTTTTACTTTAAAACCTTAAAAATAGTGACCATCAACATCATTATATGTGGGAATAGTATTGATGAAAGGATTTACTATAGTGATAATAGTATACTAAAGAGAAATAAGAAGAATGTATCAATAAAAGAACAAAGAAAGAGATAATTTTAGATATTTTAAACTAAAGATATAATTTAAGATGCGTATCTTACATACTAAAGAGATAATTTAAGATGTGCATATACTAAAGAGATAATAGTAAGAATATTATAGAGAAATAATAAGAAAGTATGCACAAAAGAACAAAGAAAGAGATAATTATTTAAGAAATTAGTATAATAAAGAGAAAGAGTTATATATATACAATAGATATTGTATAATTAAAGTATACAAAAAAGATAATAATATACTAAAGAAAAATAGTAAGAATATAAGCATAAAAGAATAAATCCAGAGATAATTTAAGATGAGATATTAGGAATATATTCACAAAATAATAATAAAAAATGTATTCACTAAAGAGAAAATGTATTCAATAAAGAGAAAATGTATTCACTAAAGAGAAAATGTATTGTTAGTGTGTACCAAAGAGAAATATTAAGAATAAAAAAAAAAATAAAAAAAAAATGTACATACTAAAGATAATTTTAAATTTTTGTAAACTATAGATAGCATGAAGTATTAATATAATAAAGGGCAAAACAATAAAATAGCTTAAAGGGATAATTTTACATTTTTTTTTCTAAATATAGAAATAGCATAAAGTATTCATATAAAAAGAGAGGAATAATTGAGAAGCCTAAAGAGAAAAGTTTTGATTTTTTTTTTTTAAATTATAAAAATAGCAAGTATTTACATAATAATGAGAAAAATTAATTAATTAGCCTGAAGAGATAATTTCAGATTTTTTGCTAACCATAGAGATAGCATAAAATATTTTTATAATAAAGATAAAAAGAACTAAGTAGCCTAAAGAGATAATTTGATATATCTTTAATACTACAAAGAAAATGTAATGTAAATTAAAAAAGATCAATATACTTGTATGCTACAGGGATTATGTGTAAGAAGTGTAAAATAACTTATAAGTTAGAAACCAAATTAAAGATAATCTGCTTATACTAAAGAGTAGAATGAGTGTACTTCTTTTTATTTGTTTTCAACTATAAAAAAGTTTGAAATATATAGAACAATAATAATAATAATAATAATAATAATAATAATAATAATAATAATAATAATAGATACATAAAAGAAGAAAAAAGAAGAGAAAGAGAGAGAAATATAGAAATTAAACCATATCAGAATTGTAAGAATAGGAATAAACAACAGTTAATAAAAAGAGCATAGAAAGTTTATCTAAAAAGGAAATATTTTTATACAATTAGAAAGAATGTTTCTAAAATGTTAGTGTTAATCCTCATTAATTTGCAAGATTTTCTTCTTAGAGATAACTTAAATATAAAAATATTAAAAACGTAATCTCTACAATGAGTGGGGCCTAACAGACTATTCTTGTTTCCAATTCAGTTGCTACTGCTACTGATTGGAGTTATTTATTTGAGCCTGTTTTGGAATCTGCAAACACCTTAGCTTTACCCACAGATTGTTTATAAAAATAATTAACTTAACAGGTGATACCACTACAGAAGAGTCAACTAATGATAATTCACCATTCTCAGAATTTGCTAACTTTAAGGCACTTCTTTAGACTGTTACTCCCCTTATCAAAACAGAAGTGGGATACTCCTTTGTCCCAAAGTACATTAAACTAAACCTCCCTTTTTCTTAATAGATATTTAAAGTCATTTTTAAACTAAAACAACATAGGGGAGTAACAATCTAAAGAAGTACCAGCTTTCACTGGTTAATCTCTTAATAAGGTTATTATCTATCAAATAAGTTCCCTCATTAAAAAGAAAACTATACTTGCTTATTACACATTATACATGCAAGTAAAAATTTAAGTACGTCATAAAAATAATCCATTAATTAAACAAATTTCATCTTATTGAAGTCAAAACATATTTAGAAGCATTCTTTCCAATAAAAAAACAAATAGCCATCAATGAAAAAAAGAATTTAAACATAACAATATAAAAAAAATGAAAGTAATTATCATAGTTTATTTTAACAAAATTAATTAAATTTTATATGTAAGTAGAATGATCCAAAGAAGTTGACTCAAAAAATTGAAATGATATCACTTGTCAAATACATTCTTATTTTAAACGAATTATACTTAGTTAAACAAAAGAATTTACTTGACTGGTAAGGATTGTAAGATAACACGCCATTATAAATAAATTGTAAAATTCCAAGAATGAAAATGATCTTTTCTGAATCTTCCAAAATTATTTCACTAATTAAGTGACTTTAATTTTTTTATATTATATTTGATGATTATTTGTTATTTTTTAAATAAAAAAAAAAAAAAAAAAAAAAAAAATGAAATTGAAAAAATTATCTAAGGGTAAGAAATTGTAAATAAAATGATATAAGAATACACAAATTACATTATGTTATTTGACACAATGTAATTTAAAAAGAAATAAGACACATAAATAACACATGATACAATCATCTCAATAATTTCACTTCATTCACCACATGTAAAGCACACAGTTTTGTGATAACGTTCGACACAATACTGTGATAACACAAAAACATTGATAAATTGCTAAAGTATTTTTAAAAACGTGATTAAAAATATGTATAATTTATTTTTAATAAATAAATTAACAAAAATTGTAATAATTAATAACTTTAAAAAAATATGTAAAAGAAACATAGAGGAAAATAGCAATTCTTCGATAAGATGTTTTTAGAAGAGATGTTCCATCAGACATAAAATTTTAAAAATCTGATGCAAAAATGAAAATTTTGCAGTGTTATAGAGAGATATCTCAAAGGAAAACAAGGCAGTTTAATAAATGGGATGTTTAAATGCTTCAGTAACAAAATTTGGTTAAAAATGTACCAGGAGACATTCAATGAGGAGAATGAAAATTTTATCAGTTATCCCATGAAATGAGTGCGATCCAAATTAGCATATTTAGGGCTTTGTGGATTTCAACAAAAGTTTTCTCCTCCAATTGAAGCTTATTAGGTAACCTGTTTTCCCAAAACTCTACAACAAAAAAATGGGCATCTTTTATTATTTTTAAAAATTGGTCCGAGACAACTCAGACAAACTTTCTTATATACGAGTTATAATTTCTTAGCCCAGTGTTTTCCATTCATTAGTTTTCGAATTTTTGTAGATACGCTAATTATTGTTTACAAATTGATCATAAAAATAATTTCTTCTCGGTGGAGAATCAAACCCGCTGGCTTCTCTCAGTCTACGTTTACAAAATATTTTTTCAGGAACTAGACTTTTCCCGGGCAAACAGCTTATATCGTTAGATTCTTATTTAAATAGACTACATTTTATACTTCTTTTTTTTCAAAATCGTCGGAACTATTTTCAAGAAATATTTTTTTTCACGTTTTTTCAGAGTTTTTGGGGGTAGCGCCCCCAAATTTGGATTTAAAAATCATTTCTCATTTACGCCTCGGGGTACGATATTTCTAAACATGAATGTCAAAATCGGCCCAGTAGTCTAGACTCCATACGTCTGCACAGATGACATACGACAGACAGACATTTATTAAAAATCCACTTGGACTCAGGGGACCTCAAAACATGTAAATCCATCAAAATCAAATTTTCGCGCCATCAATAATACTTTTTCTTTAAATGAGAAACCAAATAGTGGATCTGTATTATTGAATGAAAAGTTGTTAGTATTTACTATGGAATTATTTTTAATCATTCTGGAGTTATACATACGTAAATAGAGTTTTCCTGATTGCTCAAATTTTTAATTTGAAAAATTATAATTACTAAAAAAAACTATAGGAGCTAAAATGTTAAAAAAAAGAAGCTATTTATTTGACGGTGGGGTGAAGATCACCTAGAACTTTGCAAATAAAACACTTGGTGGATTGATGATTAAAGGGAATTATAAATAAAACTTCTTGGGAGGCGAAGATTAAAGAACATCACAACTAAAACTTCTTCGTGGGGTGAAGATTAAAAAACATACTGAATTAAACAGTTAGTAGGGTTTATGATTAAACTTAATAAAATAATTGATAGGATACAAGCAGCTATGGGAAGGGGGTTTAGATGTAAACCCCCTTCAAACATTTTTATGGGGAGTTCAAAATATATTTGACCCTGTTTTGTTCATAAGTAAATTTAAAACCAAATAGAAGGTCTGAAAGCATATTAAATACAGAGGTTTTTGTAAAGTTTTGACAGCTGCCTCTAGGTACATAATAAAGGTGAAAATTTACTAGTTATAAAATTGACCTTAAAATTAAAAATACTTTAACAATTTTAAATTTTATACATCATAAAAAATAAAACTTATATAATAAAATACAAATGAAATAAGAAAATCATCACCATCATTCACAATAGAATAACAATAAAAAACATCAGAAAAACACAATAATATCATAATATAAAAATTATATTTTATCATTATATAAAAAAAAGTGAGTGCTTTAACTAAATAAAAAAGTTATTTATTATCAGCTAAAGAAGAAGAAAAAGAAAAAAATAGTGATAAGAAATAGTAACACAAAGTTAGCATTCCAAGGCAGAGAAAGAGATAAAAAATCAAGAAAATAAGTAGAAAGAACAATGTCAATTTTTGTTAAATGTAAAAATAATACTAAAGATTTTTATATTTATGATGAAAATAAGAAAAATAAATAATACACTCAAGAGAATATATATATACATGTATATTAATCTAATTAATATTAATAGTCAATTAAATTAACAAACTAAAAATGATTAAATTAAAAAAAAAGAAGGAAACTCAAAAGAAAACAAAATTCAAAATTGCATGCCAGCAAATCAATAATAAAGATCAACACAATACAAGTGTAATAAATACAAATAAAAAATAAAAATAAAAAACTGAAAAAAGAAAATAGAAATATTCAAGAAATAAAGTGAGTAAAAAAAGGGGGAATAATTAATTTGTAAGGTAATTAATTATTTTGTTTACAACCAAAAAATGTTTTAAAAAAAACTATTAAGTTTTGTTATTTCTTTGTGAGTTGGGGGGTAAGAAAAGGGGTCAGGGGCAAGTGGGGTAAGGGAGAAGATTAAAAAAAACTAAAACAAAAGAAAATGGTGAAAAATAAAAAAAGGGGTGTAAGGGTAAAAAAAAAAATGAACATAAATAAAATAATAATAAAACTAAAATAAAAACAGTAAATAGGTAAGAAAATATACGAGGAGACAAATAACACATAAAAACCCAGCCAATATATATATTGAATGTAGAAAAATTTAAAAAAAAAAGTGTGGTATAAATTATATAACATAAAATAAAAATTATATAATTTTCCTGAAGACAGTGGAAAAGAGAGAGAAAAAAATCATTGATATATATTACCTGAAAAAACATGACGTGTATGCGAAATTTTGATCCGACTTGAAAGAAATAAAAAAATAAAATTTGTTCTCCTGTAATGGGCCAAATTTTTTTTGGGATTATATTTTTTTCCGAGTGAATTATCCGATAAAATAAATAATGATTTACCTCCTATTATATTTAGTGAGATAAAAAAAAAAAAAAAATAAAAATAAAAATACAAATAGATTTATAAAAATAAAGATTAGATGTTAATTAATGAGTGTGATTTCATTGTAATTATAAAAAGTGGAAAATATAATTATACATATATTCTGTCCTTTTGTAATAAGTACATACACAAAAGTAACACCCAAGAAAACAAAAGAAAATTCGAAAACCTAATATGTGAGCCATAAAGATCTAAGGAATGATATAAAAAAACTTTTACCGATATATTTAACATTTTCTTTACCATCAACAATGACTACACTATAAAAAAAAGTTTTTTCCCTCCGTGTCTGACTTTATAAGGCAATTAATTTTAAATTTACAAACGTTTTATCAAACAAAGAAAACTATTTTAAGAGTCCTTAAAATAAAAAATGTATCAAGTAACTAAAAATGAACTAACGCGGTCGCAATTCTTCCTAAAAACCTAATTTGCATATTGACTTCTCATCTTAATTTAATAATTTTAAGAGCAATTCATACGATCGAATATGAATAATAAAGAAAATTATAAAAGATATTGTTGCTCTCAACAATATTATAGTGCTATAATGAATGAATTATTGTTTTGTTAAATTATGTTTATTAAAATATGAAACAACCAGATGTAATTTTTTAACCATTCAGTAAAACAAGTAATAAGAATGGACTCTATCCTACATTGAATCATCATTGCTTAAAAACAAATTGTTCACTATAAAGTTCTTTGAAGTATGATAAAAAAAAAAAATAAAAAAATAGTGATGATTTAACATTCATGACTTTTTTAATAAATACATCATCACTCCAATTATGGAACTTGGGATAAAAGTTTATTAGAACTTCTCAGGAAGGCGAAAAACCGCACTTCTTACTTCGTGCCAAAACTATATTTTTAATTTATTTTTTATTTATACATGTGTTTCTTTTTTTCTTTTTTTTTCACTGGGTTCGAGACCATCACAACAAATACATGACAACTTTGTTCTATTTTAAGCTGGGTATGTGGAGTGAAATGGACTAATAAAAAAATTAGCCCACTGCTCAAATTACTTGGACAGCCTTGTTTCAATTTATGAAATATTGATGTATATAAAATTGAATAAAATAAATAAAGAATAACTAATGAGTAGAGAATAAACACTAATAGTGGGAGCTGAATTATAAGTAACCCTATTTAAAATAAACAGGTCAAGTGTGTGCCAGTCAGCACACAGCGAGGGTCCGTAGGCCACACTGTATAGTTTAAGTAGTACCCTATTGATGGTGTTTTTTAAAATGCTAAAAAGCTTACTTTGAACTATCCTATGGGTCTGATATTCTCAAAACACATAAACAAACTTCTGATAAAGTATTTTTTTTGCCACTGAACCGGACTACAACCATATAAATACATCGAAAAGACCATAGTTATAAAAAAACGTATTTTGTCAATAAAAAATAAAATAATATTTTTTTCAAAATTTCCAAAAAGTGGTATCTTTACTTTTGGTCGAAGAATGTTCAGGAATTTTTTCAGATTTTTTGCACTTCACATAAGCGAGATAAAGGGGGGGGGGACACGTTTCACACCCACTTAAAACTTGCCTACGCTTGCCCTATCAAAGTTATAACCAAAGAATTATATATTTTTGTAATCAGATCGACGTACCCTTTCATATGATACCCCTCACGGTGTTGAAAAAAAATAAAAAAAATGTCAACCCTTAAGTTTTTTTACCCTAATTTTTTTGAAAAATATTTTTTTTAAATCGCTATATTTTTAAAATATGTGGGTAGGTACAAGACACATACATGCCAAATTTCAAAGCGTTCGGACGAAAGGTGTAGCCGTGAGAGCAGGCGACAGGACGGACGGACAGACACACGCAGGAAAATATAAGGGTCCTTGGTTTTGCCTACGGACCCTAAAAATTGAAATCAATACCAAAATTGACATGGTTCAAAGAGGATTGTTTGGTTGTGATGATATCCTAAATTTTATCGGCAACATTTTATTTAGTTTAAGAGTTAAGTAAGGTTCTCATGGAGCTTAAGAGTTTATTTTGATATATGATTGCTTCCCATTCTACTACAACAGCTAAATGTGTGATCAAAATGTGTTTATTACATGGGGCCTCAAGTATATAGCCGGTGGTAAAATGATAAACCACAAAACAACCATGCATTGCTGAAACACACAAATCAAAATGAAGGGTTTTAAAAGTGATAAAATTGTCGGTACTGTGTGATTACAGGGTTATCTTAAAGCCACTACTTCGTCAGAATCATTGCTTAATAATTCTTGGGACCGTCACACTTTCAAAACCCTTAATTCTGCGATGTTGTGTTTCGCTAGCAATGCAATTGTTTTTCGGTTAAGCATTGTACCCATGACTATATTTGTATCCCATTATGCTTTAGCTCGACATTGAATTTGATTATAATATTGTATAATATTATTATGCCTTTCATAGGGGTTTCAATTTGATTCTCCTCGTTTATTCCCTGTATGTACAACACAATTATGGACAGAATATTAATGAATGAAAATTTATAAACATATAAAACCGATATATATTAAGTGATACAAATAATTCAAATAGATTCCAAAATAAATACATATAATAAAACTAGGCGTCAAAAATAATTTAACAAAATGAAAATGTCGAGTGTCTATGAACTAATTTGTTGGGACACCCTCAAGAATTAATATATTCAAATAGAACCAAAAATAAATAATAATATAATAACCTATTTCCTTATGGATATAACAACTGATATGGAAAAAAATAAATAATCATAATTGAAAATGTAATAAAAGAATAAATAAAATATATTAAATTAAATAAAATCAATGAATAAAATAATAAATAAAAAAAGGAATAAAATAAAAGGGGAAGTCAATTTAATGTTTAAGTATGATTTTAAAGATTTTTTTTTTATTGATTTTGTTTTGCTGAATTTAATTATTAATTTGAAAAAAGAACTATTCCTATATGCTTATAAAAATAAAAAGTAAAGAATGAAATAATAAAAAATAAAATAATTTAGTTCCTGTTATATTGTTTCTAACATTGAAAGTACCATCGATTTTATGGATATTTGTAATTTTGTTTTTCTTGATGTTAAACTGTTTTAATTAGGAATGCATATTAAACTGTAATTTCTGTTTTTTTGATCATTTTAATTTGTGTAGCATAATTATTTTGTTGGTTTTGATAAAATTTAGCTTTATTATACTTAAATCATTAATCAAAGGATTTGATTTATGATTTTATTTTATATTCACTTCTCAATGTAAAGAGGTCGACTGAGCTTATGGAAAGAAACTTTAAGAATAGAGCTTATTTGTAATTAATTAATTAAATTGAAAGTAATATAAAACAAAAGTAACATGTTTTGTGTGTCTAGGCATCGTAGTATCTTCTACAGTCAGTCCAAAAAAAGAATTAATTCTGACAGCTTGAGAAAAAATAAAAATAAATGGGCTGGGGGAGCCAACAAGAGCTTGAGATTTTGAGGGCAAACAAAAATGCCTCTGCCAAAGGAGCGTGATCCTCAGGATAACTGCCTAGTGGCTTTATTTTTTAACTCACATAGCTAGACCAACCTGAGCTGTCAGTATTAACTCTCTAAAATATATTGGCATTACTAATATTTATAAAAATAAATAAAGTTAAAAGCAGATGAAATAAGCGTGTATTATAATTCTAGAGATGATTAACGGCAAAATAGTTAAATAAAAATTTAAAGAAAACAAATGTAGGACCACATTGGAAAAAAGTGGAATGTCACTTTTATGTTAAATTCAGGAAAAAATCATTTTAAATTTCAGAGCACCATTAAGTGTGGCATCTTTGAATATTATTTTACATTACTTTCAGACCATTGAATTCCACTCATTCAGGTGAATAATTTGATACGCTTATCTAATTTTTGATAAATATGTGACATTCCACTTTTTCCACATTTAAACAAAATGTAACCCAGGTTAACATTAACTGTGCTCCGTGGGTTATCCTATCCCAGGTCCATTATAATGTAAACAAAGGTAACAAGTAAAAAGTAACAACTCTACAACCTTGTCACCTGCAAAGATGAAACGGCGCATTGTGGTCTAATTGGGAAATTTGTGAATTTCAAACAATTTATTTAACAGAATTTGTTTACATGTAAAAGAATATATTTATACCAATGTAAGGGATATTAAATCGCAAAATATTAACTGGTAACCACGTTGGACAAGGGAGAACATGTAGGAATGCCTTTTTGTATTAATATTGACAATGCATAGTTTGCCTAGTCTTGTCTTGTTAAAGCCATTTGATTTACTTTGAGAAGTGAATAAGATAATTATTTAATTCTATAAAGTACAGAAAAAATAATTTATTTTCACTGTAATAATTTATTTTCACTGCAATAATTTATAATTTCTAATAGATATTTTTACATAAGGGTATAGTTCATAAAACACAACAGCACTTAAGTTAAATAAAACAAGAGGACAAATTAAGACACTATATTAAGTTGCACTTATAAAAAAAGTACAACAAAGAAATAATCTTCATTTATTTTAGTAGTTAAAACAATTTAACTTTACCTTTGGTATTTGTGACCAACAACTGTTCTGATGTAATCTCTTATAGAAAAAATTAGCTTTTTAAAACTAAGCTCTTTATAATTTAAATTTTATCATTAATTTTAAGTGGTCTTCCTGCATTATATTTAAATGATGATAAACATAATATCTTATCTAAGCAAATGACTTCAGTTACCTAATTTGTAAAATTATGCCTTAATTTGGTGAACTTTATAAGAACAATCATGTATTAAAAAAAGTACAACAGGCATGTTATGGATTTGCAAGAAGATTTTGGTCAAAATATTATTATACATTTAAATTAAGGTTGATTACATAAACTTGTAAATTAATAAATTATAGAAAATCAATTTATAAGTCATGGCAGTAATATTATCTTAATCAGGATAAAAAAAAGAACTTTAGTAATTATTTAATAAATAATTAGGGCAATGTGAAGCGAACGGGGCCACATGTATAGCCAGTGGTAATATACTAATCTGCAAAACATCCATGCATTGCTGACGAAATAAAGGGTTCCCAAAAATGAAGGGTTTTAAAAGTATTAAAAGTGATTCTAATGGAGACATCGGGGTTTTTTATTAAAACCTTCCTTCAGAAGAAATGTTAAGATTGCTACCAACATTAATTTTTCTTTTTTAAATGTATATGCAATATTTTTGATTAACCCATAGTAACAATTGTACTCTGTAGTATAAATAAATTGGCCTGACTTAGATAATTGAGTGAAATCAAAATTGCATTTTTTTTTTACTTATTTAAAAAATATGTTTCTGAAATTATGTTAATAAAATAAAAGAAAGTGGACAAAAAAAGGATAAACTGGACACCACAGAGGGATTAGTGCTCTAAAAATGACCGATGATCATCTCTAAAATGATTTAATGAGGTGTCTGTTAATAGAATAATCTTAATAATATTGCATTTTTGATTAATAATTACTCTTTTTATAACAGTTATTAATTATTGATTTATAAAAACTCATTTTCAACAATTATTATCAAGTATTGAAATATAACAACTCTTTAAAAAGTTTAGTCATCAATTGAGGATAAAAGTGATCTTGGAATTAAAACAATACAATCCTTAAATTTACTGATTTATTTTGGGATAATTTTACTTATTTCAATTTTTTATTTGCATCCTTTCAGCCAAAAATAGGGTGCTATCCAGGAAAATAATACTTTAAAGATGTAATTTCAACTTTTAGAAACTTTAACATGATGAGCCATGAAAACCTTAAATTTTTATATTGAAAAAACTCGTTGTATTATTATGTTTGTAACCCCAGAACAAGTGTTTTGAAAAATTAAATGGAAAACCGAAGTTTTTATACTGTTAATTTTGTTTTCCTGATAGGAAAATAAAAAATAACCAGGAACTAAATTTAAGATTAGAAAAAAATAATAATAATAAACTATAATATGATCACTAAAAAAAGTAAAACCAAAAAATCAATATTTTGCGAATTAAACCTTAAGAACTATTAATCAAAAAATTTTGTTTTTAATAAATTAAAACTAACAAAAATAAGAGCTAAATAACTGCAATATTGCGTGGAATTCAAATGCAACTGTGCATTAGAATAAGCGCTCTAATTTACTCTCTTTATTAATTATTATTAATTGCTACAGTAAGTTAAATTAATTTAATTATTTTTTTAAAATTAAATTAATAAATAAGTTAATAACAATTTGTTTTTAATGAAAACATTCTGTAAATATTCAAGTTTTTTTGTGGTAGGTACTTAGTTTATATGGAAAAGGTGTATTTTTCATGAATAACTAAAAAAAAAATTAAAAAAATATATAAATAAATTAGGAAATAATAAATGCCTATTTTGGATTTGTTAATTTTTTTAATAAAAAGCATCATGTTAGTATTTACATTTAAGGCAGAAATTTTAGCAGTTAGTTAAAATTTGGATTAAATTTTATAATATTCAAGACAAAGTTAGTGGCTAAAACTACTTTCCCCTACCATACATATGTACATCAAAAAATATTTGCAAATAACAAAATATTAAATTAATTATTGGTGATATAGTACTAGGGCGGTAAGAAAAACTTTTTCTGTGTGTCACTGGTGTAAATTAGAAAATTCAATTCAAAAAATTTAGGAAACACCAAATAATTCAAAATTAAAACCTCAGAAAATCTTAAAAGCAAAACTATTTATCTACATTTTATCGGTGCTCTTATTTAAAAAAAAAATTCAAATTTATTATTATTTAAAATCTTTTCTCAAATTTGAATTAACTCAAAAAAAATGATAAAAAATAAAACCAACAAAATGAAACTCAAAATAAAAATCAATCAGAAATAAAAGAACCAGATTAATTCTACCATAAAATAAAACATTTTTGTTAGATGGAAACCCTAATATTTCTTTTAATCTTTAATCATACCATCTTTATTTGATAATTTGTCGGATTCTGTAAAAAGAAAAATTAATAATAATTATAAAATGAATGTTTTTTTGCAAAGAAAAAGCAGAGGGATAATAACATTAATGAGGCATGGATTTAAATAAAATAAATAGTTTCATGATTTATTTCAAGGTGGATTTTGATTAGTGGTGGAGGAAAAAGCAATAAAAATTATAATTAAAAAATATATAAATTTAAAAAAAAAAATTAATACCGACCGACATTTGATCATGGATAGTTGTATATTCATACAACCCAACTTAAGTAGATGTTGAAAGCAATAAAAATTGTATTGGAGAGGCAAAGAGCTCACTAATTACTACAATTGTAGTAAAAATGCATCTGGTAGGTCCTGTACTTCGGTATTGTGCCTCCAATGAGGAGCAATTATAATAATATAAGCATTTGAACCTGTTTTCCTCATTTTATTGTTGTTGTTTTTTGTCAATATAAATTATTGAAATTGGAACACATTGAGTGTAGAAGAATATTTTTTTATTTTGTAAAAATACAAAGAGAAAAACTTTAAAATTATTTACAATGGGTGACAATTCTAGGATTTTCTTTTTGACTTATTTCTTTAGTTTTGTTTGTTTTTTTCAAAATCCACCATAAAATTTAAATTTTTAGATAATTTAAATCATGCCTTGATTTCATGTAATTTTATTAAGGATAGTTGCAGTAGAATCATTTAAAATCAATAAAATGGACCAAAGAAATTTAAATGTACAAAAATCATAAAGAAATAAAAATAAAAGTATACCACTATTTGAGGAGTAAAATCATACAATCTTTAAAAATGAAATTCTGGATTTAAATATTTGATCACAATTTTTATCTGGACCTTAAATAAAGTTTTTAACATAAATTTATTATATATAAATAATAATGCTTGAATATTAAAAAAAAGATTAAAAAAAAAAAAATATCAAATTACTCAAAAACATAAGTCTAAAAATAATTTATTTCCTTCATTAGGGTTAATGAGTGATTGAATCAATAATAAAATGTCAGTAATTATAAAACACACAATCGTCACATCGTATGACAGCATGTGGACATTATAAAATATCAGTCAATGTGGACATGCTGTCACAAAGAGACATCGAGAGTAATATACAATTTTGGCTTTAGCGGCTAGAGTCTATTAAATCTAGATAGTGACTTCTGAAGTAGTGCCCTAATGTTTTGCACTAGACTATTAATTTGAATAACATAAGAATGCACTTAACAAAATCAACTTAACAAGTTGACCAATAACATCTGCTATTATGATAGAGGTTGCCTGTCATTGGAAAATCTTCTGGTACATTATCAAATGCCAAGAACATCCTTAAGTTAATCAAACTATAAAAAGTGTAAGCTATTAAGACCATATGATTTAGAAACTTCCAGAAAATTCACATTTTAAATGAAATATATCTCAACATTTTGATCTTTTTGATGGTATTATTTTCAAAGGAATGCTACATAATGTGATTATTAGAAAACTTTAAATAACAAGAAATTGATTCCAAACATCGGGCATTAATTGGCCAAATTGAACTGGTCTTGAGTTCAACAATTAAGATCACAAAAAGTGGTCACACTAAATCCTGACTTACTTACTTTAGGTTACTTTAGTTGTTTAACTTAAGTAAGAATGCTCTTGAAAAATAACACCATACTATATGAAAGACCTATGAAAGGAAACCTCCATAAGAATAAACAGGTGTCTTAGTCAAGTTCTGGGTTTGTGGTGGGTGTAGATCCAAATATACGAGATATCTACACCCATATCTCGATGGATGTAGATCCCTAATATCCATAATTTAACAAGGGACTGACTCCCACCAAAAAATAGTCCATCACTAAATGACACTAATTTTTAAATTATGATATTAACCTTAAAATCCTTTACAGCTTAACTTACTGGAAGGAGCAATGATAACTAGACTTTGTTAGAATAAAGAAATGATCTAGAACGGTCCGAATCTCACCTTATGATCTTATAAGACCATTTAGATTTGGTACTTAATTAAAGTTGAAGGATATAAATTATTTAAAAATTATAAGTTAATCAGTAATTCAATTACTCTTAACTAATTTAAAAATGCTTAATCTTAGTAATTTCGTTCTATTTTTTGATAATCTCTATAAAACAAGATTTTTTTTGTAGAAAAGATTATGTATTTTTTTCTTAATACTTAAAATTTAATTTAATTACAATGTATAGTGGGGAAAGTACAGTTAAAAATGAAGGGAGGTTTTTACTATCAGAATTTTGTTTAGATGAACATTTAAAATACTCATTAAAAAACAACAAAAGGAAGACACAGGGAGTAAAAATACAATAAACTTGTTTTGTTTTCATCGACATTTAAGAACTTTTTTAAATAAATAAAAAAAATAAAAAATACAAAAAATTATAACTTAAAAATCAATTGAAAACAAAGCAAAACTGAAAAAAGTTCTGTTTCTTCTTTAACCATTCAAAAACAACAGTGTTTTGTTTTAAATATAATTTATTTCTTGAAATATATTAAAATAAATGAATATATTTAAATAAAAAATATATAAGTATAATGAATGGCGTAAACAAATTAAATTTTAAAAAAATAATAAAATACTTAATAGATAAATATAAAAAAAGCTGAATTAAAAAAAATCCTTATATTTATTTGACAATGAATAAATAAATGAAATGGAAGAATATAGATATATGTAAAAAAAAATAATTATAAATATAATAATAATAAATAAAAACGGTAAAAACAAACGCAATCGGTTGATTAACGATGAGGTTTGGAACTTACCATTCTTGGGTTTAAATATAAGTTTGGCTGATGACATCAATACAGGGGCCCAAGGCACAAAGAGAGAAAAAATCAAAATAAAAATAAAAAATAAGAAAAAAGAAGAAATAAAGGGAATTAAAATAAAAAATGTATTAAAAATGAAAAAAATAAAAAATGTATTAAAAATGAAAAAATAAAAAATGGTGCTTTTTTGGTATTTTTTTTAAAAATATATATATGTGCTTTGTTTTCAAATAGAGAAAAAAGGAACATTAAAAGAAAAATACTATAAAAAATAATAGAGAAACAACAAAAATTAAATTGTGAAAAAAGGGTTGGGGGGGGGGGGGGGGGAGAGAATAATACAGGGACAAAGTAAGGAGAAAGGACATCATCTAAGCTAAAAATCACTAAACTAAAATTATTATACGAGCAATATATTTTATATATATAATAAACACATTTAAAAATGTATTCTTATAACTTATTTTATAATTGTATATTATTATTGACTTTTAATAAAAATATAATATCCCATACTAATTAAGTTCCATTGAAATGTTTATTGATTTTACTGACATAATCTAGGTAATATTAACATGATTTTGTTTGGATGTCAAGTCTGAATCCTTCAATAGAATAATTTGGTGTGAATCTACAGTGTTTTGAACTCAGAGCAGGGATAATTCTCAAGAGGAGTTGCACATGATGTAAGACGTTAGCAACTGATCATAGCTATTAGGTCATTTTTATTGGTACAGCACCCTCTCATCAAAAACAACTTCTGAAGTTAATCCCTAGCCTGTGAATAAGTTTGTAATACTGGAATTTAAACAAAATCAGACAATGACCTCTTAATCTAAACTCTTGCCTTCGGAAGCTAAGAATATAAGATAAGAATTTGTAATTCTTACACCTGAACAAGTATAGTAGACAGGGTAAATGAGAAGCAATTAATTGTAAGATAGTTGAATTTAATCTATTAATATCTCTTTTAGCTACAGTTTTTCAACCCTTGAAATTCTTCATTAAGGCATTTGAGCCACGGGGAGCTTAAACATTGGAGACTGCAAGTGGTCCCACCAAGTGGGAAAACATACTACAGTTGGACGAGTTAACTCTAGACATCGTAGGAAATTTAATAAAAAGTGATGAGGGGACTCTCCCTTCGATTTTCCCACACTACGACAGATAACTGTTGATAACTCTTATCTAGATCAAAATGTAAAAGAGCTATTGGTTCAGGAGAAATCGTCATTGAATATATTGTGTTTTAAATTTTCCACTATTTGACCGATAAAAATGTTTTAAGGAAATATTTGTTCAAAAAAATAGTTGGAGAGTATTTTACTTTTGAATACATAGCGTTTTTATATATTCAACAATTTAAACGAGTGAATTTAAATTTTGAAATCAAATTTTCATGCCCCTCACAATAGAACTTGTTGACAAGAATGTCCTAATGAAGAACTAAAGGTTGAAAACGCAAACGAAATAATAAATTATATACAACTCATCTTTGAATGTTGAAAAAGTATATTTGAAATAAAAAAGTAGAAAATAAAACAATATATTAAATAAAAAATGTGTAGGCTTGTGATATAAAAAAGGGGTGCTGATGTTAACTAAATTATGTATTTGAAAAATCTAAAGGTCTAAAATAATTATTTACACTAAAAATTTATAATTTGTTTGGTACAAAAATAGACAATCTAACGTTTCTTTCAAGTTTTTTGTAATTTGGTGAAAGCAAATGATTAATAATTAAGTTGTTTTTAATTGATTTTTATAATGTAAATACAGAATGCCACCCTAGAGAGATCAAATAGTGCATTGCAATAATTTTTTAAAACTAACATTAACAAGTTAGACAGAACCAGTTGAACAAGTAGAAGTTGAACAGTAAGAAGTTGAACAATAACAGTTGAACAATAACATAACAAATTTACAACAATTCAATAATGGTATCATCAATTTTTTTCACCATGATTTCACAAGGCTGAAACCTGTTGGAGCTGACTCTTTTGAGAAGCTTCTGTCTGGGCACTGTCTGGGAATTGAATTCAGATCTGTGTGGATGCCCATTCAAGTAGTGACAACGCCCGATGCAGCTTAACTTTAATAGAGCCAGCTACCCAGGCGCCTAATGTTGAGCCATCATTACCAAACTCATTAAAGTCCGATCGAATTCATACTTAACCATTATTAAGAAAATTATTTAAAATCGTTATACATTAGATTTCAAACTGCTATCTGCAGCCAGAAAAAATACAATCCAGGTTTGCTAATGCAGCCTTGTCAAATCAAAATGTTTACTCCCGGTTCTGGTTTCAGGTTCATGGATTTTATTTTTAATAATTAAAATTGAATTTGAATGTGTGAATTTATCACATTCTTTCAATCACTGACAGATCAACTTAAATTTAAGACAATTCCAGTATCTGTATTATCCAGTATACTTCCTGAATCAGATCTTGGATGTAAGATCATAAATAAAATAAATTTAGTTGACATTGTTCAAGAAACATAATTTTCACCAAAAACAAAAAATTTGATTTAAAGGAAAAGTGCAATTATCTTAAAGACAAAAGTATAAGTTTAAACCTAGGTTGTGTTTCAATATTTTCTATCGAATGCAACTTCAAAAAGTGTATTTTTAATGTTTATTTCTTTGTTTACAATTTGTGTATTTATTTTTACTTACGAAGTGTCATAAAATTAATAATAAAAAAATCATAAAATTAAAACTAAATCTATAATTTTTTCCTTCATGAATTTATCTAATGGACAGGTTTATGAATATTTTTTTGTAGTTGGATATTTATATTTTTTTTATACTAAACAAATTACATTAAAAAAAAATATTGTTGGTAAAATAAAATTTTTAAAAATACATTTTCAAATGAATTTTCCCAATCTTAAATTAAAGAGGGGTATTTATAGAGAAGAGGATAAAAAGAATAGATTATATAATTTATCTTCTTTTTTTTAAAAAAAATAAAAATTTCTATAATATAATAAACTTTTCACCTTCTATCAACAGAGCGAATTATTGTAAACAAATAAATAAATAAGTTAATATAAAACCCATGAGAATAAAAATAATTATAGGAGAAAAATAAAACCAACAAATAAATAAAACAAAAGAAACGAAATAATAGAAACGAAACAATTATCTTTTGAGAGAACATGAAATAAATATTTCAAGACCAATATTCTTCTTTAAAAAAAAAAAAAAAAAAAAAAAAAAAAAAAAAAAAAAAATCTAAATGCACACTGCATGATAAACCCAAAAGAAATGTAAAAACCAAAATAATGTCTAGCAAAAATAATTTCCGAAAAAATGAAAAAATAAAAATACTTTAAACAAAATATCCATACACACATTATACACACACAAAGAGTGTAACAGCATACTGGGGAATTTTTAAAAAATTTAATAAATAATTTTTTTTTTTATAGTTGAGTAAGTGAATAGAAACTAAAATAATCCAAATCGAAAAAAATAAAATAAAATAACAAAAGACAGTGGCTGAAAATAAAAAAGCTTCAAAAATAAACAAAATGGCGATAATGATAATAAAAAGGGGAACATTAGAAATGACATTTCTCTTTCCAGGAGATTGTATGACAAAATAATAACAACAACAAAAAGAAACCACGTTCATCCATGAATAAAAAAAAAAAATACATTTTTATTTAAAGTATTTAAAAAAATAAAAATAGAAAAAAATACATTATATAATAACAGATAAATAAATTCAATGCAATTAAAACTTAATTAGAACAAATTATCTTGGTAATATTTAATCAAAATAAGGGTAAAGATGAAATAAAATATATCGTTATTTTTAATTCTAACTATTTATAGTTAGTTTTTTGGCTCTCCTGTAAAATTACATTAATTATGCATCAAAAGTTTGTAATAGAGATGTGTTTGCAGCCTGTCAACTTGAATTCGTAACTTTAGTAGTTGTTAAATTACAAAAAGTTGATGTTTTTGGTTATACTAAAACTCCAAAATTTGTTGATATCAGTTACGGTATGTTGTTATATCAAAAATTATTCTTTTCAGACTGCTGAAATAAATTTTATTGGATTTATCATTATCATTAAACTTTTATCACTTAATATTATATATTATATTTCAATTTCGTGTTTAATTAAAATAAAATACACTTATTAAAAATAATTAATTATTGGTATTTTTTTATTAATACTAATGAAATATATTTGTTCGTAACTTATATATTACGTTATACATTTGATGTATTCAAAATTCTAAACAAAATTTAAAGAAAAACTAATCAAAATTAAATCATTTATATGAGTTGATTGATAAAAAATTACAGCCGACTCCACACTAACTATTGAGAGACCTTCTCAATACTACACTCAACTACACCTAACCATCAACAAATGATTATAAATATGTCTATAGTGTATTATTTCTAATCTAGTAGGCTACAATTTTGGCTACAGTTATAGCAGTGTTTACAGCTAATGAGGCCGTGGTTACAGCAGTGGTAACTGCTAATAAGGCTGTAGTTACAGCAGGGTTACAGCTAATGAGGCCGTGGTTACAGCAGTGGTAACTGCTAATAAGGCTGTAGTTACAGCAGGGTTACAGCTAATGAGTGTGATAGGTATATAGGGATCCATGGTTTAATTCAATATGGCTGATTGCATTTGTATAATTTTTTTCTTAAACAATAAAAGATCACGTTATAGCTTTTGCTAAGAAAACTTAAGTACCATTAGTAGACTATTACTAAAAAATCAATAGATTTATGAGACTGAGTGAGGAATTAAGGTTCAATGCAACGCCACTAGTGCCTTAAAAAAGTTTACTTTTGGCTTTTTATTAGTCTGTCAGTCTGTTTAGGGAATAGAAGTATCAGGAAAAGAATCCTTCACCTAACCCTAGTTAGCTTAATTGATCCATCTATCAGAACAAGTATGTCTCTAGGGGTTTAACCCCTTGGGGGAAGAAGTGATTCAATTAGTAGTAGTATGCCTAAGTACTAGTACTAGGCACCCAAGAACTTGTTTGAGCCTAGCAATTAGGCTTCATTTTTGGCCCAATTTACTAGCCCGATGTTAGAGATTTCCTGCCATGGTTATATCAATAAGTCCTACAATTATCTTGAAAATTAACACATTTGTAATAAAATAAGTGTATTTCATTAAAATATCAGCTAAAGTGGCTTTTGACAATAAAATAACAACTGAGCTCTTTCAGTTTAATTAAATTGATATAATATTACCCGTAATATTACATTTAAGACAGTAAAAACAAGCTTTTTTCTTATGGCTCAAATAAATATAAAATAAAAAAGCCTGCCAATTTGTATGGCACATAAATTTCTCGCATAATCATAATATATGAATCAATTTCAATTCTTAGTGGGGTCATATTTATTTGTATGCAATATCAAATTTGAGCTGACGGTTGAAATTAATACGGGATCATTTATGAGCTAATTTTGACAAACAATCCAAATCTCTTCAAAATCGGAGAAGTACTTTGAAAGGTATAGGCGTTAATAAACATTAGATTGGGCGTATCAGGTTGAAACTTATATGGGACCAACAATTTGCTACTTATGACCAATATTACAAATTTCATCAAAATCGGATGAGTAGTGTTTAAGATATGGTGGTTTGCAAAAATTTTTAACAATAGACTGACCGACAGACATGAGGTCAAAAATGTCTTCTGTTGTCTGAAAATAATTTGTCTATGAATTTTTTAATTAGGATATAACCATTAATCAGGAATGATCTCAATGCTTCCATTACCTACAATAAGCTCGGAAACAAAATACATCAGCGGATATTGCAATACTACTTGATCAAATTTCAAGAAAAAATAGTGGATCAATTTTTAAAATATAATGCAATAAAACATTTAAGAAAATGTTTTTTAAAGTTGGTTAGAATTTGCAGTCTTAAACTTTTATTCATCAAAACGCTTTTTCCCCAACTTATAAGATAAATACAGGGAATCATAGAAGTCACCGTGAATTTTTAATATTTATACATTATTATCTGATCAAACCCAAAATAAACTAAAAATGTATCATTTTTTTTACTATGAATAAAATATAAATTTAATGTATCACCATATGATAAATACTACTTATGATAAATGCATTGAATTTTATCTATAAATAAATAATATGTAAAACATAAAATTTTAAAAATAAATAAAAATAATAATAATAATGTTCTAATGAAAAAAAATAAATAAAACAAAACAAATCAGATAATAAACACGAAAAAATATCAATTTATCTTCTCCTTTTTAATGTTCAGGTTGAGTATACAAATTTTAAAAATAAATATAAGTAAATACTTGATCATAAAAAATATAGTAATTAATTGGTCTCGGAATCTTACCATCTATGCGAGTAAGCAGAGAGTTAGAGGAGAAGCAATGTGCCAGAAATAAATCCAACAGTCAGGCCCAAGTGTGTGGCAGCATAAAGGGAAACAGAATTAAAAACAAAAAACACAGAAAAAGGCGAAGACAACAATAGAAAATTATAAAGAAAGGAATGACACTAAAGAAAATATTATGACAAGAAAGCCATATTATATATATGTATAATAAAATAAGAACCTATAAAAGGAAAGTTATACATTTAAAAAAAAAAATTTAGCTACCTATAATATTATATATAATATATGATTTTTGTAATTCAGGAAGTCTAAAAAAACAAATAAAAATACTAAAGAAAAGAATAATTACACAAAAATATATTAATTCTGTGATGAAACAGCCCATTAGGGAATAATAGAAGAAGACCACCACCATCTTAGATGAGGTCTTCTCAGGATTCAGGAAGACAAAACATTAAATAAAATCTGAACATTTTTATTTACCAATCAATTTTTAAAGTGGCACACCTTGAAAAGAGGTAAAAAATTGTTGTATTTTATCTGATATCTCATAATTTGGAGGTAGTAGCATAGACAACACCATATAAGGTTGGGTTAGATCCAGAAATAAATGTAGGAAATTAATACTAACATAAAGATGATCCTTTATTTTTAAGAAAAAAAGTAGTTTGATGCTGTGAAACCATCAAATGTATCGACTTTTGATGTTTCAATATTGGGTACGACCTCCTAAAGCCTCTAATACGGCCCATACTTATCTGGGCATATTCTTTACCTCGATCACTACTCCCTTCCCTCTTTACTTCGAGTCTATACCTTGATAATTAAAAAGTCTAATTCCCTCAGCTCACCTCATGGTAGCCAAAAATGGGTTACATTACTCCCTTGGTGCATAAATAACTATTTAATGGTGTGCCATATTTAAAGTTGAGCAGTACAGTTTATCAAAGTTTCTAGGCTAGTTTATTTCACCTAACAATTTACATAACAGAAAACCAATAATTGAAAAATTGACTAATGAAAGTACAAGCTTTATAAGTATAATCAAGTATTAATGTCAGATTTTCCTAAATAAGTACCAAACAATTTTTTTTACTTGACAAACTGGAAATTTATCTTTAAGAACAATGCCCATGGATCTTTCGCATGACATAATTGTCAATGCCCTGCTTATCTTGAAGATAACGTTAAGATCTATAAGTTAAGGTCAATGGCTGAGGTGCTTTAACTATATGAAAAACCTCTATCAAGTCTATGGTTCTTTAAGTTTATGGTTAATGGTCAGTGCTTATCAGGTAAAACAATTTTCAGAAATAATTAAATAAAAAATGATAAGCTTTCCAAATTTGAGTGGTGTATTTACTCAATTATTTTCTAATTTATTTATGGCTGTATAGTTTATACAATTTAATAATTTTCCTTTTCCGAGTAATTATCTGTTACTTTGATACCATTAATTTATTTAAGGACATCCTGCAAATTGGTAACAAACATTTTGATACATATATGAATTAATAATAATAATAAAAAAAATAAATAAAATAAACAAATAAACAAATAAGAATAGAAAAGAATACGAGAAATAAAATAAAGTACAAAATGAAAAAGTAAGAAATAAATTGAAAAGAACATGACAATAAAAAGATGGGGGGAAAAATGAAATAAACTGATGAAATAAAAAGAAAAGACAGCAAATGATGTAGAAGCCAAAGTTACGAGAGAAAATGAATATTTAAATAATTAACGAAAGAGAACACATACATACAAAAGGTATTATAATAGAAGACATTAAAAAAAATGTAATATAGAACAAATATTGTAAAGTAGAAGGCATTGCATCTTATAGTTAATAGATTAGATACATTAAATACATTTAAGTAAACACTTTTAGTGTTAAATTTATAAACTAAGTGTAATTTAAATGATAAAAACCTCTTTTTTATGAGTTTATCTTTAATTTGATTATTTACTTTAAAGGATAAATAAGAAATAGTTTAACTTCTAAAAACAATAAAACTATGTGGATTTGACTGTGAATTAAAATAGAAATTGGGGATAGTAAGGATCAGTAACAAAGTTTTGGACTTCTGATGTTTCCGGAAAACAAAAATTTCCTTCTTCAAGGAATAACATTTTAAAAATATTTGAAAAGATTTTTTTTTATTGGCTTTTTACTTGCTTTAAGTTACTTTAGTATGTTTAAAATCACTCTCTGCTATTGTTGAAAGAGTTTTTTGGGTCTTGTGTAATGTTATGTTAAATTGATAAAATAAGTAATCTATACTTATAAAAGTGAAAAAACACACACTTTAAAAGTTTTCTTAACAATTGCGGCTGATGATAAAAAAAACAAAAAACGAATAAATAAATTATTTTAAAAAACTATTTTTAAATCTATTTTTGTGCTTGATTAACTTCCATTGTAATTGAAAACACCATAATCTGTGAAAACTTCAGGTTTCTAGGTAGTCGGAAAGAGGGTTATAATGTATTACAAAATGTGTACTTCACAAAAAGGTGAAGATAAAAAGAGGCAAGTATAATATTTTTTTTTAAAAGGTTTGGTGATGCCTTAAAGCTGGGTTCTCACAGACTGTGACTTGGCGAGCCTCTCATGCCTGAAGGCTCGTACTCGTAGGCTAGTGGCCTATCAAATTCTTAATAAGAAAGGTTCAGCCACTACGAGCCATATCGAGGCTGATGATGTATTCCTTTATTAATACCTTTATAAAATATACGGGAATCCTCACATTATCTTTCTGTTAATTTATTAAAATATGTCAAGGTATCATCTATAAAGTAATGCCTAAAGCTTAGCTTAATTATCAGAAAAATTGCATAGGGATATACGGAAATAATTGCCGAAATAAAAAAGGGGGGGAATCAAAATTTTACCTATTTTGATAAGCTTTACTAAGATCTTTTAACTGTGTAAAACCAAATAAATTTAATCTTCTATTTTATTTTGCTTGTTCAGTGTACTTTAAATAAATGTATTACTATTTTATCAAGTTCTATGTATAATAAAAAAAATATTTTTATTGATATTTTATGTTTATGAACTCGAAGATGGTCCAATAATCTCCTTTTATAAATAAACCCTGCGTTAACCACATGGTATTGAAGTTTAAATTATAAAAGAAACAAAAATAATCAATGTACACAAATAAGTTTAAAATATTTTTCTATATTTTAATTTATATTTGTGATGGTAAAATGGTTTTGTTTTTTAAAATAATCAAAGCAACAATGAAAGCCGTTAAAAAAAAACAAAAAAAAAAACAATATATTTACATCTGGTTATAAGCATTTATAAAGGCTATGATATCATAAATAATGATATTTATATAGGCTATAATATCATAAAGATTTCAGAGCTGGCAAAGAGTAAGATTGCCAGCAATTGCAATAATTGTACCTAGAGCTGCAGCAAAACAAATTAGGTGTTTGAGAAAGTCCAATCTCAGTGTACCAGTATTTTATTTTCTAATTCATTTTTCACCCTATTAGAACTGCCTTGCTAATAGTCATGACCCCTCATTTAACTTCCGAACAATTCTACAGTCTGGTCAGGATAAGTTTTAAATTTTGACAGCATAGGAGAGGTTGAGGAACCAAATGAGAACTCAATATTTTGTCATCTAGAAGGTCAGTGGTCAAAATTTCAAGCTGCCAATGTATTACAAAATATGTACTTCACAAAAAGGTGAAGTTAAATAGAGGCAAGTATAATACATTTAACATTCAAGGCAAGTATTTACATTATACATTTTGTGTTTGACCCTTGACCTTGATTTCCCAAACTGTCAAAAGACTAATTTATTTGTACATGAACTGATTTTTTTTTTAAATTATCCTATTTCTTTACATAATTTACTTATACCTTTTAAAAAAACTATTAATATTGAATTTTATTTAGAGCTCTAAATCAACTTGGGGAAATCTGCTTTGTTGATAGAGAGTTAAAAATAAAAATAAGTAAAAATACATCGCCAATTTTTTGAGTAGCATCGATAACAGGAAAGTTCCCAACTTAGGATTCAAAATATCAACCCAAAATTTAGCACATATGTTAATGTAAAACTAAATACAAAATTTAGTACATTTGCTAATTCACAATAAATGAAAAATTTAGCACAAATGCTTATTTAAACTAAATAAGCACTCTCAGTTATTGCAAGGCTTGCTATTAAAATGAATTTAGCCACTAAATTAAATTTTAAAAAAAACAGACAAGCAAAATATAAGAATTAACACAATGCCCTCTTATTTACTTAGTGAGACCATCCTAATACCAAACAACATAAATTCAAACACCCAAATAGCTGAAAATACATACTGAAACAAAATAGGACCAAGACAAACCAGATGTAAATCCCATTATCCGACACATAATAAATTGTAAAAATAAAATATTATTTAAAGGGGGAAAAAAATAACAAATGAACAATAGAGATCCGAACAGAAAAGCAGAATAATAAAGAAAAAGCACATGGATTATAAAAATGAAATATAAAAACAAACATTAAATATAAACATTTATAATTTTTGGTGCGAACCATTACTATACAATGATAGATTCACATAGATGAAATAAATAATAATAAAATAAAACTAGCTAAGCATAAAAAGAGGAAAGAAATAAATTGAAAAATAAAAATAAAATAATAATCAAATTAAAATGACCATTGTTATAATGTAAAAATATTATGTTAAAAGTAAATGGCCACAGCTGTCTGACACCATGAAAATATCCAAATAATAATAAAATAAAATTAAAATGATGAGTCCGTTTATGAAAAATAAAATGGCAAACAAATAAAATTAACGTATCATTAAACTAATTAGACAGACCGCCACTTATTTACTTGGTTAGCCACCCCCAAATTACTTTAATGTGAAAATGTCTTATTAGATTTTTTTTTTTTTTTTTTTTTTTTTTTTTTTTGCAGGGAGTTGGAAGTCATTTTACGACCTTACCCACATACGTATTTTATATCTTAATAGTTATTTAGACAAAGTAATTCCTTATAAGTGATAAAAAAAAAAAAAAAAAAAAAATATAGGATGGGTAACCAATTAAATTTTTTCCACACCTAATTTACCTGGTTATCCATGGGTGAGTTACCAAGTAAATATGTACAGGCAGCCCGATAAAAATGCACAATATAGCAGAGGATCAAACCAAAGACATCTGAATTTCCCATTAACCTTTCTAAAGGTGAGTTTGCAAGATGCAAGCTTTGGATTGTAACTTCAAATATCTTTAAATTAGCATATTCCAAAGTTTGTCCTTATATGTAAGTGTAATAATATTATTATATAAATAAAAAAATATTGATAAATTTGTACCTTGGAGGTAAACTACATGTCAACTTTTTACGAATATTGACAAAATTGTTCTTCTTTTGTTCTTTTCCTCAAGTCTTTCCTTTTGTCATATAATTGACGCTAAATTAGAACTGGGTAAAGCCATGAGATAATGTGATATACATTTAGAAGCAAAAGTGTACTATGTCAATATTCGTAAACATTCAGCATGGTTAAGTTTACCTTTGAGGTACAAAAATTTAATTACGGTTAAACAATCAAGGGTTTTGTAGGGTTTTAGGGTGTTAAATTAAGTTAAGTTTATAATGTTTTTAATTTTTCAATGAGAAAAATCTATACAGAGTAAAACCTCATCACAGAAATCAATTAGAAAAGAAAGGTAAACAAATAATAATAAAGGTTGTTTAATTATATCAGGTCATATTATGAACACCGCACCTTCATCAGTTATTAACAGATGAAATAAGAAGCGAACAAACTCAGCAGAAAATGATCATTCATTCAAACCAATGAATGTAAGCAATCAATATGAACCAAGGACCTTCTTGTTTAAAGATTAATGCAGCGTGCAGCGTATATGCATAGATATTTTACAAATAAACCTATGTTTAAGGATGTTGTTTAATTTATGTATAATAAACACATTTTATAGAGCTAACTACAGTGCATTTACATTAATGTACACCTTTTTGTATTATTATTTAAAATAATTATTTGTTGTAAACTGGACTTATAATAAAACAGGAAACCGTTAGCCCCTAATACTCCATTTCGTTTTAATGATGTTTTTACTCTGTATAAGAGTGAGTCCGTTTATTTAATTTTTATACAAATCTACAGTTTTATTCTGCAAAAAATCCCTCACTTTTCATGTAAGTAAATTTTTAATGCCTAAAAAAAAAATCCTACAAAACCCTTAAAACCTATTTATAAAAATAGATAATTGTTTGACAAAATATGAACAGTATTAATATTCTTAATGTAGGGATAAAAAAATAAAATAAATAATAATTATGATTATAATTATAATAATGTGTAATAACTTAGTTTCATCTTGTGAATCAATTGATATTTGCAATGAATAATATTGTTTTTTTGTTTTTTTCCTGTAACTATTCTCATAAATAATAAATGGTAAGTAAAAAAGCAAAATATACCTTCTTCCTGGCCTTCATCGCCATCAGACATAAGTTCATCATCGGAACAGATGCTGAGAACGTTAACCAACATTTCGGTTACTGAAACAAGAAAATAATCATTACATTAAAAGTACAAATTTGATTAATATTGTGTTTAATAAATAACTTTCAATTAAATTAATTATTATTATTTTAACCAGAAAAACTTAAAATATCCTCATCAAGCTTTATATTTTCATTATTAGCATGACAGTCATTAAGTCAATTAAACTCAGGTTTTTCTAGGTTTTCTTATTGGAACATTTGTTTTTCTTTACTACATTTGTTTGCTTTCCAGGTATTTTAATGGAGGTTTGTTCCTTCTACTAGTTTTTCCAGGTGACTTTATTGCAGGTTTGTTCCTTCTACTAGTTTTTCTAGGTGTTTTTATTGGAGGTTTGTTCCTTCTACTAGTTTTTCCAGGAGTTTTTATTGGAGGTTTGTTCCTTCTACTAGTTTTTCCAGGTGTTTTAATTGGAGGTTTGTTCCTTCTACTAGTTTTTCCAGGAGTTTTTATTGGAGGTTTGTTCCTTCTACTAGTTTTTCCAGGTGTTTTAATTGGAGGTTTGTTCGTTCTACTAGTTTTTCCAGGTGTTTTTATTGGAGGTTTGTACCATCTACTAGTTTTTCCAGGTGTTTTTTATTGGAGGTTTGTTCCTTCAACTAATTTTTTTAATATGTTTGACCTGCAATATCAGGTTTGTTCCTTCTACTAGCTTTTTCTACAATTTTTCCCAGGTGCTCTTATAGGATGTTTGTTCCTTTTACTAGCTTTTTACAGGTGTTTTCAATGCTCCTTCAACTAAATTCAACATATCACTAACTAGAAGATCCTTGCTAATGTCCCATTGGTCATTTTTTATTTTTTATATTACTTTAGTAATATTGATTATTTTAATTTTGGTGTTCAATTTTGCTTTAAGTTATTAATATTCATTGGCAAGTGTATACTTAACACAAATTGTTTTGATTACAATTTAAGGAGGGAGAAAAAGTTATAGCATAAAAATTAATATTACTTTTTAAAAATTTATTTCTAGAAGGTGCAAGAAAGTTTTCTTTAGCACCTTTTTTAGTAAATTGTAAAAAAAGGTTTTTCCATTTCTTGGTACAGCAAAAGAGTTTCACCACATAATGCTAAAAAAATTAGAAAACTAAAAGAAAATAGAAATAATGAAAGATATAAAATCAAACATAAAATAAACTTATTACCTTTTTCACCGACAAATGGAAGAGACCATGTGAAAACATCCATAAAATTAGGAAGCCAGTATGGATGAGGAGAGCAGTTGAACTGTCTAATGTTCATCACATTGTTTTCATACTTAAGTACAGCAGCCTGAAAAATGAATTAATATTCACATTAACATAATGCAGAATCAGAATACAAACATAGTAGTCCTTATTTAAAAATTTCAAGAAGTTGTAACAGTTTTTCTGTTACATTTTTTGCACTCAAAATCAACATTGATCAGCCTATGTAAGAACCTTGAAGGCCAAGGAACTTCTGTCAGCAGTCACATACTGCATACAATAATTTTACTTGTGATGAAGCAGTGTGATTATTTTGAAGAAAGACATTTTTTACGTCTCGGATTTAACCTGGACAGAAATCCGTTTAAGACATCAAGGAACATTTTGGTCTTGTATCTGTCTTGTAGGTCTGTGAACCACAGTATCTAAAAAACGACTTGTCCAATTTTAATAAAATTTGGATGGTAGGTCATAACCTGTCCATTTTTAAACCCAAATTAATTTCAACCCTATTAAAATGCCCATTACTACGTTCTAAAGAATGCATTTTTTTTTTTTTCTAAATTCAAAAATTACAAGACTTTTCAAATTCCAAGATCTGTTTCAGACGACTGGGAACATTTTTTGGTCCCGTGTCTGTCTGTTTTCAATTTTTGCCAACCAACAAATCTTAAAAACTACTTGTCTAATTTTTATTTGTCATAATTAGCCATTGTTGGACCCATTAAGTTTCAACCTTTTGCACTTATTTGTTTCTCTTCTGCAGGCACACAAACTTGTTTTTATTGATACCTATATCTTTAACCTTTAGAGACACGGGCTGCTGCATTGAGTGCGTCACGGGTAAAAAAGTTTCTGTAAATCACAGATTCACGATGCGAGAATAATAAACCCTCACGTTACCCTACCACTAGAGACCCCCTAAAACAGACCCCCTAACAGAGATGAAACGGTCTGTTTTGATTATTGCTTCATTCTGCATTGGTTTGCCGTGTTTATTTGTCTTGGTGCACTATATAAGCAGCCCATGCCACCATGTACAGAGAAATTATGCCTTCGGATCAATATTTTTCAGTTTTGCATGAGTTTTCGGATTAGGATGATGGTTGTGAGGAGTTATCTTAGGACTTTGACGAATAATAATAATTAATTAAGGTTGAAAGCCCAATACTAAGTCAGAATGCTGAAGGAGTAATTACTGATTTTTTATAGCAATTTTTATATTTTAAGTTATCATTGAGAAATAAATATATAATACATTAATTGACATTTTAGTTCAACATTTCCATAATGCAATCTAGATAGTTTTGATTTGACCTATTTAAAGTTTGAAAAATGCATTGGCACATAAAGTACGCCGCCCGTGCCTCATTGTTTGTCCACTATAGTTGTGCCACGAAGGGTTAAATTAACTCATCCGATTTTGAAAAAAATTGGAGGGTTAGTCGAAAGTAGTCCACAGATGGTCCCATATTAGCAGATTTAATATTGCTTAAAAATAAGTGTGAACCCAGTGGGAATAAAAAAAGTCCCAAATCCAGATATGTTTAACTATAATAACTTATTTCCATACTTATTTTAACCATTCCACTAAATGTAGGATGCGAGGAAGCTATGTGTCACACTAATTTACAGATTATATTTTTTTAACTGATTAAATTATAATAGCTATAAATATCATTACCTTGTTATTATATACATCTAAATAATTAGGTGCTGAAAAAATAGTGATGAGGGAGGGGAATCCAGTCGTCTGGCTTTTCCTATACATCCGATATCTGAAATAAAATTAACTTTGATTAGAATAAATAATAGGTAATATATTATTGTTCCTAAATTAAGATTGGTTTTTTAAGTATGACCCCTCAAAATATGTATATAAAATTTCATTGAAGTTAGTTCAGTAGTTTAGACCCAATACTTCTGCACAGATGGACATTTTTTAAATGAACAACTTTTGCGCACAAGGAACTTAATAAATCTATTAAAATATCAACATCAACAATTGTTTTCTATTAAACTACCTTTATATCTGTGTACACACATCAGGCATATTGGAAAGAAAAAAATGTAAAACCTAATTATTATAATTATACATTATTATGGTACAAGACTAATTTTTAACATAATTGGCCTAGACTCAAAATATTTACAATTAAACAACAACAACAACTCTTTGAAGATTGTTTATATTTTAGAATAGAAGTCTTTGTTACAAATTTCTCAGATTTAATTATGTTCTGCTTCAATAATTGAAAAAAGAACAGCCGATGTATATATATATATATATATATTCTTTTTTTAAATTTACAATTTAATGAATTACATAATGTTAAATTTAATGAGATATTTTTGTTTTAGTTGCCAATTTAAATATATATATATATATATATATATATATATATTGTTTTGAACTGGGCACAAAAGTCATACTAAATCATCTTAAAAATAAAATCCCCCAAAAAAATTAAATCTAAATTTTTCTATCTTTATTTTGGAGCATCTAGAAAAAAAACCATATAAAATGCAGCAAGTTGCCAAAACACTCATTTACTTTAAATGCTAATATAATTTACAAGAAATAAATAAATTGTAAAATTTTCTTTTTCTATTAAAAAATGAATAATGAAAGTTAATAATTTGAATAAAATGTCTCTTATACAAGAGTTCATAACATGTGAGTAACTAAACACCCTGCTAAATTGAATAAAAAGATTACCAGTGAAACAAAAAGTTAATTTATTTCAAGGTACAAATAAATAAATATATTAATTTTATTTAAGTGACAGAGAGAGAAGTAAACATTTTTATTTTTATTTTTCTCCCTCCTTATTAATGATTTAAACATCTAGGCATGGAATTTCATTAATTACAACTTTCTTAAAGTACCTAAGAAATAGTTAATTGAAGTATAAGTTGAAAATATCTAAATGTTCAAGTTTCAACAGTAAATAGTCCAACTCAAATATTTGTAATTAATCGCTATTATACGAATAGTAGTTCAAATTAAATCACCTTAAGTGCCCAAAACATTTTCAAGTAGGTATGACAAACTCAGCAAGTCAAGCCTGTTTGACAAGCAAGTTTGAGCGTATCAAAATGGCCGGGACATGGCCGCTTTCTATAGTTTTTTTTTTTTTTTTTTTTTTTTTTTTTTTTTTCAAATGCCTATTGTTAAGCTGGCGAACTTATGTTCCACAGACGAACTTAGCCGACCACATATATTTTACAGGCACCAAAAGATTAACTTAATGTTAGTCAAACACTCTTTTGCACACTCATCTCCTGAACTATACATTTATATTTATAAGAGTTTTAAAAAGGTTCTACAAAAAAATAAAATTCAATAAAAAGTTAGTTTTAGAGGCCTTTTTATTAAAACCTAACCACATATTTTGTAGTAATTAAAACCAAATTAAAAAGTATTTCAAGAATTAAAAAAAATCAATTTATTATACTTTTTTGATATTAGTTAAGTTAAGTTAGGCCTACGAATATTAACTTACCATATAACGGTTTTGTAAAAATATTAAAAGAAAACCCAATTATTGAACTTCTATAGTTCATAAAAACTAGGTTGAAAAAACAATGTGAGGGAGGGGCCGCTAGTAAAATTTGGCCTAGGGCCTCAAAAGTCCTAAATCCGGCACTGCCTAAGCCTGCTAAAGGGCTAAAACTAACAAATCCTTTTCAGTCAAGAATACAGATGCGACAGATGCTTCATATCCACATTGGGAACACACACACTAAGAATAATAATTACCAACACACAAGACTGTAGAAGACTAGGAGGATCATCAATTATACTCGAATGTGAGTGGTCAACTTCTAGCATCAAACATTCTTGCCAAAGTTCTGTTAAACCAGATTAGCAAACTTACTTGAACGTGTATGTTTCCCAAAACTTTAACCGAAAAACCTGATCTAATAATAAATTAAGAGAGTAGTTTTAGTGTCAATCCATCTTTATTAAGCGTACCCTTCATGAGGGAGAGGAGGGGATAAAATTTACTTAATCAAGAATCATTATGCATGACTTCATTACCTAGTTTTAGGACTTACTTAGGATGAAAGGGAGGAGGCTGGAGTTTAACTTTTAGAATACCCCAAGTACGGAGTTAACTTCATGATGTATGTATAGCTATTGTTTCCTGAATAATTTAGAAAGCTTTTCAACAAAGCATTGCCCTACTGAGGGCATCAAAGGGCCCGCCCCTACTTTCCCATTTCATTCTTATTTTCTTCTTTTTTTTTTGTTTTCTTCAAACATTTTTTTTTTTTTCATTATTAACTTTTTATTATTTTCTTACTCAAGTTTTACTCTTTTATTATTTAATTTTTTTGTCTGTAAATGTTGGCCTTTTTTTTTTTTAAAAAAAAAAGGATTAATTTTCTCTCTAAGAAGCAGTTTTTCTCTTCACTAAAATAAATTAAAATAATTTTTTATTGAAAAATTTAAGTTTTTTTTCTTCTTACTTATTCAGAAAATTGTTATGACTAAAATGTATTGTTTTATTATTATTTGTTTTGTATTCTTTTAAAAATGGAAGAATTATTTCTTTATAATTCCTTAAGAATTTTGAATTTTTTAATTAAAATTTAACAGAGATTATATTTTTTCCCAATTTTATTTTACCTTTTAACGTTTTTTTTTTAAAGATTGTAATCTATTAACTGTTTTATCAAACCCTTTTACCCCCATCTTTCTCTATATATGTAGAGAGAGTACTACTGTGATGGTGTGAAAATTCAATTTTGAGATTTTGAAGATTTACACATTTTGAGAGGTCCAAAAGGTGATTTTAAAAAAATATCTTCCTGTCATCTGTCTTTTAGTATGTTAGCTAAGCAAACTCATGGCGCCTAAACAACTGAGCCAATTCCAATTAAATTTGGGATACTGGTTGAGAAAACTCATACTCTGAGGCAAAATCAAGAAATTACTTGAATCTGACTTATTTTTTTTTTTTTTTTAAATCAAATTATAATTATCATTAACTACGGGAGACATACAGAGAAAAATAGACCCCAGCACCGGGACTTGAACCACGGGCCTCCTATATATCTGTTACAGGCGCTTGTATAAAAAAAAATTGAATCTGACTTCACGTCACATTAAAAACAGCAGCTTTTATGATCCCTCATGAAGGGTACGCTTAATGAAGATGGATTGACACTAAAAATACACTCTTAATTTATTATTAGATCAGGTTTTTTGGTAAAAGGTTTGGGAAAACTATCAACCTTATCAGAATTAAAGAAAACCCCTTAATATATCACAATATCAATGTGCTAATTAGAATTTTAAATATTATTATTTTCAATTCAAATAATAATTACCCTGCATCCTGTGCTTCATGCGCTCTTATTATTGACAATAAGTTGTTATTCTGTAGAAAATCACAGCAAGCAGCATAACTGTAAATAAAAATAAAAACAAAATTAATAATTAAGACAAAATAATATAGAAATTATTTATGAGGAAAAATTTTGAAGTAATATCTTAAATAGAAAAAAAAACTTCCTTTAAACCTTTTCCTTTAAGTTAAGAAAAAGTAAAAAGTTAGGAGATAATTTATTGAAATAATATCTTTACAGACATAGATTAAAATTGTGGTAGTGCCCACTCTCCTTTATCTACTGACATGAGTATTTAAAATAAAGAAAATTCTCGGGAAAATAACTAATTGTTTCTTTGGCATTTAAATGACAATTTTAAATATGACACATTTAAACAATACAATTTCAGTGTGTGGGTCCTATCACAGCAATGAGTGTTGAGAGGTCTGAAGATCTCATTTTAATCGTGGCATGGCTTATCAATGTCGCAGCCGATAATGCAGCATTGCTGTCTTAAAAGTTAGAGAGAAAAATATTACTTTCTTTCGTCCACACACTGTGAAGGAAGTGTAGCTCTTATTATTTGGTCATTTTCAAAAGTTATCGAAGGTAATGCAAGTGTTAATGGCTCTAAAAAAATTATAAGAACTTTTTTTAAAATTTTTATTTACAACCTAAACCAGTAAACAAAATAATATGCAAAATTAAGACAAAGGTATATTTAGTTCCAATGTACTTTGGGACAAAGGAATATCAGACTTCTCTTTTCATAATGGGAGTAACATTCTAAAGAAGTGCCTAAGTCATTTCTGTAATAAATCATATTACTGATGTTATAATCACAAAGAAGTAAAATTATTTGAAATAGGTATGGTACCTATAAAAATATGAGCATCCCCTGACGCTGTTGTGAGTGAAGTGTTCGGTATTCTTTTCATTACCAAAGTCCTCCAGGGGGTCGGACCAAAGTAGATCGCACATTGGACCGAATGCAGGCGGCTCCTTGAATCTATCCAGCTGTGACAAAAAATACAAAACACACACATGTTAGATCTTATAGACAGTTAAAATATAAATAGATCATCAACATTAACAATTCTTAAGAGGGCTCAATAGCTACTAGAACTCGATTGATGAAGAACAACATGCCAAACCTGTGTAATCCATAATCATTTTTGAAAGTGAGGGAAAATCAAAAAACGGGTGGGAGATCCAATGAGAGCTCATGATTTTGACATCTTGCAAATACCTTATTTTATCTTATCTACATAGTTATAAGCTCTTTGATAGACCCAAACTGTTCACAGGCTGTTGTGTAGTCCACGGATTATTACAACTATCACTTAAGAGGGCAATGGCGCTACCTGGACATACAATAAGTTATTGATGCTAGATATTTCAAATTTTGCACGCACTTTACGCAATCAAGTAGGGGTAAAGAAAAAGTACGAAATAAATAATAAAGAAAAGAAAATTCATCACTCTAAATAGAATTGCTAAGTAAAGACAAGCTAAAAGGTCTTTGTAAAAAATGTTTATTTATTTAAAACGAGCAAAGCACAAGTCTTGTACTTTGTACCAAGGCAAGATCTAGACCTCATCAAAAACTTTTTTGCAATAGAAAAACTCTTGTGGGAGGTCGAGGGAACTAGTCCAATATAACGGAGATGAAAAGCTAAGTCTGCCCAAGTCTTTTATACCACTCAGTTACATTTTTTATCTCCCCCCCCCCTCCCTCAACTCACTCAAACTAGTCTTTAATAGGTAAAGAACAAATGAGAAAAAAAAACAAGTCCAGGCCCTAAAAAGTTTTAAACGATAAAGCCGACTTTTATAAACGAGAAATATTTTGATACTATGATTTCCTCTCTTTGTTGAGAGAGAGGGAAGTTGTTAAAAGAAAAAAAAAGTCATAAAAAGATAATTTCGAGAGAAAAAAATATCTCTATTACCATGAATACTTTACACTCTTAATTTGAGTAGCTGAGCTAAAACGGCAAATTAATAAACTGTTGCTTTTGATCCTTAAATTTTTAATCGAGATTCTTTAAAAACCCCGCATAACGCATAACACGCTTATAGGAGGCAACACAAAACACCAACAAGATTCGAGAGGTTAAAAAATTTTGAAGATCGATCATAGTGTTATAAGGTTTTATATTGTATCTACAGCATACCTGCAATTAAAGTTTTGTCTAAATGCTTATCAGAATTGGAAATTTTTGGATACATTTTCACTTCATCCATTAAGAAAACAAAAATTGGGCTTAACTGTTTCTTGTAATATGTCTGTCATCACAGGTCAGACTTTATGGACACAAAACCACATGGCATCCTGGAAAGAGAATTTTTTTGGGGGGGGGGGATTCTTCTTCCGAGTTTCTGGAATTCGAAAAGTAAAAAAAGAACGGCGCTTTTCGAGAGTAACGGATTTTTGGGCGCCTCTCTAAAACCGGGGCCCTGGGCAAATGCCCAGTTTGCTCATTTAAAAATTAGGGCTTGCATAAAACTGGCTATTTTATCACCACTACCTCAGAGTAGTTGACGCGAGCGTAGCGAGTTTCCTAAAGGCCCCTCGACACTCTCGCGGAGTATCCTCGCCGATGAAACTCGGCGAGAATACCCGAGGCGAAGTAGTCGCATCCACACTCCCGCCCTGCGTGGCGAGCACCTCATTGCCATGACTCAATGTTCCTCGCGTCCCCTCTGACTCGGGCCAAAAAACCGCCTCTGAAGCGAAGTCGGGCGAGGCGAGGAAAGGACCCCCGAGGAACCACGAGCAACCCCTCCACATTCTCGTTCCTCGCCCGACTTCGGGCAACTTCGCGAGAGTCTGGAGGGGCCTCTACATTTAACGTAATATGCTCCGTGTCTGTCTGTGTGTCTGAAACGTACGACGATAACTTGAGTATAAATTGACCGATTTTGATGAAATTTGGTACACATGTTCATTTTACCAATGCTCAGGACGAGTTCGTTGGACAACGTTGTCTGCCCAACGCTCGCGTAAACGTGCGCTTCAAAATTAAAATTGGAATTTTAGGACAGGAAAAAAATTTAACTTTATCTATTCGATGAGACAAACATTTTTTTCAAATAAAATTTTGTAGTAAAACCAACAGCGACACCGCTATGAATTAATAAAGATCGTTAAAACTATTAAAGCGGACCTAAACGTTTAAGGTAGAGGAAACAACGTTTCTACCGATATATTACGTTCTAACGCAACGATTATAATAAAACTTCATATACATCGTCATACATTTCACAATAATTAAAAAGGAGATGTGTGGTTAGTGGTTAGAGGAATAGTAAGAATGCAGGGTGGTTCCCTTAGGCTAAAAACACACGAGGCGGTTTCCGCCGAGTCGACTGCCGAGTCGACGGTCGACTCGTCCTCTGGAGGCATGGATTCTTATCAGTTAAAACACACGTACAGAAGAACCGCTCGGCAGCCGAGCGTTGCCTCGTTTTCTCTCGACACCGCCTCGGTTTTATTGCCGTCGCGTCTTATCATTTCATTGTGTCCAATACAACAGTTCACACGTGCCTTTAACTACACTCGGCAAAGCAGTCGGCAGCCAAACCACTCGTTTTTGTCGCTGTTTTTCATCCAAATACGTAAGTATTTAGGGCCGGTATAAAAAGTAAAATAAACTTGTTTCATTTCTATCTTTAACTATCTGGTGAACCCATATTTTTCTTTTTTTCTCCTTCTTGACGTTAAGTATGCTAAGCCTAAAATAACTAAAAACTCCTCATCAGAATCCATAGTTATTAGCACTCTGGACCACGGTAGAAGGCAACTGGCATTTTAATTTTAAACTTACTTCAAATTTTCTTTGAAGTTACTTTTACTTCCTCATTTTTATTATTATTTATTTTATTTTAAGTGTTTTCATTAATTTCAGTTTTTTCTTTAAAAGAATTTATTCTTTTTCAAAACATAAGCCAGAGTAACATAAGCCTTCTTAGCTTTTTTTGGAGTGCACTTTTCTTTTTTTTTCTTTTTTTTTTACCATGTACATGTTTTTCTTTTTTATTTATTTCATATACGCATTTTTGTCTGTTTTATTACACATACATGTATTTTTCATATATATTTGTGCAAGTATAATATTACGATGGAATAGAGAATTTAATTTATTAAATAAATAACGAGTCGGCTCGCCGAATCGGCTGCAGACTCGGCAGGACCGCCTCGTGTGAATTGAGACGCGCCGTAGCCGACTCGGCAGCCGACTCGACGGAAACCGCCTCGTGTGTTTTTAGCCTTGTACATATCAATTATCATATCCTTTTTCTATCAACTCATCATGATTCATGATTATCTAATTTTTCAATATTCAATAGATATTTATTACTATACGCTCGCTTCAATGATAGAGCCACGCGATGCCTAGTGTATAAATAATATAATATTACGTTTAAATCATATAACATAGTATATAATTCATAAAGTTAAT
The DNA here is from genome assembly GCA_951217055.1 of Gerris lacustris. Lineage (NCBI taxonomy): Eukaryota > Metazoa > Arthropoda > Insecta > Hemiptera > Gerridae > Gerris > Gerris lacustris. Next base: position 29,455,850 of record OX578281.1, on the reverse strand, counting down.
AATTAACCATGTCCAATCTGATCCCCATTATTAATTTTAATTATTTTTTAATTATAATTTGTATTTCTTTGTTTTTTCTTTAATTATTACGATAATTTTGAACAATAGGTTTGTGAGCAATAGTTACACTTAAAGTTTTACGCTAAAATATAATCTTCGATGTGTACTCGTATTTCTTTAATTTTGATAAAATAAATTATTTTTATATTTTGTAGCATTCTTGCCTTTCTATCCATTTAATTATTGTTAAGGTGCCAGGAAAGAAGGGTTTTTTTTGGACGAAATAAACCAGTAATGATTTATTTACAAGTTACCAGGAATAAGGGTTTTTCCATCCCTACACGCTGCACGGAAAAACCAACAAGAAAAAAAAAGGGGGAAATTCTTATTATGTTAAGGGTGAATAATAACGCTATAGTCCGACCTGCCTCCGGTTAGAAACGGATGAGAACATCCTCTGGATATATTATATATACAACGTTATATAGTTTGCTTGTGACTACGGTTAAGGTTTAGCGGCATGATGTATGCGAACTCGGTACGTTTCTACGGTCCCTGCACCGCGGGGGGAGATGTTAGTGTCATGTATTTCCAAGTGATCTATGCTCCTACAGTACATAAATCCTCCCAGCCAGATTTATTTGACCTCCTTGAAGCCCTTCAGTGGTGGTATTCTATATAGTTTGTTACACTCTTTACCTCAAAGCACCCTTTTTCCTTCAAGCAACCGAGGTGAAAAATTACTCCAACTCCGTCCCTTTTTTTATATTAGGTACATTTTCGCTTACTTGAATAACCTTTTCTTGAAATTAACTAGGTTCTACACAAAGGTGTACAATGTTATATACGTCACAGGGTCATGATTAAAATTGGTAACTTGATCAAATTACTAGAATTTTAATCAGAACTCGAGAGATGACTAAATGTAATCTTGATTTACCATATTTCTGAAACAATATACTATTGGTTTGATCAAATCTCTAAACGGTTTAGCAAGATGATAAAACAAGTTTAATAGATATGTGTTTTTGTCAAATAAAACAGTTTAAAGCAGCGAAATCGGTTTATTTCTCATAAAATAATTAAAGTAGTAGAAGATAATTTGTCACTTTGCTTCCGAGCTTACCAAAGGTAACGGAAAGCATCGTTCTGAAGAACAAATTATTTGTATGTCAATGATTTCAAAAATTCCTGAACTTCAATCCGTTTCAGACATCAGGGAACAAGTTTGGTGTGGTGTTTCTCTGTCGTTATACAACAATTTTGCGAGCCAACATATCTTCTAAATTCTAAACTACTCGTCCGATTTTAATGAAATTTATGTCAGAATATGTGCAACACTGTTTGTAATTTATATGTTGCTATGGTTATTATTAGTATGACATCTCTTCTTCCTTGAAAATTTTCTAATAATAATAAATTCTAATAATAATATTTTCTAATAAGGAATAAATTCTATTCCTGTGAAAATAAAAATTACTTCCTTTTTGTGTCTGAACGTTTTTGTGTTAGTACAATTAGAAATAATATGCAAACAGCCATAATCTCCAATAATTTATATGGTAGATCACAAATAGCCTACTGTTACATTTATTTACACCTATATCTTTAAAAATACTCATCTGATTTTTAAGAAATTTAAATAGTTTGTTAAAAGTTGCCCGCAGAAAGCCCCTCATCAATTTAAACTGGCTATGCACACGTTAAATTGTTACTTTTATTCATGTAAAAAAAAAAAAAAAAAAAAAAAAAATTGATAGATTTAAAAATAATGTTTGTAAAAGTATAAAATCATTAAAGTGCGCAAAAGTACGCGAGGAAGCTATGTGCCACACTAATTGACAGACTATAGTTTAAGTCCAATAGGCGTCGAAAAATTAATCAGTGTGGTGTAATAGTTGATATGTATTCATGAAAAACATTAATGTGGGACAGGGAAAACAAACACCACAACAGAGACATTTCTGAAATATTAACAACTTTTTTTTAAAGTCCTTATGATAGGTCTTGAAGTTTGGGTACTCTCCTATATCGTCCCTTTCAGCAAACAACAATTCATACGCGTGTTTTTTTTATTATTTTGGGGAGCGCTGTACCCCAAAAACTCTTACAATTTTTTTTTTTTTAAATTACGATTTTGGTTTAAAAATAAGTTGATCATATTTTAAGTTTATTATAAAAATAATATTTTTAAAAAACAAGCTTCTATTCGTATTCTTCTCAGCAAACCCTTTCATTTGATACCCATATCATGGGCGTGCTTAAAAGATAACTAGTCCACCATCTTGAACTACCCGCCATATTAGATTTGGAATGACTTCACTTAGCAAACCATGCATTGTCATCCAAACTAAACGTGTATGCAAAATTTCAATTCAATCGGTTGAGGATAACTGCTTCAAAATTCAGTTGCAAGATTTGACCCGAACATACATACATACAAACATTGCAAGTGAAATAAAAGCTTGTAATATTCTACTTTGTGTACATTTAAAAACGAATTAACCCATAAAGTTCTTTTCCCTGGAAGAATCTAGTTTATGAGATACTAATACAAATAAATCTGAATTTTACTGAAAATAAAGAATAAAAAAAAATCACCTGTTGAACACTTTTTAATAAGCGTCGGCCTAAAGGTATAAAGTTCGCTAAATGCATTATTTTAAAAAATGATATAGCAGCCTTTGAGATGTTCATATGGTCGATTTAAATTAATGGTAAATGTAAGCCAGCGATTGAAAGGAATCAAAATGAAAACTCATTACATTCATTTCAAAAAAATATTTGTGGCAAATAACCCTCACTATGGTTTTTTAAACATAGTGAGATTTTCAAACAAACATTGTGTAAAGTTTGAAATTTTTTAGTTAGTGTGACTTTCACTTTCAAGCAGACGATAATTTTAATTATAAATCAATTAAATTAGATATTATTGGACTTAAAGTTTTCGTTTGAGTTTGTCGGAGGGATTTTTATTTTTGTGGATTAGTGGTATCTGTATGCAGATGTTTAGTTCCGACTTCCCCCCACTGTGTATTAAATATCTCAAAGAGTTTTTAAAAAAAAACTGTGGTAGCGGGAGTTGTGTGCTAGTGTTAGTGAGGTCAGGCAGAGGGAGGAGGGGATCAATATACACCCGGCTAGCCCCCCTTCATCCCCCCCTCCCTCGGTTCAACCCTCATCTACACCTGTAATTATATTCTATCTCCAACCTTAAACATAACCCTTTTTTTTAAAACTTGAAAATCCATGATCAAACAAAAGTATTATGACCTTATTTTACTTTAAAACTCTAAATTTACATTTGTATTGTAAAAATTTTAAAAACCCTTACTATCATATACAGGCTCTTATTCGTTTTATTTCAATTTACCATGACATAATTGACGAGTGTTTTTTTCACAGTATTGTTTTCTGTTAATTGAGATGTACTCTGGATTTTTATTTGAGAATGAAATAAAAAGACTTCTGCTAAACCCTAATCTGCTAATCTGCACACTTTGAAGTCATAAAAGTTTAGCAATGAGCGAAGAATTCCAATCACTTGCTAACTTTTACCATCAATTAAATTGACTATATAAACATTTTAAGACTACTATCTAATTTTCTCAAATAAAGAGAAAGTATTGCGATGGTGCGAAAAATCGATTTTGACGGATTTACACGTTTTGAGGTCCCCTGAGTGCAAAAAAGTGGTTTTTAAAAAATATCTGTCTGTGGTCTGTGCAGACGCCTGGAGCCTAAACTACTGGCCCGATTTTCACGAAATTTGGCATACATGTTCAGAAAAATCATACCCCGAGGCGAAATCGAGAAATGAATTTTAGCTCCAAATTTAGGGGCGCTACCCCCAAAAACTCTGACGATTTTGATTAAAAAATTCTAAAATGTAGTCCATAAATGCGAATCTAACGATATAAGCCCTTTTCCTGGGAAAAATCTAGTTCCGGATAAAATAGCTTAAAACGTGGACAAAGAGAGCCCGGGTACGATTCCCCGCCCTGAAGAAGTTATTTTTATGACAAATCTTGATGAAATGTTCAATAATAATTAAATTTACATACGAAAACTATTAAATGGAAAACACTGGGCTAAGTAATTATGAACTCGTATAAGAGAAAGTTTGTCTCAGTTGTCTCGGACCGATTTTTAAAAATAATGCACCAAAAAAGTGCATTAATGTTTTTATTAATTGATCCAGAGGTCTACAAAACTTTGAAAAATGTAGTGTCACCTCATAAGTCGTAGGAAAGGCCGTTTGAGGAATTGTTAGAAACCCTTAAAAAAATGTTTCTTAAGGAATAGTTAGAAGTTACTCAAACATATAACTTTCATTTGAGAGATCAAAAAGTTGGTAAATCAGTTTGAGAGTTTATAGTCGAATCGAATTAGCCGTGACATGTAATTTCGTTAAGTATTTGGGTCGAGATTTGAAAGGTCAGTTGGTGATCGGTGTACGTGACCGTCTTGACACGAAAATATTAATAACCGAACAGAAAAGTTCAAGATATAGAACTTATGCGAAAACAAACTAAAGTGTTAAATGAAGAGCCAACACATGATGCGGCAGCGCTCAGCAGAACGGGTGAAACCCACGCGTTCGAAGTCGAAGTCGAGAGAATTTTCATTCGTCTCACCGAGATCGACAGGGAAATTATATGTTAAGGTTAAGGTTCGTGGCGTTGATTTGGTTTTTTTGAGGCAGACTGTGGCTTTACAATAACGTTAATTCCGTGCTTTGTTTACGCCAAGTGTTTTAGAAAAATAAAATTGTCAGATAGTATTGTTTCATTGGTAGGCGCTAACCGAACGGAAGTGGTAAAATGCTGGTTGACATTAAAGCTAACGAACATTTCACCTCTTTCTTTTAACACGGTTACTTTTCGATTATTGTTTAGATAATTCTTTAGAAAGAGCAATTTTGGGCCTGTGTCCGGGTTGGAGGTCGGCGTTGGCAAAGTCCGAGGTGTCGACCGGGGCAAGCAGTCAGTTAGAACAACCTCCTTATGTCGTGGCTAGTAAGCGTCCAGTTTCGTCTGATAGTTATGCGCTTACCTCAGAGGATTTAGTATTATGACAATACAAGCAAGCATAAAAGTATCCTCAAGCTTTTCGTGGGTCTAATAGCAAAGCTATCTAAGGTATTAGAGGGGTATATAATAGTAATAAAAAACCCTATTTTACATTTTGCTTGCTGTTTACCTTATGCTTATGTGAAAAGGTAAATAAAAAGTTACATAATTTAGAATTACAGGGGGTGAGATCAAAAGTAAAGAATGTAGTCAGTAGGCATCCCTCATAGTTTGTGTTCCGAAGAAAAAGATGACAAAATTAGGGTGTGCGTGGATTTAAAACCGACAGTAAATAGGGGAGCAGATGTAGATTATTATTCTTTGCCGGTAATCGAAGATATTTGTTTAAGGGTAGCAAGTTTGTTTTGCGAATTAGACCTGTCAAACGCTTATTTACAGTTAAATGTGGAGGAAACGACAAGAGAATATTTAGCAATTAACACTAGTTGGTCTTTATCGTTACAGCCGTCTTTGTTCTGGGTTGAGTTCGGCACTAGCAGCCCACTTTCAATCTGTAATGGATCAGATGTGTCAGGGTGTAGTCCTGGTGCGCTGTTATTTAGATAACATAATTAGGTTTACAAGGTAGTCACAGTAAGGAAGAATGTAAACCTTAGAAAATGTCCAACAAAGGTTAGTAAACCTAATTTAGAAAATGTCCTACAAAGATTAAAAGAGTAAATTATAAGATACAATACTAAAGAATAATAAGATATAATACTAAACAATAATGTGTTGACGAATGTGAGGATCGGGTGCTAGGTCTCAGGGAGTCGAGAATCCGTGTATTTTGATGTGGGTAAAAGACCGACTCGAGGTAAGAACGGTTCCCCCGATACTTCGAGAGGGAGGAAACGTCCACACTGCTAGGTGTTTCGCGAATCGGAGGAAGGCATTCGATGCATCCCGCATGTGTGGATCCGCCTTAAAATGAAAGAGAAGGTAGCACCCGGAACAAAATATATATTTGGTTTCGTTTTTGAACCAATTCATCTTTGCGTCATGTCGTCATGTCTCCTTAAATTGTTGTAACAAATAAAAAAAAATCTGATATTCTTTGTCCAAAAAAAAAAAAAATGGTTTTAAAGGATTTTTCGGACCCTCGGTACCAGGGGGGCCCCCACAACAATGGCGAAGGGGCCCGGAAATGATTCTGATTTTGATTGGAATGATTCTGGGTTCCTTCATATAAGGAGAAACAATGTAAAATCTAGTGAGTCATGAATCAGAGAGCAGAGAGTGATTATGACTCGAAGTTAATTTTTCTTTTATTCTTTTTTAAATTGGTTGACAGTAAAGTGATTTAAAGTGACATTATTACTGAATCAGTAATATTTTTTACAATTTGACGTATTTTATATAAATAAAATAATCACAAAAATTAAAATATTCAGGTATGTAATTGACTAAAGTATTTCATTACTCAGCATGCCCAATTTAATTAATATTTTTAATTCAATTCTATAAGTAAAAATATGAGATAGGCTAATTAATTTTAAAAATCATTAATTTGATTAACTTGTACTACTTTATATTTAATTTTAATTACAGTTAAAAGTAAGCAAATAATTATTGTAAAAGATCTAATTTAATATTTAAAGTGTAAATTATAAATGATTCAGATTTGAAAATGTCTCAAACGAGAGACGAAATAATTACCAAATAAAGAAGAATAAAAAAGCAAATTATCATCTTTTTTAATTCTAACCCCTGAAGACACAAAAGAAAAAGAATATATATATTTTTTTATATTTTCAATAATAATTTAAGTGCAATAATCATGTTGTTTTCTCTCTGGGATTCCAACTCACATATAGATATTAGGTCGGTGTTTAGACCAATGTTTCAGGCGAGTGGCGATCACGCTAACGACTTGGCTACCCCGGTCCTCAACAAGTGATTATTTTGTTCTAATTCCATTAATACTTAATCCTAATCCCATTGGTTTAATCCTATTATCCGTTTAAGACATCTCCTCTGTCGAGTACCTAACAAATTTACCCCTAGAAAACATCGAACCCAATTATACGATAAAATAATACATTCTTAATATTACATTCGACCTTATCGAAGATAACGAAAGCATTGTGAGCATTGTGAACGAAACTTTTGTATGCCTCCGATTTAAAAAAATCCAGCACAGATATCCGTTTCAGAGCACCAGGGAAAATGTTTGGTTTTGTGTCTGTCAGTATGAGAGTAAAGATCTTGCTAACCCGCAAAGTACTCAAGCGTAGCGGGCTAAGCAAATAATACAAAATGGCGAGGAACATCCTCTCTCTCTTTCTATTAATTAACAATAAAAATAATAAGACTAACAAACCATCGAACGTAAACTCATAAAAAATAGACTGCCAATTAGTGCAGGAAATAGCTTCCTCCCCTCCTATTTCGTATATTAGTTCCATTTCGTAGACTTTGTGATTTTACAACCTATTATAGTAAATTTATTTAATTTTCCCCCGTTTTGTTGTTTTGATTTTTTACATGAATTAAAATATCAAGTTAGCAAATTTAAACAACACAGAAGGTTATAATTAATCTGGGGCTATGTTCGAAAAACCACCCAAATTTCATAAAAATCATATGACTACATTAATTTAAAAAGATAGGTGTATATAAAGGTATGAGTGTTCGCTTGAACAAGAGAAACAAATGGGAACTTATATGGAAGGTTGGGACATATGGGATCAACAATGGGCTAATTTCGACCTACCATCCAATTTTATTAAAATAGGACGGAGTTTTTAAGATTTTAAAAATAGAACGACAGACGGACACGGAACCAAATGTTACCTTGGATAACATTTGGATGGATTTTTTTTTTTTTTTTTAAATCGGAGACATAAATTATTTTCTTTATTCGGAATGATCACATATAGCTTCCGCTACCTTCGGTAAGCTCGGAAGCAATATTAGTTTTTTTTTACATCCTGAGAAGTGTTACTGCAGTGAATTCATGGAAAATCACCACAATTTTACTCACAAGATTTTTGTTTAGAAGGAAAAACACCAAAAAGGCAAAAAACCCCTTTTTTTAATAAAATTCAAAATGAAACTGGAGGAAAATTTATAAGAGAGAAATAAACTGAATAATTGAAAATGTATTATACCGGTTGCCACACAAGTCAAATAAGACCCCCCCCCCCCCGAAAAAAAAATTATGGGAATAAAATTAGAGAGAAAAAAAAAAATCTTCTCAAGTTTTCACTGGTTAAAGAGACAGGAGCTATGAAACCTAACACAAAACAAAAAAATGATTATGCTATTCAAGATTATAGAATTACTTTCTATGTTTAAGTTCTACAAAAAGATAATGTTTACCTTTCCTTTTATCGAAATTACACCGAATAAATAAATGCTGTTTAATATAATTGACAAGAAAAAAACATTAACTTAATTAATTTTAATTTAAAGCTGTTTTTAGGGAAAATGTTTTATTTATAAGAAAGAGAAGGTGTAGTTCAAAAACCAAACAACGTCTTCACACAAAATGAATTGTAGTTGAAAAAATTTGACCGGTTTTGGCTATCCTAATGCAGCCTTCAGATAATCTGTTGGTTATCGAGAACCTTTAAAAATTACCAAGAAGCCTTGATATCAAATTGTATCAAATGCAATTCATTTTTTGTGAAGACATTGTTTGGTTATTGAACTATACCTCCTTTATGACTGAGTCGCTATCAAAGCTATCAAATATTGGAGAAAAAACGTTCAAGTAATTAAATAAGCTAAATTATAAGTTATAAAGGAGTGTAGTTTAATAACGAAACAAAGTCTTCACACAAAATTATAGTTGAACCGTTGAACGAGCGTAGTGATTTCTTCCCTTCAATTCAGAGACTTGAAATTTTAAAAGTTTTAAAATTTGTTTTTGTGTCTGTCTAACGATAACTGGCGTAAAATTTGACCGATTTGAATAAAATTCGGCATATAGGTGCATCTCAGCATTTGCGATAACGGCATTGTTAGTTTTTATCTGAGATTTCACAATTCATATTTTCAAGATGGAGGCCAATATATCTTCTTTAATAAGAATATTTAATGATATGAATCTCTGGGCATGAATTTAAATCTCTTCCCATTAATTTCTAATCTTTCTTAGTGCCAAATATATATTTTATTTTGAAAAAAAAAAAAAAAAAAACCAGGATTTTTTTCTTCTATTTTTATTCTCTCAGAAAAGTGAAAAATGTAGATGAAGTTTATAGCTAAAAGGATTTTCTGGAAAACGAAGTCGTTAAGATAACTAAGTCCAAGTCTAGTTTATATCACAACACTAATAATTTTATTTTTCAACTCTCTCAACCCTCGAACTGATATGACATAAAAAAACCCTTAAACTTTTGGCCAATTTTAACAAATGTATATTATTATTTCTTCTTTCCTTCTGCTTTTTATCTTCTTCGTTATATTATATACAATGTCCCAAGATAGATATCCTTAAGGAAAAATTTTCAATTTTTTTTATTTTTCAAAAAAAAACATTATTCTTTACAAAAACTCACATTTCTTTTATTTTGTATGCAGGGTGTTCAGTTTAAAAAAATAAATAAATAAATAAAACCCTTATTTTTGATGGTATCAAAAAATAATATTTAGGTGGTTCAGATTGTATGGATTAGGTTCAGAATTGCAAAAAAAAAAAATTAAAAAAATTAAATAATAAGCCAATATAAGAAAAAATAACATAAAAGCCAATTTAAGCTAAACAATGTTATTGTTCAGTATCAAAACAATTAATTAATAATTCTAATTTTTACACATTATTAGAAAAAACACACAAAATCCTCATTTTGAATTTTCTTATTAATATTATTCATTAAAATTTCATTGCACCTTTTAGGTTTCTGTACGAAGTACGAAAATAAACATTATATAACGGCTCTGTCTCTGTGTTTAATTCATAAACTACTAAAGCTAGGAACATGAAATTCGGCACACAGGTGCATCTCGGCACTTGTGACTTGTGACGACTGTGCACTTTTTGGAGTTTCCTCACTTAATATTTCCAAGATGGCGGCGAATTGGCGGGCGACTAAAAAAAAGTTTTTAGTCACCATGACATGTTAAACATAATTTTAAAGGTCTTGAAGTGTAGAAAAAGAATAGGCAACTATTAAAATTTTACACTTAATCATTTTAACATAATCGTACAGAAATCGCCTCAAGTATACCTACGTGAAGCGCGCCTTACTTGTTTTTGCACTAATTTCGACTCTATGTATAAATTCTCTACAAGCATTTTCAACGTGACTGTGTAATTCCTTACTTCAGCTAATCGACGCTAATAATCAGGGGTTCAGAATTAATTTTTATTGCGAAGAGGTGATTAACTGGTTACGAATGCCAATTATAAGGTTTAAATGCAGCTGATGGAGACTAACCCCGTGTCATCCATTATGCAAATATTTGTAGAAGCCCTTTGGCAGGTCTAGGCCCTTCACGGGCTAATGGGCCACGGAGTTAGTTAGTTATGTGGTGTAAATTAATTCGGAATATTAACTTTTAATTTCATCATAAGTTTACAAAATAATATTTAATAAAACCTAATAATTTCCTGTTAATTTTTATGATCTAATAAAAAAAACCTACCTCTGACGCTTATTATTTAATATAATTAATTCAACCTGTAAATTACTTAATAAAATTTCCCTTCCTTCCTCTAGACGTCGTTTTCCCAATTATTTACTTATTTTTCGGTTTTCAGCTTTCAACCTCAGACTTTTTAAGATTTTTTTAAATGCTTGTCACGTTTATTATGCAATTAATTAAAAACTCCCTTAACCTTCTTCATTAAAATGTTAATTAATATTTGTATTGCTGTAATTATTTAAAAATTAGTAAAAAAAAAAACACTGATTTTCTTCTTTTTTTTCATCCCTTGTTTCACATTGGTGGATTGAAACCAGAAAAAATTTAGACGAGTTTCATGAGTTTACTTATTATTTTAATGAGACTTCTTATTTCAAATATATACATATATTCATATATTTTTTGTTTATTTGTATTTTCCCCCCGGAGCTTACAGAAGGTGGTGGGAACATTGTGATAAATCTGAAGAACATATAATATGTTTTTGTCTTTGACTGAAATTAATCTTAGACAGTTATTTCATAGTTTAACAATCTATCTCTCTGCACATTTTTTGCGAGCACTATATTTCGTTAAATACTTGTCCAACAATCAGTCCTATTAATTTGGATAGAATACAAAAGTTAGCCCAAAGATGGCCCTCATTGATTTCAACCTTCAACAAAATTTGCTTTCGCTTACACATCAACCTTTTCGTTGTAAGTAAAACTTATATTTTGAAATCTAACAAATCAATTTTCTTTAGAAAATATATATATATATATATATATATATATATATATATATATATATATATATATATATATATATATATATATATATATATATATATATATATATATATATATACATATATATACAATATACAGGGTGACTGGCGTTATATGTGAAAAAATGAAGTGGGTTGTTCTAGGCCTCAGGGGCTACAAAAAACACTATATAAACCATGAGTCAAATATTAACCGTTCTCCCATAAGTTCAAATTTTATGATTTTTTATGGTCGCATGCCTTTGCTCATAAAAACACTAATTGCTCCAAAAGTATAAAAGCTAGAACAAAATTGTTGGATTCGTTGTAAAGCTGACAAAATTTCATATCAGAAAAGTGTAATTTTAATTTTCATTCTCTCAAATTACATGACAAAAAATGTACACAAATGTTATTTTTAAGAAAAAATAAAAAACCCCTTTGTTTCTTTGTGGTTCCATAACTTTGAATAGAACCGAGCTTAAACTGTTCGGACTTCAGGAAAAACTTCCTCATTTACTAACGTTTCGATCAATATTAATATCATTACCTATTCATAGGGCGGAAATTTAGTAAACTTCGCTGAAAGTAAAAAAATAAACCTGTTTATTGTTGTTTTTGTTGAAATATAGGTGAGTATACTAAACCAGTCTTGTTTTTGTTTAAATGTTTTTAATTATTTACTCACCTGTAAGTCAAAAATAGCAACAATGAACATGTTTCTTTTTTACTTTCAGCGAAGTTTACAAAAAGTTCCACCCTATGAATAGGTAATGATATTAATATTGATCGAAACGTTAGTAAATGAGGCCGTTTTTCCTGAAGTCCGAACAGTTTAAGCTCGGTTCTATTCTAAGTTATCGAACCACAAAGAAAAAAGATTTTTTTATTTTTTCTTAAAAATAACATTTGTGTACATTTTTTGTCATGTAATTTGAGAGAATGAAAATGAAAATTACACTTTTCTGATATGAAATTTTATCAGCTTTACAACGAAACCAACAATTTTTTTCTTGCTTTTATACTTTTGGAGCAATTAGTGTTTTTATGAGCAAAGGCATGTGATCTTAAAAAAATCATAAAATTTGAACTTTTGGGAGAACGGTTAATATTTGACCCATGGTTTATATAGTGTTTTTTATAGCCCCTGAGGCCTAGAACAACCCACTTCATTTTTTCACATATAACGCCAGTCACCCTGTATATATACATATACACACACACACACACACACACATATATATATAAATTTAAATACACATACACATAGATCATGGCATATGCGAGAGAATGATACAAACTTAAAAGTTTTGGCTGGCAAATACATTCAATCATCAAGCGCTGAAAGGTTTAAAAGCTATGTTACAGTTTGAAATATCAACAACAAGATAGTATTAAGTAAGAAATTAACCACCTGAGAAGATTCTAAAGTTACACCCAAACTTTCGAGTCTTCGTCATCAAGTCCCTTCACTCGAATTCTGTTTAATCCTAAAATTCTAAGTTCAATAATCCGTCTAACTTTCAAATAGTACTCACTCATAAATTATCACCGAGTAAACTACTATTAGAGATAATTCCATTTAATCGTAAATTCCAATAGATGTGAAACGATGTTTGTCAAATTAGTATCAACCATGTGGAAACTTACAGCTTGGTTAATACACATCTATTTTGTAATACACTAAAACATATTGTAGTAAATTGTAACACATATTCATATATATATATATATATATATATATATATATATATATATATATATATATATATATATATATATATATATATATATATATATATATATATATATATATAAATATATATATATATATATATATATATATATATATAAATTGTTCCATAGACGGTAATTTTTAACAAATAGTTTAAATTAATTTAATAAAAAACAATAATATGTATTAATAAAAATTTCAAAATTGTAGCATTTTGAAAATTAATTAATTTATTACTTAAATTATCAAATTAAAAATCATTTACTTAAATTCTTTTGGCTCTTTTTACTTGGGGCACCATCTGTTCAAAAGTTCGCCTTCTATACATAATATTATACACACACATTGAGGTTACACAGGACGAAAAGAACAAAAAAAACAATAGAAGATTAAAGGAATAATAAAATTAAAAAATGAATTAACAACGTTGCTGTGCCAATGATGAAAATATAACAAAGTAAAACATTAAGAAAAGAAAATAAATCGGTCGTAAATTAAAAAGATAAATAAAAGAGGGTCGATCCCATGATGTAGACCCTATACATCATGGGACTCAGCGCCGGGCGGGAGAACTACAGTAGTTCTCCCGCCCGCCACTAAAGTTCATGGAACTTCACTTGTTCTTCTCGCCTCTATTTCATCGCACCCCAAAATATATAATATATATATAATATAATATAATATATATATATATATATATATATATATATATATATATATATATATATATATATATATATATATATATATATATATATATATGTATATATATATTATGACGTTAAAAAGAAAAAAAATTGTGTTGAACATTACTTAAGGGAGTAATGTCGCTATAATATTAAGAGCAAAAGAATTCTCTAATGGACGAGCTTGCATTAGTACAGCGGCAAAGAAAATTGTAATTATTTTAAAAAAGGGAGGAAAAAACCTTGATCTCCATAATTTTAAAAGCATTTCTTTAAAGGTTCTTGTACAAGGTTTACTTTTCTATCTTGTTATATATATATATATATATATATATATATATATATATATATATATATATATATATATATATATATATATATATATATAGTGAAAAAAATGTATATTTAAAAAAAAATACTTTAGAGTTAAAGGAGCCATAAAACATTTCCCGAGCCAAAAACCGAAGTACTACTTAAAGGGAAATACATTATTTAAAAAAATAAGCTCAAAACACACCCCTCTCCCTTCTAGGATAAAATAAAGTAGAGAACAAGTAGCCACACAGTTAAAAGTGTAGTATTTTGGGCTTCATAAAGTAACGGCAGAAGAACATTAAAAAAAAAAACATAAAGGTCTTGGCAAAGAGCCGATGGAAAACACAAACCAATAGAAAATAGGGAGAAAAAACCAAAAAACTCAGGAGCCAAAAAGAAAATAGCATAAATAGTCCAGTCACTCGGGCTATTCCCCTCCGAATTCTGTCGGACTGAACCGATTCACTTGAAATTTGGTGAGTTGATGGGAAAGTGCTCAAATAACAAAAGTTATATAACGCCAGCATGTGCTTCCGCCCCAGGGGTGGTTGCCACCCCTTCTCGGGGGTGGAAATTCTTTTGCTCAAAATAATCACGGGAATCGATAGAGGATCAAATTCTAAGCAACTTTTGTTCTATAGAGTTTTTTCCGAAAGTCAATACTTTTTGAGTTATTCGTGGTTTAAAACCGCGAATTTTCATTGAAAAGAGTCACGTTTTTAACGATTTTTCACGAATAACTCAAAAAATATGCATTTGATCGAAAAAAGTATACAAAACAAAATTGAAGCTTATAAAAAACCAAAGAGATTCATTTCTTCATAAGATATTCTAGGTGCAATACAGAGGGAGATATGGTCTGTGAAAGGAGACATTTTTTTTTGCGAATACTTGGATCAATGTATTCATCGTTAAATTGCAAGAAAAGGGTTGATTTTTCGGGGGTAATGATAAGGAAGTTTTTTATAGACCATGAAAAGACCTTTAAAATGAGCACTGTTAAAAGTCATTTGCATGTAAACTAAGTGAGTTACAGCTCGTAAAAGATGGACTCCTCAAATATTTTAAGGAAAAAGGGGCAGTATAATTAACCTAATATCCACCAGAATCAAAATTAATCGTTTTCCTTCTATAATACATTTTATTTTAGTGTTCTTCATTAGATCTAGGAGTTTGACTGGTTTAAAATGCATTATTTTTTTTAAAAAGTTAGATTAAATTGTAACGCCTATTTTGAAAATTTCTAAAAAAGTTTCCTTTTTTCAAAATAACATAAAAACTATAATGAATACGTAAAAAATGATAGAGTGCAAAAATGTAGCTCTTTTTTCAACGAATATTTTAATTTTTTATAAACTTCTGCAGCATGAAAATCAATGGAGATATCACCGATTAAAGTGTATGTCTTGGTATGAACACCCCCTACTTGGAGTACTTCAACCCTTAATTTTTTAAAAATTGAGGGGTAGTTTGACTTTCTAATGAACCTAGCATTGTAGCCCTTGAAATTACCTTTCAAATGGCTATGTATATGTATATATGAAAGCTCGATAATTAACTGACTTATTGAAGAAAAACCAATGATAGTTTTAGGAGATAATTTTGGAGCGTGAAAAATATACGTATTTTGGAGCTCTCAGATATTTAAAATACGTATAATAGTGTTGTTGATGAATTTTATGATATCACCTCCTAGATCGATGACATTTTGGAAGCTGGCAGGTACTGCACCATTTTATTATATGGACTAGCTTAGGATGCCCACGTGAAGAAATTAAATAAAATTAAAAATTATTCATCGTTTCTACAGCAAATGAGGTTCGAGTCATTTATAAAAGTCACTACAAAGGATACTGCTGTTAAATTATCTTCCCTTGTGCCAACAGTTGGTGCTCTCAATGTGCACAAAAATAGAGTATACTTACAAACCCAGTTATGGCTGGGAAATAAGATCATAAATATACAGTTGATTGGGGATGATTCAAAGATGCAGAATCTCTACAACCAGTAAGAATGCAAAGTTTGCCTGCACCAGAGGAGCTGTTGAAAATGATTTTTTGCAATTGTAAAAAAGGTTGTGGATCTTAGTGTGGTTGTAGGAGGCTAGGTTTATTTTGTAATGCCACGTGCGCGACCTGCTCGGGAGATAATTGTCAAAACTGCCCTCCAATTAATGAAGAAGATATATATCAAGTGATTGTGACGATTCCTGATTTTTTGTACTATTTTTTAATAGTACAAATTTTTTAACTTTTTTTTACTATTTTTTTTTTTACATAATTTATTTATTTCATTTTTAATGAGAGTCCTCTACAGTGTGTGCACACCACGAGAGAGGCACTCTAACAATACAATAATTTACCATAATTTTTACGTATTTTTTATATCTTATAATTAATTCAAAAAAATGCAAATAATATTGAGTTCGTTGTACTGTTATTAGCATAGGGGGTAGTTTCTAAGAGTTAAAAAAGTTGCAACCAAATAAATAACGTTTCATAAGCAAGGAACAAATATTTATTGATTTAAATACTTAAGTTAAGAATTTTAATGTGTAAAAAACTATATTTAACGTTGAAGTCGCCTTTAGGGGTTGAAAAGTTGAAACTAAAGAAAT
Source organism: Gerris lacustris (assembly GCA_951217055.1). Classification (NCBI taxonomy): domain Eukaryota; kingdom Metazoa; phylum Arthropoda; class Insecta; order Hemiptera; family Gerridae; genus Gerris; species Gerris lacustris. The sequence continues at coordinate 29,439,082 of OX578281.1, read as the reverse complement.
ATCGTTTCATAAGCGAGGAATGAATTTTTAGTGATCTAAATGGAAAATTAAAACATTTTAAACTATAAATAGGCTATTTTAGATTTTTTTTGCATAATGGGGTGCTTTCTAGGGGTTGAAAACTTGAAACCAATGAAACATCATTTCACAAGCGATTAATGCATTTTATTTATTTTAATTCACAAGTTAAGCATTTTAAAAAGTAAAAAGATATTTTTTAACGTTATTCTCGTCATAAGGGGTGGTTTCTAAGGGTTGAAAATTTGTATTAAATTACAAACTATCATTGAATATGTTTATTTTACTTAATTCAATCAAATTTTAGTGCTTAAAAAAGTGTTTTCCTATTTTTTTCACTTAGGGGTAGTTTTAACCCCTTAAAATCAAAAAGCACACCTCGCCCATATATAACTTTTGAAAAGGAGGGTAAGACAAGCTTAAATCCAAATTTTTGGCCAAATCCATGCAGTCCGATAGAATTCGGAGGTAAGGCACTATTTTTCGCCCGAGTGACTGGACTAAAAAGGGAAAAGAATATTACAATATAGCAAGAGGAAATGTGAAGAAAAATCCGCATCAAGTTTTTCCTTTCCTTTTCTATCCGCAATATAACAAAAACTTAATATATTTATGAAGCACATTAAAAATTAAAATGAATCCTAGAAAATACACAGACACTATAGTGGAAAGTAGGACGCAACCGTTTTATAAAATGTATTTAAGAATAAAAACGTATTTCTTATAAACAGTTAAAATGTTAAGTATGTTGATATGAAACCGAATTACATAGTATTGCAGTGGATAGAATATCCAATGCAACACATTCACGTACTTCTATATGTTGTAAACACAAGATAATAAATAATTAAGACAAAAATTCAATCATTCGTCGAATATATAATTTTCATTATTGGCGAGTGAAAGGGTAGAAATGAAATGGGGGGAATATCATGTTTGTGAAAAAAAATAATGTGTAAATGTTGATGGATGTTTCATGGGCGTAGCCAGGGGGGGGCAGGGGGGGGGGGCCATGGCCCCCCCCTAGGCCGGCTCAACTCTCTAAAAAAAATACGATTATTATACATATACAGGTTAAAATAAAAAATAAATAAATAAAAAGTAAAAATAATTCTGTATAATAATAATAATATATATATATAATTATTATTATACATATTTATTTTATGGCTAGAGGGGGTCTTCAGGTAAAAAAAATGTAAATCTCGTTTTAGTTGTCAAGTTACTACAGCTGTGGCGTGGCTGCACTGGTTTGGTTAGCATCGCTTTGGTAAAAAATATGCCTATGATAGGAAAAGAAGCTGGACAATAATTATGTTTTCCTTCTCTCAGCCAGTGGCGCACTCAGAGGGGGGGGGGGCCTCCCCCCAAAGCTAAAGACCTAAAATTTAAGTATGCAATTCCGCAGCACATTTTAAAGTAATAGTGTTGTGATAGTCAAAAAATAAATAAATATAAGTAATTATATACATACCTAGTTTTGCCCTACATTTTTTTGTTATTTGGCGTTAAAAATACGTCCCCCCCCCTCCAAAGCCAAAGACCTAACATTTAAGTATGCAATTCTTCAGCACATGTTCAAGTAATAGTGTTGTGATCGTCAAAAAAATAAATAAATATAACAAGTAATTATATACCTAGTTTAGCCCGACATATTTTTTTTTGCGTTTAAAAAGACATCCCCCCCCCCCTAAAGCCAAAGTACATATACCTCCTAGTATATGTACGATGGAGCTCTAAGTACATATACCTCCTGGGTAAAAAAGTGTCGTCTATAGTCTTTAGAACTTGGAAAAAAAAATCTACCTAAAATTACGACTGCGCATGGTCAGAAATTTTTAGTGGGACGAATTTCTTCTCGACTATTATTATCCATTATTTATTTTGAATGAATGGTTACAATATAACATTTTTAGATCAAGTTTTTAATGAAATATTTTCTTGTTTAAGAGTTTTTATTTTAATCTACAGTTTTACTTTAATATATTAATTAAATTTAATTAAAATAGTTAGTAGCAGTCATTAGAATAGTTTTTAATTATCGAATAATTAATATTAATTCATTTGGAAACGGGTTCAATTGTAGAATAAGATTTCAAAAATCGCAGATACCCGACCTTTCGTAAGGAAGACTATTTCTACTTCGTTCTTATTAGCTTGCTTTCTTGTTTGTTTGTTTGTTTGTTTGTCCGGTACAAATCTGGCAATCGATTTCTAACTAACTTCCCAAATAGCCAGACATTTGAAACTTTTAGCATAGCTCAGAAAACGATGACAATGCATTATTTTAATACTTTTAGCCATCTTTCAGCAGAATTTAATTGGTTTTCATGAAATTTTGCTGTACGGAATGTTAGTGGGGAAAAAATCCGCAAGTTATTTTATTTGTTTTGACATATCCCATAGTATTTGCAATCTTCATTTTGACGGGTCTCAAATTTGTGATAGATAAACATTGAATGACAGCAAAACAGGAAATATCGATTATATTATTTATTATTATTTCAAATATGTATATCAATTTAAAAACGTAGTATATAAAAAGTTATTTTTATCTTGAAATTATTTGTATTTATTGACTGGACTGTTAGATACCCTACTATTTTTATTTGGCTATGGTTTTGCAATAAAACTCAGTATGGTTCTGCATATTTGATTCTTAAAAAACAATTAATTACTATTTATTTAAAATTTAAAATTAGAGATGTAGTAGTTCAGACAGTGGCGTAGCTAGACCATTGGGGGCCCCCCGCAAACAATTTTTGGGGGCCCCTCGCCAAAGAAAATCGATGAGCAAAAAAAAAAATAAATAAATAAACAACCTCTTGCAATCAGGATTGGGGGCCCCCTCGACGTTGGTACAAGGATAGTATTTCCAGATATTTCTAGATTTGGGGGCCCCCCCGCAATGCGGGCCCATAGTTACGCCACTGAGTTCAGACAATATCTCTAGGAAGCGCTAATATCGCTTCAAATACTCTCTGTCCAATCTTAAGGTGAACTATTTTACATTAAGAGTGGATTTAAACAGCAAGTTTTCCTTAAAAAAATCTATTTCAAATAAACAATTTTTTTCCCTATAATTAATAGTTCTATTGAGTTTTTTTTTTTTTATTAAAATAAATCCTTTTGAAAATATTAATAATGGTACTGTCAGACTCTTGGCATTTTTAAGGAAAAATATATATATATATATATATATATATATATATATATATATATATATATATATATATATATATATATATATATATATATATATATATATATATATATATGTGTGTGTGTGTGTGTATATATATATATATATCCAAAAAAATTAGCCCCCCCCTAAAGGCAACCCTGGCTACGCCCATGGGATGTTTGCTAAAGAATGATAATGAATACTACTCAAGATTGTTAGCGCAAAAATGTGGGAGAGTGATAATGCAGTATAGTATAAAGAGGGATAATGAAAGATTAGTGAAAACAAAATCGTATAAATGATGATGGATATTTATTTGTATAGGAATGTTTGCTTTCCACCCATTTCCAAAAAGTATACAAGTTTAAAGTACATATCTCTAGGGTATTTTGACGTGTATTGAGACCGGCAAACATTTGTTGTGCCGTAAATATCGACTGAAAAAACATCAAACTGAACTCTGAACTTCGTTCAACAACCCTGAAAATACTTCCGTCAACGGAAATGTATGTCGGACTTAACCGGAAAACCTATATTGTTATGATCCAACCACGCAAACCTATGTATCAGAATAATTTAGCACATCATATATTTTTTATACATTTATTACTTAACTTTTCTAGTCGAATTTCCGTTTTAGTATGAGGAAAACCTTTGATAAATTCCTCACAAGATATCATCAATGTTATGTTCTAGATTTTAGATAATAATCTAACATATACAACATAAGATGGTAATCCATCAAAGGAGTTCAGAGAAGGGAATTTGAATTACAAAGAAAATTCCACCCAAGTTTCTAACTAACCTCCCCCCCCCCCTTCTCTCTCTCTCTCTCTGCCTAATAACTAGCACATCGGATTCGGTTAACTATAAATAAGGTTAGGGTTTAGTTAAAACTTAATTTATACAGATAACCTAATACCTTTTCTATCTCGGGGCGAAGGTAAAGGGAAGAAGGTTAACTGGATAGGAAAGCGACGAATAGGATCTAGTCTATACCTCGGCAAACTTCGGCTTCACTCGGGAGCCATAAGACGCCATTCTATAAGGTAGGATTGAATCCTCTCCCTTTTAGGAATTAAATTGAACGTAAGATATTAAGTCCGGGAGATGGGGTTAAAGTAGGGTTTTCCCCGTCTTTCGGTTTCAATTGTTCACCACCAGAGGAGAAAGTTGGCGCTAGTCGTACCTTTGGTAAAGGAGGAAGGGGTTTTTGTCAATTGTCTCTGGCATGTTAGAAAGGGATTGGACTCAAGGTGAAGCACCCGGTCCCATTCTCTTCTCATTATCAAGCCGGAGAAAAAGAGAACTCTCCTCAAATAAAATACAATTTTTCCGGAAAATTCGCGACATGATCAAATCAGAATGTTTCCTTAACTGGTAGTATATTTCAAAATGGGTTTCCTCTTTATTTTAATGTAGTTTCTTAACGTATTTAAAAAGTTGAGTTCATTTAAAAGAAAAAACTAAAAACTTCTACTGAATTTCTGAGACTGTACTTAAAAAAAATGTAAATAGTTTTAAATCTGAATCATGTATAATAATAATAATAATAATAATAATAATAATAATAATAATAATAATAATAATAATAATTTGGCTTTATTTAAATAATATAAAATACAATAGAAAACATTTTTCTTTGAGCCTACTCCAGGGTAGGTCTATCTACCGTTAGGAGGAGGTTTCTTTTTCTTATTTTACATATAAGTAATAGATCCTAATTTAAATAAAAATTGATCTGTGTTTTTTATTTTGTTTATTTATAATTATTTAGTAGAGATTTATAAACACACATATATATATTTTTTATGCTTTTGTGGTAGAGGCAACAAGATTTGTTATTTTTATTTTCTTAATGTCTGAGTATGCAATCTAAGATTCCTAGATTCTCCATCCAAGAATTTCAGATTACAGACTCCCCTACCTAACACCAACACCTCCATACATACTTATTAAATAACCATGCAAATACTTTGGCAGGGGCAAGATCTTGAAAAAGGACAGGCTAAAACAGAGATAGAGAAGTAAAAAGGTATAGGGGTTGGAAGGGGAGGTAGTCCTTACAATAAAATACTTATAATATTTAGTTGATAGTTAAATAAAACACGCACTGATGTAATAAATTCGTTAATATGAATCAAGACAAGACTAGACTCATATCTGTCATTTAAGAGTAAACAAAGCTAAAACTCTATCACACTAGCGCGACCTAGTAGAGGTGGCCCGAACTAATAGATAATTAATCCCATAAATTGGTGGAGCTTTCAAGGGGTGAGCAGGGTCACTACCGGATTAAGTATTATAATGACTGTTAAGGAATGATCTATAATTAAGAGCTCTTCTTACATACTTAATGAGTGCATTGCCATCCGTCTCATTTAACAGACTTACATACTCTTGTATGTTTAGTTCTGATTTTCCTAAGTGAGTTAGTCTAAATTCTTTAAGGACAGGGCAAATTGCTATGAAATGAAAGTTATCTTCTTTTGAGCTCAAGTTACACATACTACAATCGAGCTGTGCCTGATCTCTTCCATGCCTATAATTAAGATGAAATAGCTCTCCTCTGGCTTTAAAGATTAAACTTGTTGACCACCTATCATTTGAATTGTACAAATAATTTTTTAAGAGTTCTCTCCCTGGAGTTAAAAGTTTATAATAAGGGTGGAATTGAGACTCCCCTACTCTGTCCCATGCCTTTATGAAAGCCAGTTCTTTCTCTAGCTCTATTATTTTGACTAATTTATTGTGGAGATCGTCAGGTTTTTCACAATCATTTTTGGTAATAGCTATGTCATGCTTATTTCCCAAGTCTACCCACACCTTCCACCACGACAGATTTTTATTAATAATTTCTTTGACTAAAAAGTTAGTAAACCTTGACTCATCATGCTGTAACACTTTCACCAAGTATTGAGCTTGAAGAGTTAGTAAATGCAAAGACATCGGTTCAATGTCAGTTTCCAATAGAAGCATATAATTTGGTGTATTTTTTGGTAAAAATAAAATTCTTTTGATAAAGTATCTAATGAGTTTTTCTCCCTGTTCCACATTTAAGTGACCCCATACTTGTGCACCATATGAGAAGATGGCCATACTAGTAGATTTGAAAATTTTAATTTTAGTCTTAAACTCTATATTTTGGTTATATAAATTGCTCCATATATTATTTAAGGCAAATTTAGCTGCTCTTAGCTGATCATTAAAGTGCAATTGCATAGATAAATTATAATTAAGTTTGACTCCTAAATAATTATAATTTTTTACCACCTCAATAATTTGTTTCCTTAACTGGTAGTATATTTCAAAATGGGTTTCCTCTTTATTTTAATGTAGTTTCTTAACGTATTTAAAAAGTTGAGTTCATTTAAAAGAAAAAACTAAAAACTTCTACTGAATTTCTGAGACTGTACTTAAAAAAAATGTAAATAGTTTTAAATCTGAATCATGTATATAATACATAAATAATTTAAAAAGATAATAAACACTACCATTTGTGTGTTTCTTTATACAATACCAAAAACATTTACTTGTTATATTTATGTTAATTGTCTAAAAGGAAAATTTAATACACGTGGCGGAGAAGCAATTAACAAAACTTACTTTAAAAGCTAGAATTTCAGTAAAGCTTAATTATCTTCTATAGTAAATCATAAAGAAAATTAGAAAGGAACTCTGTTTGTCGTACAACTTTATTCCAAGATATCACGTTGCTCTTAGCAATTATTTGTTAAGGGAAAAAATAACTACTAATTAGCAACTTTGAAATGTCGGAAAACTATCAAATAAATAACCGATATTTTATAATACAAAAAAATGATCCGAGACAACTCAGTAAAACTTTCTCATATATACGAGTTCATAAATTACATAGTGTTTTTCATTTATTAGTTTTCTAGTTTTCGTAGGTACATTTAATTGTTATTGAAAATTAAATCAAAATTAATAATAAAAAATAACAATTTTTCATAAAAATAACTTCTCCTCGGCGGGGAATCGAACCCGGCCTCTCTCCGTCTGCGTTGAAAGCTATTTTCTCAGGAACTACATTTCTTCCGGGAAAACGGCTTATCGTTAGATTCGTAATTAAATGGACTATATTTTATATTTTTTTAAATCAAAATCGTTGGAACCGATTTTGAGAAGTCTTTTTTTTTGGGGGGTAGCGCCCCTAAATTTCTCAATTTCGCCAGGGGGTATGATTTTTCTGAACAAGTAAGTCTGCCAAAATTCAAAATCGGCCAAGTAGTTTAGGCTCCACTCGTCTGCACAGACGAGACAGAGACATTTTTTAAAAACCTCTTTTTTGAACTTAGGGGATTTCAAAACGTGCGTATAAATACATCAAAATCGAATTTTCGCGCCATCACAATACTTTCTATTTATATGAGAAAGTAAAAAGAACATAATAAAGAGGTTATGAAAACAATAAAACCACATTTCAATTAATAAAAATAAGTAGCATAGAATTTTATTAACAAAATAAAATAAGGATATAAAAGAAAATAAAGAGAATTTAAAAGTATAGAAGTTATGAAACAACTACTCCCTGAAGTATAAATAATCAACGCCCAGCCGAAACAATAGAGCTAGAACGTTGAAATGTATGAAACATATTTTTTTTTAGGACGTAAACAAGAAGAGAGGAAATTTTCTAAACGCCTTCAAGGAAAAATGTTTCCAGGATAATGGCGCACAAAGTTGGATTATGGGGGCTAACGCAATAAGAAGTCAACAAGTCATTCCACTTTCATGAGCAACACTGATCTTTCATTTTTATTGCTTAACTGTTGGCCAGTTTCTGAATGAGATATAAAGCATCAGTATTATATACAAAGAAGTTACGAGGGAGATGAGAAGGAGGGAACTCAGAAGAAAAAGAAAAAAGTTCCAGAACCTCCCCCAAAAAGCCAGCCAATCAAAATAGTGATCTGCATCGTGACCAAGTCTGTTTTAGAACTTACTCAGTAACTGGGACCACTGGGGGAAAAAAATAATAATAAAAGAGCAGTGTTGCTAATGAAAGTAGGAGTGAAGTGAGGTTATGGACTAAATATAGAGCAGACTTGCCACAATGTAGATTTTACTATTTTTATAGATATCACTATTTTGATAGATATCACTATTTTGATACATATATCACTATTTTGATACATATCACTATTTTGATACATATCACTATTTTAATAGATCTCACTATTTTGATACATATCACTATTTTGATACATATCACTATTTTAATAGATCTCACTATTTTGATACATATCACTATTTTGATAGGTTTTTGTTAAGAATTGTACATTTCGTGACTTTATTATTTTTAGTTGAAAAGGTAATTTCGTTCATATATAAGCAAAATTAAAAATGATGGAAAAGATAATTATTTCTTCCTATCCATATTTTTGGAAATATTTACATAACAAAATTACTTTTTCATGTGATATTTTACTAACGGGAGAGTCTATAATCTTAAATCACGATAAAACTAACTTCATTATTATTCCAAGTTATTTTTATAATGTAATATGAGTTTTAGCAGGAACTATACATTATACATTTATAAAAAAAGATCACCTTTCAATCCAGTCATGATTAATTATAAAAATGATCTAAACAAAACCCCTTTTAAAAATCGATTCAAACTACTTTTTTTTTAACTTAAAAGTCAGTGATTTTAATTCACCCTTCTAGACTCCAAAAACTCTTAAAACAAATTTGAATTTTAAAACAAACAACAAAAAATTTTGTATTCAAATCAAAATTTTAATTCAGTCGTGAAAAGTAGCAATTAAAAATCTCATTCATACGGTAACCCAAGTTATAAACCATTCTATTTTTGGGACTTAAATCTTACGTTAACGCAATATTTATAATTTTATTAAAAAAACTAATGAATAATTAATATGGCGGGGGAAAAATCTGTGATAACCAAATTAGCGGAAAAACTCATTTCCATTCTTAGATAACTTTCTCTACGATTTGTTATGAATAATTTAAATATATTTTTTTATATGCGGATTTTTTCACTTTGAATTAATTTTTTAATTAGATTTTTTTTTTAATCTTTCTAAATTAAATGAAAATAGTAAGATAATATAATTGGAAGTTTATGGTAAATGTGTATATAAAGGATCCTTACTATTTATTTATTTTTCATTCTTAAAAAAAGGGTTTCAAACGTTTTCAAAATTATGAAACACTAAATATATTTGCAATTTGTAAAACACTTAATTAAGCTTCCAGAGGCAAAATTAGTAATTTAACGAGTTTAGTTTGAATTTACTCGTGGCGAATAACATTTATTTGTAGAATTAAACTGAAAAAAGACACCGGTTTCATTAATGGCCTCTGAACAAATCAACATATTTATCTTTTTTTTTGCGGGAGATCCGGCAAATTTACTCATCTACTCGATGAGATCATAAAACATGTCTCACCTCTCTGGGGCTTGAATTAACTGAAATTCACTCAAAAATTATAACGAGGCTAATCATAAATAAAGATAAAAACAATGAGAGAAATTGATGGACAAAACAAAATTGTTTAAGGTTTATTATAGACCGGCTTGTTAGTAACCCGTTTTGTAGTAATACATAATGGATACAATAGTAATGGTTTTCACTTAGTAGTAATATGTAGTGGCTACTAATATAGTAGTTCCACCTTAGTAGTAATTCTTGGTGGTTTCCACTTTGAGCTATTCACTGCAATTTAGATCTTTAAAATAAAAGTAGATTTTTTTTTTTTAATTTCTATACATGAATGTTATAACACTGATTGGTTGCGATATATTTCTCAATGAAAACAATAAGGTAACGAGGGGGGAGGGGGAGTTAGATTTTAATCGATGAAACAGATTTAAATCGGTTAACACTTGTTTCTTTCACGAATGGTCATCTATTAGCGAGTATTTTGATTTATGGTATAACTGAAGGGGTAGGAGTTACAAACTCCCTGAAGACTAGCTAACTCCCAAGACGTGAGCCGTTTACAAGATTCTATGTAGTAAAGGGCTGTAAGTAACAACCAACAAACAGGTTCAAATACAAAACAAATATAAGTCAACACTATCAAAAGCTTAACATTATAAACAAAAAAGCGAATATTGAAAGCAGATATAGGGTTCGACCAATTTAGTTGATCCAAAAATATTGCTAAAAAATCGTTGATAACAATGATAAAATAATAGTTAATTATGCAATAAGTTTGTAAGGTTGCTTTATTGAGTTCTGAGCACGAGTCTGTTGGAAGCTAGAAACCCAAGATACTAAACCTGCAAATACAGCTATGCCCAGAAGGTCCCAATTATACACTACTTTTGCGTTATTTAAATAAACTAACATTATTTCTTCCGTAACTGAACACTCCAAAATTCTGTTTGTACGCTGTGTTACATACCGTACTATATTTACACGATCTCTGGATTTTTTAAAAGAAAATACTTAGATGGAAAGTGCGTAAAATTTAAAATCAAACTAATGAAAACATTGGTCCCACAACAGCAGTTCAGTTAACGTTGACCCAAGATTATTTGGACTGGAGCTATCAAGTAAACTTTTTTACCACTCAACCGTGACCGCTTACCGTCACTCAACCGCTTTCCCATCTATTCGTATAGAGGTAATACACTACATAAATTGCTTTAAAATTCGTAACCTATCCTTAACCCATACATAGAATATTCATTTAACAAACAATTAATATAGGAAACTAGTGTTTATGCTGAGTGTATAACTAGTGATAAAATTATGATACTAAGATCGAAGATCATCTTTTTTTAATATCTCTGAATTATATATTGTAGGTGCTTTCAAATTGTCTAGAACTTTTTTGACTCAGTAATCTTCTTTCTTTAAAAAAGCATCATGATTAAATATTAAAGAATCAGAGCAACAGTTTGTTAATTTGCCGTGTTTAAGTGAAATTCTCTGCAACTCGAATTAAGAGTTTAAATTATTCACGTGATGGAGACACAACCTTCTTTATCATGTAAAGAATCACTTTAAAAATAATTAAACAGTTGAAATAATGATTATATAGCATTGCGACCTTAGGAAATATATTAACCGACTAAACAAAAATAACTATACATCTTTGCAAGGATTGGTCAACAGTATAAATACAAATTGTGGATTTACCGAAATGTCCGAATAATACATCAACATTGTGGATTTACCGACATTATAAAATAATATCTTTCCTTATTCAGTTACAAACAAGAATCCAAAAAACAACAAGCTTTTCGCTTCTATACAGGTGGTCTGTTCTGTAAAAACGCGTTAAGGCTAAACTACACAAATGTTTGTCTACAGTCTTAACAGAAGCGTGCAACATTAAACTACTGGGCCAAATTCGAATAAATTTGGTATTCATGTTCAGAAAAAAATCAATACCTCGAAGCAAAATTGTAAAATGAATTTAGCTAAATTAAAAAAAAAAACATGAGATTAAACATTGTATATTGAGAAATTTAATATACAGAGAATTTTAATATAGAAGAATTTAATATACAGAGAAATTTAATATACAGAGCCTTATTGCTATGAATCCCCTTGCTCCACGGTTTTATGGTACACCTAAAGTACATAAAGACAATATACCGATAAGACCGATTGTCTCATTTTGCTCCTCTCCCACTGAAAAGCTAGCTAAGTATTTAAATAAATTATTTTATGATGTAACAAAGTTCCAAGCTGCAGATAGTATTAAGAACACAACGGAGTTCGTTAAAGCTCTAGAATCAGTTCAGATGCCTCATCAAGCTATATTAGTTTCATTCGACGTTAAGGATTTATATACTAGCATTCCGAAAGACAGTACATTAGTGATCTTAAAGCGGCTTCTAAGCAAGTGTTGTCCAAATAAAATTTTCATTCAAGAATTCACACAGTTGTTGGACATTTGTCTTTCTCAGAACTACTTCTGTTATAACAACAATATTTACTCTGCTACAGAAGGGTTAGCCATGGGTGCCCCGTTATCAGCTTTAGGATCTAATGCATTCATGCATTATTTTTATAAAGAATTTGTTGATAATCCGCATAACAAGTTTTTTAAATACATTTTTAAATGGGTCCGATATGTTGACGACGTTTTTTGTATTTGGACTGGTTCGATAGACCAACTTAATAACTTTCTCGCTTATTTAAACAAGTGCTTCCGTACCATAGAATTTACGCTTGAAATCGAGGTAAATAATCGGTTGAACTACCTTGACCTTACGGTTATTAGGACTGCTAATTCTTTAAGATTTGAAATTTACCGTAAGCCCACTGCAACCGACGCAGTTATTCATGCCGACTCAAACCATCCATGGGCACACAAGTTAGCAGCCTTTAATTCTATGGTACATCGTCTTCTAACCTTGCCGTTAGACTCATTAGCTTATGCCAAGGAAGTTAGTACCATCAAGGTTATAGCCAACAATAACGGTTACGACGACAAGTTAATAGACAGGATGATCTCTAGGAAGGAACGAAAGTTATTATTAGAAACCATGGGGGCTACAGAACGTACACCTAGGGAAGGAGTATGGTGTTCCATTCCGTACATCGGTTCTATTTCAGATCAGCTCGCTAAAGTTCTTTCCAGATACAATTACAACGTAGGGTTCAGCACGAATAGAACTTTAAAAGCGCAATTAAGCTACGTAAAAGATCCAGTGAGCAGTGAGAATAGAAGTGGTATTTACATAGTCACATGTGGTGACTGTGACGCGGAATACGTTGGACAAACAGGCCGTAAGTTTAAGATAAGAGCGAAAGAGCACCTACAGCGTTCTAATAGTAGATTTAATCAACACATGCTTGAATATAATCACGTTAACGCTGAACACAAAATAGGTTTCCTTCATTTCGCACAGAAAGGACGCAAACTGGATTCATTAGAAAACTTAGAGATCCTGAGAAGCCAGAGAAGGGCGAGAGACAATAACATAAATGAGAGAGGGGAGTCGTCTTCGCTGATAAGGGCCCTTGCTTCTATTCCAGCCCGGGTCAGTCTTATGTCGATCTCCGACATGAAGTAGACTCACCATTCACATCTTTTTTCTTATATGTAACTCTTTTTTCTTCTTTATTTCGGTATGTTATCTTGCTTTGTACCTTAATTTCCCATTTTATTTTATTTTTTTAATTTTATTTATTAATTTATTTATTTTTTTCTCATTTATATATTCTTTTTGTACATATATATATATATATATATATATATATATATATATGTTTATGTGTGTGTATGTATGTGCATATATATATATATATGTATGTGTGTGTGTATGTGTATGTATGTATGTATGTGTGTATGTATATGTATATATATGTATGTATGTGTATGTATGTATATGTGTATATATATATATATATATTTTTTTATTTATTTTTTTTTTATTTTTTTTTTTTATTTTTTTTTTTATTTTTATTTTTTTTTTTTTTTTTTTTTTTATTTTTTTTTTGTTAAATTTATTTATTCAATTCGCTTATTTGATTAATTGTTTGTTATTTATTTTTGATCTCGTAATTTTGATAACTTACTTGTCAATTTCCTAATTTACTTTTGATTAGTCGTTTCTGTTTTACACGCTTACTTTATTTTTGTCTTGTTGAGTTGTTACTGCTTTATCAAGAGTGTTTCGTATGTTTTATTTTATTTTTTGACTTGTTATTAGTTTTATTGTTTTTTGACCATCCGTCACCGTGATAGTGTTTTTTATTGATTGGTTTTAATTTTTGTATTTAAGTTTCGCTATATTACATGGTTTATCACATCTGTTTGTTCTTTTAGGCACTGATGATGGCCTTATAAGGCTGAAAGCTGCTTTGGCTATTAAAAAGTTAATTTTTAAGTGGAGAGACTTTTTCATTTTTCCTTAAGATGACCTCCATAGACGCTCCCATATTTTACATTGTATATTGTGGTTTTGAATCTTCTTCACTCATGACTCTTTGACTCATGACTCTTTGACGCATGACTCTTTGACTCGTGACTCTTTGACTTGTGACTCTATGACTCATGACTCTAGATCTACCATAAGTAAATCTTTATCAAGTTCCCGATAGAAACAATTCATTTAAACTCAACTTTAAAACAAATCAAATTCTTAAAGTTGTACCCCTTTCATTGAGTTATAAATAAAAGCTCAAAGAAAACGTCAACAAACTATTTAATTAATTAATTAATTAATTAGCTGTCATCAGTCTAAAAACATAAAAAACTAGTTTGAAACCTAGTTGAAACTAGTTTGAAAACTACCTGAAACTATTTTTACAAGTTAAAAAGAAAAACTCGGCAAGAAACACATCAGAATCTAAAATTTTCTCCTTCAAAATTGATCTAATTTTTATTTTAAAGTTAGTTACATTTTATAACTAAAAAAACACAATTTAGTAACACCTCCGTAATCTAATTATCTTCAGAATTGAGATAACATATTATAAACAGAGGGATGCTCAGAGGGAAAAAATGCTCTTTATTTTTTTTTAAAAAAACCTAGTTTTTAATTATTTACAAAACAAAAGAAAGTACCTTTCTCTTTCAGGAAAATCTGATTAAAAAAACTTTTTTGTTTAATATTAACTCGGTTGAAATTTTCCGAGTGAAAAACATATTAAAATACAAGTTTACAATGTTTCCCTATTAAATTTTCTTTTGAAGTATATGAAGATAATATAATTGGGTAGAAAAGGCTTCTTTTTATTTTTCTTTTTCTTTTTTAGATATATAATTTATTTCAATGTACGTCGCGTATAAAGAGTAATATCATGGTGATGTGGCACCGTAAAATAATCGTTTTTAGCCTAGGACATTTTACCTGAATAATAATTTCTGTTTTATTGTGTAAACAGTGAAATTAATATGGGACCATCTGTGGGCTACTATCGACACACCATCAAAATTTCATAAAAATCAGATAAGTGTACTTTCGAAGATAAAGGCATATATAAATAAATGTATGTCCGATGACCGTACTGTTCGTACGCATGTGGAAGATAAACAAATGGGCGCTGAAGGTTAAATCTCATATGGTACCAACAATGGGCTAATTATGACAAATTTCACTAAATTCGGACGAGTAGTTGTTAAGATACGTAGGTTCAAAAAAATTGAGCGATAGACAGACAGACAAGGGACCAATGATGTTCCCTGATATCTAAAACGGATTTGTGTCAAGGAATTTTTAAAATCGGAGATTTTTCGTTTTTCAGAACGATCACATAGCTTCCGTTACCTTCCGTGCTAAGCTCGGAAGCAAAAAGTTTGTGTGCATGTGGAAGTGGATAATAGATGAAAGTTATATGGGGTAAACAATGGGCTAATTACCACCTACCATCTAAATTTTATCAAATCAATCGGACGAATAATTTTTAAGATATGTTGGTGTTGGTTCACAAACATGTTAAAACCACAGACCGAGAGACAGACACGAGACCAATAATGTTTAAAAGCAATAAATAAATTAAATAAAACAACTTGAACTTGATAAGAATGTAAGTTAATAGATCAGTAATTCAAAGAAAGCTAGAAAGTTGTTCAACAACTTTGAAATCACAGTAAATACTTAATAAGTAGCTTTGCTTGTTACTTCATCAACTTTATTTCTGCATAAATTCTCTTAATTTATATACGAGTATTTTTGTTAAACACAGTTTCATAGAAAACAAGTTTCAAACTAATCACAAGAAACATTATTGCAAAGAACACGCTAAATCAATCATCAGTAATAAATTAGTTACTTATAAAAGAAAAGAAAAAACTCGGAGAAAAAACCGGCGGCAATTTCCCAACACCTGACATGACAGAATGAAATATGAAATGTATAGGGGTGGAGGGAGAGAAAAAGTAAAAAAAAGATACACTAAGTTTATATTATTTAATTTCTTTTTCTCACACTCCAAGCTTGGGATATTCTAGCAATATATTATATCACTTAGTTTTCATCTTGATGTTCAAGTAATATGCATAAATAAATAAGACAGAATTAAAATAAACAAATATGACATACAAAAAGAAACAAATATAAAATAACTAACATTAATTTTTGTTGGCAACTTATTATAAATTTAAAATAGTCTGCCAATTAGAGTGGTGCATAGCTTCTTCGCTTCCTATAGGGTACTTTAATGACGCTTTGCATTTGAGACCCATTATTGTCTAATTTATTTAATTTTCCCCCCTCCTTTGCTTCAGAGCTCACCGAAGGTAACGGAAAATTGTGATCGTTCTGAAGAATGAAAACATTCCAAGACAGAAACACGAAATAAATTGTTCAACAGGTGATTTTAGATCTTAAGCAAAATCACATTTGTTTTCACCAAGACCCATTATTGTCTAATTTATTTTCAATCGGAGACAAGATATATATATGTTTTTTGTTTTTTTTTTGAGGGGGGACCAGTGTTAGATTGACATTTGAATGGAGTACACTGTAGAATTTATTTCATCGAAACCGATTTCTCAAAATAATATTTTTTTTACATTTTTTTGGGGGGAGGCAGCGCCCCCAAATTTAAAGCTAAAATTAATGTCTCGATTGCACCTGGGGTAGTACAAATCTATGCATGTTAAAGGAATAAAGGAAGATTCACCATAAAACACCATGTCATTAAAAGAAAGAAAAAAAACATCTAACAGATATGAGGATTTTCTTCAGTGGGTTGATATAAAATGTATTCCTTTTTGTAAAGAAAAGGAAAGAAAAATTAGATTTTCATTCCGAAGTTGTCTGAAATAAAATGAAACTCTTCCTCCTATGAATATAAAATAGGGTCCATATTAAACTCTATATACAAGTAAAATGGGCAAAAGGATTATCATAAAAATATGGGTAATTTACAACACACTTTACATAAGTTTACAAGGGGGAAATAAAGAAAGTAGATACAGCAGAGTTAGTTCAAATTACATAGGCTACGGAGCACTATATATTCACAACAATATTGGGCAACAACAGGTGTTTTTAAAAGGGGAAGGGGGAGAGATTATTTTGGATGAAAAGTTTAAATTAGTTAAATTTGATATTTAAGGAGCTATAACTAAACAGGAGTTTGGATATTTCAAGGCTCCCTAGTAATTTATATGGTTACCCGACTCAGAACCTCCTACGCTTCTTTATTTAAAACTATTCAAACACATTCCTAACATTTTCGATTTCATGCAACTATTGAAAGATTAAACTTAAAATACCATTTATAAGGGCAGCTACGCACTAGATAGAAATCGATAGAATATAATTCGCAATCGATAGAAATAATAAAAATCGATAATTTTCTTCAGAGATGTCAAAATGATTGAAAAGAGAATAATAGAGAGAGAAAAATATACTCCAGCGACAGGACTTGAACCAATGGCCTCTATATCCAGTATAGCGCTCAACCAACTCCCCAACTGGTTCAAGTCCCGGGGCTGGAGTTTATTTTCACTGTCTGTCTCCCTTTGTTAATAATAATTATAATTTGATATAAATTAAAATTTAAACTTTCCGTAGTATGAATACTACCTAAAACTTAAAAATGAGAGAACAATAGATTAAACAAATATAGAAATAATAAAAATCTATAACTTTCTTTACAGTGTCAAAATGATAGACAAGAAAACAACATTAGGCAAATAAGGAATAAATAAAACTTAATAATTTTCTTCACAGGTATCAAAATGATTGACAAGAGAACAATAGATTAATGAAGAACGGAATTAAGAAATATCAATCATTTTTGGACACAGGTAAAATGATGACAAGAGAGCAATAGATTTAACAAATAGAGGAATAATAAAAATCAATGATTTTCTTCACAGTTGTCAAAAAGCAAATGTTTTTATATAAATTTAGTCTTCTCTGAAAGAGAATATAATCACTTTTATCGTAAATGGGTCCTTGGGGGTAAAAATTAAGGAAAATTTAGCGGTTTTTTTAAAGTATTTCACAGTGATCCGGAGGTCGAAAACTTAGATTTATCTTTAGCCATCCGTCTTATATAACATACCAAAAAATCATAACTACTCTTAATTTGATATAAAGTAAAATGAACCATATTACTGGACCATATCGCTAATAGTAAAAACTATTGTTCATAAATAAATTTTTAAAAAAATCATTAAAAAAAAAGAAAAAAAAGAAGATTTTAAAAAAGATTTACTAGTTAGAGAATACTATTGTTAGTCTATTGGTTTATAAATATTCGAATTAGGTGATAACATCATACCGTTACACGAGTTTCAAATTAGAAATGACTCGTATGAAAAAAATAAAAATGACAGTTTATACTAAAAGAGTGTTAGTGTACGTCTGATTCAATTTAAATAGAAAACAAACATCCAATAGAGGACAAAAAAAAAGAAATAAAACCAAAGTTTAAATACCTTCCTGATGTCGTCCAAGTTATGTATTTCTGGCGAGAGCCCACCGTGGACGCAGAGAAATTGTTGGTTCATTAGGGCAGCGAGGGGAAGACAGTCGAAAGCGTCCATACAAGCGTCGTATACTCGCTCGCTGTACTTGATTTTACCTGCAAACACATAACAAACAATTAGATATCATAGATGTATAGATAGTTAATTACGGTTGTTGATTTTTTTTACATAAAACTAGGAATTATTTTTTTTAAGTTTAACTTCTTATATGAGGAGTAAGACAACAAGATCAGCAACCTTTCCTGTAACTTAAGTGGGTGGGGCTAATAGCGTATCAACCAGCTGCTTTTCTCGAGTGTGGCTGTAATAAATAAGTGGTGACTTAAAAGGAATTCGAACCTACGACCGCCAAATTTGAAAATAAGAGCTTTGAGCATTATTGGTGCACCGAGCACATGTTTTGGAAAGGGAGATATTATTGGCAAATATCGTGCCCCGTTCCGATATTGTCTCAGGACTAATATGTCCTCACTAGTTAAAGTATTATGTATATATTAATTATAAATATACATATTTCTTTCTTTTATGTATAAAATAGTATAATCAAACCCATTAATTTAATATTATTAATAATTTTAACTTCGGTGAGCGTAATTTTTTAAGCTCACTTATTGTTATTTTCTTTTAAATATATTTATATTTTCGAGAGATTTTGATTCATTGGCAATGTCATCGATGATACATAATCAGTGAGATTTTCAGTTATTAATAAAAATTCAGCAAATACTTAAATATTGAAGCTTTGCTTAAAAGCACTTCCTTACAAAAATCCATCAAAAAAGATGTGCACAAACAAATTTAACAAGGAAAACATAAAAGGAAGGTTGAAAATTTGTATTTGCATGGATAGATATTTTTATAGTTGCCTTTTTTAGAGATGTTTGAATATTTTTTTTATTTTCAAGCAGAGCGTTATAATTTAACAGATGGCTGCATTTTCAAGCTACTCTTTGGAACGTACAAATTTGAAAAAGATTAAATCTCAATCGTTTTCAATTCGTATTGAATATTTATTTAGCCCGCCAATAAGCTACATACTTCGTTTATCCTCTCGTTTAGGGGAAGGTTTATAATCCCAAAAGCAAATAAGCATAGCAATGGGGGCATTAACCCTAAATGCCCCACGGGAATTCAACTGCGCAAATGCGTCAAATCCATCTGGGGTTAAGGGAGCGGCAAATCCAGAACACCTATCAAATTATACTAGCTCTGGAGGGCAGCAGTTTAAAACCTCCATTATTTGTATATTTTATTGGTTTCCAAATAGAGAGAAAAATGCAAGCTTTTGTTCTTGTGATGCAAAATAAATGGATAAGAGAACAAATACAAATAATTTATTGTTCAATTTTATTTTTACTTTCTCATATAAGTTGTATATATACAGAAAGAAGGTATAGTGGTGGCGTGAAAAATCGAGTCCAAAAAAAAGGGGTTTTTTTTAATAAAAAAAAATGTATTTTTCATCTGTCGTCTGTGGAGACGCGTGGGGCGTAAACTATTGGCTTGATATCGATGAAATTTGGCGTACACGTCCAGTAAAATCATACCTCGAGGTAAAATCAAGAAATTAGTTTACGCTCTAAACTTAAGGGCGCTACCCCACAACAACTTTGAAAAACGTGAAAAATTTCTCGAAAACGGTTCAACGAATTGATTTACATTCAAAAACGAAACTTATCATTCACATCGTTTTCACGGGATAAATTTTGGTTCCTGAGAAAATAGCTATAAATGCAAAGGGAGAGAGATTATTTTTATGATAAAATATTCAAAAATAAATAAATTTAACCACAACCCCCGAAACAACTAACAAATGGAAAACCCTGAGCAAGTAATTATGTACTCGTATATGAGAAAGTTTAGTATGAGTTGTATCGGAAAGAGTTTTTATTAACCCTTTTAGAAAGATAAGGAACGGATAAATGTCCATTTTTTCGATGAAGGCGAAGTTTGAAAAAAATTAAATTTAGTAATAAAGTCAAAATGATCAAATCCAGAAAAATCTTTATTTATAAATGCATAAACATTTAAACGTAAAACGTGACTGCACTTTAGCTGTCCTTTGCATAAACCTAAGGATATAATAATATGTAAATGGTTATGTAAAGAAATACTGTAGGGCAACAAGATTACTTTGAGTAGTATTTAGAGCATAAATAACTAAAATGTTACAGACAGACAACTCTGTCTTTGAATATTTATTTATTGACAAGACTATTATTGTCAGTGACAGTATTTTAGTTGGAGATTTGAAGTACCTGTTTAGCTTCATTGTGTAACTAAGCTAGCAGCTCATCAGCCCGCAAATAAAAGGGAAAGAAAAACAATTTACAAAAAAATAAATAAAAAGAAGAATAAATCAAAATAATGTTATAATTTTTTCCTAGTGAATCAATATATATTCATAATCTCATCCTAGTACATGAGTTTAATATAAAGACAATTATGTGCATATCGACTGTAAATTCAATTGAAATTGAGGATACTAAGAAAAAAGTGAAAATCAACAAAGAAGATTTATGAAGACTAAATCTTGAAGAAGGCAATCAATTTTTTCCCCCGAAACGTCGGTAAAGCCAAAAAAAAAAATTTTTTTCACTTCTGACTGTTCACTATCCTCATTTTCTATTTAAAATAAATTAAACTGAAAAAGATTTCAAATCAGGTTCGCTAAAGACAAACTGATAGATAATTGCAGGAATGAATAGCAATACCCTAAACTTAAGCGATAGGTGGGATCATTTGATATCCGTATAAGTCGAATTCGCGTAAGACGGCAATAGGACTTACAAATTTGTTTAATTGGGACCAGGGGCTTCCGAAAACAATAATATAAAAGAAAAATGAGTATGTAATAAAATCTTAGATAATAAAAACAAATGATTTATTAAGTATTATGTGTTATATTGTTATTATGTATTGCAAAAACGTAAACCAAAGTTCTTTTGAAGTAGAAGGCAGAAGGTTTCATAAAATCTACTACTATTTTATTTTCATTCAAAATTTCCTCGAAGCACGTAATTTTTTTATTCTATGTTTTGTAGCAGAAACGCGCGCTCTGCACTGAGAAAAAAGTGGGATGAAAATGCAAAAACTAAATATAGTCAATGCAGATTTGGTCACCGCAAAGTCAAATGCAATTGAAGCAACTGCATTTGGTTTGCGCCAATTATTTTTCATTTGTTTTTGTGGTTACTGCAATAAGTAGGGTTTAGTTACGCCGGTTTAGTATCCCCAATTATAAATTAGTTGTGGATACTTATTTATAATTGTTGTTACTATTTTTTGTTTTATTTGTAGTTGCGGTAAATAAGTGAATCTTGAAAATCTTAACGTTGTAACCGCATCTAATGAATTAGTTGAGGGCTGAAGTATCTGAGACTAACTTTGGTGATTACAGTTGCCCCAACTATATATTTGGATTTTACATAAACTAAGTTGACAACGCATGACTTTTAAAATAAAAGATGATTACATATTATTAGAATAAAATTCATTTTTTACTTTAGATCTACAGAAAATATTTATATGTATTTTAAATTTTTAATAATAAAATTAAAATATTTTATTATTATTAGTATTACCCCAATTTTTTATGTTTAATCTTTATCTTTTTGTGCAAGCATACCGGGCCGCGCCGATAGGGGGTGCAGAGAAGAATTTGTAATCGATTATTCCTAATAGAATTAAATCTAATCATTAGATTATCATCATCGGTTGTAATCAAACTTTGATTCGATTAATGATTAAAATCGAATCAATTTAACGTTTAACAAAAATTAACATTTTCAAATTAATATGTATGTTTTATGATGTAATTTTGACCTAATCATTAATCGATAGATGTTGAACAAAAGACTAAAAGACCCATAAAAAATAAATGTATAATGTGTAATAAGATGCGTTTAAGATAACATATTAGTGTAGATTTCAGTCGTCAGTTAAGAGCTACTCGAAGGAATAGAGCTTCTTTTTTTTACTTTGTTAATCTGGTTCTAGGATTAGGGTATTTCCATGTCTCGTATTAAATGTAGATATTTTAATTTAAACTAAAGAGTATAAGGGATTAAGTATTCCATGTGATTGGACTTAGTATTCCAATGTAGAATGTGTTTTGTGAATTCTTCTATGGATTTAAGATTTTTTTTGGGATCACTATTGCTGCTAGATACCATAAAAAAATAAGAAAAATTGCCAAATTTAGAGAATTTAATGTTTGTAACAAATTTAAGGTTTGTATTCTCTAGATAAAAATGAGACATTTTTACTCTTGGCAATTTATTTGTAGGGTCAATATTTTAGCGGAAATTCAACTTCAAACATTCCTACTTTGAAGCTTTGGGCGCTTATCGGCGACAAAATTATGGTTGTAGAAAAACCTTCAAAGAAGTAAAATGTCTTACATTTATTCCTAGAATGCAAAACGTTCATTACAAATATGTCTTACTATTAACTTTTTTTTTTTCATTTTTGCGATAGCTCATATTAGATGGAACACCCGAGACCCGAAGTGAACAATACCACCAAAATGAAGTTAATCACACAAAAAAAAGACTTACTCTGTTTTACCCCTTTTCACAAGAAAAGTACGCCAGGTTTCATTCATTTATGTCAAATGGTTCAAAATTTAAAGGGGGGAAACTTTAGGACCACCCTGTATAATAAAGTTCTAAAATTCTAGTTCGCTCCACTCGGCCTTGAAGTTTTTTTTGTAGCTTAAATGATTTAATGTAGCTATTTGTTTAATATTGACTTTCATGATGATAACATTTACTAGCTATTCAGATATAGTTTTTTAAAAAAAATCTTAAATTCTTGTTGAAAGCTTAAATTTTAAAAGGTAGAAATTTAAATTGACATAATTTTTTACCCGCCTTCAAGTTTCCAACCAACTCCTCCAAAAAAAGTATGCCTGTTCCCTCAGCTGAACTTACATTGGGGGTTTGGTTTGGATCAAAGAACCGTAGAGCGATTGGGCCTAAGATCTTTTTAAGGTTTTTAGGGGCGTTTGTTGGAATTTTTCCCTAGAACCAGGACCACCCTGTCTGATAAAGTTCTGAAATTCTAGTTCGCTTCATTCGCCCTTGTTTTTTTTTTTTTTTTTTTTTTTTTTTTTTTTAAATGATTTAATTTTGCTATTAAGTGTTTAACATTGATTTTCATGAGGATAACATTTATTCGCTATTCAGATACACAGTTTAAGGTTTCCAGGGCCCCTACTAAAGAACTCGGTTGTCAGAGGCCTCGGTTTTGCAGTATTTCATTTATTCATGGCTTCTAACATACGAATTCGTCACTGAAAAGCTAGGAAAGTGAAATTGAGTAGCTCAAATTTGATGTAAAACTACAGTTGGCAGTCTATTTTCCAGTATTTTTGTGAGTCATATCCGCTTTACAATAAATGTATTAACTGCAACTAAGCAACTAGGTACCCTTTTTATATTATTGGTTAGGACGAACGATTTAAAAAAAACTTAGTTATGGATAGTGTTTTAACAAAGTTTATAGTAACCGTAAGTGATTTTAGTAACGGGAACTAAATTTGCAGTCATTTATGTGTTGTAACTATAAAGATAGTCGGAGGAGCTAATGTTCTAGTCACCATACCTAAGTTTAGTTTCCGTAAATGTAAAAACGATACCCGTAACTACATGAACCACTTCCGAGCATGCGCAGTTTCATTTTACGACACCATGCTGGCCAGAGACAACTAGAATTATTGTCAGTCAGTTGTCAGTTCCTTGCCTACCTCCGTACCGTGAACTAGGGGTGGGTTGTTTCTAGTTTATCTATTACACAGTACTACCGTACCAGTAGTAATATGGAGTACAGGTACTCCATATTACTTGTTACAAGTACCTAGGTACTGAAATAATGTTAGTTTGAATTATATGTAATTAATTATTGTGTTAATTTAATTATTATTTATTATGTTATCTAATTATAATGTTATTTTTTTCTTTTATAAACGAGTATAAAAATTATGTAGTAATTTTAATGCAGTCACCATGTATTATTTAATTATAATTTTATTCAGTAATTTTATACAGTAATTAATTTAAAGTAATAATGAATAATTTCTTAATGATTTTAATTTTTCAATACGTTTATTTTTATAATAATTTTAAGTAATACTTTTAAAATTATATTGTAATTACTTTTTGTAGTAGTTAAATGTTTATTTTTCTTTTATATATTTTTAATAAATAAGCTTAAACAATTTGTATTATAAAACTTTGTCCAGGCTAAATTGTTTTATCCTAAAACATTTAGCATCATTAATTTGTAGCATATTCTAAAACTATTAAAGATAAATAAATTTAAAAAAAAAAAAAATACCTTGCTGAAATAACAAATATTAATAAGTAATTATATTGTTTGTTTTTTTTCTTTTATGCATATATAAAAAATATACAGTAATTTTAATGTAGTCATTATATATTATTTAGTAATAATTTTATTTAGTTATTTTATACAGTAATTACTTTTAAAGTACTAATTACTATTTTTTTAATAATTTTAATTAATAATTTTAAAGTAATACTTTTAAAATAATAAATATAGTAATTACTTTTATATTGTAATAAAGTATAATGTATATTTTTCTTGTATATATTTTATAATAAACATGTTATACACTAAAACGGTGTCCAGGCTAAATTATTCTATCCTTAATTATTTTGCATCATTTGTCTTTTATTGCAACGTTTTATAAATTTTCTTTACTTTACTGACTTGTTTCAATACAAAAGTTGTAACTTTTAAGTAAGTTCGATGTCATGCTTTATGCTTTGAATACTTAGTCAGTAAAGCAATGAAATAAAAAGTCACATTCAATGAGTAAGTATGAATTCAGGGTACTAGTAGTAGTATAGTTGTAAATGTCATGGTAGCTATCCATGGTGGGACCTATAGTAGTATGCACCCTCCGATTGCAAAATAGATGATTGTTTATACTGTTGAGTGTCTCAGGTAATGGAATTTATTAAAAGCAAACAAAGTTATAAATTTAAAAAAAGATTATTATTGGAAGCAATCTAAAATGCTTCCAATAAATTCTAAATTATTTTGCTCTCAATAAATTGCTTGGCCTAAAATACTTAACTGTATAAACAATAATATATTTTGTAATCGGAGAGGGCGTACTACTACAGGTCCCACCATGGATAGTTCCCTTAACTACTCTTTTGGTTCCTGCAATTATGCAGGAGCCAAAAGAGTAGTAGAGGGGAATATAATTATTGTTGAGGATGACAAACGTTATGTTTGGTGTGACTATATACATAATTGGGGGAATTACATTCATTGTTGGAGTCATTATGTTATACAGCAGCGGGAACAAATTTTGGAGTTACAGCAACTGTTAAATAGGCACAGCAACTATTGTTATAGTTGAGCAAACTAATTAATGTAGCTAGCGTAAAATATATATTGTTGGGGTCATTAATTACACAGCAGCGCTAACAAATTTTGTAGTTACAGCAACTATTATTTATGTTCTGGCAAAAAAAGTGTAGTCGCAGTAACTATAAAAATAATTGCCGTGACTATACAGACTGTTGACGGCAACTAAAAACATTGTTGCAGCAAATACAGATTTTTTTCATTTAATAACAGTTACAAACTTTCTTGGTTACCGCTACAATACAAATTACAATTACAGCTACTAAAAGTCTATTGTTAACGGTCTACTAAACTCGACTTGTTATCGCAACGAACTTCTGGTGGTCCCGGCCGCAACAATATTTTTGGTCAGCGGCTACCCAAAAATCGCCTCTTTTTTTTCTCAGTGTGTGTTAGTCAATGTTTTTCAAAATATTTAACACTTTTTTAATTGAACTGAGACCTTTTATCAAATTTGCAACCGTCATTTGATCTTCTAATTGAACTGAGACCTTTTATCAAGTTTGCAACCGTCATTTGATCTTATAATTGAACTGAGACCTTTTATCAAGTTTGCAACCGTCATTTGATCTTCTAATTAAACTGGGTCGAAAGAATCAGGTTTTTCAATGTTTTACTCATGCCTTTTTATGAGCTCAGCAATTGTCAGGTCCTGATTGTGTGAATCCAGCAGTTCTCGAATGGCATCACCATCCACTATTAAATTTAATTTTCGGCTTCAAAGACGAAGCCGGCGGAAAGAGGAGGATTAGAAAATCACGTAACTCCGGATTTGTGAAAGACGGGGTAGCGTAAGCCGGCTATTACTGTATAAGGTCCTCGTTTTTAGCTGCGGACCCTAAATAAAGGATAGAATGTTTAAGAAGAAGTCAATATACATCAAACAAAAGCAGGAGACATTATGAGAAAATAAAATAACAATTTATAATGATAAGCTTTGTTGACATTAAAATAACATTTCAACTTCACAAAGGACTAATAATAATAAAGCTTGGAAGAGAGAGAGAGAGAGAGAAACTGACTAAATAACCTGATACTCGAGGATATTTCGACATCCCTGTAATAACGCAAACATTTTCACAACATTAAAGCGAGTGAATTTAAGCTTTGAATTATGCTGCATCAAATTCAAACCGCACATTATACCAACAAATATAACGTTTTCATCATAAATATGTACAACGAAAGGGAAACCCCATTCCCATAACTAAATACTCCAACCATTAGATCACATCAAAACATCTGAAATACAAAATAGACTAAATATTAAACTAAGCCACTTGAAAATGAAATGATTATTTTGAACCTTTCCAAATAACGATAGTGTCAACAGATAAAAGGCAAATTAGTTTTAAACTAAACAACCATAAATAGATTTCATTCTAAATAGTAATATAAGCAATATTTCACGTAAATTAATTATTTATCATATATTTTGTAGAGAGGCGTTCGTTTTAATAATACTAATGATATCAACTCTACTTTCCCAAGTATATCTAAAATTTATCTTTTATAACTATTCTAATTATTTTTTCTTGATCTAGGTGTTACAGTTTATATTTTACTAGCTGAAGTGTCTGGCGTTGCCCTGGGTGTATGAAAAAAGAAAAGCATTGGTGAATAAAATAAAAAAGTAATTCTATAAAAAAAAAACTCAAAACACCAAAAAACAAAAAAATAAAAATCATTGAACATTTTTATGTTGTGAGAAAATAATACTTAAATTTTACATCTCTAGCGTAAATGACCATAAGCATTCATGTAATAGTAATGTATTATTGTAATAATTATACTGTAAGTGTTTTTGTTATATCATAGTCCTAGTTGTTTAGACTGTCTTGCTTATCCTCTCTTCCCGATACCTATATTTCTACTCTTTAGGAATGAACTTCCATCCCAAGAATCTTCTAAAAGTTGTAAGTGGTTTGTAAAGAAAAAATTAACCAACTCCCTTCTTAACTCTTAAATTTTCAAATTCGTAGCCTCTTTTCCTTCTCTCTCTCCTCCCACTTTACCTCCTAGAAGTCGATATCGAAAAAAACTTGTTTATGTTCTTAGGAGTAGCCTTTTCTAAAATGTTAAGTTCTTAGTAAGGATAATTCGGGCTGGGCTCAGTCATTTTTATTTCACTCCCCCATTTGACTAGGCCCCTTAAGGGTTAGATTTCAAAAATCCTTGTATTGAACATGCTTATGTCATAATAAGTAACTTATTTCTA
This sequence comes from Gerris lacustris, assembly GCA_951217055.1. Classification (NCBI taxonomy): domain Eukaryota; kingdom Metazoa; phylum Arthropoda; class Insecta; order Hemiptera; family Gerridae; genus Gerris; species Gerris lacustris. The sequence goes on along the minus strand of OX578281.1, from coordinate 29,410,850 downwards.
AATTTAAAGGTTGTAGTCTACATGGTACTGCGTACTGAAGATTAAAATACCGGATAATAAAAACCTTGCTTAGTGGACGTCTAAATTATCGAAGGATACATACTTTAAAGTTTAGCTATTGCGATATTAAAAAATATAAGTAGGGGGATATAGCTTATATAAATACTAATAGCCGTCATCTTGAGTTTAAAAGATAAATTGTAAAATTCCGTTATGGAGCATATGTTAATATCACAATAAGTGACTAAATTCCAAATGTCAAAGTTCTAGTTCTAATGGTTCTAAAGATATAGCAAAAAATGATACGAAATTGTCCGTCATCTTGAATTATATTAGCGGAAAAATATCCTATGTTAAATCACTCAATATTCAACTAAGAAATCTCCCTACCGCTCGTTTAATGATTGTAGCACCTTCAGTTTCCAGATTTAATCATGCATAGGTGGCTTAAAAATACTTTTCCTCACTACTAATATTAGGAAAAGTATTGTTTTCACCAAAAAATTGTTTTTCGAGATTTCAACAGAATTATAGGTTTTAGGTGTTTTTAAGACCTCCTGAGTGGTTTTCAGCATGTCGTATGTATGTGTGTATGTGTGTGTGTATGTGAGTTATCATCGTAGCGCCCAAGGTATTGGGCGTGCCGCCCGGAAAACTTTTTCCGCCACCTTGAACCCAATTTGCTGAGTCAGCAAAATTAAAAAAAATCGTAATAAATCAAAAATGGTCCTGATCGAGTTGAAATTTGGCTCGAATGTACCTCTCTGTATGACAAACAAGCCCACTAAATTTCATTTTGATTTTGGCCGCCATTTTGAAGTTATAAATTTTTGAATTTTTAAACTTGGACGGTTAATAATACTGAAAGTATAAATAGGTTTTTGACATATAGCATAGCGTTGGAACCGGAAAAAATTAAGGAACAAATATAAAAAAACCGATGAAATTCCATTAATTAGTTTAAAAGTTATAAGCGAATATAATTATTTATTAGTGCAATAATGTTGATGACGTCAAAGTTTGTTTACATCTGTCAAAATACCGCCAAACTTCAAATAATTAAATAAAATACAGGTATTAAAAATAAGGTTTTTTTTTAAGAATTATTATAAATCAGTTAGTTCAGAACGGTCACCCATACAAGTACAGACCACGTCCAATGCTGCTTCCTCCTGCAGCTTCAGGCAGGAGAGGCCACTTTAGTGGCCTCTGAAGTGAGGAAAAGTTCCGAGGTACCCCGTACCCGATTTTTTATATTATAATACTTATAAATATTATATGACTATCATTAAAAATTCAAACGGCAGATTAAAACATCCTTTAACAGGAATTTATGTTTCACGGCCCTAGACCAAATGGTTTTCAAGATATAACAATCTTAAAAAATACATAACAATATCCTCCTTCAAAATGGAGAATTCCTCCGCTTAGCGGACATCTAAACCAATGATATGATATTGATTGTAAATAGTAGTCTAAAAGTTGTATTAGACTATATTATTAGTTGGGTTATTACATTTTGTGTTTAATTATTATTATGCTTTTTTTCATGTCTTTTTCCATTGCCGTGGAAGGAAGTGCAAACACCGTTAAATAGGAAATACGGCAGCCATAAGCCAAATTTCAACTTTATAACTCGCGGCCAAAAACCATTTGATAAACAAATTAAATATCGATATACATACTTATACTCTGTCAGTAATTTTAGTTTCAAGTAAAGTAAAATATTTCAAATTTTGTGTTTCCATTAATCGTTGTTTTTGGCCTTCACTTTATTCTGTATTCAATTATTTAATTGAAATGAAACATAATGATACAAAATGTATTAATATTAAAGCCAATTCGTTACCCGTTTAAATTATTCCAGTTTTAAATATTCTCATTAAATGAAAAAGGAAATTTATATTCACACCCAGTATCGCTTTCTCCCCCCCCCCCCCCCCCCCCCCCCCCCCCTTCCTGCCTAGTCTTTTTTAACTCATTATGAAATAATAATTAATATCGTATAATTCTACAAAAAGAGAGGGAAAAGGAATTAAATTCTGTAAATGTTTATGATGTGAATTTAAACGTTTATATCAATGTATTTTTGCTTCTGAGCTTATCAAAGGTCACATTAGCTATGTGATCGTTCTGAAGAAGGAAAATATTTTTTTTCTCCAATTTCAAAAATTCCAATACAGAAATCCGTTTCAGACATCAGAGAACATTTTTGGTTCCGTGTTTGTCTGTCGCTCAATTTTTGTGAACTATAACATCTTAAAAAACTACACTTACGAGTGTAATGCAATTTGCATGGTAGGTCATAATTAGCCCCTTGTTGGACCCATATAAGTTTCAATCTTCTGCATTTATTTGTTTCTCTTCCACATGCGCTCTAACCAGTGGCGTAGCTAGACCATTGGGGCCCCCCCACAAGAAATTTTTGGGGGCCCCTCGCCAAAGTAAAATCGATGAGCAAAAAAGAAAAAAAAAAAACCTCTTGCTTTCAGGATTGGGGGCCCCCCTCGACGTTGGTACAAGGATAGTTATTTCTGGATTTGGGGGCCCACTGACACTGGGGGCCCCCCCGCAATGCGGGCCCATAGTTACGCCACTGTCTCTAACATACATTTATTTATTATGAAAATACTTAAAGTGTAAAAATGTAAACTATCTCAGGTAAATTATCTAATCCATTTAAACAATTTTTTTCTCATATTGTTGAATCTAATTTAAATAAATGACTTAATTTTAAGCTTGAAAATAGCCGGTTTAGCCGAACCGGTGCCAAATGAAAAAACTGAGTGTTTTTTTCTTACATCCCTGAATGATCTATATCTTTATATGCAAAGTATAATAAAGGGTCACTGCAGTCAATCTGCATTTTAATAATAATGATCTTATAATCTATGGCATTACAGTCAAAGGGTCTGACACAGGACGTATTATAAATGTAATGAATGACACTGGGTCAGCGATTCGCTCTATCATTTGTATGACATGTATTGTATAATTAACAGTCGCAACCATATGTATCACTTAATCAGCTTTGTCTGCACCTTGCCAGAGTAGGGGGTTTTAATAATAATCGGGGGGCCAGAGTGACCGTGTAGAACAAATTACTTGGAACCTCTGTTCCACCATCAATGAATCAAAGGCGGCACGAGGTCGTGGGTTCGATCCTACCCGTGATGCTCTAGTTTACATATGGCTTACTGTTAACACACCATCCTCTTCAGCGGTATAATGTACAGTGGTATGATAAGTGGCTGGAACTCTTTACAGGACGGGTAAAAAGGGCCTAAAGTAAGGCCTACTTACTAGGTTCGAATAAGTGGTTCGTACCCGACTAGTACTAGTCTATACTTCTTGCGATATATAAATATATGACATAATTTACTTAAATACGCTCTAATGTATTAAACATCATAAAATGGGTATTAACTAAGTTCTAAGTTTTCACCAGGTTAATACTTGATGTGGCAAACATTGTTTTGAAGCTGTTGGAATTTAAATTATAGATCTTAATTTGTATTCATACAGTCGGAGGGAGAAGTGTAATACACGGTTTAAAAATTTAAACTGCCTAAGACCTATATAGAAAGTAGATATTCTTTAGGAGAAATATCCAGCTTCAAAATAACCCACCATTTTTCCAACGCCCGTTTAATTTGTCGTCTCACGCAACAGCTATTAACTTAAAGCATTATTTTAATACAAGGAGCACTCGCTTTAATGAAGTCGATACATTTTTAAAAATTCATTTATTCACTTATGTTCATAATTATTATTATTATTAATTTTTTTTTATGCTTCTTAGTGATTTTTTTCTTTCTCACAGACGTAGTGTAACATTAAGAGAAAACACTGGACCAGGTAATTGTGTACTTGCATATGAAAAAGATCAGTACGAGTTATATTGGAGAGATGTTATGGCATATTTAACGGTACACGATCCACTAGTTATTTTAAATATTAATTATCTTTTCGGTGACAAATATGAACGTTTTTGCCTTTTTTTCGGCTAAAAAGAGTTTTTAAATATATAAGGGTTAGAAAGGAAGGGGAATATCATGCAAGTATAATGGTGGTTTGGGAACGAGGTCACAATTTTAGTGAAGTAGCTGCCTAAAGGCTTGGTGGTCTTGTGTTTAGTGGTCGGTAATATTTTATAGGTTAAATGGTGCGCTGTATATCTTGTGCTAATAGATCCCGGGCGTCGCTTTAAGGCTATTGCCGGTGAAAACGTGAGCGCTAAAACTCCCTGCCAAGAAATATTTCCTCAGGGACTTTAAACTACCCTTCTTCTTAAGCCATCTTAACAGCTTTTTAAACCCTTGAACACCGTCAATATTAACATTTGTTGTTTCGACGAAAAAATGTAGTTTATTTTAAAAGAAATATAAAGAAAAAATCCATCTGACACCAACTCAGACACAATTTTGTAATTGTAAATGTTACAACCACTATTTATTAAATTGTTTTATCGTTCCTGTTGTTTATTTGTTTTTAGTATTTTTGGTTGATAAAGAATACCTTTTAGTTATTTAAATCTATAGTTATTAAATAGTTTGTTTGGGGTATAGTGCTTATAGCTTCAAATGAAACTGTAGATTTGTATAATGGCCAAAAAAACTAACACACTCTTCTTTAAAAATATAAATTATAAATTATAACATATTAGAGGGTCGATTCTGTAACCTTTCCTGAATAGATATATTTATTAATTTCATCAAAACATCGACAACCTTTTCATCGCGTTTATTTTATATTCTTGAGATGAAACCATTATAAATATTTATTTGATTTCTTGGTTCTCATGTTCAAAAGGTTAAAATAATTCTGTTTATCCAAATTTTAGATAATAATTTAATATTTTTAGAATTTATATTAATATTAAGGTTAACATCTCAAGAATATCCCCGTCTTATTGAATTATGTATTTTTCTTTCCCCCTCCTCGGGAGTAAAATAAATTTATCAGTGAATTAAAAGAGGTAAAATATACAGTTAAAAGAGGTAAAATAAAATCGAGTTAAAATTTTAAATTGAATTAGTGTGTAACATAAAACAGCTTAATATGATTACAGTTATTAAATTCATAATTCTAAAGTTAGTTTTTTATTAGTTATGATTATTTAACTTAATTAAATTTATAAATATATATCAGATTATTTAAAAATGCTAGAATGAAACGCATTAGTCAAAAACAAATTAATTCATGAGATAAGAAGTTTAAAATATTAAATAAATAATACTAAATCTTTTCAAATAAATACATCTACATAAGCGAAAGAGATCGGCAAGTCTCCAGATATATTATTTAAATTGAAAATCCATGAGGAGATGTTTTCATGTGACTAAAATATATTTCTTTCCTTTATCCTTAAAAGCAACACTCCCGCCACCTTTGATATTCTAAGAAAAGAAATACGGCTCCAGTGGTGCTTGCTTGGCTCCCGTAAATGTAAGATAATCATGAATTTTTTAATTTGCATGGCTCTAGTAGAGGGAGACACGTAGGACGTACGTGATTGTAGATTGTACCGAGGGCAAGACTTGAACCACCAGGTAGTAAAGTGACGTATATTTTTCGTTCTTTGACCTCCCTTTGAACTCTGAGATTATATCTGTTGGTTGCCTCGGCAAGTTGCACTAAGATTGGGTGATATCTTTCCAACGATTTCCACTCAAAAAAGATTAATATCAGATCCTGGTGCGGCTTTGAGTTACAAACTTCATACAGCTGGCGTATAATAATCAATCCCAACTTTACTGAAGATATATCTCAAACCACCTCTAAGAAGGTGAAGAATAAGTAAGCAAATGGATATTATATTAACAGTACAATAATTAAATCGATTGATGGATAATTGATAATTAAACTGATTTCTTAATTTTGTCAAACATTCAACAATTATATCAGTTTTATAATATCAAAACAAAATAAAATTTAATTCTCTCAGGTAATGCTCGATTTTCATAAATAACCAATCGGGGAAGTTCATCAAAAAAATGTAATTAAACATTTTATTATTTAACATCATCGGTACGCGATTTAGCTAGGCAACCTATTTGCGATGTATCAATCTATATATTATCTAGCATATATTCTTTTATCATCATTAAATAACAGATGAGGGTATATATTTCTTATACCGGATCTTAGAGTATTAGCTTGCTTTCTTGTTTGGTTGTTGGTTTGTGGGGGTGTCCAGTACAAATCTTGCAATCGATTTTCAACTAACTTCCCGAGTAGCTAGACATTTCAAACTTTTAGAATAGCTCAGAACACGATGACAATGCATTATTTTAATACTTTTAGCCATATTTCAGCAGAATTTAATTCGTTTTCAGCACATTTTGCTGTATGGAAAGTTAGTTCGGAACAAATCCGAGAGTTATTTTATTTGTTTTGACATGTCCCATATTTACGATCTTCATTTAGACGGGTTTCAAATTTAAGATTTATGACAGAAAATTTAAAAACGCAGTATATAAAAAGTTCTTTTTATCTTGTAATTATTAAACGTTTAGGTCCGCTTTAGCTTTAGAGATCTTTAACACTTTAAAGGGGTTGGTTTTACAAAAAAATTGTAATTAAAAAAATGTTTGCCTCATCGAATAGTAGATGAAGAGTTAACATTTTTTCCCGTCCTAAAATTCCAATTATACATTTGAAGCTTACGTTTGCGCGCGAACGCTAAGGCGGATAACGTTGTCCAACGAACTCGTCCCGGGCATTGGTAAAATAACATGTACCAAAATGTGTAACAAATTTCACCAAAAATAGGTCAACTTTTACTTAAGTTATCGTCACACGTTTGGGATACACACAAACATACATGGTGCATATTTCGTTGAATGCACGACGCTCGCTACGCTCGCTTCAAAAGATATGTAATTCCAATTTCAACGCAACAAGGCTGGGGTAGGTGGGGGGATGGGGATGGGGATATACAGAAGGAAAATACCTCTGCTTTTCCCGTCTCCGAAACTTAACTTTTAAAACAGTTTCTCCCGTCAATATAAGGAATCCAATCATAATAAGGAAGTTTTGCTAAATATTTTATCCGAGGGAAGAGGGTATGCAAATAAGAGAGGAGGAATTTAGGAAATTTCTGTGGTATTTAGACATTCGCATTCAGTAAAATAACATTAATTTCTTCAAATTTGACTGTAGTTTATAAAACCATAAAAAAAAGAAAAAAGTACATTTAAATACCACTCCCAATTGAAGAATGGGAATTCAGCTAGTGTTATATTTTTTATTTATTTTATTACGGCGAAGCTAGAATGCTGTATGTAAAAATAAAATGTATCTTTATCTTTATACATTCTGTTCGTTATTACATGTAATAAAATCTTTGAAGGGATATCTAACATTATTTTATTTATTTGTAATCGTATAACATTACTAGTCTCCTCAATTTAATATTAAAACTTTGTATTTGTTTTAAATTGTCAACGCTTAATATTAATGCTTTATATTGTTGTATATATAGATATTATGTACACATTGTTTGCCGTTAAAAAAAAAAAAAAGAGGACAAACAATAAACATGCATAAATGTAAAATAAACATAAGTATTTTTTTAACAAACACTCATGACTATCAATACGGAAAAACTAAGAAGCTACCGGTAAGGTACTACACAATAAATATTAATCCAACACATAAACTCGCCGTAAAACATTAATCAACGACTAAAAATTCTCACACGCCAACCTGATAAAACATACGACATTTTTTTTATTTATTTTCTTTCATTGTGGTTACTATGAAGGCTGTAAGAAAAGTATCTACATTGATGTCAAGTCTGATCCCCTTCTTTAGTCCATATCCTCTTTGGTTAATGTACCAAATAAACAAATGACACAACTCAATTTAAAGAGAATTACTGAGAGATTTGAGCCGTCCAAGCTACAAGAGCTGCAAGTCAACAACTAAAATGTATCAATCAATCTAGCTCCAACTAAGGTACAACCGATGGAGGAGTAAAAATGGTTTAGATCTTTAAAAATCTGTAGCTGTTTGTGCTCAGTTTATATTCAGTGATCAGTTTTTCGATATGACTAACCGTTAATTCACAAAAAATCACTAACGTTGCGTCTATTTTTCTTACGTTCTATTTTTCTTACGTTCTATTTTTCTTGCGTACCATTTTTCTTTTTTTAAAAAAAGGCTTAAAAATTAAGGGTATACTAACCTACTTAAGCTTAATCTATGTTTTCAATTTCAAAAGCCCATCTTAAGAGGGAGCAGAGATATGAGGGTGAGAAAAACCGGGTGAATTAGTTCAAGTTAAGATATGTACATTGACTACTTGCAGGAACTTATGGACTGTATATATGGACAGAATGGACTGTATATATGGATAGAGATCGAAAAATAAATGGATATTATAAAATTTTATACAAAAGAAGATTAGTAGTAACGAAAATATATACGTGACTGCCCATCGTTTATTCTTTGGCAAATGGTTTTTACTGAAATTAAAAAAAAAAAATGGGAATAGAGGGGGGGCACTATGAAAGAAATAAAATACAAATGGCGTTCAAGAAGAAAAAAACCAGAAAAATAGAAGAGGGAGAAAAAATGAAAAATACCAGATTCAAGACAATAATAAGAATAAATAATATTCATAACAAATCTAAAGTACAATTTATTTTTTGTTTCAATCCAACAAGAATAAATGGAGTTTAGGAACGAGCGAAGTAACATTACTTTAAATAAATAAAAAGAAAATGTTTTAAGAAGATTGGTGCGTAACAAAAAAATAATTTAAAAAAATATCTCAATTCTTTTTCGACTCCTGAAATTCCTGAAGTAGAAAAACAGAGTTTCTTTTTTTTATCGCTTACGTGATATTAAGTTAAAATTGAAAATCGATACTAGTCTGTAATGAAAAGAAATTGGTGCTGCCGGTAAGTTTCATAAACTCTCGTTTGGGAATAAAAACCGAGAATATTAAAATTTATCTATTCTCCCTTCTTAAATTTTAGGATGATTAAAAATTATGGGAAGATATATTTTTTGGTATATAAATATATACCTATATATACAGTATGTCCACGGATGGAGTTGCCTTTATACGTGTGAATTCTAAAAGTTGTTAATTTTCGAAGAACAGTCACTTCATAAATTCTTCTGCTTGTTCATAAATGAAGATTTGTAGTATAACTTTTCGTTCAAAATGTACCCTGTACCCAAATAGTTCAATTTTCTAAAATCGTACAAGAGGGATCCTAACAAAATTTCGACTATTCAAGAAAAAAGTATTCTTTATAATATTATTTTTAGATTGAATTCCATTGTTTTCGCATAAAAATGTCGAAAATAGAACTTCAAAAATCCCCCCCCCCGCCATTAAAAAAAAATTAATTTATCTGATTCTAAAAATTAGGGGTTGATTTAAAGGTCTCATTGTGTGCATTGAAAGTTGTGATATTGCTTAATTTGATAAATAAACAATATGAAGGCTAAAGTTTTTCAAGATAGCGGTCATTTAAGCATTCGTTAATAATTACTTCTAAACCGTTTATATAACGTGAAACAAAATCCGTTAAATGTAATTTTACAGTCTTAAACCAAATTCTTTAAAAAAGAGAACTTTTTTCTTAGAAAATCTGCAACATAAAAAAATTTCTTAAAAACTGTTTCTTGTTTTTTGACATAGAACAAATATGATTTTTCGTTTATAAAAAATAAAGGAGAGAAATAGGGAGGATGAATCTTTAATAATATATAAAAGGAAAAATTTCTGTACAAAGGATCTCACCTAAACCGTGCCATCAATATGCCCCCGAGTAGAGGACGGTGAGAGAAGAAAAATGAACCCAAGATCGAAGGGGGTTGTTATGGTTTTTTTCTTCCTTTCGAGCGCCATAGGCACTCGGTCCCCGGTTCTTGTTATAAAAACGAAACCAAATACATATACTTGTACTTAGGGCGCCATCCCCTTTTAGTTAACGTGACGTAGTTCCGTTAAAGAATTTCTACCCCTTGTTATTGAGGGGTGATTTTTTCCCCGTAAATCTGGATGAGTCCAACCATTGGGGCGATTTGTTCGGGCACAAATTAAGTGAGTAGGTGCCTGTCCTTGACTTTGTATTGGAGGGGCGTTGGTCGGGTGTAGACGGGCGAGTATGGATCCAATTTATAGCCATCCTTAAGAAACACTTTAGCTTCGAGTGTTTCTTTGTCTATATTAAAGCGATCAAAAATAAAAACAAGCAAGACCTAGCAGTACTTTATAACGTAGGTTATAAATAACTACATTTCGCACGGATAGCAACTGAATAGGAACCAATAATGGCCCAAATATTCTGGAAAAATTTCTGACTCCGAAAGCTAAGAGCACCAATACTTGCCTGTTCCACTATGGCCGCCATAACAGTTTTAACGGGACTGTTTAATTTTCGGAAATTTAATAAGAAACTGATCCAGCGCTTGCTATGGCCTTAGCCTTACGTTGGCTTCCAACATTATATTGACTTATTCCCATCATATCCGTCATTAACAATTTGACAATGAACAAATATATTCTTCTTCCACTTCTTCGATAATCGCCACTGATAATGGCTTTATAAACTAACATCAAGCAAGAATCGGAATTACAAGATTATTATTAGAGAATTCGAGTCCTAGCGTCCAAAGGAATCTTATCTAGACAAGTACATTTTTCTCAATATCCTTCTTATCTTCGTTTAAGCTCTTTTTTTGTTTCTTTTTCAATTTTATTCTTTGATGAACTTATCAGAAACTTCCAGTACGATATCAAGGGAGAAGAGTGTAGTGAAGAGCTTAATAATTCTATTTCTTTTCGGCATCAGGACGGTCTTCAGCCTTATCTCACCCTTCAGGCATCCAAGCTACACTCCATTCTTTCCCTTGTATCTTGGGTCTCTTAAAGGGGAGGGGGGAATCCTAGATGGGGTCCATATCGAATAAAGTAAAAAAACTGGGTCTCATCCCACTCGATACTTTTCCATCTCCTTCAGCTAAACAACAAAAGGATTGCTTCTACCTCCGGAGTTTCCAAGAGAAGCTACAAAGCAAAGGTTATTTCAGCAAGTAAGTCTCTACCCTCATCTGTGCACAAGAGTAGGTTTAAGGCAACTGTACGAACCACGAACCTATCCCAGTTCGAAAATCTCCTTTGTGTAGCTATGATCTTGATTCTCTTATTTTCGACTTTTTCCACTAGGTTTTTCCTCTGCCCTATTCTTTTTTTCTTATTCTCGGTTAGTAAGTAAAGGCATCAATTTAACTTAATTTAATTAGTTTTAAACCAAATTGAAAAAGAAAAAGACCAAGTCTCTTCGTCAGTTTCTAAAGTTTTTTTTTGATGCGACAAAAATAAATTACCTTTTCTTTCCTGTACGACAAGATCCCTGTCGCTTCATTAGGATGAAAGGTTCTCAGTATATATATATATAACAATTTAAGTAACCTCGAGTCAATACATAACAATACACGCAATTTAATATTGACCCACTCTTGTTATTTCAAATGGATTGGGTTATAAAGAATTTGACGATAAACATAAAATATAAGTGTTATCACAAACTTATTTTAAATTAATAAATTAAATTTAAGAATGTGGAAAACAAACTATGTCGATAACTGGTTTACACAATATGAAAATATCTTTGGGTAATTGTAATAACCCTACAGCGAATCGGAAACTATATTGATTTATTTTAATGTTTTCAATAATAATTAGTGCCACATAAGCCAAGTTATGTACAACCCCTTAAACAGATCCAGATGTTTTATTTTATTAAGATTAAACAATGTACACAAATAGTCTTTCTGTCGGTCCGTCTTTCTGCCGTTCAATTTTTGCTAACTAACATATCTTAAAAACTACTTGTCCTATTTAAATGAATTTTGGAAAATATGCCATAGTTAACAAATTGTTGGTCCAATATAAGTTTCAACCTTATGCACCCATTTTTTTTTCACAGAACTTTAGTTACACCTATATCTTCTTTTACTATATCTTATGTACTAATCGGATTTTTAAGAAATTTGGACGGTATGGCGAACGTAGCGTACATTAAATATTGCTAAATTGATACTTTTATTCGTGTAAAAACAAAACAATTTTGACAGATTTACAACAGTCTGCGATTAGTGTGGCACATAGCTTCCTCGTGTCCTATCACATATAATTTAATGATAACATGCTTTTACAACCAATTACATTCAAAATTATTTAATAACTCCCTCGTTTTTTAAATGTGTCAAATTGTTTTGATTTTCTTTTACATGAATGAAAGTATCAATTAGCAAAATTTATTAACTAAGATTTCCTAATTTATTATTATTTATTAACTTGTGCCGACAGTTAAAATTATCATGGGACCATATGTGGGCTGCTTTTGCAAACCATCCAAATTTTGAAAAAATAGATTAGTACTTTTAAAGATATGGGTAAAAATAAATGTTTATGTTTGTACGCTTGTGGAAGAGAAACAAATGGGCGGAGAAGGTTAAAAACTAATATGGAACCTTCAATGGGCTAATTATGACCTATCTTCCAGATTTAAATAAAATCGGATGAGTAGTTTCAAAGGTATGGTGGAGTTGGTTTACAAAAATTTAACAAGAGACAGACTGACGGACACGGGACTGAAAATGTTCCACTCGGTAACCTCAGAAGGAAAAGAAAACTTTTTTTTTTAAAACGTGAAAACAAACTTAATTTATTAAGTCGGACGAAACAAGATATATTATCGAGATATTAATTTTAATACATTTTCCCCAAAACCTTTTAAACAGGATGTTTACTTACAACGTTAAAAAAAACAGTGTGGTCGGACTCCTGCAAGTGAGGGTAGACTTCAATTCGACCTAATGAAACGATAACAGACCCTCCCCCTCCCTTCCACTTCCATACCCCAAGTAAAATCTAATTGGGAAATATATGTGAGCTTCAGGAGCAAACCTTACAATAACACTTGATTTTCAACAACTTCCACCATCTATAACTAACATTTAAAAAATGTTCGATAATAGTCCAACTAAACACTAAACTTTCTCTTATACATAATTACTCCATCTGGGCTTTCCGGTTTGTTACTTATTTCGGGGTTTCTTAGTTGCTTTTAATTTACAGTAAAAATAGTTCCTCCGCCGCGAGGAACCAGACCTCTAACAAATTTACAACTATCCCTATTTTCTTATAGGAACTAGAGATTTTCCCCGTTAAAAAGACTTAAATGGTTGAATTCGTATTTTAATGGAATAAAGTTTAGAATATTATACATGCTTTTATTTAACCTAACTATTTTTGAGGTACATTTTTTTAATAATTTTTAACCTGCACTTTCCGACTAACTGGGGAAAACTGAAACTTTCACAGATAATGTTTTTCCGATGACAGTTGACGGGCAAAATAAATCAAAAACACACACAAATCTACTATAACTATTTAAGGTATAAGAATATAAGAACCTTAATTGGAGGTCATCTTAATGAATACAAAAAAACTGTCTTTCCGCGTAAAATAATACTTGTTTATTTATCAAAGCAGCATTCGGATTTTATAAAGCAATCATGCATCAGTGCCGATTATGGAAGAACTAGAGTAACTTATAAACTCACCCCTTCGCATTATTTTTTAATGTAACTCTAGTTCTTCCATAATCAACAATGAAGCTGCTTTGATAAATAAACAAGTTTTATTTTACGTTGAGAGACAGTTTCTTCTTTGCGGTAACATAAAAATAGTTTTTTAAAAAACATTATTAGTTCTTATGTAAAAAAAATCAGCTACCCTAAATGTTTTGGGCATTTTCAAAGCATGTTATTTTAATTATTTTCCTTTTTTTCTTTTTAAAAACGCTTATGACTAATTTAATGTTTAAATAACAGAATAAAAATGAATGCCTCTAATCTATTTCTTCATCATAACAATTATTTAGAAATAAAATCAATTTAATATTTCATACAATGATTAAATCGGTTTACACTTGTCTGTTCCTTAACTGATGATATATTACCGGATATTTTGATTCTTATTGGATGTATTTCTATATAGCGTAGGAGTTACAAACTCCCTAAAGACTAGCTAATTCTCAAGACGTGAGCCGTCTACAAAATTTTATGTAATAAGAGGCTTTAAGTTAAAACCAACAAACAGGTTCACCGATAAATATAAGTCAACACTATTTCAACTAAACTTAAATTCTTTGCAGTATTTAGTGTTCACAAATAGACAGGGAAATAACGCCATAAAATATAGTACATCACTTATATCAGTTAGATCTAGATATTCATTAGTTGAATTGGTATTATGTTATTAATAAGTTTGATCAATTAAATCTATACATTCATCAGTTGAGTTAGTATAATGTTCATCATTCATAATTTTAATGATAGATGTACCAAAAACCCATAATCAAACAACTAAAACTACTAAAAAATAAATATGTATACTGACATTCTTGTTTAAATGTGAAATATTCTGTAAGATGCCGACACTCGTGATTCCCTCTTAGTAAATATAGAGTCGTTGGGTGGCACAGCTTTAACGCCCACAAATATAAAACACACTGAAACACAAAATAAACAAACGAATAAATAAATACAAAGTTAGAGCAATCATTTTAATTTGAGAATAAAAAATTTAAGAATACATACATAATACAAAATAAGTTTTTGGGCTCTCTGTTCAACACAAACAATAAACTAAAATTACAACAAAAACAACAATTTCAAACGATAAATTTGTTAAAAGAACATCTGTCCGTTCCTACTCCTGATAAACTGCTCTTCACTTAATTAAGTAAGAATTAATATTTTTATCATTAGTGACACAATAATTCATTTGTGCCCAACACAGTTGCCAGGGGAGGGTTTTAAGAAGAATATTAAAAAAAAATTAAAAACGTATATGTATTTCCCTAGGTATTTTTATCAAAGCATCAGATTATTTTTTATCTTTAACTAAAGGGGGGGTATAAGGAACAGATAAAGAAAGAGGACAATTTTAAATATCTAGGAGTGGAAATTAGCAAGGATTGGAAATCAATTGCCAACATACTGCAGCCAGAAGTACTAAAAATAATTTAAGTGATTTAAATTGATTTAGGAAATGAAATGAGTTTGTAAGGGATAGAGAGTATAGAGGTGGAATTGGCAAACATCATTTACTTTTACTGGATGAATTAGACCAAGAAGAACTTACTCGTACAGAAAGAGACTTTGTTAAACTTATTATCTCACAACTTTTTTTATATAAGACTTGGCTTATTATTTACTTAAATAATATATGTTGGTTTCCTAAAATTTAGCGACAGACAGACACGGAACCAAAAATGTTCCCTGATGTCTGAAACGAGTTTCTGTTTAGGAATTTTTGAAATAGGAGAGATATTTTCCTTCTTCAGAACGATCACATAGCTTCCGTTACCTTCGGTAAGCTCGGAAGCAATAATACAATAAATGAATAAATAAAGTGATTATTTGTCAACAAATAAGATCAAATTATAGGGTGGGCGTCAGGAATTTAACCAAAATAAAAAGGACCAACGATATAAAACTTCGACTTCACTAAAATATTTTGTACTTAAGAAAATAGATGGATTTTTTTAGAATTAATAGGATATACTCTTAAATTAGAAATAATTTAACTTGTTAAAATATTTTGTCAGAACAGCTTTAATAGACTACCCATTTGCCAGAAAATGAATCCATTAATTTTCACCGTCCAAGAGAGTAAGTCCAAGAGGAAATAAAGAAAAAGAATTCACTGCTTCGTAAAAAAAACCCTGATGGATTTTTCCCACTTTCAAATATAGAAATATTTGATTGAAATCGCTCAAGAGAAGGGGAAAAGAGAAGAAAATTTGGAAATGGAAAATAAAAAGGGGAGCATTCTAAATCAACAATGTGAATAAACAGGACTCTGGAGGTACAGGATAATTAACAAACAGACCGATTAATCAATCTTTCCCGTCCTGAAGCTTAAAACTTCGCAATCCAACTCTGATGAAAAACACCGGCGTTGATATTTATGGATAGGACTCATCAGAGGGGCGATTGATGGAAGCTGTTAAAGGCTTCGGCTTCAATGTGGAACACTGCTTACTGTTTACGTGAAAAAAGAAGACGAAAATAAATTTATAAAAACATTACGCTAAAAAGCTTTATCAAAGATGATGTCTGACAAACTGCATATTAATATAAAAATACCTAATTAATCAAGGAATCCCTATAATTAATTTTATATTATAATAAATGTTTTAAGGAATCGGAATAAATCCCAAATTAATAGGTTTGAGCATAATAGTTAGTATCCACCTAAATATCAAGAAGAGCTAGCTATTCGTTTGAATAGCTTAATTAAATTTGTAAAGTGAGAGGAAAAACTGAAAAAATCATTAATCATATACATAATTAAATTAATAGTTCGGAAATTATTAAGTAAATAGAAAAATAAATTCGATTTCATAAGCTTTTCAAGGTATTAAATACTGTAAATTATTGAATGGTAATATTTTAAAAAAAGAAAAATCGTATACCAAATATTTTTATTTTGTGTGATAATTCATCGATCCTCGTGTAATCAAGTATACTATTAAGATTAAAAGGTACTAATTTACTTGGTTATATACCTATGGGTGGGTTACCCATCCTGTATATGTTAAACAATAATAAGAAATTCCTTTGTCCAAACAACTATCAAGACAAAATCTATTCCAAAGAACTTTGGGGACAAAGGAACATCACACTTCTATAAGTAAAGGTGATAATATCTCTTAGTCTAATTAACTATTAAGAAAAGAAAATATTTACACATAGTAATGGGTAACCAAGTAAATGAGTGCCGATTAAAAAAAAGTGATCCTAAAAATTACAGTCTAAGTAAATTAAGTGTTGCGCATGAGGAACAGGAAGTAATGGACGTAAAACTCTGATATTATTATTGAAGATTAAATTATCTGTGGGCTAACATTTGACATACTATAAAAAGCGCTAACTAGGCATCGCTTGGCTTTAACTTTGAAGCGAGAGTATTGCAATAAATATTAAATAACATAGTTAATCATAAGTACCATAGTTGGTGAGGAGTGGAATAGAGGTTAGTGGAGAGGGGTTGCTGGGTACCTTCCAGCCCTACCCCATGCTCTTAAACTATACCTCTTCAACTAACTCACTAGTCCCGCAGCTCCAAGTTAATTATTATTTTAAATGTATGTATTACTGCACCACACAAGAACTTCTGCTTGTATCGATTTAAATCTTTTCATGATATATTTTGTTCTAATCTATAAAAAGTTTTCGATCTATCTTATGTGTAGTAATGTGTACCCTTTTATATATCTGTATTTATCGTGTAGGTGGATCCTTGTTGGGGTAAAAAAAAATTTACATTAGTTTAGGCGTTGGCAAGACCTTCATTCTTCAACCGGTCATTCTCAAGCCTGGTTAAACGTTTTTGTTAAGTGTTACATCATCTATTTCAATTTATCATTCTATTTAAATTTTCTTGAATGTAAGAAGCTCACTACGCTCGTTTCAATAGGCACTAAAAAAATTAGGTTTCAAAAAAATGACGACAGACTTTCACGAGCTCGCCAAAAATGATCCTTGAGATCTAAAAGGCACTCTAGAGACAACAAAAATTCGCTCTATAGAATGGCCATAATTCTTCCGTTGCCTAGGGTAAGCTCGGAAGCAGAAATCTTATGTCATAAAACCATAAAAAAAAGCTTGACATCTATACAATGTATCTACTAAGAAAATCTTCCAACATAAAAAAATATTATTTTCATATTTCAAAGAAAAAAGAAAATCTAAGTCAAATTTGTTTACCGGGGTTTTTATTTTAAGTCTTATTTATTATTTTTATTTTTACGAATTTCTTTAAACTCAAGAAAAAAGGCTAACAAGACTTGCTTGATGTCTAACGCTAGCTTCTAAGTCGAGGTTTGCCAAGCATTGGGTAGCATAATAAATCCACAGTATACTGACAGATGAAAAAAAAAACCCGGGGCTCAGTCTCCAAACTCAACACCCCCTCCCCCCCCCCCCTCTCCGCGAAGCTAAAGCCCTTCACACTTTTCCAAGCACATAAATCTCAAGGAATAAAGCTCTCTCAGCAGAAGTCTCATGCAAATTACTATTTATCTCATAGGGTGGTCTTCAATCCCGGCATCTGAGAAATCTCTAATATTTTTTTGGTCTCATTTTAGCGAATTTTCAAAGAAAATTACGCTATTGCAATGGCTTCAAAATTTTTGTAATGTGAATTTTTGAATTTTTTTTTCATGGAAATCCGTTTTAGACCATTCTGAATCGATTCCTAAAATTTAACACTTTTTTTATGTATGTATGTATATATGTATGTATATATGTGTCACTCCAGACGATAACTCCCCTTAGGATGCACTTAAAAATTTCAAACAAATTTTAAAATGTCAATAATATCAAATGGAAGGATGAGTTCGTTGGCCAGAATTTTTGGAGTTCATTTAGGGGTCAAATTTTTACAATTTAGGGTCAAAAATAGCATAAGAACGTGTTTTTTCCAATTTACCCCCCTTTTATATGAAAATATGATAAAAGTGTACATACCAACAATTACTGTACTCTTAAAGAGCTTTCCAACGACATGCATCTTGAAGGGTAAATACGATTTTGACTTTAGTACCCCTTACCCCTGTGTACCAATTTTTTTTTTCACCCATGCAAATTCTAAACCAAAATTTTCCTACATTATCATAAGCCAATAATACACATATTTCTTTGAAAATTCGCTCATTAAGTCATGGTGCATGACTGGACTTTTTTTAATAAGGAACAACAGGAAAAAAAGTTTTGTTTTACCCATAAAAAAATATGACTTGAATTAAAATAATTTTATTTAGTGAAAATGACCACGATATTTTTATTACTGTTGATTTAACCCCACACTTAGTCAAAGTTACCACAATAGCGAATATTTTTATTGCAATAAACACCTATAATAGAATAATTAATTGTATTCAATAGCTAACAATGACAATTTGTTGATAGTCAACTGACCGAGGAATAAGAATCGAAACTGAACGGGAAAATCAAGTTATAAAAGTAAAAATTAAATAGGTTATATTTTTTAAATTAAAACTTTGTTATATTATTGAGATTTAAAAAAAGAAAGATCTAGGTTAGGTTAATAAGATTTATAACGGAAGAAATAGGTTGTCATTGTAAGGTTAAAATAAAAATTATCAACATGTTATATTTGTGACACTAATAAAAAAGACTATATTTGTTTTAATTTCACAAATATAATATTTTTTATTAGTTTATTAACACAATTATTTCTTATTTTTTTATGAGGTTAAAATAAAAAAGGTTATAATAACGAAATTAATTAAATTTAGGTTACATTTGTAATGCAATAAAAAATAATAAATTTGGTTAGGTTAAGGAGATTTGAAAAAGGAAGGTTGCAAAAGCGATGTCAGGTTATCATTAATTTGGTGAGAAACAAGGTTAGATATAAAAGAAAGAAAAAAGGGGTGAGGTAAGTTGTATGTATAAATTATATCAATTACATGTATCAAATAAAACTAAATCCCCAAATGTTTAATAAGCAATTAGTTGTTAATTCTTATTATTTTTGATATAATTTGAACTTAGCTTATCTTTGATTCTATATAATTATGGTACATGCTAATTGATGATTACGTTTAAATAAATCAACAGTAATACATTACAAGAAGCAGTCCCATCGAAATTAATAAAAAATAGTGAATAATATCCCTTTCACATTGGTACGAGTAAGGTACCATTAAAGTTTGACAGCGAATTCATTAGCGAGATTGTTTACTATCCCAAAATGTAGTCAAGTACCCAAATTGTATAATAATGATGGCTTTAATCACATATTAGGAGAGGTAGGACCTAATTTAAACAGCAGGTAAACGAATAGAAGATCAACCGTGCAATTTCAGAACAAATACGAAAATTTCTCGACAAATATGACCAACTTTCATGTCAAAGGTCTTTACTAGCAAAATAAACACGTGCAACAAGTTAATAAACTCTTGAAAATTTAATCGCTTAACTTCCGAACAGAATACGAGTATATCACTCTTTTAGTAAAACATTCTAAATTCACATCCAAAGCTAAATTAGAGAGTCATGTTTACGTCAGGGGATATAATGAAAGCTCTATATGTATAATTATATAGATAGCAGGGAGAATGATAGTAATAATGAACTATAAGCTTTTCCATAAACCTGCGCTGTACCTGTTTACCTGACTAAAATTTACACGAAACAAGTTATTATGAACTACATTTCAAAGTGTGTAACCCTTGTTGTCGTACCATGTTGTAGGGTGAAACATTCTATAAGGAATTTCATGTATTTAGAGCTCCGTAGAAAATGGAAGAGTGCTTCAGGGATTCGACAATCTAAAATTATGCTCTGGATACCACCTCAGCATCTTACCAGATCGCTGCTTTCACTTAAAACACAATCCGTCGTCTTTTATCAACCCTTCTTACTGGACCCTGTCGAATAAATGGACATTTAGCTGAAAACCAAGAGTATGCAGGCATTGTGAGGAAGAGGATGAAAGTATTCAGTAGTCTGTCTGCCTACTGAAGAACTAAGGTTACTTCCCATAAGCAAGGTACTCAGTTTCTATGGGTCTGTCAGCCTACTTAGTGGATAGAGACTATACTAGAAGGTTTTCAAACCGGGTTCGCACCTTGGGTCCGCATTGAGGTTTTACTAATTCAAACTTTATTTTAAAGTCCCCAAAATAGTGTAAGTCTGTGCATCTTACTCAATATGAGTAAAAATGTATGACTCTAATATTGCATAATTGGGACTAGAACCTATATATGGTCATGAGCAGTACACTTGTTGATGAATTGATTATGTTGTATTAAACATTAGCAATTGTTGATATTTTGACAGTAAGGTCTGCTGAATTTGGAAAACAACCAATTTTATATAAATTACTATTATATAAAATTATTATTTTTTATTTGTAGGAGAAACTTCTTCCTAAGGGACGACGGCGCAATCGGTGGAAAGACTCCGTACAAAAAGAGGAGTGGGATCAATCAGGCCACTAACCAAGTAACTAAGTAAGTAAGAATATAGGAAGAATCCTATATTCTTAGTTCAATTAAGTTTGTTGATACGATACGGCAACATTATAAAGTTAAATTTTAAACTTCACCTACTTCCATTTTCACTCAATATATCTTGAACTATACATTTTATAATAGAAACAAAGTTTAAGATAAAAAAAAATTATGTAAAATGAAAAATTGACTCACCTCTATGCTAAAATAACCTCTATCTACATAGTCTCCTAAAAACAGGTACTTGGTTGCGGCAGGGGTCCCTCCCACCTCGAACAATTTCATTAGGTCGTAGAACTGACCGTGGATATCCCCACATACTGTGAACAAAAAAAAATACATCATAATTAAATAAAAGTTTAGAGGCAAAAACTAAAAACAGAAAACAAATAATAAAATATAAGGATTGACCTTAAACTAAGACAAAGGTGGAAAATACTGTTTATCCACATTCGCTTTATTGACGTGATAACGCAAGCGGTCAACATCAGCGCCGAAGAGATGATGAGGTATGTACACTCTTAAGTTCAAGGTCTTATTAATAATATTTTTCCAAACTCCTAGTTCCATCTGACTCCACCCTCCACCTCTTTGTTGGAGGGTGGAGTCAGATAGAACTAACATTGGAGCTAAAGAAGCATCAATGTTATCAACGCTGCAGTTGAAAATCCATTTTGCTTTCGGAGAAGCAGCACTTTACTACTCTGACTTAGTGAAGAAATATTCCACTACTCAACTTGTAAAGATCGAATTTATGTAAATAAAGTTTGAACTTTAGTCAACATAGCTCTGCTTGCACAAGTCTTTCAAAGCTGCAAATTACAAACAATTGGCTTAGGTCCTAAAAACTTATAATAAAATTAGACCTACATGACCTTTTGCAATGTCGAGCCGATCTTTGTGCCTAAATAGACTGGACGAATGGGTAAGAAAAAAAACTGTTTAAGATCTTTACAATATAATATTAACTATATATACAACAACAAAGTGCTTTGTTATTTAACGAACTCTTAAAACCCGCACGAACTCTTAAAACTCCATTTCCATTCTTAATAATATTGTCTCTACAATCCATCTTAGATTGAAATTTAGCCTTCAAATAATAGATAAGTAGGGATAGAACAATTATACGAGAGTAAAGCCCTTAACTTTTTCTATAATCGCAGATACTGTGAGTTAAAAGAAAACGGATTAATCGCCATCGTTCCCTGCTAAATAATATTTATGTATAAACATCGGATTTCACCGGCAAACTTGATTTTCCGCATCATCTTCAAGGAATGTTGAGCATGGTAATGTTTACTTGAAAACATCTAAATACAAAAAAAACAACCTAAAAACCCGATAGAACAACAACTCTGTTCTCTTAGAACAGAAATATCCCTAGATTTCCCGGTGTTTACATTGCTGCATTTGTCGGTACTTCTTTTCTCAACGACACTGACCTATATAGGAAAGTATAGCCTCATGCAACTACTACCAGATCAAACAACCCCTAAAAAAAGATTACCCGCAACCGTTATAACCCCGAGAAATTCAGCTATAACCTTCGTTCCAAGGAAATACAAGAAGTAGACAGTTCATCTCTCCAGTTATTGATTGTTTATCTAGTTCACGTTAAACCTATAAAGATAAAGATACTTCCAGTAATTAAAATGAAACTTAATCAAATCTAGCGAGAGGCGTATTTCACCGGAAAAATTAAGCATTTGTCACAAATTTGACCCGTGGAAGCCTACAGATACAGGCCAAGTTTATGTAGATTTAACAACATTCAATTGATTGTATTCTTCATAACCTTTATATTGTATATTTACTGTTCTAAATCAAGTTTAATAAAATAAAAAAAAATTCAAATAAAGTTAAAATAATTTGTTTCACTGGTCGGTGAAAGTTTTCGATTAATCACAGTCGTTTTATATTTACCTGTTTGTTAAATTCACTAAATAGTTTTAAGGGTTTTTTTAATTGCCAACTCCTATTTAATTCAGTGCAATAAAACTTCATTAAAACAATATACGTCAATGTATCTACTTAAATATAAATCAAGCTGCTGAGATGCGACAACAAGTGCAGCAAATAAACAAACTACGCAACTATCTACACAATTACCGAATTTATATAAAACCACTTTTAACGTTCGTACTTTATACTTTTATACCACGCAATAACGCTTTATACCACGTCGACAAAAGCTTTTCTAATAGGTTACAACCTAAAACAGGTTATCAGTAGAATATCCCAAAATCAAAAATAAAAAATAATTAAATAAAGATTTACAAATCAAAACAGATCAATTTCTCTTGTTCTTGCATAGCTTAATAATGCAATACCGATTTCTTTTGTTTTTTAAACAATGAATAATAATTTATTATCTATTAATTTACTATTCATAAGATTTTCGAACTTCGAATTGTTCAAATCGTTTACATCGTTAAAATAGTTTAAATTATCTTTAGTTTGAGGAACTATAAATACTTAATTAGTTAAAACATTTCCATTTCTCGACTCTAATTATTATAACTTAAAATTAAAAAATCCTCTTTTAACGTTCTCGTCATGCAATATTATAACAAGTAATCAAAAGCTTTTCTAATAGGTTATAATATAATTTAACAGGTTATAAGTAAATAATCTTTGTTTTGATACAACGTAAACTGTTACTTAATAACTAAATTCGTCAAATTTTGTACAATTTATAGCAAAAATTACAAACCATTTATTGTTTGGAATTTAAACCCTATTTGTTTTTTCCCTTATTTATAATATTTTAAAGCGAAAAAATCAATCCAATAAATCGAACAAAACTTTCTTTTATACATATTGATACTGTATTAAATCCTGAAATCTTATTACTACGTTTCCATGATGTTTAAATACAGATTTAACACGGGTTGAATACAGTTTTTGGATCCAAAGTGCCCATGGAAACCTAGATTTAATACGGATTAAATATTAAATTCGATGCACTAAATTCTGGGATCGTATCTGGTTTGAGTTGTATGGAAACACCTGAACTCGATCCCGACATGCGCAGAGCGTGGATGTGAGCGCTCCTAGCGTATTTCTGTAGAAACTGTAGTCAAATCTGTCAAAATACGTAATAAAAAACATGGTTATAAAAGATAATGGTCACACAATTATTTTTAACCTTCACCAAAAGTAACCAAAAAAACTTTTTTTTTGTTTCATATTAGGTTTGTTCCAACCACTCTTCAAACTGGTTTGGAACTGTTCGACGCATGCGCATTTGGAAAAAAGCGTTCTAACGAGTCCAAACTCAAACTCTGACTGACTCCGACTGTCAATCGGCTGTTCCAACCACGCTCTGATTAAATCACGGATTAGTTTGGAACCAGTCAGAGCAGTCAGCGATCGCCGGCAGGGACTAGTAGTTTGGGATTGAGTTTGGGTGAACAGAAACGTAACCTTCCGCTTCATTGTTTTTGTTTTGATTTCGCTCGCCTATTATTCTCCTTTCTTGCGAATCAACTCTTCTTTTTAAGATGTTTTTGCACGAATGCGACGATAAATTTTTGTGCATATAATGACATTTTCTAGATATTTCTGAAAAAAATAAAAATTGGACCTATTTTCCAAGATGGACTTTTGATACTTATTCCATTTTCAAACAAATATCGAAAGAATCCGATTTATTTCCGCAATATTTCTTTCGTTAATTGGACTAAGCTTAATATTTGTTTTTTAAAACAAAAGAGCATTTAGGATAATATCAATAAAAATACGAGTGTGCCGTGAGTCTACTAAAACTGGTTCCCCTCAGTAAGCCCGAAAATAGTGAATTGCGTAAATCGAAATGAAATCGTGAATTCATGTATTAAATAAACATTTCTAAAAAGTGTGCATGTATTTTCGTCATATCCTCTATGAGTATGTAGGTTTTACTTCCAACTTTCGAGCTTAATTAGCATTAGAAAATGAAACTTTTGTGGTGTGGCCCCCCTTGTTGTGCGAGCCCCTAGGCGGCCTAAATCAGGCCCTGATTTAAGCGACTGGCACTTATCTTCATCAACTATTGACTCATCCATCATCCATATCGTTAATATTAATAAGTTCAGGCATTTTTGATAGCACAGGAACGCAAATTCACATAAACGATCAACTCAAAAAGTTGTTCTGATAACAGTGCTAAAACCTACCACAGCAAACAGTTTGGTTCGAGAAAGGAGCGTTCCAACAAAAACGAAATCACAAATCAATTCCCAACGGTCAATGATCGCGCATGCGCATTACGTCACTCACGGACTAATCCGAAACTGATTCGGAACTGGTGGTTGGAACAAACCTATTGAATACGGATTCAATACAAGTCATGGAAACACCTAGCTGGTTTTTTTTTTTTTGTGAAACACTACTTTCGAGATAAATTAAATATTCCTTTTTCAAAACTTTTGCTAATAATTTTTACTGTATTGCTGGAATACATTTAATTAAACGTATCAATATTTACATACGTTCTTAGATAGCAATCATTTTCTGCTTATTAAATTATTTATTTAAAAGAAAAAGAGACCACTGTAAATAAATTCTTAATCATATTTGGCATTAGGTGATGCCACATTGTATTCGTGATTTGTTTCCTTTATTTGCTTTCCGAAAAAACATTATAAACGCTGCTGAATTTATTTCATAATATAATAATGAATACATTCAAGGACAGGTTCAATAATGCATTTAATATTAGATTTATAGTTGTGTTGTAGTTGCGTGCTACTTAGATGAATATGAATAAGTGATATAAATGATTATCAGAAGGAAGGGAAAACTTTATAATGATTTTAAATATGCGAGGTGTCAAAAAAAACATATAACATGAAATGATAGTTGTTTTTAATTGTGTGGCAGTCGGCGTTAATCAATATCAAATTTAATAATGTATATTAGGAATTTGCATTTCTTTTCTTTAAGGCAACTTTTTCAACTTTTGATGAATTCATAATAAAGTGAGTTTTATCGAAGGTAACGGTAGTAATATTATCAAGAACAAAATGCCAATAATAAAATGTTTTCATGTCAAAAAATTCAAACATTCTCAGACAGAAATCCATTTTAGACATCAGGGAACATTTTAGGCCACCTACTGTCTGTCAATCGCCTAACATTTTTGTGAACCAACATATCTTAACTGTTATTTCTACAAGTCTACGTTGTCAAAGAAAATGACATTCCTGTTTTGGGAATGGACTATGCGTTAAAATTTGAGCATTATATACCTCCTGGAAAAAGGATACGTTCGTTGAAATCTATAGAGTTCGTTGCCAACCTCCAAAGAATAATAGGGCTGAGTGGAATAGCATGTTAAATAAATTTAATAATAAATTTATTACTGAACCCGTCGAAGAATGAATTCAATTTGTATCTTATGAAATAAATTCAACTAAGTTTACAATTTTCTGTCGAAAAGTTAATTAAAGAAAACAAAACACCAATACAATATGGTGCACCTAATGCCAAATGTGATTAAAATTTTTTTAAGTGGTCTCTGTTTAATAAGCAGATCTATAAATTTAAAAAGCAGAATATGATTGCTCTCTAAGAACGTGTGTTAAATATGAATACGTTCAATTAAATGAATTCCAGAAATACAGTTAAAATTATTAGCAAAATGTTTTGAACGAAAAATATTTCATTTATCTCGAAAGCAATTTGTTATAAAAAAAAGTACAGATTAAAGTTTTTTTTGTTGTTTTTTTTTTAAATTATTTTACTCTCGTTTATTATTAAGTAATACAAATAATAAAAGCATTAGTAATTTGATTTTATCCAAATTAATTTAACTTATTGTAATTTAATTTCATTAGAACCGTTTTATACTAAAAATATACATAATATTTCTCAAAAACGGTTTAGACGATTTTGATTAAAAAATTATAAAATTTAGTCCATTTAAATACGAATCTAATGATATACATTAGAATTAGAAAAATCTAATTGGACAGGCCACATTGCTGGGAAAACTGACAAACCCCGTTGACAAACCTCTTTTGTTTTTTGTAAAACAAAAAACAAAAAAATTAATACTATCCAAGAGAACCATATTCAAGTAACTAGAAACAGCAGGGGACGAGGCAGAACCAGGAGATAGGAGGTAGGGGATATGAAGAATTAAAAAAAAAAAACTGTGGGGGAGAAACGTGGCAGAGGTTCGCTTGAGATCGCACCGCAAGTGAGCCTAAAATTGTTTGCCTCAACGATACCATTTAATTGTTAGTCTTTTTTGTTATTAAATTGTTAGTTGTTAGTTTATCATACAGGGAGATTCAAAAAGAATGAACCGATTCCATGATCAAATATTTTGTAAGCAAATGTAAGAATCAGAATGAGGGAGTGGCTGTTTGAAAGATTAAGTTTCTAAATTTCAGATGGTTGCCACGTGACCGCGCCAAGTGCATCGGTCTTCAAAGGACGCTCAGTTGTTTATTGACTGTCAAAATGGCGACTCCTCAACAGAAAGTGTTCATGAGTTGGCAAAAACTAAATCTGTGGTTAAACTGATCTGGATAACTTAAAACATCGAATAACAACGACGATAAATTTAATTGATCCTGATATGCTTCAACGCGTTTGGGAAGAATTCTCATATCGTCTTAATGTTGTCTGTGCTGCTAGGGGTGGCCATATTGAACACTTGTAACATGTGAAATAAAACTTGACTGTGAGTAGATTACTTGTATTATAAGTTCGTCCCATGAAATATCCACAGCCAGAGACTGATTTGGAAAATAGGATGTTTTATGAATACTGAATATGTAATAATATTTAAATGTAAAATTCCAATAAAAGGATTTTTAAAAAAACACATTGTTTTATCAATAAAAAGGTAAAAAGGGTAGAGAAAAGGTAAAAAGAGACTGTGTATAAAAACAACAACCTTAGAATTGAAACCAGTTGATTATAAGGTTACCTTCTTCTTCTTTTTTATTTCAATATAGCAAACAGTGTAACAGAGACGGGAAAGTTGGGCAGAAAAGAAACGAGACGGAAAAACAATTGGCCTGATTATAAAAACAATCGATGTCCTGAATTCCAAAGTACCCAACTCAGATGGTTATCTATGGTAATCCAAGTGCGCCTCATGATAGAAAGGATTCCAATTTAGAACCTCCTTGTAGGTTCTGTTTTCTCAATGACTTTACAAATAGAACTTAGCTCCAACAGGACTCTTTTCAATAACAAACCACTGAATGAACAGATACGACAAATGTTATTTCTAACTAAAACCAAATTAAATAACAAAGCAGTTTGTTGTTGTATTTTTCTTTTATCATTCGGAAGTAATTGGTTATTACTTGGATTTATACATTTAGAATAGTATAAAAAAAAGGACTGTAAAAGTCAAATTTTCCCATCAATAGTTTATTTTTAGTCACTTATTGTAATTCATTTTATCTACGATTGATACGAAATATAAACATTTTATCTCTGTTTAGATGCGTATAAAGTGATTCTTTTCGTAGTCGTATTCATTACGCATGCGCGTTCATAATTCTTCTTTTTTCCCGCCCTAGTGCGGTAAAAAAGAAGAATTCTTCACCTTAACGCACGATTAGCGAGTTTGTTTACATTTAACAAAACCAATTTGCTGTTAGTTTAATATAAGTAACTGTTTATATCGAGGTTTTAGTGTAAAACAATAAGTGATTTAAGTGATTATGGCGAAAATGAGGAGAAAAATACTCCTCCCGAAATAATTAATTCCGCACAAAATACAACTAATAAATTAGTGGCATTTTTATCAAAAGAGAAATACGAACTTACATACAGGCAGTTTATTAAAAAAAAAATTCTGCATTTATTATTAAAATCCAACAATCGTAGATAAAGTAAGGTACGCAACTCGTGCGAAAACTGCATTTTGCTTTGCTCGTGTGGTTTTACTACCCTCGCTGTTGCTCGGGTGCAAACTCTACACTCGCATGCAAAATGCTACTTTCCGCACTAGACGCGTAATGTACTATATCACAATTAAGGTAATACATACATTAGAAAAAAATCATTACGAATCAACTCTAACAAAACTTTCTATTATTGTCACGATAGATCAGTACGCTGTGTGTTTAGCAACCCATTCTATTTGGGCAGCATCACTGTTATTTTTGTAAATAAAGTGTTTCTCTCTCTAGTAAGATTGAATTTGAATCTAATGATATATAATAATTTATTCAATTTATTACTTCCGAGCTTAGCGTATTAGTCCAGGAGATAGTGTGCAAAAAAGTGTCTGACTAACATCAAGCTAGAATTTTGTATACAAGTCAATCTTTTAGCGCCTTTTAAGAACATGTGGTCGGCTAAGTTCGTCTGCGGGACATAGCTTGGCAATAGGCGTTTGAAAAAAACAAACCGGTGAAGAGCGGCCATGTCTCACCAATTATGGTGGACAAAGTGATTTTCATAATCCTGAGTACAGAATTAGTTAGTAGACCGAAAATCAAGTCGATGTTAGTTTGTCCCTTGACAGGTGACCACGTTGATTTTTAGTAATATTTGAATAACTAACCTATCAAGTGTGAAAATAACATCGACTTGATATTTGGTGTACTAACTAATTCTGTACTCAGGATCATGAAAATCACATTGTCCACCATAATTGGTGAGACATGTCCGCTCTCCACCGGTTTGTTTTTTTCAAACGCCTATTGCCAAGCTATGTCCCGCAGACGAACTTAGCCGACCACATATTCTTAAAAGTCACTAAAAGATTAACTTGTATACAAAATTCTAGCTTGATGTTAGTCAGACACTTTTTTGCACGCTATCTCCTGGACTATATGTAGCGGAAGCCTTGTGCCAATTCTGAAGACCGATATTTTATTGATGTCTCTAAAATCTAAAATTCTTGGACAGAAATGGACAGAATATCTTAAATACAACGCCAAATAGCTTATTGATGGTTCAATATAATTTCAACCCTCTTCTAAGCACACAATTTTTTTTTTATTAACACCTATATCTTTAAAGTACTCATGAGTGATAGTTTACACTTCTTTTACGATTATCAGCAAATTATTTTTTTATTTTCATCATTATCTCGGAATCTGGGAATCTTCATTTTAATTTTGAAAATTTAATGTATTTGAACGTACTAAGGTCCCTTGAGTTCAAAAGCGTTTTACTTAAAAAAAATCTTGTCCGTCTCTGCATACGCGTGGAGCCTTATCTCTGGAACTGATGTCGATAACATTGAAATTTGGTACACATGTTCAGAAAAATCATAATCCAAGGGGAAATCGAAAAAATTAATGTTAGCTCAAACTTAAGGAGCACTACCCCCTTAAACAAAATTAACAAAGACAGTTCATAAAATTACCAATGATAATTTAATTATGTTAAGGGTTCAATTATGTTAAAAAAGTTAATACTGTTATATACAAATCCTGAATTTCATCAGAAACCGTTCTCGTATAAAAAGTTAAAAAAAAAGTTTGTTTTACCCACTCAAAAGGTTAAAACTACACTAGTGCACAACTGCTTGCTCTTTCGAATAGTAAAAGAAAAAGGCAAAGAGAAAGCCAATTAGGAAAGATCAAGTCTAGACAAGTGGATGAGGGAAAACAGCCGGGTAGGAACACAAAGTGCTTCAACAAAGTACAAAGTCTGCACCGGAGCTTAATTAAACTCAAACAAACCCATTCCATTAGGGGACTTAATTCAATTAAACAGGCCCACAACCTTCAACTATTTATCAATATTTGGATCAAAGTTACTGATCTGTATACCATAATATATATATTGTGTTTTAGATATACCTTATATATGTGTTTTTTAGCTATACCTTGCGTATTTCCCCAACCTTATAAACCCCCTTATGCAAACATTTCCCGAAAGAGCGTAAGTGGACATTTCATGTACTTAACAAAACTATTGACTTAATTGAAAATTAACAAAAAAACAACCCAAACCCAAAATGAATCGAACAACTAGAAGTAGGAGGGGTGCTTAATGCAAATTTACCAACTCATAATATGAACACTTGCTTGGTCGGAAAGGTTGGATAAGGAGAATACGTCATCTCAATTAAAGTATGTACCTGGTACGAAGCAAAATAACTTATTTGTAAGTTGCGTAAAAATTAAAATGAATGCAATGAAAATTCGCAAATAAAAACAAAAAAGCATAAGCTTTAGGAACTGGAGCGATGTGGTAAAATTATTTTACCTCACTACCGCTGTCTGTTTGCTGGGTGGTAATGGATTGAACATGCGCATTGATATAAAATTCATAACATAACCTTTAGTGACATCTACTCAAGCAAATTTAAAAGCAATTAAATTCTTAAATAATGTTTATATTGAATAATCAAATTCAATTGAAGTTATCTTGTAAATCTTAAGACAAGAGAGTTCTATAATCAGATTGTCTTAAAATGCAAATGTAGTCATCAGAAGCAATCATTAAGTCCAAGAGGTTTCAAACCTGACGAAACATGCCTGAGCAAATCCAAGATAAAGTCAAATCCCAAGGCAAGTTCCTCTCAAGGCTTCGGAGTCGAAATTTAAGCGAAAATCCTTTAATTGGACAAATTAATCCCCTTCTTTAGTATGCAGATAAAACCCCCTCAACCCTTCTATCCAATTATTAATTCATAAGTTACCCAATGAATTTCGAAAAGGATATCTTGCATAATAAGGAAGACGGTAATCTCTGGAGGCTCATTCGGATGAATTTGATAAGGACAGAATCCATTTCGGGGTGTTTTTCAAAAACTCCAATCCCTGAGAAACCGGAGAAATTCGAGACCGACCCTGGACAGGGAAGCTGTAAATCACAGCAAGTTAGCTGAGAAAGTAGGTGGAGGGTTGCCACATCCTTGACGGTGGTTTGTGGTCTAGCATTCCCTTCCATACGACGAGTCCTTCGTCACTACAAAATCCGCCTTCGGCTAAACAAATATCGATCGGTTTTACTTGGAAAAGGGCTCTTTACGAAATATTATCAGCTGCAAAAGACGGTCTATATTATAATTCTACGATCTTATCTCCGAAAACAATATTAATACGAGTTATTTTCTACGACGTTCCAATATATCAGAAAAAATGCAGAACCGTTTTTGAAACACAGGCTACAGATGGCAGATTACCAGTTAGGCAGTTGTTTAACTCCATCAAAATCTCAATATCGAATTTTTGCTCCATTACAATACTTTTTTTTCATTTACAAAGCATATATGAGAAAGTGAAAAGAGGGAAAATATATTTTCGCCAATAAAATAATATTTATAAAAGAAATATATACATATTCGTATAAGTAAATAAGAAAATTGTAAGAAATATTCTCCCTTATAGTAGCTTTTATCAATTCTAAGCTGAAACCCCAGAAAGCTTACAAAAAAGCTTTAAGATTCTACGGAGATATGGATCCTTTTAAAATGGGTGAAGAAATGTCATCATCTTACGTCAACAGAAAAAGACCTTAATTTAAATTCTGAGAGGAAAAAGTCTCACGCTTTCAGCAGCGAAGCTTACAAAGCGTGAGCAGGGAAGAATAAATGTAAAAGAGAAAGGGAATTTTCAAGATGGAAACACAAAAAGAAAAATTACACATTTTTGAACCGTCAAGAATAAATATTTTCCTTGTGATTCAATTCCAACAAAAACCTCCCCTTGATAATAGATTCGTAAAACATTAAAACAAAAGTACATTAAGAATAGATATATATATATATATATATATATATATATATATATATATATATATATATATATATATATATATATATATATATATATATATATATATATATATAATATATATATATATTTACTGGAAATAAAATTTATTATTAAATAAATTTAATATACTTTTCTTTTATGAACATTAATTCATTTTTTATTCGATTGGAAATAAAATTCCAAGTTTTTAAGAAAAGATTTAAAAAAGATAGATAAGTTTTAATGAGAAATGTTATATTATTTTTTCAACAAACCTTGTGGGCCCCATTAATCCCACTGGGTTTTTTCGGGCCCAGCTCAGCCCGAAAAAAACACGAAAAAAAAAGTTATAAAAAACGTATTTTGTCAATAAAAAATAAAATAATTTTTTTTTTCGAAATTTCCAAAAAGTGGTATCTTTACTTTTGGTCGAAGAATGTTCAGGAATTTTTTCAGATTTTTTGCACTTCACATAAGCGAGATAGAGGGGGGGGGGGGGGACACGTTTCACACCCACTTCAAACTTGCCTGCGCTCACCCTATCAAAGTTATAACCAAAGAATTATATATTTTTGTAATCAGCTTGACGTACCCTTTCATATGATACCCCTCACGGTGTCGAAAAAAAAAAAAATTAACCCCTAAGTTTTTTTACCCTAATTTTTTTGAAAAATATTTTTTTTAAGTCGCTATATTTTTAAAATATGTGGGCAAGTACAAGACACATACATGCCAAATTTCAAAGTGATCGGCCGAAAAGTGTAGCCGTGAGAGCAGGCGACAGGACGGATGGACAGACACACGCAGGAAAATATAAGGGTCCTTGGTTTTGCCTACAGACCCTAAAAAATAAACTTCCTGTATGCAAGTTCGTATTTCTCTTTTGATAAAGATGACATTAATTCATTAGTTGTATTTTGTGCCGAATTAATTATTTCGATATAAACAGTTCCTTTTATTAAACGAACAGCAAATTAGTTTTGTTAAATGTAAACAAACTCGCTAATCGTGCGTTAAGGTGAAGAATTCTTCTTTTTTACCACCCTAGGGCGGTAAAAAAGAGGAATTTTTCAGAATAATGAGACACGTATGCGCAATGAATACAAGTACGTAAATAAAGAATCCCTTTCTACGCATCTAAACAGAGATATAATGTTTATATTTCGTAACAATCATAGATAATATAATTTACAACCAATATTTGATAAAAAATGTTAGGCTAGATGATTAGCAGGTTAAATAGTAGAATTTTGCCCTGTTAAATAAAATTTGTATTTTTAAGGAAACAAAAAAATGTGTTTCATGTGCTAGAGGTGAACCCAAAGCATCATATTGATCTGATATCTATAAAAGTGGGAGAAATATAGCATGTGAAAAAACGAAATTTCTAAATGACCTATCCCCTTTACACAAGTTAAAAGTCGGAAAAAAAGGTTTGAGAGACATACAAACAACACTTTTTTAACAAAGAGAAAGAAGAACCACCATCTTTAACTATTTTAACTTTTAAGGTTTTTGACTTTTTAATTTTTTTGTTTTCTAAAAAAAAATGATGGCAGAAACTAATGCTCTGATCATTGCTCGGTTTATATTCACGATCGACAGTCAAGACGAGAGTTAAAAGTTAAAATAATTAAGGTGTAGAGAGAAGACAGGTTGTTGATGGAAAGAGATTACCTTCTGGTCGGAGTTAAGTCACTAAAGTATGAATTAAACATTGTCATAACGTCATAACAAATCCTTTGACTTTAAAACGTCAAAGACTAAGATTTTGATTAAACAAAAAACGAGCAACGGCGCAAAGTTTCTCGCAAAACAGAGATTGGGGAGCTAATTACATTATACAGAAGATGCCAAGGAGATAATTTAACTATACATAATGTATCATCTAAAGTTGATTTTCCCTGGAAGATGAACCTAATTTATTTATAATACAAAGGTAAAATCAAGTAGATGGTTGAAAGGCTTCACGTACCAATTTATAATTCAGATCTTCTTTTAGGATTTGACTTAAAGTTATACATATTTATTTAATATGAGCTGGATACCTGTGCTTCGTAGCAGACTGTTTTACAGGAATGTTTAATTCAATTTAATATCATAAAAATAAATAAGCAATTAGTATATGTATTGTATTAAAATATTCGTAAATCACTTCTAATACTTCGATTCATTTAAAACTTTTCCAAAAAAATCGGTCCGAGACAACTCAGTAAAATAGGCCTCTCTCGGTCCACGTTTAAAGCTACTTTCTCAGGAACTAGATTTTTCGCGGAGCTTACATCGTTGGATTCGTATTTAAATGGAATTAAAGTATGACCTATTATAATTACACAAAGACAATTATTGAAAAACTAAGAGAGAATTTTAATTGAACCTCACAGTATTAAAACTGAAAAACAATACAGAATGCTTCTGACAAGGAATGTCAAGTTAATAAAAAATACTTGACATTACTTGCTACATAATTATGAAAATGCACTAAACCTCAACACCTTCCCTCATTTAATAATTAGGGCCAGACCCATGCCCTGACATAGAAAAAGGTGTCTTGGCTTAAATAAAGGCTTAGTCAGTATGTCAGCAAGTTGATGTTCAGTATCAACTCGCATGATACTAACTTCTCCTTCAGTTACCATCTCACGAACGAAGAAGTGTCGCGTTCTAATGTGTTTGGTTCTGCGGTGGTACTCAGGGTTCTGCGCAAGTCGTATGGCTGCTTCGTTGTCTACCTGTAACGCTGGAACTTCAAGCTTCACAACTTCACTAAGTAATCGTTTCAGCCATACCACCTCACGAGCACCTTCACTTGCAGCAACGACTTCTGCTTCAGTTGTTGAGATGGCTACTGAAGTCTGTCTCTGGCTGAGCCAGGATATCGCTCCTCCTGCGTACATACACACGACCCCGGTTGTTGATCGACCTGTGGACTCATCCCCCCCGTGGTCAGCATCACTATAGCACTCAAGGACTCCCCTCTTACAGTTTGGCTTGTAAGTGATACCAAAATCCTCAGTACCTTTCAGGTATCTAAAAATTCTTTTGACACGGGTCCAGTCGCTTTTACTTGGGTGCTCTAGGGTTCTTGACACTACTCCCACAGCATAGGCGATATCCGGACGGGTAGAAACCATAAGGTACATAAGTGCACCAACAGCTTGACGATATTTTAAATTATCTTCAGAGACTTCAGCTTCACTTTCAACGCTGACCTTCCCTGCTTCAAAGTTTTCTTTTACTATAGGTGTGGAGACTGGTCTACAGATGTTCATTCCAAACCTTTCTAGCACCTTCTTTGTGTAGGCAGGTTGTCTAACTGAGATAGCTCCATCAGCATGACAGTCCAGCTCTATTCCTAGATAATATGATGCTGGTTTTACAGTGATTTTAAATTCCTTCTTCAGATCTTCGATAACTTTTTCTTTTTCCTTCGGATCTGTTGTAGCTATGAGACCGTCATCAACATACAACACTATAATTGTTGTACTTTTATCATCTTTTCTGATAAACATGCACGGATCTGCTCCACTACGTTTAAAATTCATTTTCAGCAAATAATCGCAAAAGCGCTTGTTCCAGCACCTTGGCGCCTGTTTTAAACCATATATGCTTCTTTTAAGACGACACACATTATCTGTTCCATCTGTGTACCCCTCCGGCTGTTTCATGTAGATTTCTTCATCGAGTTGACCATAAAGAAACGCGCTCGTTACGTCAAACTGCGATAAAGTCATCTTTTCACTTGCAGCTAAGCTTATTACGGCTCTCACAGTACCTGCTTTTGCTACTGGGCTAAAAGTCTGATCGTAGTCTACGCCTTTCTTTTGTGTAAACCCTTTCGCCACAAGACGTGCTTTAAATCTCTCGATTGAGCCATCTGGGTTCATTTTGACTTTATACACCCATCTACATGAAATAGCTTTCTTACCTTTCGGCAGTGACTCAAGCTTCCATGTTTTGTTGTCATCTAAAGCTTTGATTTCAACTTCCATAGCTTTACGCCACTTTGCTTCATGTTCACTTGCTACAGCTTCTTTGAATGTACTAGGCTCAGCAACGTCCGACTTACAGGCTGACATAATGTAGTCCTCAAACCTCTTTGGTAGCTTGATTTTTGTACGATCCCTTAAGTTCATATGTGTTCCAGATATGTTGTCTTTTTGATTGTCTTCTGTTTCCTCTTCTGGCACAGGCAAACTTCCATCATCATCTTCGTCTTCAATTTGAACTGGTTCCGGCTCAAACTCTGTAGAAGGTTTTTCATTACTCTCTATTTCATTTCGAGTACTGCCCTCTTCAGTTTGAGTGCCCATCTCTAATTTTACCATGGTTGTTCTTATCAATGGCTCTTCGCAAAAATCAACATCTCTAGACCTGATGAGTCTGTGTTGGTCTTTCACCCAGATACGATAACCGTAATCATCGTACCCAACAAGCACACCTTGAACAGCCTTCTTTTCCATCTTCCTCCGTTTCTGTTTCGGAATGTGTGCATAGCATTTACTTCCTATAACACGTAGATGTTTTAATGATGGCTTCTTACCAGTCCAAACTTCATATGGTGACTTATTTTTTTCTGACGATGGTCCTGATCTGTTTAAAATATAAGTAGCAGTATTGACTAATTCTGCCCACAGACCTTGTGATAATCCTCCATGTGCATGAAACATTGCACGAGCAGCCTCTACAATTGTTCTGTTTTCTCGCTCACACAGTCCATTCTGCTCAGGTGTGTATGGCATAGTGAATCGTTGAGAAATTCCTTCATACCTAAGAATCTTACGAACTGCTTTGTTGTCGAACTCACCTCCATTGTCACAGAGTAATTCTTTTATATTATGACCAGCAGTCTTAGCTAAGGCTAACATTTCTTTCAGCTTCTCAGCTACTTCAGACTTTTCTTTAAGGAAAAACACAAACCGAAACCGACTATAATCGTCTTTAAACAGCACGAAATACCTATAACCCGACATCGATTTAGTTTCGAACGGACCGCACACATCTGCCGCAACCGTTTCACCTGGTTTCTTAGCTCTAGTTCTAGTACTAAAAGGACGTCTATGTGATTTCCCATAAATACACCCTTCACACACTTCACTGTCTGCTTCAACTTTAATTCCAAGTTCTTTTGACAACCACTCCTTTACATGACGCTTGTTTTGATGCCCTAATCTCTCGTGATAGAGTTGTAATAAATCACTTTTAGACAATGAATTTAGATGTTCAGTTTTCGGAATAAAATGTTCAAAATTTAATTTAAATAATCCTCCAAAACGATTTCTAAATCCTTCAATCACTACTTCATTATTTATTTTTAGTTGACATTGAGTAGCAGTTGATGTAAACAAACTTCTGTCATATTTGTCTTGAGCAGCTAAAGTTGAAAATAAATTTTTCTTTAAACTGGGAACATACCAGACTTCAGTTAAAGTTAGTCTACGCTTTTGGTTTTTGATAGTTGCTAAAAAATCTATTTCACCTGATCCTGTAGCACTCACAAATTCACCATTAGCAGTGACTATAGTGTGTGGTGTAGAAAAGTTTTTAAAAGATTTAAATAAATGTTTTTGAAATGTCACATGATTAGTTGCGCCATTGTCAACGAACCATTCTTCATTTGTTTCTTCTTTTTCCAAAATATTTAAATTTAATGATGTTGATGTCAATGCCACACTATTTATACATTTATTTTGATTTTCACTTTTAGGAGGCTTTGGGGGCTTCCCATCTGCTATCCATTTTGCACATTGTTTTATCCTATGATTTGGAGCCTTGCAGTATTTACAAAAAACTTTGTGAAGCTTTTGGTACTTCTTACTAGTGGAAGGCACTTTAACAGTTAATGCTTCACCACTTGCACTCGCTCCACCAACTTCTTTACTACTCAGGGCTCTTTCATAGGCACACAGCTGAATGGTTAGATTTTCGATTGTTCTCTCTGTCTTTGTCATAAGCATCCAGCTCGACTTAAACGAGAAGTACTCGACTGGTAGAGTACCTAAAATCTTGCAGATTAAAAAAAGTTCTGGTAAATCTTGTTTCTGGTCCTTTTTAATTTCTCTTTTTAATTCATCCCAAAGATTTTTCAATTTGGACATATGACTTGACATGTCATCTCCTGCCTGTCTTTGGTAACTAAAAAACTGTTGGCACAGATCGTAGGCTTTATCTTCACAAACACCATCAAACAAGCGCTGAAGTTCTTGCCAGACTTCTCTTGCCGTATTAAACCTCATAACTTTCTGAAGAGTCTCTTCTGTCATATTCGTCGTCATAATTATAAGGGCAATACTGTCTGCTTTTAAAAATTTGGCTAAGTTTTCTTCGTATTTAGTCACAGTTGCCACAGTCGTGTCCTCTTCAGGCTCATTGGGCCTCGTTAGAGTACCATTGACGACGTCCAAGGCTCCTGGCACACCACGAAGTAACACTAGAACCTTATATTGCCAGCTATTCCAGTTATTTTTACCCTCTAAAAGACCGATTTGAATTTTGGTAAATTCCATTTTTTTAATTTATTTTTCAAATTTTTAAATATGACAGATTTATGAAAATGTTGAAAGTTTGAGAAAAAAAAATTGAGTTTAGAATTTTGAGTTAACACACAACCCGAAAGTATACTGAACCCATAACCAATTAAAGTATGACCTATTATAATTACACAAAGACAATTATTGAAAAACTAAGAGAGAATTTTAATTGAACCTCACAGTATTAAAACTGAAAAACAATACAGAATGCTTCTGACAAGGAATGTCAAGTTAATAAAAAATACTTGACATTACTTGCTACATAATTATGAAAATGCACTAAACCTCAACAAATGGACTACATTTCATACTTTTTTTTGTATCAAAATCATCGGAACCTTTTTAGGGGGAGAGGAAGAGATTTTAGGGGGTAGCGCTCCAAATTTGGAGCTGAAATTCATTTCTCGATTCCGCCTCGGGGTATGATGTTTCAGAACATATATGCCAAATTTCGTTAAAATCGGCCCAGTAGTTTAGGCTCCACGCGTCTGCACAGACAACAGACAGAAATATTTTTAAAAACCACTTTTTTGGACTCAGGGAACCTCAAAACGTGTAAATCCATCAAAATCTCAAACGAGAAAGTAAAAAAAACCGTAATTATTATTAATGACACATTTTACAGAAAAATCACTAATAAATACCTCACTCACGTCTATGGAGGTCATCTTAAAGGAATAAAATAAATTGTCTCAACGTAAATTGAAACTGGTTTATTATACTAATTTATTATTCGTAGCAGCTTTCAACCTTTATAAGGCCATCATCAGTGCCGATCGAGGGAGAAATGTAGTTACATTAATAAAAAATAATTAGTGAGAGATGAGTCTATTTCCTGTCGAAGATGACCATAAACATATAAACTTAAAAACAATTTTACCTGTTTATACTATTAATATAGTTAATTATGGTGAAATGAGATGGCGGTAATTAAATGGCCCATACACGGTCAAAACATTTTGACCGTGTAAGGGGCTGTTTGATGTTTGCGCAAACATTTTTGATCGTGTATGGGGGCCTTTAATCAATGTAAAAATCGAAAAACATGAATACGAAAAAGAAAAACCAATATAGAACAAGTGAATAAAACTGTAGTTATAGGTTTGGTTAGGTGCGGGACAGCGTTTATCAAATATACAGAATAAAGGTACTTTTTAAACTGCAGGTGCAGGCGTACCTTAAATCAATATACCGGACAGAAACGAATACTAGGAGACTTCATGCTTATTCTCCCTAATTCGAAAAGACCATACTTATTAGTTGATAAATTAAGAAAATAAAGTTGAAGAAAAAAAAAAAAAAGAAATGAAAAACGCATTATATAGGACAAACAAACAAAAGAAAAATTGTGCAAGTTAAAGGATGTTGAAACGCGGGCAGATTATATTACTTGAAAAGCAAATAAAAATAGGGAAAATGCTAGAAAAAGCATAAATACAAGAATAAAAGCACAGAAGAAGAAATAGGACAAGCTTAAGAAATAGAGATAGAGAAAGAATGAAAAAACACAAGTGAGGCGGAAGATTTGAGTACAAAAGAGAGAAAAAATATATAAAACGGGAAGGGAAGATGGGAATAAATGAAAAATAAAATGGGAAATATGAAAAATAAAATGGGAAATATGAAAAATAATGTCATATTTGTCCCTTTCCTTTTTACCATAGCGAAAGGAATGACAGGACATCAAGAATCTTCATAGTGGGACCGAGGAAAATAGCATTATGAAAACAGCCTGGCTTTTCCAGCCTCTACTTGCACGTTCTCAACAACATTTCTCACAAACCAAAACCCTCTCCTCTTTTCCTGGTTTTTCTTTTGAATAAATAGGAGGGAAAACCCCAGAGAGCCGAGAAATGAGAGTGGCATTTTCTTTTTTTGGTGAGACATTAGTATCCTTCAAACTGCAAATAAAAAACAAAAAAAGCACAGATGTGGCGCCAAGAGCCAACTTGTAGAGGGATCTAAATCTTTTTCCCTTTTTTTGTAACTTATGAAAAAGGATGTTTGTCCTTTGTTTCCTTTTTTATTATTAGGTCTCTTAAATTCTTCGAAAGCCAGTAAAATTCTTTTACCTCCAGCGGGAAGAAAAAGTGAACTTTCCTCCCTAGTTTACAGGGAGGGAAGTTACTCATTGCACCCGGTCGGGTGAAACAGGGAGTAATGAAAAATAAGGGAATCATGAACTCTCATGATTCCCTCCAGTGTTGCCCTAGATAAAGAACAAGTAAATAAGGTTGGTGCTAATATACATTTCATTTACTAACTTTTATTTTATGTCTAAATCTATAATGTCATCTTCACACATGTCATGTAACCTCCACAAAGGTTGCCACAGTGATTCATCAGTAAAAGAAACAAACAAGTTAAAAGTGGAAACATAATTTCTAAATGTAGATTAACTAATCATTATTTTAAATACATCAGTTGTCAACACCATTCAATACACGACTCAGCTTCCAGCTGATTCTCCCATTTAATTTTAGCATTGAAATTCAAATAATTATTATCTATAATTTAATTTTAACGTGATTAAACTTATTTAGAGAATTTTTAAAATTATATCTAACTATTTTTTTTAAAAATAAATATAAACCTATGCGTTTTTAAATTAATATCGTAATTTAAAATTATAATCTTTCCATATTTATTTCTCCCTTCTGGAGGTAAAATCTTGTACGTACCTTGGGAGTAAAAATGACTTGCACCCTCGCGATAATTAACTCCCTCGGCTCCGCGTCGGGAGTAAACGTTATGGTTCCCTCGGCTTCGCCTCAGAAACCAACTTCATCGCTCAGGGTGCAATCACTTACTTTCCTCCCTTGGTGCGTAAATAACTATTTGAGTAAGAATTATTAGTTTAGTCCTGCACCGGACTTGGGACAAAAACTAAAGCTCTATTGAAGAGCACGCATATGTAATCATATACGGCGATTATAAGACCCGAAATTCCGGTCATGTAAACCTGGATATGTGATGGTTAGGTAGACAGCAATAAAAAATATCCAAAAACTGATTTCTGCTTTAAGAAAACGACACGCTAAAGTTTTTAAATGGAAAATTAGATAAAGGAACTTTAAAGGAATTCAATCAAGTGTAACAAAGAAGAATGCATGGTAAAAAAGACAGTTTAAGACCTGTGGTCTAGTTGAGATACAAGTTAGCACTGTTGGCTTGTTCTTCAAATAGCAGCTGCCTGCTTCAAGATACGGAAGAAAAGACCGAGGATAATTGTTTAGATTAAATTAATAGAGAGATAGAGGTGAAATAGAATGATCTCATCCGAAATGAAACAATAAGCAAGACAATTTTTAAGTTTTTGGTAGTTTTCATACTACGGAAAGTTACATTTTAATTTAAATCAAATTATAATTATTATTAACTACGGGAAACAGACAGTGAAAGAATCCCGGCACAGGAGTGTATTTTTCACTGTCTGTTTCCCGTAGTTAATAATAATTATAATTTGATTTAAATTGAAACAATAAGGTTAAAAAAAATATATATATACAAAAAACTACATTAAAAATAATCAGGTGAATTTTACAAAATCCTTTTAGGCCCACATGGCCAAACTTCTTTGACGCCCTTAAACACCAAAAGATGAGCAAGCAAATTTGCCAGACTTTCTTGTGTTTGCACAATTACTTGTCAATCATGAGTCAAAAAACTACTTTTCTGACAAAATCAAAAAATTCATCAATCTCTACATCAAGCCATCCAACTCACAAACTTCACCATACTTCGACATACTTACATTTCAAATTGGCTTGACTAGTCAAGTGTGACAAACAAATTTAATTGTTTAAGAGAGCCTTAACAGCAACAAAATTATGATTGTACACGCAAAACTAAAATTTAGCCGTTTAAATGCTCAAAGCAATAATCAAGTAAAATATTTATTTAATAATCAAAAACTGAAATTACTTTATTGGAGAGAATGTGAAATATTTTGCAATTCATAACATTTCCAACAACGATTGTGACACATTAGATTGAAGGAAATTAATGTGTTGCTAGGAGTAACAGCCGATTCTTGAGCCTGCTGGATTTTGTGAACCAAGGGACCAAGGTGGCCCACGCACATTTACAAGGAAAGCCCAGAAACGAGAAAATGAGGGAGAGACAGCGAAGTTTCCAAGAGATTTACTACCTCGAGGGGGAAAAGGGGAAAGTGAGGGTGTGGCCAAAGGTTTCCACTGCCTCAAGAGCTAAACAGGTTTTAGCATTTTCCTTTTTTTCCCTTTCCTACCCGAGGATTCTCAGGGAAAAACGGCATAAATCAATCCGCAAAAACCCTCTCTCTCGACTTTCCCTTGATACTTGGGTAATACCGGAGGAAGTAGCTGGAAGGGAAAAATCTCCGACCTAGAACTAGAATTTGAGGGAAAGAACTTGAGCGGAAATCCCTTCCAACATCTGTTCTGCTCCCACAATGGAACGTTTCGATAACACATTTTTTGGGATCTCAAGTAAGAGTTTTATAAAACAATCTATTCATCAGAGAGAAAAAAAACAAGAAGCAAAGAATTCCTCCAGTACTGCATTCGTGAATTGTTAATAACAGGGAATTTAAAATGAAGTTTCTCAAAATTGAAGGGATTTTTCTTTTTTTTTATAAAAAGAAGAAAAAAAACTGCAATATGGTTTAGCGAGAATCCAATCTACCATTAGATACATACCAGGCAAAACTGTTGAAGATTAGACACGGAAACACAATCTACCGTTGAAACCAAGACATATAAATACCAGACAAGGCAGCTTATAGTTTCCTAGTTATACAGGGTCACTACTAGCCAGAGTACACGGAATATTAAATCATTATTAAACAGAGGAAAATCCTACAACTAACCCCGGCAACAAAAGATAAACGAC
This sequence comes from Gerris lacustris, assembly GCA_951217055.1. Taxonomy (NCBI): domain Eukaryota; kingdom Metazoa; phylum Arthropoda; class Insecta; order Hemiptera; family Gerridae; genus Gerris; species Gerris lacustris. Next base: position 29,366,690 of record OX578281.1, on the reverse strand, counting down.
TTAATTAAATTAAATCCGGGTGGGTTGCCGAGGTTTAAAGCTGCGGTACGGGACCGGGGCATTGGTTTTACAAGCGAAGCCTCTGTTATATCGTATAGGGGCTAATTTAGTCGGGTCCTTGGTTTAACCTACGGCACAATAAGCCCTTAACAGAAATACGGACCCAATCAAAACTAAACTCAATCACAGCCTATTACACCAAAAATGTCCTTTATTAAGGGGCCATGGAGTATATCATTTTTTGTATCGGATCACTTTTTTTATCACTGTAACACTTTATCCATTAACTATAGTACTATTATTATAACCATGGATGGATGGACTCATTTAGTCATCGCCAATACGATAATAACGAAATTAAATATTTTGATTTTAAATACTTCTAATTATATTTTAAAAATAATAACCTATTTTGGTTATAAACAATTACTACTTCATTGTTTTTGCAATTTTTTAATGCAAGATTTATAAGTAAAGACACGGTAATCTAAAGGGTTCTTGATCCTCCAAAATCGGAAAAAATTTAATAGAATCACACTAATCGAAATATTTTAGATAAGTGATTGCATGTTAGACAAGAAATTTGTGCTAAAGATAAGTGAGACCATAACCGTTGGTAATATTTTCCATAATCACTTCTCAACTTATTGGTTTCAGAAAAAATCCTTAAGAGATTCAGTAAAGAAATCCTTTAATTTTTTAAAGGAAAGTTTTAATTTAAAATCAACACACAAATAAACAAACACTCTACTTCCTCTAAAGACAAATCTTAAGTTTACGAAAAAGAAATAGTGCGCGTATTTGTCGGTCTCCACCCGGGCGGCGCGGCCATCATCTCCTTTCATTAAGCCAGCACAATACGTGCCTGTTTCTTTCGGAATCTCGGTCTAAAGGTGCCTTACAGCTAGCAGTCCATGGGGGCAGAAGGCTATATAGATAACAATATATCTCCGGGGAGCCGCCGTGACAGAGGACGGAGTCGTTGTTTCCCTCCCCTCGAGTTTCGGTCGTTCAGGTTGTAAACAAAGCCAATTATAACATCGTGTTTTCAACTTGAATTTAGTGCTCTTCTTAAAAAATCTTATATAATAATATTATATATAACAACTTTTATTATATCTATAAATAGATAGGTATATAATAAAAATAATATAGGAACAGATATAATATACAGATAAAAATAAAACACAGATAAAAAACGTAGATAAACTCAGATAAAACACAGACATAATAAAAATAATGTAGGAACCGATACAAATATATTATAATAAAACAATTTAAATATTATATAAACACAGAAGGGAAACAAGCAGAGGACGAAGTGAAGGTTTCATACATGCTTTAAGGCAGCGCCGCAAAAAGTTGGTTTGGAACCAACTTCCTGCGGCGCCGCTGAAACGGTGCCATAGATGAATCCCTTCGGGTCTCCGCAATCACGGATCTGCTAGCTGTGAACCCACCTTAAATCGGAATTAGTGTCCTCTTAGGTCGATTATGACACTATAATCGACACTGATGATTGATGATATGATTATAAAGGCCGAAAGCTTTTTTGATAAACAAACAAGTGTTATTATTACGTGGATAATCAAATTCTTGGAATATCTGTTAGGTTATATTAATCGTGTTCATCTAATATAATTTATTTTATAATAAAACAAAAGGACTTTAATTAAAACCATACAATTTATTATTTCAGTATGGTTTTATCAGATGTAATTAAAAAAGCCTGTTCAGGTTACTTGATAACAAGAGTTTCGAATATAATCTAAGTAAAATAAAACCCCTTTTTCTTTATAATTTGAATTCTTCTTTTTCTTTTTCAGAAGAAATTTAATAATTGGAATTTGTAAAGAAGTAAAGGATTAAAACAACAAGACCGTATCATATTTTTCTTTTCACCTTTTTATTTAACCCTTTCAATTAAACGGATAAACTTATTTGATTAAATTAAATTTATTCGCTTTCTTGAAGATCTTAAATTTTAAGAGAGAATTGTACTAACTTAAATAATGCAGTACATAAATAATTATGTTCTTTTCTATTTCAATTAAACGGAGCTAAAATTGAATATCCGACAATTTTTAAAATAGACTGTCAATTAGTGTAGCACATACTATCTTGCATCCTATTAAGTACTTTTATTGATTTTATGCTTTTACAAGCTATTATAGATTAATTTATTTAATTGTTTCCCACGTTTTTTCAAAATTGTTTTGATTTTTTACATGAATTAAAGTATCAATTTAGCAAAAGTTAAAGGTCGCAGACGGTTAAAATTAGTTTGGGGTTATTTGCAGACTACTTTTGACAAACTATCCGAATTTCATAATAATCATATAAGTACTTTTGAAGATATAGGTGTAAATAAATGTATATTTGTGCGAATGTGGAAGAGAAACAAATGATCACAGAAAGTTGAAACTTATATGGGACCAACTATGAGATAATTATGACCTACTACCATACAAATTTCATTAAAATCGGACGTGTAGGTTTTAAGATATGTTGGTTCGCAAAAATTGAGCGACGGACAGACACGGAACCAAAAATGTTCCCTGATGTCGTAAACGGATTTCTGTCTTGGAATGTTTGAAATGAGAGACATAAAATATTTTCGTTCTTCAGAAAGATCACATAGCTTCCTTTACCTTCGGTAAGCTCGGAAGCAAAAACTAAAATTATTAGTGTTAAATAAAATAATATTTTCTACATTCATTGTTATTTAGGATGTAATGTTTCGTTTTTATCCAATTAATCTTGATTATTAACTTTGTCCAATTTTGTTCCTTTTTTTAAGTTCCAGTAAACATTGTTATATAGAGGGAAATTTTGTTTTTTAGAGGAGCATGTGTGGGTTAATTTACCCTCTAACCATCTCTGAGGGAGTTTTTATTTTTTTAAAATTAACTCGTTATCCGGATTTATTGAGCCAATTAGCGAAGTTGATGCTTCAGTTGAGAGGGGAGCCGACGTCGAGGAAGGGAAATTATTGGGTCCCAGGGAAAACCCTCATCCTTTGGGACCCTTAATAACAGGATATCTCAGATCCGATATATTTTGGTCGCGAAGTTTCGTGTGTAGGAGTTTTCCCAGAATGAACTCCGGGTAAACCTCGTCTACATACAGCCACGTTTCATATCTCTCAGGGGCTAGTTATTATTCTGTTACACACAGCAACTTTAATATTGAAGTATAGCTAAAAAAAAAAAATACGTATCTCTCAACTTGGTTAACATGCGATATCGATATATAACTCAAGCAATATATCTCTACACATATTTGACTAACGTATACCATTTGTACTGTATCTAAATTACTAATATGAATCATAACTCAAGAACTCTTTGCAAGCATAACATAACTTTTTAACTTAAAGATACATAATACTCAAGCTATTTTAAAAAAAATTATTTTACCTATAACTATAAATAAAATTAAGGTTTTATCCGTACATTGTCAGAATTGGATATTTTTTTTAGAAACTTTTTCATTTTATATGCAAATACGAATAACCAAAACCGGCCTTAATTTTTTTCCGGTGTGTCTGTATGTCTCGCCAGAGATAGGCACAAAACTAGCTTAACTAAATTTGTATGCATGTGTTGTGCGCTAAATTGTGGTGTATGTTGTATACATGGAATAGGTAAATTTGTATTCTTATAGATTAGAATTTTAATGCTTTTCGATATTTCTTCTACCAGAAAAAAATCTATTCTGTTCAACAACCAATTAACTGATAATGATCAACAGGTTATTTCATGTTTATAAAGGAGCATTTCTTTAAATTGTTACTCCCCTTATAAAAAAAAACAGAGGGAAGTAACAATCTAAAGAAGTTGTACGGAATGTTCTTCTTTTGACTGTTAGTCCCCTTATAAAAACAGAAGTGTGATATTCTTTTGTCCCAAAGTACATTGAATTAACATATCTTTGTCTTAATAGTTATTTAGTCAGTCATTTATATTACAATAAAACGTAGGGGAGTAACAATCTAAATAAGTACCTATAAAGGTTTGAGTACTTCAATTTTAATCAAGCGAAGAAATCATTGGGGTAGTCGTAGAATCATATAAAACTTCAAATAAAAACTTTATTAAAATAATCAATTTCACGATATTATCTCTTTTTCTCACATCATTTGAAAAATAGGGAAAAAACAGTTAATACAGAGCAATAACTTATTTTATTTACTTTTAATAAAATATTTGAAAAATAAATATTTACAAATTCTTTTACTTAACATTTACGAACTTACTCTGAAACAGTATAAAAATAAACTCTTATTTTATTAAAACTTTAAAGACAATAAAAATAAAATAAAATAATAGTTATAAAATCATCTCATTCATTCAAGACAAACTTTTTTTTAAATTTGATAAATATTTATATTAGTTATCAATTCATTTTAATTTGCATTTAAATATTTTCCTTCCCAAGATTTTTTTTTTTTTATAAAATGACGAATTAACGAAATAACTATGCAAATTTTTCCTCTCTTTTTGTTTGAAGAGAAGGTCCTTGGTTTTGGGAGTAGAAAAAGGTCCTTTCTTGAAATTTCCGTTTGTCCCCCCCCCCCCTCCAACCGCTCCTCATTCCATTTTCCTTCAAGGCAAGACTATTTTTCAATTTAAATGTTTTAATTAAATTGCGGTACTCGGATCCCTTTTTTTTAGGAGAGGGTTTATACTTTTTTTTCTTCATTTCCCCACGTAAAGTTCTATTTCGCCTTGAGCCCTTTTTCTTAGATTATTTATCAGCTTTTTTTACAGCTTTATATTTTCATTCTCTTTCGTCCTTCATCTTCTGGCATCAAGTTCATTATATTTTCTTCTTTTATTACACTGACCCAATTTTTCATTTTTTACTATTGTCGAGTCAGTTGATCGTATTTCTATTAAATTAATCTTTTTATACTAAAAAAAATTAAAATCCTCGAGCTCTCTCTAATACCCTAATATATATACACAATTCAACAATACAATGACATCTTAATATAAGCATTTTAATTACGATGACATTGATAAATAATAGAATTAGTTCAATTTTCTCTCAGCACCAATTATTCTAGTAACACCAGCTGTCACTAATGATTAGTCACTAATGATTAAACCACTTTTTTAATCACTATGCTCCCTTCAACACTTCTATGTTCGTTGGTCTTGATATTTGAAACACCACTGATAACACCACCTGCTGTCATACATTTTTTATTCACTGTGCTCCTTTTACCACTTCTATGATCTTGGGTCTTGAAATATCACTTCTAGCACCACCTGCTAAAGACTTATTCAACTATATAAATGTAATATATGACATGGGGTTAGTATGTCGCTCTAAAAGCAGCATAAACCTTGAACCAACTGTTGAAATGCAACCAGTCAGTTACCACTTTACATAAGCAGCTACCTATTTACATAGCAATGCTGGGTGTACTCAGCGTGGGGGGCCCTTGCAATTAATTTAACGATGATATTAATTTATAAATAGTTATTTTTTTTAAGCTAAAGCTAATGACTATAAAATAAATGATTAAAACAAATTGGAGTGTAAAATATAAACTCAGCGTATTATATTTTACGATTTGAATTAATTAATTAGGCGAAGTAGCTCTCGTGCAGAGAAGGAGGAGGGTTGTAAATTTTAACAAAGTTTTTACGAGTTTTATGTGAGAAGTGAAGGGAATATGGCGAAAGGGAAAAAGGAAATATCCGATAAACTTTTGAAAATGGGGCGCCCAGCTGTGTGAGCGAGCGGAATGATACCTTGAGCGAGAGTTACGAACGCGCCGTGTAATTCATTATTCAACATACACTTAAAACTTCCTCTGTGGTTAGAGGAGGTTTAGAATTGCACTAGTCTCGAAAGCTTATTCAAACTCAACAATTTACAATTTAAAATTCCCATCTTCTATCAACAAGTGAATAACGAATTCTTAAGACAAAAGTCGATGAAGAAAAAAGGTCGTACTTTTAAAAGAGAGTTTGAAGACCTAGAACTTTAACATCTACTCAATGGGAATATGAAATGTGATATGACCAGAAAGTTTCCCTGAAACGGATTTCTATCAAGGAATTTTTCAATGGGAACACAAAAAAACTATTTGTTCATCAAAACAATCAATGCTTCAACCCCTTCGGTAAGCTCGGTAAAATACGTATTATGTTCTTCCATGTCATCGGTCTATAAGAGATGCCGAAGAGAATGGAAAGATTTGTCTGAAGAATGAAAACCCAAGTAAAAGGTAAGACTAAAGTTAGTTGTTTATGCACACACCGTACTTGGGCTGGTGTTTTTAGTCTGGGCACCTGTTGGCCCAATGTGGGAAGAGTAGTTCAACCCTTGGCTTCACTACTACATAACACCTTAGAAAATCCACACCCCAACAAAATATGTCCAAGCTAAACACGTATAAATATTTTTTTTTACATTTGGTTCAAGTTATCATCAGATTTCAAGAGCACTTCTTTAAAAATAATCTTTTTACTTTCTCATATACGTAGTATATCAAATTTAGTTTTTGAGGTAATAGCTAGAGATCGGGTTCGATTCCCAGCCAGAGATTTTACGCATTTTAAGGTAAATGTTTAATAATAAAAAAAAAAAAATAGTTTAATCACATACTCTATACATATTATAACTTTTCGATAAGTATACATATTTTGTTGGTAGAGTTAAGACAAAAGAAGATAACCAAATAAAAAATATGCATTTCGATTCCAGGACTGGCTCTCATTTAAGTGTATGCTCTATCATTTATTTAATCGAGTAGTGTCCTGACGACGGTGACGATGACGAACCTCGAAATGATTTGTTATTGCTATCTAAGGCAACCACATTTATTCCAATAAAAATAAATGTTTCTTTTGATTTGTTGGTCTTCAAATAGATATATAATAACTTAATGTAACTTTCTTTTCTAAATGTAAAATTAAGCCCGTAAATTAGAATTCATCAAATATTAGAAATTTTAACATCAAAATATTTTAAACAATTTATTGATATAAAAAGTCAAAACAACGAATTTCCAATTTTTCTTATAAATAAGTGCAAAAATGAAAAAAGGGGAAAAAATAGAATAAAGGAAATTAACAGACATGGTTTAAACTTCTTCTCTTATTTAAACTTTCCAATTTAGTTTTTACTCTAGTTAATGGAAGTGATATCGAAAAAAAACTTTCCTATGGTTTAAAAAAGAAAGACAAATCAGGGAAAAAAGAAAAAAATGTTCTCTTATTTAAGAAAAAAAAACAACAACAATCAATCCTATAGGTGACCTGAATTAGAAAAATACAGAAAAAGTCAACAAAACATTCAATTTCATGTGAATTCCAATATTATACACGTATATAAAACTAGAAAAGCTCTCTTCTTAAAAAGTTGGATTGCAAAGGATTTTAGAAAAACAACAAGAAAAGAAAGTCTAGGTACTTTAAAACTTAGATTTTCATGGAAAACAAAAGAATGGAATAACAACGTGAAAATGCAGTACTAAAAACAAAAAAAAAAAGAGAAAAGAAATACCTTATTTTAAATGAGTCTTGCTAAACTTTCTCTCACTCTCTTTTATATATATATATATATATATATATATATATATATATATATATATATATATATATATATATATATATATATATATATATATATATATATATATATATATATATATATATATATATATATATATATATATATATATATATATATATATATATATATATATATATATATATATATATATATATATATATATATATATATATATATATATATATATATATATATATATATATATATATATATATATATATATATATATATATATATATATATATATATATATATATATATATATATATATATATATATATATATATATATATATATATATATATATATATATATATATATATATATATATATATATATATATATATATATATATATATATATATATATATATATATATATATATATATATATATATATATATATATATATATATATATATATATATATATATATATATATATATATATATATATATATATATATATATATATATATATATATATATATATATATATATATATATATATATATATATATATATATATATATATATATATATATATATATATATATATATATATATATATATATATATATATATATATATATATATATATATATATATATATATATATATATATATACATACAATGGTTTAAAGGTAGAGAAAGAAAAGTTGAGAATAGGAGAGATAAGAATGAGTGATAGGACGAGTTTACAATCCTCGAGAGACGATGCTGGCCCCTGGTGTGAATCAAAGTAAACTTTAGTACACTCGGACCTTTCCAAAGATTAGCTGCGATAACAGAGACTGGGTGGAAAACTTTTGCACAATGAGCTTGCGACTTGATTTAACGTTTGGACAAACTAAACCCGAAAGATATTCTCTAGGATTGAGTTTTTTTTCTATTTTAAATCACCTTTCCCCTTTAACTCCTTTAGAGACTGGAGTTTGTCTTTTTTTGTTGGATTCTTAAGTTTTAGTCTTTGGAAGTAAAGAAGAAGTTTATTTGGTTGCTGTTTCGTCCCCTCTCCTGTTATCGAAAGGTACATATTGACAAAAAGAAAGGAGGATAAATTAAAGTGATTACAAAAAAAATCAAGTTCTTCTCTTGCTCCTCAATAAGTTCTCCAATTGATTTAGAAAATCATTAATTATCTAATTTCGATAGGACTTTATAATAGTAAAGGCTAGGATTACACAAATTTGTTTTTAAAAGAGAACCACGTCATCTTTAACTTATACGTTAGATCTTTTAATTATTTAGTAAATAAACTTAACAATAGGCTGCCAATAAGTATGTCACATTGCTTCCTCACGTCCTATCGCATACTATAATTATGTAGATGATGTGCTTTTACAACTTATTACTGCCTAATTAATTTAATTTTTCCCTCTTTTTTAAAAAATATTTCACACATTGTTTTGTTTCTGTACACGAATAATAGGACAATTAATCAATATTGAAGTTGCACAGACAAAATTAATATACGACGACTAATTTTAGGTATTAATAAAAACCTTTGTGTATATGTGGAAAATATACTAATTATTGTTGAAATTAATATAGGACCAGCAGTGGGCTAACTGTAACCTATCATCCAAATTTAATTAAAATCGGACAAGTAGTTGTTATGTGGGTTCACAAAAATGCTCAACAACAGATCGACAAACAAGTCCAAAAATGTTCTCTGTTGTCTGAAACAGATTTCTGTTAAGGAATTTTTCAATCGGAGACGTGAAAAGATATCGTTCTTTAGAATTATCACAGTGCTTTAGCAATCTTTAGTAAGATCGGAAGCAGAAAGAAAGCAAAATTTCTCCGTCAAAACCACAATTTTAATGCAAATAATGATAACTGGTTGAATCCTATTTTCTACAAACAATCACTTAGTACAAGGTTTTCTATTTGTCACATTTTTCGTTCCGTGTCCGTCTGGGGCCAACTGCCGGCTACTTTTGACAAACAATCCAAATTTCATAAAAATCAGACGAGTACTTTTCATGATATAGGTGTGTAAATAAATGTATGTTTATGCGTATGTGAAAGAGAAACAAATGAGCGCAGAAAGCTAAAACATATATGGGACCAATAATGGGCTAATTATGACCTATACTATAAAAATTAAATAACAATTGTTTTGATAACAATTGTTGCATGAGTTTTTAATACATGTAGCAAAAATTGAGCGACAGGCCGACAGACCAACAGACAGACACGGAACCAAAAATGAATCCTGGTGTTTGAAACGCAATTTAGTCTTGACATTTTTGAAATCGGAGACCTAAAAAAATTCGTTCTTTGGAACGATCACATAGCTTCCGTTACCTTCGGTAAGCTCGGAAGCAATATAAGTAAGTAAACATTTTTATCATGTTTTAAATCCCTCCAAATAATTAATCTCACATCGAACAAATTGTTAAACAAATAAAAGAATTATTTGCAAAAAAGTTAATCAAGTAAATTTTAAAGTAAACAAACGTAACTAAATGTAAACAAGCAAAACTTCTGGAAGTAATTAAACATTTATAAGAAAATTGGTTAGAGTCTAATATTTTATCTAATATTGTATGGTAATCAGACTCAATTTTTTAATAAACAAAACAAACAGTTTTACCGCCAACAAAGAGTAAATATTTAAACTTTGAGTGTCCGCCATTTTGGAACGGGAGTATATAGAAAGCTCGGGTTTATTTTCTTTTTTTAAGACCTTTCAAAAAATGTATTACTTTATGTGTGACCCAATTTAAAATTTCAATGTAGAATATATTGGATATAGTAGAATCCAATACGGCGGAAATAAATATTACACTCCAAAAAAGTAATTTTTTATAAATTATAAAGATACCCGCAAACCGGTACTTACTATCTCAATTATGACCGGAGATATTAAGCTGTTTCCGAACTTTTGGATTGCCCTGTATATAAACATTGAACTTGAAGGTACAATACAAATTGGTGACCCCGAAGTGATTTCCCTGATCCCCGAGGGATCATTAAAACTTAATCAAAAAGCAATAATAACATTGAAATGATTTCTCTTTAATTATAAAAAAAGGAAAAATATGAAAATAAATACAAGAAAGAAAGAAATAAAAATAAGTAAAAAAAGGGAAGATAATAAATAAATAAAAATTTGTATTCTCGAGAGTAGAGTGGGGTGGGGGGAGGGGGGGATTTGTTTAATATACAATTCCATTGGATGGGAAAAGTGTGCGGTTTATTTTTATAAATCACATTGGAATAAATGCGCGCTATTTGCATTCAACTCTTGGCGCCCCTTCTTTTTCCTTTTGTAAGAATCGGATGATGGAAGAGAGCAGAAGAGAGAGCGAGAAACAAAATATTATAAAAAGGGAATGTAATGGGAATGCGCAGTGGAAAATCTAGCCTTAAAGAGCCGGCGGAATATTGCTTAATATTCATATCATATAGGTCGAGCAAAGAGGTTTCCAAGGGCTCACGGAGTCGTAAAGTAAACCCAGCAGGGCCAAAACCCTTCCAGATATGCATAACAGTGCCAACTACTACACAATATATATATATATATATATATATATATATATATATATATATATATATATATATATATATATATATATATATATAATTATTATTTTATGCTAATCATCTTTATTTTTTAAACGATGGATGGGGACGTGTGTTCATTTAAAAGAAAGAACATTTCTAAATTTTACGCTCCCAATACTATTTATCTTCCTTTCTTTTAAATATATATATATAAGAAGTTTTAATGTGAAAAATATTAATGACTTGGAGAATGTTTGTGATAGCATAAGCTTCAGAAAGGCTCTTGAGGTAATAAATAATATACTAAAAATAAAAAAAACCTTAAAAAATTATTTAAATATAGATACTTAATACGATTATAGTAGAATATTTATTATCAATAATAATGCAAACCTAATTTCATAACTCTAAAAGTTATAATTTATTTATTAGTTTTCCCTACACCCAAGGGTAGCCCACAATAAAGAATACGAATTTGACAAAAAAAAAAAGTTTTCCAAGGGGGGAGGAAAACTTCCTCCTCCCCCCCTCCCCCCCCCCAGTTTCCAGTTCAAGTTTTCCAGGGGGGGGGGGGGGGGGGGGGTTATTGTCATTAACATTAGTGATAAATGTAGAAGTCAAGTGTTCGGGGTTCAATTCTCCACCAGGGTATTAATCCCTAAATATAGATCTTTAGAGGTTCCTTTGAATGAATCCAGAGTAAGTCCTGATCAGCGGAATATTATAAGATTAATAGAACTATATCCCGGTCAACACGATATTATTGAATTAATAGGGCTACTTCTCGGTCAACACGATATTATTGGCAAATAGGAATACGTCCAGTTCAACACCATATTGTTAGGTGAATGGGATACTTCCCGATCAACACCATATTATTGGATAAATAGGACTACTTCCCGATCAACACCATATTATTGGATAAATAGTACTACTTTCTTAATAACAAAATATTATTAGACAAATGGGAATATGTCCTGATCGAAACCATATTTTTGGATTAATAGGACTACGTCCCGATCAACAAAATATTATTAGATTAATAGGACTACATAATATAGGTCACAACAATATTATTACATTAATACAAAAAGGGAGGATTATTAAAAAAAAGAAGGAATAATAAAAAAAATCGGCCTCTTCACCTCCCTAATATTCCATAATATTCGGTCTCACCTCCCTGATATTCCAACCATCATTAGATATGGCGGCGATAAATGACATAGGTATAGAGAAGATATTTTAGTACGCTAACTATTTGTCCACTCAGATACTCAATAAATGAAATTAGATTTTCTTATAGTAATCTTTATTTCGGGAAAATTGTATTTTTGTTAACATACCCATCCGTTTTCTCTCATGTTGAGGCACATGAGGATGGATTAAAATGGAAAAATTGGTTTTACACACGCAATTTTCTCATCGGAAATAAATAAAATAAGGATGGAAATTCCAGGAAAAGTACGCAACACGCTATAACTAGCTTACTCAAAGCATAGTCTTATCTCAACAAGTAATAATAAGCACTAGTTGCGTGAAAGAAAGTAAAAACCTGGTAACGTATAAGACGATTAAAAGTTTAAAAGCCAAATGAAGAAGAAAACCGGTGGCATATTTATACAATATAAGCAGCGTAAGTAGAGAGAAATATTGCTTGAAAGGCAAGACTCGTATACAGGCCAAATATATTTACCCACCTGAGCTGAGAGCTTCGCACACACACCTACACTCTAACCACTCCCCTCCCCCTCTCCACATTATAATATTTACTCAATCATCTCAACATATTTACCTGACTCAACTCCAACATTCCCTAAAAGCGCATTCAGTTACGTCAATACACCTATATCGTATACAGCAACCAAATCTGTAGCAAACTTCTATACTTGACAATTTATACATCATAAAATAATTTTTTTTTTGCTTCCGAACTTACCGAAGGTAACGGAAGTTATGTGATCGTTCTGAGGAACGAACCCTTTTTAGATCACCGATTTCAAAAATTCCAAGGCAGAAATTCGTTTCAGACATCAGGGAACATTTTTTTTTTGGTTCCCTGTCTGCCTGTCGGTCTGTCGCTAAATTTTGCCAACTACCATGTTTTAAAAAATACTCATCCGATTTTATTGAAATTTAGATGGCAGGTCATAATGACTTATTTGTTGGCCCCATATAAGTTTCAAGCTTATGCACCCATTTGTTTCTCTTCCACATTCGCACAAACATACATTAATTTACACCTATATCTTTAAAAGTATTATATGATTTTTATGAAATTTTGATGGTTCGTCGAAAGTAGCAGGCAGATAGCCCCAGATTAATTTCAACCGTCTGCGCTCTTTAAATTTTGCTAAATTGATACTTTAATACATGTAAAAAATCAAAACAATTTAAACAGATTTAAAAAACGAGAGAAAAATTAAATAAATTGGATAGTAAGAGGTTTTAAAAATATAAAAATATAAGTTTTACGAAATAGGATGCGAGGAAGCTATGTGCCACACTAATTGGTAAATTATATTCCTACCTTATAGGTCTGGTCTATAGGATAATCATTAGTACTCGACAACTTCTCCCAATGCAATACTTCACCTTCTCTTGAGGCATCTTCAGACCTTTAAAATTTTGCTTTCAGGGACTTAAAGTAATTTAATTTTGCTATTTTATACTTATCACACATTTTTTGCTGTGTGTGCTCACATTGTTACACTATATAACACATTCGTACAACTTCTCATTATTAAAAAAACTAGTAAAATTATTTATTTCTCTAGTAGAGAATCGATACTTGGTTTCATAAATCCGCAAAGAAAAAATGTGCTAAATCCACGATCTTATTTTTTGCTCGTCAGTTTGGGAGATAGATATTGGTTGGGTTGGATGTCGATATTCCATCTCTTAACTCGGCACATAGGCAGACAGATTAAATCAAATGTAAAGAACTTGACAACGATGATCCCAATTCCCACGAAGTTAAAAATAAGTGATAAGAAATCACTAACATTTATTTTTTATCAAAAGCTTGCGATAGCGAAAAGTTTTAATTCGCTTCTAGGAACGAATATAAGGAATATCCAAAGTAAGAGACAATCACTATAACAAATCATTGCATTATAACTGATAATGACTAAAAAGTATTAATGAAAAAAAAAAAAATAAATAAAAGAAGAAACGATTGATAAAACCACGCCATAATATTGTTATCTTAAGAAATAATGGATTTCTAACTGAGATAAACCAAAGGATTAAACAATATAAAGTGATTTAATATAATAATCTCTATATTATTACTTATTTCCTTCGTAATAAAAATAAATGAAATATCCAATTTTCATCTTCTCTCTGTAAAATTGAATTATTATATATTCCATAGATTTTCGCGAGTTTATCTCGTCTATTTAATCTTTTTTTTACTTGAGCCTGCGGTTTATTCGTCGTAAATCATTCTCTCGGAGAGACTTGAAAATCTAAATTTCCACATAATGGCTTAAGATTTAATTATAGATTAGACCGGCGGGAGTTAGATGAAGCGATAAACAACAAGGCCTCTCTGATTATAATCTTTTCGAGGCTTTATGACTATTCACCATGTGAATTACAGAATAAGCCCTATTAAAAACACGTTGTGTAATTAATAAAAATAATTAAAAATTTATTTAAATAAATATGAAAAGAGTGCTTAGTTAAAACATAAATTTCAGATCCATTCAAGATATTGTTAAAGATTATAATATATCGTTTCAAATAAAAACATAAATTATCGATACGAAATTACTTTAGTGTCATTCAAAACACCCATTAAATTTAACTACAATTATTAGAACATTTTAGCTGTATTAGTATTAGATGTCTAACTTGAATCACTACTCCTATACCTTCTTTTCATGACATCCATACAAAAAAAGCTTCCACGTAGCTACCATTTAAAACTAAATAAATCGGTCTCATACATAGGGATTACGCTATACGTACGGAAAAAAGGGAGATTGGAAGGTGTATTAGTAGTCCGTAAAAATGGTATAAGTCGGCATAAATGTCACATTCACTACTCCATTTAAGTCCGTACCTAAATCAAAACCTTACCGAACGACCGAAGACACGTATTTAATTTTTAAGGTATAATGTATACTATAGACAGTGTAGCATCCTTCGGAAAACAATTTGATAAATCAGAGAAAACGCACCCTTTGAAAATTACATGTCTAATGCCTTCACAATGTTATTTTTCAGTGCAGCTTAATTGAACGCAGCATTGGGCGTGTAATTAAAAGGACCTTGATTCAAATTCCGACGGATATGTATTTTTCTCTGTTCTGTCTCCCTTCTATATTAATTACTAATGTTAATGGGTTGGGGGATTGGAAAGGGCATCTCCGTAAGATTACAGAATTCAGCACATGTCACATTTCTAGCACTCTATCAATTCTTTGCTCAAGTTACTTAAAGCGTAACTAAATGGAACATAGAAAATACTCTCATATATATACAGGGTGTATCAATTTCAGATGGCCATAGTAAAAGGGGTATATCTACATGTCATTTGGAGCAAAAAAGTTCATATAAGCTATAGTCCAATTCTCAACAGGGTAGGAGCTATAAGCGAAAATAGACTGTGTTAAAAACAATCTACCTTTACCTTAAAAAACTAAAATAACTCAAAATATATTAATCTTGGAACAATGAATGAACAATCGTTGGAAAGAGCAGGAAATTTCCTATAAAATGATGTATGTTTTAGTTGAGTTGTTGCCTTTTTAGTTTGACCCAGAGCTGTTTGAAAACAAAAAAAATTGATTTTTTAAAAAACTCTGAAAAACTTTGAGCCCACTTATCGATATGACCCGAATGGGAGAAATGCGTACAAAGGTAGGAAAAGTTGGCGCTTTTAATAAGCTGTAAAACGATACCAAATACTTCACAATATTCCAACAAATGTGCATTGTTCAAGGTGGTGGCCATTTTGAGCAGCTTCTGCTTACAGATACCATTGTAAGTATATTTTACAATAACAGATCTTCTAGTTAGAGAACTAAAATTTCAATTTAATGGCCGCCACCTTGAACAATGCACATTCGACATCTTTTTGTCAAAGATGCCACAGCTGATAATGTCACGTTTCTTTGCCCTTCACCAGCTACAAGCACGACATGTTTTTTTCTACAACGATGGTTGTATTATAAATCCTTACTTCAATAATGTAATATCTTAAGCTATGAAGTAGAATAAAATGTTTCAAAGAACCACTTTTTTAGCTATAAAAATAACATTGGTGGCTATATTTTACTACACAATATACACAATATGAGTTATACATACCATAAAAAAAAATGTACGAACAAATTTAAAAGGGTATAAGGTTCTTTTTAACAACGCCAAATTTAAAATATTACATGGTACATTATATCTTTTATATATACATATATACATATATATATATATATATATATATATATATATATATATATATATATATATATATATATACACACACAAACACACACACACACACTCAAAATGATACTAGGTTTAAAGTTATAAAGGATTATAAATGGTTACAAGGAACCAAGGAAGTAGACCATGGAATAAAGGGGCTAATATTGATTTATAAAACAGAACTATTAATAATAACAGATTACACAAAATTTGACAGAGAGGGTGAAGAAAATATTTTACGTTAACATAACCTTATGCTTACATAGAAAAATTTATCGGAAAAACTGAATAGTTTATCATTAATAATACACAGATTACTTTCTCGTATAAGTAGTTTATGTAAAGAGAAAGTATAATGACAAAAAAAAAAAAAAAAATATACCAAGAGATTTTGAAAGATTGCTGTGCTTTAAACGTTTAAAGGTATCCTCGATTAAAAAACAATTTTATAAAATTTCTGTCTGTACTCTGAGGGGTGTGTGCAGACGCGTGAGGTATAAACAATGAACCGATTTCGATCCACTTTGCTGTACCTAACTGTTCAGAAAAATTATACCCCAAAGTTAAACCGAGAAATTAATTTTAGTTCTATATAGTTATTTTATAAAAACGGTTCAGGCGAGTTTCATTTTTAAAAAAATCGGTCCGAGACAACTCAGACAAACTTTCTGATATTGTTGAAACTGTATTTAAATGCCATAATGTCCCATTTAACTGATATTTAAAAAAAAATTAAAAACAAAAAAATCACAGGGAAGTACTTGCGACCAAGTACTTTTTAGGGTTTTGTAGAAGATTAAGCATGCCCGTTATGTAATTATGATTTTATTCTTCGATCTCAAGGGTCCGGGTTCGATCCCCCGGGGGGTCACAATGTTTTTCATCGGTAATAACGACTAGAAAAATTCATTTTTTCAAACCATTTCCATCGCTTCACCATAAGGTATAACCATGAATTATTTCGAAATTTTAGGACCACCCGTTATATAGTGGTTGGGGAGGGGGGAAATTTTTGGGGTATATTTTGACTTATAAAATTAATAAAAAATGAAAAATTTAAAAAAGCAAATATATATTTGAATTCTACTCTTCACCAGCTTTCATATGATACCCAACTCAAAATTTTTAAAAAATAAAATTTTTGGCGCACTTCAAATTTTCGCGCCCAAAATTGGCAATTTTTTAAAATTTGGGATGAACTCCCGGAATTTTCATCGCCCCACAATAAGGCATTAGCATGAATTATTTCAAAATTTTAGCACCAGCCGAAGTATAGTGGTTGGGGGGGGGAAATTTTTTTTGGGTATATTTTGATTTTTTTACCCAATAAGGAATGCAAAATTTGAAAATGTATATATATCTTTGCGTCCTACTCTTCAGCAGCTTTCATTTGATACCCAACTCAAAATTTTAAAAAAATAAAATTTTTGGCGCACTTCAAATTTTCGCGCCCAAAATTGGCAATTTTTTAAAATTTGGGATGAACTCCCGGAATTTTCATCGCTCCACAATAAGGCATTAGCATGAATTATTTCAAAATTTTAGGACCAGCCGAAGTATAGTGGTTGGGGGGGGGAAATTTTTTTTTGGGTATATTTTGATTTTTTTACCCAATAAGGAATGCAAAATTTACAAAAGCTTATATATATTTGCGTCCTACTCTTCAGCAGCTTTCATTTGATACCCCACTCGAAAATTAAAAAAAATATAAATTTTTGAGTTTACAACATTTTTGCGAATTGCGCATGCGCATATTTAATTTTGAACTTCTGTATATTTTTCCTGTGGTTGGGTCAAAAAGTTACACCAGTATTTCAAATTTCAGCTCTTTAGCTTAAACGGTTCGGGCCCTATGAACCAAAGAGCGACGGACAGACGGACACATCACCCTCGGCATAAGGGTTTTGAGAAGAATCTACAAAACCCTAAAAACAAAAGGTGTTCAACAAGTGGTTGCTTACTTTTTTGATTTTCAACAAAATCAGATTTATTTTCATCAATATCTCGGAAACTAGATTTTTCCGGGGAAAACGGCTTATATCGTTAGATTCGTTTTTAAATGGACTACATTTTAAAAAATGCTATTCAAAATCGTCGGAATCCTCCTTCTAAAACCCAGTTTTTAGGCTAAATTTAATTGCTCGATTTCGTTTCGGGGTATGATTTTTTCACACATTTCTTTAAAAACCACTTTTTTGTATTTAGAGGACCTCAAAACGTGTAAATCCATCGAAATCTTAAAATCGAATTTTCGCGCCATCACAATACTTTTTTTATTTTTTAAAGTAAAAACGAATTTTAGCAATAAAGATGTATTCTTTCCGAGATTCATCTCAGGAGGGCTCTTAGCATCAGGCTAACTGATTCATATATGTATATAATATGCAATTATGCTGGATTGCTAGCATCAAAAGGTTATTGTATTTAACATGTTTGATATAGGCTTAAATACATATTGCATAAATAAATGGCTAAGCTACAATGTCTAGAATCTAGATGACTAATTATTACTGATTCATTTCCACTATTGGGGAAGTCTTTCCTTTTCAGGGATTGAATTTAAAAAAATACCTTTTTGGCCTACATCAAAATTATAATATAAATATAAGAAGGGATTAAAAAAGGGATTAAAAAAAGGGATTAAAAAAAGGTTAAAGAAGTGATAATTATTGTATTAGTGAGAGGACTCGGTTTCAAATATATATAAGGCCACCATCTTGAGCCGATCGGAAAACCCTTAAACTAAAGATGTTCGTGTCATAAAATCAGAATTTCCTATTGTTGGTCCTATTTTAATGAAATTCATATTGTAGGGCGTAATTACTTCATTGATGGTCCCTTATAAGATCAAACCTTCTGCAACCATTATTTTCTCTTCCACATGCGCATACATATTTTATTTAATACCTACATATTTAAAAGTACTTCGAATCGAAAAAATGTTGACAGATTTAAAATAAAAGGAGCGAAAAGATTAAATAAATGTTGACAATAAATGTTGTGAAAGCATAAAATAATTTTAACGAAAGAGGACGTGAGGAAGCTTTGAGCTACATTAATTAGCAGACTATTTTAACATGTTTAAAAGGCGTTCAACAGGTGGTTGTTTACTTTTTGTTTTCGATTAGATTCCATTTTATTTTATTTTCATCATTTTCTCGGAAACTAGACATTTTCAGGTAAAAAGACTTATCTCGTTAGATTCGTAAACAGATGAATTACATTTGAGAATTTATTAATCAAAATAGTTAAAACGATTTTCATGAAATAATTTTTTTCAAGATTTTTAAGGGTGTAGCGCCCCCAAATTCATATCTAAAATTTATATCTCGGTATCTAGTCCAGTAACTTTGTCGCCAGAAAGTATGGGGTAGTATGCGTCAAATCCGGTAGTTCTGATTTTTTGCAGACTTGTTTATGATGTTGGCCTAATGAATAATCCAAGTTTGTGACCTCGAGCGCCGAACGCAACTTTGTCAAAAATCGAAAAAATCGTAATTTTTTTCAAATTTTGGTGATTATAACCCTAAAGGACTAGTTTTTGAAAAAACAGAGCGTATTTAAAGTAGACTAAATTTGCTACAATATGATACTAGAATTGTCTCTGTAGACTCAATAGTTTCCGAGATTAAGTCTTTCAAAGTTTATCATTTTTTTCGAAATTCGCAATTTTTTGCAATATTTTAGGTAGCCACGCCACAAGGCCTCAACCCCAAAATGATGACCAAAGATGCTGGTTCACATCACCTCTTGCGAATGATTTCTTGCGGCTGCACAAAGGGTTGTGAGAACGCGTGCAGCTGCAGGAAGGCAGGATTAAAATGCTCATCAGTCTGCAGGCACTGCAGCGGGGCCCCTTGTGACAATATACCTGATGTTGCAGTAGTAGATAACCCAGAAGGCGACGATCTGTCCGATGTCGAAATGGAGGATAACTTGTGGGCACAAGACGTCGACGATTCATCACCATCCCTTGATGGGGATATGCCATCCCAATACGTCGATCCAGATACGGACGAACCTCAACCGGGACCTTCCAAGAGGGCTGAATTAATTTAATATTTTGATTTTGAATATTACTCAATTTCCTAACAAATAAACTTATTAACTTTTGTTGTACTATTCTTTTATACTTCATTATTCGTAGCTTAGCTTAAACACAGTGGCTAACAGTAAGATATTGTAGGTAAATTCTGTTCTATAAGTAGTACCCTTATCTTGTTACCGCTACGAATACCCCCTCCTCTCAATCTAAACTGACGCCAGATGACCTAGCCACTGGATACGCCACTGTGTTTAAGCTAAGCTTTTGATACCCCACACCGGTTTCCAAAAAAAAATATATTTTTTAATCCTTAAGTTTTGCTTCCGAGCTTACCGAAGGTAACAGAAGCTATGTGATCGTTCTGAAGAACGAAAAAATTTTAGGTCTCCGATTTCAAAAATTCCAAGACAGAAATCCGTTTCAGACATCAGGGATCATTTTTGGTTCCGTGTCTGTCTGTCGGTCTGTCGTTCAATTTTTGCGAACCACCATATCTTAAAAACTACACGTCCAATTTTAATGAAATTTGGATGGTAGGTCATAATTAGCCCATTGTTGGTCCCATATAAGTTTCAACCTTCTGCGCTTATTTGTTTTTCATCCACATGCTCACAAACATACATGTATTTACAGCCATATCTTTAAGAGTAATCATCTCATTTTTATGAAATTTTCATGGTTTGTCGTAAGTAGCCTGCAGATAACACCTGCCTAATTTCAACCTTCTGCGCACTTTACATCGTGCTAAATTAATATGTCTTATATTCTAAAGCCGCATGGCTAACTGACTCACTGACTGACATTAATGTTTACCCACTTCCAGAAAAGCTAGAGACTTGTGGTTTGCGCCATTCGACGCGCAACGTTCATATTGTGCACCAAAATAATGATACAAAGTTCACTTTTCCCCCTCCTTCCACCCTTAAAAAAATAAAAATGGGTGACTTGATTTTTAAGCTGGTTTGGGGGCTTATTGCGGCTAAACGGTAAAACGTATTAGAAAATGGATAGCACTAGTGGTAACTGATTTCAAAAGATCTACAACTTAAGTCCTATGAGTTTTTGTCGTATCAACATCGGTTGTACCCTAGATGGTGATAATTTTGTTATTTTTTGGTTTTATTTTTTTCCATTTTTGTCTTTGAATGGCCATAGTTTCTATAATAGTTGGCCGATTTTATTTCTGATTGCGGCGATTTAATCTCACACTGATGCTCTTTAAATTGAGTATATTTTTATTTCATTAGTTCATCTTACTTGCTGAGAACATGAGAGTAAACTTTTTCCCGTGCACCGTGTCACGTGACCACTTTTTTGTTTTTAATATTGTGTCGTATATCATTTTAAAGGCCTTGATATGTACATTAAAGCTATTTTATTTGTAGATTTTTTAAAATTTTGTACATATACTTTTGTACCGATTTATAATTTTGTTGTAGGTTAAAGGGTTTAAATACATTTTGATATTAGGTTTTTTATTTATATGTATTTATTAGTTAAAGGAATGCCCTTTTGTATTGTTTGTTTTTTAAAAATATAACTTTGGTACCTCAGAGTACAGGGGTACAAATGTTAAAGTTAATCTTTTATAATATGATGTATATCGTTGAAAAGCTCTTACATAGTAGATTAATTTTTGTTATATTCTATTTTGTGTTATTTTTAGTTTTGTGGAGGGTAAATTAAAAAATCTGTTTATACAGCGGTTTCTACGATTTGGTTGCTGTTTTATATTTGTTTATTAAATTAATTATATGAGCGCTAACTTCTGGTGCTTGTTGGAGGCTTTGTTTCTCCAACAAATGTTTAAATGTCTTCAACTTTATTAAATATTTACTGGAACAGTGCCGCGCCGTTCCAACTTTTTGATTATGTTTATCGAGGAATTTTTCTAAATTGGTCTTTTCTTTGCGAGGAAGCTATGTGCCACATTAATTGGCAGAGTATTTTTACCCTATTTTTTAAGTCGCTATATTTTTAAAATGTGTGGGTGGGTACTATACACATATATGCCAAATTTAAAAGTAATCGGACGAAAGGTGTAGCCGTGAGAGCAGGCGACAGACGGACAGACACACGCAGGAAAATATAAGGGTCCTTGCTTTTGCCTACGGACCCTAAAAAATACTTTTTTGGACAAAACGGTTAATCCATCGAAATGTCAAAATCGGATTTTTGCGCCACTACAATATTTTCTCCTATATATACTACGCATATGAGAAAGAAAAACAGATATCACAAATAAAAACATCAGAAATAAATAAAAAAAAAAAAAAACGAAAACAAGAAGCTGTTGAAAATATAAGAGTGAGAGGTCGAAAAAAGCTGATTTGACTTTATTTAGTTCGAATATTTTTATTATTATTATTTATTTATTTTTTTTTTTGAGAATATAAAGAAAGAAGAAAAAAAGTGCAGCATTAAATTTAGAGAGAGGATCTCTACTTAGCTCCTCAGAGAGAGAGAAACGCTAAGAAGGAGTAAAAGAGAAAAAAGAAAAATGGCGAGGGGGGTTCCCCCTTTTTAACCCTCCAAAACCCCTAGAAGAAGTAGGTTAAACAAGGGGCGAGGCAGCCAGCATAATGAAAGGGGGTCAACTTGAGGTTAGAAACTGGAAAGTTTTGCATTACTCATAAATATTCAGCAGGGTGGAGCTACCCTAGCAAAAGGGGGGATGGAGAGGGGGTAGTGGTACAGAAACCAAGCAAATTGTATATCAAATAAGAGCTTTAAGGCTTTCCACTCTGAGCATTCCCCCTTTAGATCTAACTCCCCTTATGAGGAGAGTCTGAAAACTTCTTAACAGAATAAAAAACTAAAAACCCATGATAAAAAAAAAAAAAAATCTAACCCTTATTCTCTCTATACATTATATAAAGAGACTAAACCTCCCTCATTGTAGCAATAAAACAATAATGTTTTAGAAAAATAAACACTTAAATCCATCTATTGTTCCTTAAAAAAAAGAATAGAGCATTATCCATAAAAAAAAACTAAAGATATTTAAATATGGATTCAAATTAACAATTCCGAGTTACAAGTACCGTGTAAACAATTTAAATTCCTCTTTATTTTAATTTTAGTATTGTAGTAACTGTATTCAACACTTAACTAAATATACAATAAGTATGTAAAAAAAAAAAATCAACATTAAATATGCATGAGAAAATTATAAAATGGATTCTCAGAAAAGTTAAAAATGCACGTACAATTTTAACGATTTCAGGAAGCTGGTTCATATCTTATCTTTTTTGGTATCTCAGTTCAAAACATTTATTTCTAATAGCAGTAGTTACTTGTACAATATAGCATATATACAGTGGTTACTTGTACAACTTAGTATATGCAGTGGTTCATCGCAAACATTTTTGCGTCATAACAATAATTTCTCCTTAACCTTTTAAGTTTAAGTTTATTATTTTGTTTGTAGAATATCTGAAGAAGGTTGCATTAGAACAGCCGAAACGGATCAAATGTAACGATACCATCATTCTGTACGAAGGCGTTGTTTGTTAGTAGAACTACACTTTTTTTATGATGAGTCCTTATCACACCCTATAAAAAACACAGTAAGTGTTGTTTTAATGTGTCAAGCTCATTTTTCTTTCTCCGAGACAAGTTTCTTAACTAACAAAAATAAACTGTATTTTACATTCATTTGGACAAAACTAAATTTGTTTTTTTCTTAAGCCGTGTCACACTATTCGACACGGTCCACTTTTTGACTTGTCCATATTTGACACCTCAGTATGTGTGGACGTGTCGAGCGACAAATAGTGAATTCTATATCTATAGTTTTAATTTAATTTAACTTTTTTTAAAAAATGAGTGATTTAGATTAGAATATACTGCAGTGGTGGCTGCTGCAATTATCAGAAAGCCAGCATTGGAAGCCAGCAAGATCGTCGACGCCGCCCAAGGAGGTTTTGGGTAAGGCCCAGCCTTGTCCGAGAAAGTATATATAGTACAGAGGAATTTATGAAGGATTTATTGCTTGATGAGGTTGATTAGTTGAATCTGGAGTACAGGTGTGACATGGGCTTTCGAAACTTTATTCGAATGAATAATTCCGATTTTAAAAATTGATTAAGTATAATTGCGCTGAAAATAATTTAAAAAGACACGTCATTCAGACAAGCCATTCCAGTGAGCCATTTTTATTTTCTTTTCAAACCTCAACTTTCTAAATGCCAAAAAAAAAACAATTGCCATTAGTCCATTCTGCCTTTTGTTTCTATTTTTTATTTTGTGAATGAGTTGAGTCCCACAATAAACTCCATCACGGTACATTTCAACAAACGATATAATTTGTTCGTCATTCTAATTCATAATGATAAAATTAATCAAACAACTAAATAAGTACCACAAACCACTTAACCACCAAATTAACCACCAGCAAAACACAACTGAACAGAATAAATATTTTGTACGTACTCAAAAGTCGAGCGACATGTTTCGACACGTCCCCACTACTGTTGTCGATTCGACTTCCTTTGATCCTAACCGACTTGATTCGGGTTGCGTTCGACACGATCCGACATGGTTCGACAAAGTCAGGCGACACGTCCCCACACACTTGTACCCAACACTTGTAGGTCATTGTCGGTCGACATAGTGTGGACACGGCTTTATGATTATTAAAGGCGATGTTAATTTTAGCAGCCTTTAACTATAAATGAATGATTTACTCCGAAATATGATTATTATGGTTGTATAGTTCCCATAAAGAAATTGTTATCAACAATGGTGCAATCTAGTTTTCCCCGGAATTTTCTTTTGTTTCGTTTAAAAAAAAGAAGACGGCCCAGAAATAATTATCTAATAAGATAAGAGGGTGTGTAGGTAAATTGTTATTGGACTAATGGCGGTTGGGGAGGAAGGGGGGGGGGCTGATTCAGTGTATAAGAAGGCAAGAACAAGACCCTGTTGATGAAACCCTCGCGTGCAGACACCTCGCTGATTTCTATCTTATAATCAGCACGAAGGTTGAACCGAGCTGAGCAGGTAGGAGTTCGAACTAACCAGGCTAAGAGTGGACTTGGTCTGCAATTTATCCCAGAACACCCATTTACTATCTATACTCTCACACCGCAACACTCATTTTTACTATCTACTACCAACGTAAAAACCACCCATTTACCATCTGCTACTACCTTTACAAACTCTAAAAAACAACAATTTCTAACTCCTAGCAATGTTGAAAAAAAACAACAACAAGGGACTTAGAAATCGATAGAAACAACGGTTAAGAATTATAATGCTATCAAGTGAAAATATCAACAAAAAAATAAGAAAAAAATAAAACGAAAGAAAGATCGTAGATCAAAGAAGATAATATCTAGAAGTGAACTGAGCGTCACGAAACCAACTGAACAACCAGTTTTATAACCATCTAAAAAGCATTAAGAATTACAATATTCTACAATCTACAATAAAAAATATTACCAACATTAGTCTTATTGTAGTTATACACCTACGAAGGAACTTAACAAAATTAAAAAAAAAAAAATAAATAAATAAATCCATCGAATTTTAGCGCCTTATTCTTTTTCTTGTTATATACTACGAATATGACAAATCGCTCCAACAACCTTTCTAATATACATCATACTGAATTTAACCCCCCTAATATTCGACTTGATTAATTTAAATAAATTAATCAAGTCGATAATATTATCAACAGGTGTTTGTTAATATTGCAGTTTCAATTTTGGCCTGTGAAAAAAGGGCCAAGTTTGAGACCCCCTCCCAAAAGGGTCAATCTATCAAATAAAGATAGGTTCATAGCCTGCTTTTTTAAGCGCTTTAGACTAATCTATAGGCTGTTATAACATAACGCGAGGAAAGTTGGTTCCAAACCAACTTTCTCGCATTAAAACTAACCTGAATGAAACCTTCCCTTCCTCTTCTATTTTGTTAATTTTTGATTGTATTTTTCGAGTCATCCATTTACATAGTAAATATAAAACACAACTTTTTCATTTTAAAACCACCCAGAAAGTTAGTATTGTATCTTAATAATATATTTTGTTTTGATTATAACTTGAACGGAACACTGCGAAAGTGCATAAAGAAGGAAGGGTGGGGGAAAACATTCAGTGACGTCTGCATTGCTTCATAAATGTATTTATCTACGATTGATACGAAATATAAACATTATATCTTTGTTTAGATGCGTAGAAAGTGATTATTTTCGTACTTGTATTCATTGCGCATGCGCGTCTCATAGTTCTGAATAATTCCTCTTCTTTACCGCACTAGTGCGGTAAAGAAGAGGAATTCTTCAGCTTTACGCACGATTAGTGAGTTTGTTTACATTTAACAAAACTAATTTGGTGTTCTTTTATTAAAGTAACTGTTTATATCGAGTTTTTAGTGAAAAACAATGAGTGAATCAAGTGTCTTTGACGAAAATGTGAAGAATAATAATCCTCCAGAAATAATTAATTCGGCAAAAAATACAACTAATGAATTAATGCCATCTTTATCAAGAGAGAGAGATACGAACTGACATACAGCAAGTTTATTTGTTTCTGTATTTATTATTTAAATCTAACAATCGTAGATAAAGTACGGTACGCAACTCGTGCGAAAACGGCATTTTGCATTGCCCGTGTGGTTTTACCACCCTCGCTATCGCTCGGGTGCAAACTCCACACTCGCATGCAAGATGCTGCTTTCCGCATTCGACGCGTAATGTACTATTTTATCTATGAAGCCCAAACGCGTATAAAAAACGCATGTTATGGACCCCTCTAAAGCCATAAACAAACTTAACTACTTACTCACTACTTTGATAGGCTGACTTTTTCTGAAGGGGGTCTGAAACCCACACGGCTGTGCAGGAGCACTGCCGAGCGAAAAAATAAAAAAATTCAACTTTTTGGAATTTACACGGCTATAGCTACAAGTGTGCACAAAATTTTAAGTTTCTAGCAACTCTGGAAGTCATACCTTCTCCCATACCTACTCTGGAAGTCACTTAAAAATTGTATGATGAGGGAGTGTGTCAGTAACAAAAATGTTAACTTTGAAACTCTTCTCTTTTGAAAAGGCTTAGATATTAAGAGCTTTATGTTTCTATGTTTGAAATTAAAAATTTCAAAAGCCCATCTTAAGAGGAAACAGAGATAGGAGGGTGAGAAAAACCGGGTAAATTGGTTCATATAAAGATAGACTGCGAGCTTGCTGGAACTTGGCCTTGCCATGCGCTGATACTATATTATTTTAAAGGAAAACATTTGATTAATGCACTTCATCTGTATATTTGAGAATTTTAATTCGATTTACACGCATATTTTCTATTCGGCTTGCCTTTGATAGTTGTTTAAACCAATATAAAAAAAACTAACTGTCCCGTAGAATGTTTTTTTTTAAAATGAAAGAAAAATAAAAATTGGAAAATTTTAAATTTAAATAACTTGTGAATGCGAATCTGTAAAAACCGCAGTTAGTCATATTATTCAAGAACACATAATAAAGAAATTTGGAATAATACACCCCAAAAAAGCAGTGAGAAGTAAAACGTGAAATGTTAAAAAAAAAAAACACGGGAATAGTGAGATAACTAACAAGCGCTATATTAGCACTCAAACACTTCGTTCTCTCTTATAGGGATATATTTCTACCTTCTTCTACGGATATAGTTTTGTTCGGGTGAACAAAACTATTTATATTTATTTCTAACTCTCTGTACTCACGTTTTTTATAAATAAAATCGTGTAAAAATGACAAGAAGCATTTCAAAAGCATCACTGTGGCTTAGACGTATTTATTTAAGTTTAAATTAACAAAGTACAATATATTAAAATTGTATTAGAACTCACCACGATGACCAGAATTATCAGAAGATGAAAAACGAACTAACCTGAAAGCAAACAAACGAATGAAATTAGATTTTTTTTTTTAAAAATTCATTATTTCCTTATGATTAATTTATGGATAAATATTTTATCACATAATATCATTTTTAAAGAGTAAATGTCTCTCTTTTATGAATTTTCATATCTAAGAAATAATAAAGGACATTAGAACATTCAGAGTCCGTAAAACTAATTAATAGAATATGATAATTATCCATTGTAGGTGGGAGATCATATTTACAAGAGTTATCATCATATAGATTAGTTATTTCATTTACAATGGTTTTTATCAAAATGGACATCTTATTTTACATGTTATCATCAAAAATTAGAGATCTAACTATTAAGTTTCATCATCATAGATTAGATATCTTATTTAAACTTGTCATCATAACATATATATATCATCTGATTCAATAAAATTATTATTATACATATGAAAATTTATGACCATAGACACAGCTCGGTTTTTATAAAGATATAAGGTACATCTTATTCACGGTTGTTACTATCACAGATGAGACAATTCACATGTTTTTATCTTTGTTAAGATAATTCACAGTTCACAGGTTCTTTCATCATAGATAAGATGCTTTCATCTTAAACCAAGTTAACTCACCACAGATAAGTCATCATACAGATAGAAGATCGCATTCACCAGTTTAGAGTTCACCAGTTATTTCATCCTAGATTAAATAACTTATTCTTAAATTTCATTATCATAAATTACAGTCCATCCACACAATTATTCATCAGAGATAAACTTCTCATCCATAATTTTCAATATAGATAAGGCAATTAACATGCGTCTTTACCATTGATTAGATATCTCAATGAAATGACAACATATTCAAAAGTGTAGTCATCATAGATAAAAAGTAAAAAAAAAAGTAGAGTGGATGAAATGGGTTTGGATATAGCAATTACTATAATGGTTGAAAACTAATAAATATGGATAAAATTTGTTTGGAACGAAAGCCCGGATATAATAAATATTTCATATCTACAACTCGAGATATTATTTTCAACCTTGCCTCTAGAATAAACTGATAATACATTTATCTCAATTTTGATGAGTTATATATTTAGTTAAGAGTTCCCCGCATTTCAGTCAAATTAAATAAACAATAAGGTATTTTCAGCAATGTATAATACCGTGTTTTTGCACACTGCAATAAGGTACACAATTTGTGTTAGTGAGAGACACCAAGGGATGTGCCACGCAAGCGTGACACATAGGAACTGTTCCAACATCAGACATTACGTCATAAAGATGTTGGCTCGGCATTACGCCATGTCCTGCATCGTTTCGTCGCGTCCGACTCATCAGGGGCCCGACGATGCCCACCCAACTCTGGACCTATACCAAATCAAGAAGATCAGATATAGGGCTTTATCAGAGACGAGCGTGCTCTCACACCGCCATTCTTGCTTGGCTGGCAAAACACATCAGCAATGTATAATACCGTGTTTTTGTATAATAAGGTATTTTATTTACAACGTATTTATGAGACATGACGAAATGCGTCAGGTAGAGTAACAAAGAGAAATTTGATACAGTGTGGAGCTATAAAATTATCATCTGCCAAGGATTTTCCGTCCAGTAGACTCTGCCTAATCAATATTTGATTAAATCACATATTTTGACTCCTTCCACTCCTTTGAATTTAACCCTTAGGGGTTTTTCCGAAAACTAAAGAGTTGAGAACAATGTGTCACAACATCGAATACAATCATGTAACAAGAGGATTATTAACAATTCAACAATGAACAAGTCAAATAAACAATGCAAACTTGACTTTCATCAGTCGGCTTATATTCTCAATCAATACTCGAGAGGAAACGCTGATACAGTTTGTCAAAGTGAATTAACATACACTGTCAAGATCAACTCAAACATCCAGTCAGCCCTTAATACATAGTATAACAATATAGGTCTCTGTCTCTACTCAATTACCAAACAATGGCTAATAACAGATTCAATTCTACTACGTCATGGTTTGTATTAAAATTTGTAATTCAGGAATTTTCACTCAAATTTACTACCATCCACAATAGCACTTAATATATTTGCCTCTTTAAAAATAGTAATTATAATTTTTGTTTACTAATTCTTGGGAACGGTTAAATTGTCATATTTTGACAACCACTCTTAGCTTACCAAATGTAACGGAAATATTGAGAGAGATCAGTCTGAAGAATGGTTGCTTTTTCTCCAAATTCAAAATATCCTAAGCAGAAATACTTTTCACACATAAGGGAACATATTTAGTCTCATGTCTGTCTGTCCGTCGACATGTTTGCAAACCACCATGACTTTTAAAACGAAACTAAATTCAAATGGTACTTATTAAAGCTAGGCCTCAGAAATTCCATATTTTAATCTACTGCTTCCTCTGCTTACAATTTTTTTAATATTAAATATATTTTTAAAAGTACTTATATCTGATTTTAAAGAAATTTGGTAGTTTGTCAAATGTATTCTACAGATATAGTCCGGGAGCAGCGACACAAATTTTCCGCATATATCTACAATCTACATATTTTTTAGTCGCCCACCATATTGGCCGCCATCTTGAAAATATTAAGTGTGAAAATTCCAAAATGTGTACAATTGTACAGTTGTCACAAATGCCGAGGTGAACCTGTGTGCCGAATTTCATGTTCTTAGCTAGAGTAGTTTATGAATTGAAACATGCCAACAGACAGACCGACAGACAGACCGACAGACAGATCCGTTATATAAATAAGGTTTCTTTTCGTACATCATACAGAAACCTAAAAAACCAAAACATATAGCCTACCGACAATCTATTGTTGCTAAAGCCATGGTTCACCTAACGAAATGCACGGTCTAGCTAGACCGCAGTCGTTCTAACAATATTACACTTATAGAAACAGATAAGGGAGGTAAAAAGAAAATACTATCAGAGAGTGATAACATTATTAATAGAACGTAATGAAAACCTGATAGAATTTTCTATTAAAAAAGAAGGGATTAAGGATTCCAAGCCTGTTCAGCTCTCTCCTACAGAAAGACAGAATTAAATATTAATCATAAACTACCTTAGCACTTACACTGACAACAAAGTCAAACCAAAATATATTACATACTAACAAAGTTACTATCCTCTATTGTTGTTTATCTGCCCATGAATCTGAACATACGAAAAGGACAGACACACATATTCTATTATATATAGCAAGATATGCTTTGCAACCCCCTGTTTTTGGGTGATGATTTTTTGGAGTTTCCCTATATTTTTTTGAGTTTAGGTGATAACACAAAACATAAATACAAACATTAAAATAATTTTGAAGGGTACTTTCGGAGATCAGTTGCATTACAGACAGACAGACAAGCGGAGGAAAGTGTATGGCTCCTTTTTATTTCGTACGGACCCAAAAAACCAATTTGTTTGGACAAAAGACTAAAAACGTGTAAATCCTGTTTGATTTACACTTTTTAAATCGAGTCATAACAGTACCTTTCTCTTGATATAAACAACGTTTATGGCAAAGTAAAAAAACAGCGAAACAAATGTTTTCTTTTATTATCTTTATAAAAAAAAAATTAGATGTATATATATATTAGCCTAGAAAATTGTGCAAAGATACTAAGTGTGTATGGAGTGAGGAACAAACGACATAAAGAAAAAACAAGCTCTAGAAAACAGGAACCAAGGAGGGATAAAAAGTGACGACAATATATTACACTGTCTAGGCTTAACGAAGGAGAACAAATATCCGAATAAAAAATTAAAGTGGAGAAAATATTACAAAAAAAGTCTATAACTCAGGGTGTAAAAAGTAAGAAAGGATGGCCTGGGAAATTAACATGATAGAGGAACATAAACATTTAGGGGGAAAAGCCCCCTAAGGAAATAAAAAATGACCATGTACTCCAAGCCGTTGTTCCTACAATCTACGGTCATGTCCCTGACTCTGCTATCGTTATTTTGTAATGTATCTGTACGTTAGGGATACAAAAAATAGTCTACTAATAAGTTTGGCACTAAGCTTTCTCGCGTCCTATATCGTACTTTAATGTTTTGCTATTACCAACCATTATTGTATAATTTAATAAACACTCTTCCCCCTTTTTTAAATCTGATAAAATTGTTTTGTTTTTTTAAACCGAATTAAAGTATAAATTAAGCCATAGTTAATGTGCGTGGGCTTCTTTCGACTAACTATCTATATTTTATACAAATTTGAAGAAGTATATGTTCCTAATTTTAAAGTAGTATTCCTGTTAGGGACTTAGGTTTATTTAGGAATATACTTTACTTAGTATTCCTTTAGACCTAGATATATTTAGGAATCTTATGGTATTATTATAATACAGCTGTTACAGAAAAAGTTACATACTAAACAAAAACCGCATGCAAGTCATTATTATTATTAATATTATTAATGATTATTTCAAAGGGAATACGGCGAAAGTATTAAAACTCATTGAAAAATAAATCGAGTTGCTGCTTTGTTACCTTCTAACCAGGTCACAAATCCGATTTCTTTTATTATTACTATTAAATAAAAACCAAATTTCGGTATATTTCTTTTTGTTATGCAATATAATACATAACGTTAGTACAATAAATTTACTGATTTGGCCGACCTCCAAATAAAGAAAAGAACAATTCCAACGAATATTTAATATTAATATTTTGAAAATGTCCTGTAATGAAAGAAGACATTGAATTTGTGCTTTCTAGCTTTTAATAAAATGCCTCGTATTTTTACTTACATACTCGAGATACGGTAAATTTAATAATTATTAGAAACCATAAAGGACCAAATGACTTTGAAACAACAATACCAATAGCGGACAATGTAGAAATTGTTGGCTTTTGGTAATACATATAGTAAAACAAATGTAAAGTAAAAAATAAATTCCATCAGTGAAGCAAAGTAACAACTTCACTATCCCCAACAAAGAGAAAACCTTAAGTAAAACTTGATTTATTTTAATTATAACTTAAATCACTAATAAGAGAAGAAAAACAAAAAAGAAAAACCGTTTTATACTTCATGATGCTAAATTACGACTAACAGACTATTTTTTTCTCCAAAGATATATTATAGTAATGTTATATCTAAAAAATAATGGAGTTGAATATTCCAGATATCCCTTATGGAAATTAACAATACAAAATTGTAAAAACAACAAAATATAGACACACCATAACAAGACACAACATAGACATATAACATAGACCAAGTTTATCACTTAAAGTGACTGTATGTGATAATTCACAATCTTCCTCAAAAGACCGCTTGGGAATTCCGATGTTTCAAACCCAAAACGATTATCTTCAAGAATTGCTCCTTATTGGAATTAATTACAATTTCGACGTCCATAGGTATTCATAGGTATTTCCTTTGAAAATGGCCCCTGTAACGTTAGGGTGCGCACAGATAGCAGTTCCCTCGCGGAAGATCAATTACACAAAGTATTTGACCAAAGCGGGTACTTGTCAGGTAATATTGACCTTAAGCCTTAATAAAGGATGTTGAGATGACAAATAGCTTGTATAAATGTCATCTTGACATAAATGTAATAACATTTAAATAATAATAATAATTTTATTGCATATGATACAATATTGATCAAAACAAAAGATCCACAGTATATAGAAGTTTACACTTATAAAAGGTTATGGGCCAACCGTATTTTTTGAATTTCAACTAATTCAAGATATCAAAAATGAACAATAATATTTACAGTACTGAGAAGTTTAACGGAAGTAATTAGGATACCTGAAAACTTCAAACACAGATGGTTCTAATTCATCAAGACCTTTGGGATTATGTAGACGAAACCAAGAAGCCTCCAGCAGATGATCAACTTCTAGACAGGTTAGCTAAAGACAAAAAGTCTTAACTCAAAAAGTTAGAAGAAAAGTCACATTAGTAAGACAACTCTTAAAGTTAAAACAACAATTCTATCAAACAATGTCAATTTTCAGATGCGCAATGGAAACGCGTGACGAACTTTCTAAATTAGAAAATCTTACACTAAAACTTAAAGAGGAAGAATCTCGTAGAAAGGAACTTTCACATGAAAACTCACAAGATGTTTTATTATATAAAAAAACTTCAAAAATTATAAAAAAAAAAATAAAAAATATAACAATAGAGACTTAGATCAAGAGGTAAGTGTATTCTAATAACAAACAAGGAAATACAACACTCACACTGATGGGCAAGAGGTAAGTGTCCTCTGATAAAAAAACAAGGAAATACAACACTCACACTGATGGGCAAGAGGTAAGTGTCTTCTGATAACAAACAAGGAAATACAACACTCACACTGATGGGCAAGAGGTAAGTGAGCTTAGGTACTCAACACTAGTGGCACCTACCACTCTTGTTAAGCGGATAATACGGCTGATGGAAGTCGCCTATCATTGCTATAGTATTATTGTGGGCCATTAGACTATGACTATGAATATTAACACAAAATTTAGAGATGATTTTATATCATGCAGAAGAACCCGAATCAATATTAGTAGCATTATTAACATCTCAGTTTACGAGGAGAGACAAGTTGCGTTATTCTTTCTAGAATTATTTAGTTTACTCATTAAATACAAGCCTAATAAAAGAGGGACAAATAAAAATTTTATTGACACATCGTAAATATAATAGTATCACTATATTAGATTGTGATAAAAAAAAGAAAACTCAATAATGGATTCATTTATAAAAAGAGATTTGGCATTTGGTTCAAATATATAACACACACACTTTTACATACATTCCATGTTATCATGACGGTAATATTATAGTGAAGTGTATTAGAGAAGGCAGAGGCGAAGGAAAGGTATAAAATGGAAGACGCGATTTATGTCAATATTGCTTTCCTCTGTGTCTTGCTGTGTCGTAAGAAAGTTTTCACGGTTTTCGCTTTCAGAAAGATGAGTTAAAGACGAAGAGGAAAAGCAAAAAAAAAAAAAAAATACCGTAGCGAAGCTTTTCCTACCTTCACTAGGCAGTAAGGAGACATCTCTAATATCTTCGGGAAATTGCCCAAATTTGTGTCAACTTTCTTCCCTCACTTTTCTTTTTCTTTAAAAAATATATATAATAAAAAAAATGAAAACGTTCTTATTCCCTCACAAGACGAGATAAACCAAATACCGTCACCTTCCTTAAAACAGCTTTTCCATATATATAGAAAACCCATAATATATATATATATATATATATATATATATATATATATATACACACTCAGTCCCTGCATCTCTCTCGATGTCCAAAAATATATACCATACACACACACATAGTTTTATGTATATATATATATATATATATATATATATATATATATATATATATATATATATATATATATATATACATAAAACTATGTGTGTGTGTATGGTATATATTTTTGGACATCGAGAGAGATGCAGGGACTGAGTGTGTAGGGAAAGACTTATCTGAAGAGCCAAAAAAATAATATAAAAATGATCATAATTACATATTTTTCCACTAGACGTCGGAAAAAAACATGATCGACCAAAAAGATTAACAATTTTTATACATTATCAACATATGCATTACGTTTATAAATGTGTGGAATGTTTTCTTGTCACAGGCCTCGGTGTTAGTGAGACCGATTTGAAAGTAAAGGGAAAAATTACACCATCTTAAACTGCCTAAAGACACACTAAACACGAATTTTCAGACAGAAACGAGATCAATAAGTTCCCTGATATTTGAAATGGATTCTGTCCGGGAATTTTTGAAATCAGAGAAAATAGTTCTTCAGAATGATCATAATTATAACACTAGCTACCGCGTAAGCTCGAATGTAATACATAATCACGTTTACTAAGTTTGACAAGTGATTTCTATTTGTTAGTTGTCACGGTTATCTCAACGTTATTATATTCTTTTATAATCACACATATTATTAAAATTTATTATAAAAATAATTCTTCAACCCCGAGAGTAATTGAACATCGACCTTTATTAATGTTTGTTGTTTTCCCAGATTTTTTTTTTTTTTTTTCCACGAGACTAATATGAAGTTTTTCTTTTGTGGACTTGAGGTTTCTTATATGGAGTTCGTTGTTGTTTGGAATGAAAGTCCTTTTTCTTTTCTTATTATATTTTATTGAACAAGCTTTCGTCCAGGGAACCTGGGCTTCTTCAGGTTTTGAATGTTTTCTAACATTCTGAAGAAGCCCAGGTTCCCTGGACGAAAGCTTGTTCAATAAAATATAATAAGAAAAGAAAAAAGGACTTTCATTCCAAAAAACAACGAACTCCATATATGAGACTAATATGGTTTATATTAGCATTTAAAGGAACATTTTAATACAAACTCCATGAGAATGTAAACAGATTGTTTCGGGCAAGATAATCACAATTCGTAAGGACACATAGTACACAAAAAACTTGGTACACAAATTTTAATCAGGACGTCCTCCTCTCTTAATTGATAATACTATTTCACATACCGTTTAAAAAAATGACAACCACCGTCTGTGATGGATAATTTTGCAAGGCTTCCCTTCATTCTTTCCTGTATAATATGCATAACATAACTATTAAGTTTCAAATATTTGTGTCAGGTACTTTCGGAGATAGAGGTGCGTAAGCGATAGAAAGACGGACAGTAAACTCTTGAAATTAGAAGGTTCTTTGGTTTGGCTAAAAAAAAAAAAAAAACACCACAGTATAATTTTCATTTACTCTGAAATTTCACTGGGGAAAATTATAATCCATTACTAAATTTAAAAGGTTAGCACGCAATTTAATATGAAATCCCACATGGGTTAGAAAGGCTTAAATAGAGAACGGAGAGAGAGGGAAATAGAGAGAGAAAGAGAGAGAGAGAGAGAGATAAACAGACGCAAGTGTACGATGGGATGTGGTTAACCACATTCCAAACTTCACTGGCAGAACCTGCTTCAACCAATCCCACATAAACCTAGATAAATAACTAACACAGGCAATTCTCTCTGCTTATAAATGCATAAATAGAATTTCAATTTAAATGACCATTTGTGGGGGAAAGTTATGAAATTAACTGAGAAAATCTGTTGCATAACTATTCCATAACACAAAATTTTAGTGGGTATGCCCAATATAATTTGTGGGTTTACCACAAGCCTCTAAAAACAAGGCCTTTGTAAAACCGCATGAATTTAACGTATTCAACTAATTACCCTTTAAAAAAGTAAAGGCAATTATGCTTCTACTATTTATTTTGGGGGTCAAAATAAGGTATTCTTAAATGAAATTAAGCCATTATCTCGATAATATTCTTAATTTGCTATATCTCCTCCCCTTCAGAGGCATAACCAGTTTTAAAAATATCAACAAAAATACTTAAATTATTTTTTCCTTTTTATTATGATAATTAGTGAACACTTAATTATAAAACACATTAGTAAAAGTGGTTTAATTTACAATAATCTCTTATCTAACCACATGATCGAATTAATCATTAGACTATTTCCAACTAGACTGAATAAAAGAAACAGGTGTTAATGTTAATAGGTACATACAAAAGATAGCGGTATCTAGTGTAGAGGTAGTAGTTTGAAGGAGCCCGTAGGCTCAGGAATGCGGATTAAGGGCTAGGGAAGTAGGGCTACCTGTTTAAAGGGTTCAATAAGGAAACGAACATGAAATAAACTAAAGCTAAAAACTTTAACTAGGTACTTAATAATAAGACATATGAGCTGGAGAAAAAAGCATAAAAACAACCTCAAATTAAAATAAAATTAATTATGAATGAGCACCAATTTATTAAATATAATATCGTAATAAAAAATACTAATTGTAAAATTAACAATAAAACTAAATATATATATAAAACTAAACAATATAAAGAACTATATAGAAATATAAAAAACTAATGAACTATAATAAAGTCTAAGAACAATATAACTAAACTGTACAAAGTTAGCGAACAGAGTAGATGAGGAATTTAATCAATGGTAAGTTGGTTTGTATTTGGTTGAATAGATGAAAATCTAAAGTAAAAAAGTTTTTAAAACAATAGTTAACTAAAAGTTTTTTAATGATGATTATGTTTGATTTCCAATCACGAGTTGTTTTATTTTATACTTTCACCTTTATATAAAACTTTACTTAGGGACTTAACTAAATAAGGTTTTCTCTTCATTCCACTTGTTCCAACCAACAAGGCTTAAAAACTTTATTTCTACTCAACTTTAGTCTATTTCTACTTTTTTATTACACGGATTTATATTCTAAGAAAAATATTAAGCTTGGAATGGACTTTGTTAAAGTTGCAGAGAAGAACTAAGTGCGTGCTTCATAGCCTGACTAGAAATCCAGCCTTCTTATCTCAGAGAAACAACTTATTATTATAGCATTAAATCACGCTCAATTTTCCCCTTTATTATTTTTTAATCTTAAAAAAAAGAAGAAAATGTTGAGGTAAAAATAATTCAATGCACTTTAAAAGTATTCACAATTAATTAAATCCTAAGTATTTTGGGCCTAGAAAACAAATATCAACAGTGGAACTTCGATTATCGGTTCCACGGGTGAACACATCTGTCTCCGAACGTTCCCCACTACTTCAACAAGCGTCGTTGTGAACATGAAGGTACTACCTTTCAATTATTACGCTACAATATGTGGTGTCTGAATGACCAAATATGTGTTTAACTCTTAATTTGAGCAAGTTTAAGTAACCCTAGTGAAAATTAAAAATAACATGTCACATGCCCTAAAATTTTTCACTAATCGTTCCGTGACAAACGGTTGATCGAGGTTCTACTGTATTTAGAAAATTAATTTGTGACAAAACCATCCCCGACATTTTCTATACCTAACTATTACTTTGAAAATGAATATACATAATATAATTTTTCCTTTTAACTCCATTCGTAATGTTTATTAAAATAAACATATTATCTAAATCTAAACTATATAAAACGTTTAGGTTATTTGAAAAATTTAAAGTGTTTTGTAAATTTCATAGCTATAGGATAGTTTTCATAAGACCATATATAAATATATATATAAATATAAATATATTTATATATATATATATATATATATATATATATATATATATATATATATATATATATATATATATATATATATATATGTATATTTAAATAATATTGACAGATTATTTCACCATTTTCCCGAACTTTTCTAGATCCCAACACTGTAATAACAGAGTAAATAATGAAATATAAATAAAGTTAGCTGGAAAATTTGATAAAGGTTTTTTTTTAACGAGCTGAAATTCTCATTAACTACAGCAATTAAATTCGAAATGTTAATAAAGTTTCAGAAAAAAAAGCACTACTCAATTTATGTAGCAATAGAATCAATATGAATCGTCAAAAGTAAAAGAAATAATTCCCAAAATAAGATTCCAATGTATTTCTTTTGTTCAACATTAAGTTTATGAAAAAAAAAATTACTTGATTCACCCTAATGATCTAATTAAAAATTAATCTCATACATATTTTTTTATAATGATAGGAAAGAAGATAAAATTAAATTCAAATTTATTCGACTACTACGTATACATGTATACTTACCAAGATGATTAAATAAATAAAAGTCTACCAATTAGAGTAGCACATAGCTTCCTCATCACCTATTCCGTATTTTAATGATGCTATCCACTTATGACCAATGTTTGCCTAATATATTTCATCCCCCCTCTTTTTTTTAAATTTGCCAAAATTGACATATTTTTTACATGAAAAAATCTCAATATAGTAATATTTAATTTGTGTAGATTATTAAAATTAACATGGGACCATCTGTAAGGTAGTTTAAAAAAACCATCCAATTTTCTAAAATATCGGAAGAGTACTTTTAAAGATATAGGTGTTAGTAAAAAAAGGTTTGTGCTTATGTGGAAGAGAAACTAATAGGTCCAGAAAAATATTCATTTACATAGGATGAAGTAGTTTTTAAGATAGCTTGGTTCGTAAAAATGTTAAACGTCCAGACACGGGACCAAAAACGTTCCTGCTGTGAATCGGATTTCTGTCTTGGAATTTTTTTAATTCGGGGACAAAAAATTTTGTTCTTCAGAACCTACGGCAAGCTTGAAAGTGAAATGCGTGGTAAATAAGGGAATCTCTTTAATAAGGAATATCTATCAAGGCGTTATAATTTAATGGAGGTATTGGAAAATACTGGAAATGTGCAGAGCCGATATTATAGAAAGGTATTTCACCGTCAACCTCTTGTGTTCACTGTACGGTTGGAGTTAAGCACTGCAATCCGTTCACCGTCTTCAGATTCAAATATTGATTTGTTCCATCAATTAATTTATTTTAAGAAACGAGGGAATGAATGAGTTTTATTTATATAAATTATTAAATATTAAATAAATGCAGAGCAATAATTTATTTTTAATTACCAACATTACAAGTTGTTATTCAATTGGAAAAAACGATTATTGATTGACTTTGGTACATGCTGCTATAATAAATAGTATTTTAATACTTAAATACTTAATACATATTTTTTTTACTTAGTAGTAATTTAATATTAAATATTTGTAGAAATAAAGAAATTTACTCAATGAAAGAAATAACAAATATTTAATATAGGCAGACCCAGGTTTGGTTGATCAATTTAGATGATTTATCATAACATTTAGAAAAAAATTGGGAACTGATAACTTTTAAATAATCTACTACATACATACTGGTATATACAAAAATTATTTGATAGCGAGGATGATTTAAGATTATAATAATAATGTTATAGCTCGATTGCGATGTCCCTTGTTTATACTTTAAACCATTTTTTATATGCAACC
Source organism: Gerris lacustris (assembly GCA_951217055.1). Lineage (NCBI taxonomy): Eukaryota > Metazoa > Arthropoda > Insecta > Hemiptera > Gerridae > Gerris > Gerris lacustris. Next base: position 29,325,443 of record OX578281.1, on the reverse strand, counting down.
ATTTTAGTTTAAAACCTTGAAGATGGGAATGTACTATGTATGATTCGGAAATGTCAGCAAATCCACAATTTTGATATTCTACATTTTGACTGAACCTTGCTTCTTAATTTAAAGAATATAAAACCTAGGTGAGGATGTTGTGTTGAGTTAAATGGAGTTGTTATAAGAAGAATTTCTAGGTAAAAGCAAGCAATCAATGATCATTCAATTTAAAACTAGGCATCGCGTGGCTCTATCATTGAAGCGAGCGTATAGTAATAAATATGTATTGAATATTGACAAAATAGATATTAATGAATCATGATTGATGTTTGATAGATAAAGGGTATGATAGCAGTACTGTGGCGTAAGATATCGGTAAAAACGCTGTTTTTTCTACTTTGAACGTCTAGGTCCGCTTTAATAGTTTTAACGATTATTAATTTATAGCAGTGTCGCTGTTGGATTTACTACAAAATGTTATTTGCAAAAAATGTTCGTCTCATCGAATAGATAAAGTTAGAATTTTTTTCCGTCCTAAAATTCCATTTTAATTTTGATGCGCACGTTTACGCGAGCGTTGCGCGCAAAAGCTTGGGCAGACAACGTTGTCCAACGAACTCGTCCTGAGCATTGGTAAAATTAACATGTGTACCAAATTGCATCGGAATCGGTCAACTTTTACTCAAGTTATCGTCGTACGTTTCAGACACATATACACAGAGCATATTTCGTTGAATGTAAGATTTTACAATTAGGAATTGTACAATAAATAAATAAAAAAATCTGTTTGATAATTATTTCAGAGGTAATACACAATTGCACAGTGCGCGTAAGAGTAAGAGAGTTCTTCATTTTTTCATAGACTTAATAAGTTTGTTTGTTTGTCTAACGATAACTGGCGTAAAAATTGATCGATTTTAACGAAATTCGGCACGCTAGTGCATCTAAGTAATTGTGACAATTTCTTTCTTAATACTTAAAATATGGCCAGCTGACTAAAAAAAAAAAAAAAATGTAGTGAGCATGATTTGTTATTCATTGTATTAAAGGTCTTGAGGAGTAGAAAAAGAATATGTATTGTAACTGGCATGCTGGCATTTTGAAAAATATTATGACCGAAATGTGGGTGAAAAAAATCACTCCGAATCACCTCAGAGGTTCGAATATTTTCCAACAGGGTTTTTCCTTCTTTTCGGAGAACCATAAATTGATATATCATGGCACTCAAAGCACGCATGCCCTCTCACTCTTAAGAACAGTCGAGTACCTCCTCTTTATGTTTTCCTTGAACGCTTTCCAACATTGGCTTTGTTTCTCATTTTCGTAAGAAAAAGGTCGCTACGTTATCACGATATATTTTCGACCGCGTTTACAGACGCAGTTGTTTTCCTTTGATCCTTTGTTTACAGTTTCAGCTTAAGCTTTGTCTTTGACAATATATGCCTTAACGTAGAATGTTAAATGAAAGGCCGCCCTTATTTTGAAGTTGGGTTTAAAGCTTTAAAGGAAGCACATATAGGCCTCTATTTTGAGCTATAGACGCTTTATACCTGAATTCTTTAGGACATAAAGTTCGTTCTCATGGCCCATGTATAATAGCTCTTACAAGGAATACATTGTTCATAGATAATGAAGAACAAGAATGTATCCTCATTTCTTTTCAAAAACGGATATAATTTGTTAAAAATGCTTATATAATGCAGAAAAGATGGATCATTTATTGCACAACGATGGTTCATTAATATCCAATTCCACGTCCGAAGATAGTAGAATAAACCTTGTTATTGGAGATTAGTGGTGGTTGACAATGTGAAGTAAATCCTTTCTAGAGGAGCTCTTTTAAAAATGTTGCAACTCTGATCAATGTACAGACACACTTACTTTAGATAAATATAAATCTAAATATATATATATATATATATATATATATATATATATATATATATATATATATATATATATATATATATATATAATATAAGTGGCAATGTCCTGATTGACTGACTGACTGACATAGAATCAACGCACAGGAAAATCTGCTTAACCGAGAGACTTGAAATTTTGAGGATATACTCGGTTCATATCATAGGCATCCACTAAGAAAGGATTTTGCGAAATTTTTATTTTTGTACCCAGGGGTACGGGGTACAAATGTCAAAGTAATGAATACTTTTAATGATGCATATCGTTGAAAAGCTCTTTTAAAGTACAGTAATTGCTGTTATGTACAGTTTTGTCATATTTTCATTTAGGAGGGGGTAAAATGGAAAAATGTGTATAACTACATCTTATATAAATGGAGAGTGTCTATGAGTGTACTGCTTACATGAGATTATAAAGTTAAAATGTTGGTACACAGGAGTACGGGGTACAAATGTCAAAGTAATGAAAACCCTTCACGATGCATACCGTTGAAAAGCTCTTTAAGAGTGCTGTACAATTATTGTTCTGTACATTTAGGGGGGTAAAATGGAAAAATATATCTATATCTATGTATAAAAAACTAATAATTGTTGTGTCTGTACATTTATCGGATTGGGCTAAAATTTTGTATTTATTCATTTATTTATTTTTATTTATTTTTAAAAAAAATAAATTAAAATATTATTTTAATTTATAATATTAATGGGAAGGGGGGGGGGGGGGGTACAGAAGGAAAATACCACTGCTTTTCCTTTTTTAAAAATTTAGTCGGAATGAATTACTAATTTGGGATATTAGCAAATCATCTTATCAAAAGGGAGGGATAGAATCTAGATATTCTCGCTTTGTAAAATAATTTAAATGTTTCTTGATGGTAGTTTATAAATCCATTAAATTGAAAATAAAACACCCGTAGCGAAGCACGGGTATTCAGCTAGTAATATATATAAGTGGCAATGTCCTGATTGACTGACTGACATAGAATCAACGCACAGCAAAATCTGCTTAATCGAGAGACTTGAAATTTTGAGGATATACTCGGTTCATATCGTAGGCATCCACTAAGAAAGGATTTTGCGAAATTTTTATTTTTGTACCCAGGGGTACTGGGTACAAATGTCAAAGTAATGAATACTTTTAATGATGCATATCGTTGAAAAGCTCTTTAAAGTACAGTAATTGTTGTTATGTACAGTTTTGTCATATTTTCATTTAGGAGGGGGTAAAATGGAAAAATGTGTATAACTACATCTTATATAAATGAAGTGTCTATGAGTGTCTTTTATCTTATATAAATGAAGAGTGTCTATGATTGTACTGCTTACATGAGATTATAAAGTTAAAATGTTGGTACACAGGAGTACGGGGAACAAATGTCAAAGTAATGGATACCTGAAGAATAGCAGCGCAAGTGGAGTTGATATTAATTAAATAATAAAAACGGAAGCCTCTCCACAAAATAAGTTTTATTGACCAAAACTAGCTTTCGGCCTCTCAGCCATCATCAGAGCCTACAATGACAGTAAAACAATGATATATATAATTTATTGTTACCTAATATTTTATTTTTTATTCTATTTTAACTTTTTACTGTGCTTTGTTTCTTTTAATAATATGTTAGTACTTATATATCATTATTTTACTGTCATTGTAAGCACTGATGATGGCCGAGAGGCCGAAAGCTAGTTTTGGTCAATAAAACTTATTTTGCGGAGAGGCTTTCGTTTTTATTATTTAATTAATGGATACCCTTCATGATGCATATCGTTGAAAAGCTCTTTAAGAGAAAAGTAATTGTAATGTACGTTTTTGTCATTATTTTCATTTAGGAGAGGGGTAAAAAGGAGATGTCAACGTAAGTGTTTGTGCGCGCGCGCGCGAACGGGCGCGTGTGTGTGTGTTCTTTATTCAAATCTACCGATTAATTCCGATTTCAATGAAAGTTTGCACACTTGACCTTCAAAGCAAGGGGAAAAGGGGAAGGTCACTGACTTCATGCATTTTCGAAATTTTGATTTTGGTACACAGGGGTACGGGGTACAAATGTCAAAGTAAAGAAAACCCTTCACGATGCATACCGTTAAAAAGCTCTTTAAGAGTGCTGTAGAGTGCTGTAAAATTATTGTTATGTACATATAGGGGGGTAAAATGGAAAAATATATCTATATCTATGTATAAAAAACTAATAATTGTTGTGTCTGTACATTTATCCGATTGGGCTAAAATGTTGTATTTATTCATTTATTTATTTTTATTTATTATTATTATTATTATTTTTTAAAAAATACCTTTATTGAATAAAACATATTAATACATAAATAATATTTTAGTACACCAATTTATCTATTTTATTGATTTTACATTTTAGTCCTACATAAGGTTATCTCTCCCCTAGAGAACATGGAGGCCCGAGCTGTGGAGAGAGAATATGGGGTATTTCCACTGAATGAGTAGTCCTGACAACGAATTTAAGTTTAGAAAATAATATATCTGTCTGTCTGTGCGTTCTTGGAAACAATGTTAAGCTTATTTCTGCGGGTGATAAAGGATATACAACGATTTGGAAGCTTTGTATGGAGCTGAGAACGGGGCTTCTAAATAGATTTCAAAATTCTTATTTCATTTTTCATAAAAAATTTATTTAACCAAAATTGCAGATAAACTACTGACCTTATTTTATGTTTTTTGGAAATTTCTGTAGGAAGAACTGTTAAAGAAATTACTTTTCAATCACTGTCAGAAAATATTTAGATTTATTTTTAGATATTAAGGCAATAATTAATAAATCACGCCTTACCGTGCCTAAACCTTTACTAACTTAATCATGACCACTTCTTTAAAATTATAAAATAAAATCTACTAGTGTATACGTAGTATAATAATTTCTAAATTATATTGATAACTGCCAATAGAGATTTTCTAAAATTTTATCCCTAAGGGGAACATAAGGACAGAGTAAGAAAAGAAGGGGAATTGAGCCCAGACCGATTTCCTAAAGTTAGGAAGTTAATACTTGAGAAAAAGCTCTTATTTTGGATGTAAGCATGTATATTAATAAAAGATATATAATTCCAATTTCAACCAAGGGATGTAAAATGACACGGGGGGGGGGGGTACAGAAGGAAAATACCACTGCTTTTCCTTTTTAAAAATTTAGTCGGAATGAATTACTAATTTGGGATATTAGCAAATTATCTTATCAAAGGGGAGGGGGTATAGAAATAAGGGGGAGGGATACAATCTAGATATTCTCGCTTTGTAGAATAATTTAAATGTTTCTTGATGGTAGTTTATAAATCCATTAAATTGAAAATAAAACACCCCGTAGCGAAGCACGGGTATTCAGCTAGTTATATATACCTCAAACAATTTAAACTACGGAAGACAGAAACAGAGAAAAATTTGCACTGGCTCCGGGATTTGAACCACGGACCTTCATATTTTCAGTATAATGCTCTACCAGTTAAGCTAAGCCAGATATAAACTTTCCTCTGCGCAAAACGTTAGATAATCCCAGTATTTAGCGTGAAATGTATTCTCAAACCACCACCATTAAGGAACCGAAATTTATATATATATATATATATATATATATATATATATATATATATATATATATATATATATATATATATATATATACGAATCCTAATCACCTCTAGTTATCCAAACTAGATGATAAAAGAAGCAAACAACATAAAACAGACTAAGTAATACAATAATTAAACTATATAAAACACTACATAATACAAAAACACTATATAAATAACAACAAACATGTAAAATAAAAAAATAAAAAAATAAATGTATAATACAAAAACCATACTCCTCTGTAAATTATATTTAAAATTAAATACAGGTTAAATTGTATTATTGTAACGACTAAATAGTTACAAGTTCTTTTTTTAAATTGTCCAGAATCGGCGATGTTAATTTATCGTAGAAAAGTTATTCAATAAGAGAATCTTTGAAAGCAAGGGTAAGGATTAATGCAGCAGACTAGGATTAGTGAAACAACCTCTTTAGGGAACTATCTCTTAGATTTCACGGAAAGTTTTAGGGTCAGAATTGGAAATAACTTGAATCTAAGGACCCTTCCTGCCTCCACTCCTCCCTTTAAATCCTTCTATAATCTTAAAGGATTACTCGGTCTTAACTCTAGAATAAACATTCGGAAAAGAGTGAAATATCGAAGCAAACTCTCCAGGAATAACAATCGGAAACCAAGAAGAACAAAAATTAAAAGCAACCAAAGGTCCAACGAAAATTAAAACATAATATACATATATAGAAGACTAATATTGTTTTAAATCAATTATTTGTTTTTTTTTACATCCAAAAAAAAAACATTAGGTGGTTATTACCTACAGGACGGGAAATTGACCACTTTACATAATATCTAATCGCAAATATTCTTTGGAAAACAAATTAAATGTGTCAACAACGGTAAGATTGAAATCAATAGTAAATAATGCATTTACTGTCTACCTATTACTACTTGTCCGATCAAATTTTATTTTAAAACTCTTCCTTTTAACATTTTAAGAACTTTTGTCAAAGTAGTTTTTCGATTAAGTCCATAGTTAAAAAAAAACTGTAATAACCACTTCTTCCACTCTTATATTAGAATAAGGAAGTTGTAAGGGGGGGGGGGGATACGCAGGAATAGCTAAAACCCTTAAAAATAGATGCACAAACTATAAGAGAACAATAATATTAGAACATTTTAATAAGTCACAATATTTCGTACATAACAACTGTGTTGTAGCAAACAAAAGGTAAGAGTTTTCCAAGATATAAATATTATAGGTGGCGATGTTAAATAAAGAAAACTTAGCGTTTAAAAGTTTTGCGATAAAATTTCTTCAAGGAAAATACTATTATGAACTCTACTAACTATAATAAGAAAACTATCATTTAAGAAATTCGATGTTTGCCATTGGAAGACAAAAACCAATTATGACTAAGTGTAGGGATGAACTTGAATATACGATTAAATTTTATGAGGGAATTTGAAAGCATGTAACGCATTGGAAAAGCTCTTTGTCTTGTTTATCAGGAACATAGTCAGGGTTACGTTTAGTGAAGGAAAACCGCATCAACCACTGAGCAAATTGGTTCGGGAAACGATCTCGTTATCTTACGAGTATAAGCTCAAATTACAAAGTATTTTACAACCTTCCCCCTACTACCCACATTTAAAACATTTCTAAAATTTACAACAAGCCCTTACACGCTAAAAACTTATTAGATTTGCCTGCCAACTCAAATATTTAATACCTTTGTAAGTGCTAAACATCGTTGAGAAAAAGCAACTTTTAAGCCGTATGAATAAGAGCGTGTGCTCTGTAGTACTAATTAAAATTAAATTGGAAAAACTATGATGCACTTCTTGCGATCTAATGTAAGTGTCCTTCATAATTATACTTATATTCTTCAAAAGCTTTCATAAAAGGATATAATCGTCAATATTATAAAAAATAATACTCGATTTATAACCAAAGATAAGATTTCATCCGGAAAAAAATGTGGCTTACATTGAATTTTTACTTTTAGCATGTGAAATCGGAACTCATTGCAAGCCATTCCAAGTAGTAATTATTATAGGGGTTTGACTAGTATTGAATTATTTAGATTTGTTCTTTCATTAAGGCTTTACCGCCCTTTGAGGTTAGTAAAATCATTAAAATGGAGATTTTATTGGTTCTAAGCAAGATATCAGAAATCTAAGTACAGGCTTCATTCCTAGAGCCCTATTTCAACTCCCTACTACAATAAATACTAAAACCATTTTAATACGAGTTTTTTTTTATCGTTGTATTGAAATGGCGCCTGTACTATTTATTATAGGAAGTTGAAGTAGGGCTCAAATTGTGCAGAATTAAAATTGGGAATGAAGCCTGAACTTAGATTTTTGATATCTTGCTTAGAACCAATAAAATTTTAATTTTACTGTTTTTTCTAACCTCAAAGGGCGGTAGCGCCTTAAAGCAATCGATGTTGGGATAACCTATGGCTGAATTTCGTGGTTTTCTAATAGATACATTTTTTTTCCTTTTTTACAATTGTGAATCAGTTCGTAATTTTGTTTTGTGAACCTGTGGTTATTTTCAATTAAGTAGTTAGAAAAGCTGGATTTATCTGTTGTTTTCCATGCTGAGTGATGTTCTGTCGACACGTTTTGAGACGTTCCATCCTGTTTGGCCTGGGTAGAGACACCTTAGCATGTGTCACTTGTTAGTTTGTAGATGCCGGATTTATCTGCTATGACTATTTTTTGTTTTGTTGGCCCTAACGTTTCCTTAGTGCTATGTACGGTTTATAAATAAGTTACTTTAGTATTTCCAAGTTCCTTTTGTTCGCGATTTCGCAGTTTCCCGATACAAAACCTTCCGTAGTTCCTTCTCCACTCATCCTAATCCTTTAGTCCAAAAAAATCTATCTTCCCAGCACATCCCGCGCAATCCTCCACGACGCCTTAAGCGACTGCGGCAGTGGCCAAGAGACTTGCTAATAGTGTAGTTAAAATTTGACATATATATTTATATTTATATCAATTATTTATTTACTTATCTATATAATCTACTAATGTAATTTTACACACCAGTAAGTGCTGTCACTGGACAGAATCTTACATCTAGCTATTTCATGCTACAAATACTCACTAATCATTAATTATCTGTATTGCTTATATTGTATGTTAATGTTATAATGTTGCAATAAACGAAATTTATTTTAAAAAAATACGTGTGGTGTCGTGGGACACCCGGTAGGAACGAAGTTCCTTACGCTTTTCATTAAATATAAATTATAAAATCGCTTTAATAACTAATCTTTGAACAGAGTTGTTTTAGTGGGAGCAGTAAAACAAAGAGGAACAATTTTTTTTAATAATACAATCTGTGTATGAAGTAAAGATCAATTTACTTGTACTTTTTAACGTAACTGTAATTGAACATATTTTGTTAATGAATAGATATAATTAATTTAATCAATTAATATTATTAGTGGTACCTGTGACGGGGGCTTCGATATCTATCATGGTTTTTTCCGATTTGAGAAGGCTGGCGCCCTCGTTGATAATACGGAGGGCAGCCTGTTCATCTATCCGTCCCTCGAGAATAAAGTGTTCCTTGAGCACGTCCGGCCGCGGCTTTCCCGTCCGGGGGTCGAAAACCTCCGAGCTCGTTAATTTGTGCGACGGAGGAAATGCCACGCCTGAAACAGAACAAAAACACAATAAATTAATAAATTAAGCAACAGTTAATATAATATCATGCTCAGAAGGATCAATACATTTTACGAGTATGTATTTATGAGAAAAAAAAAAAAAACAATAAAAAAAAGATTAAAATATTAGATTAAAATGAAGGCAATGTCATGAAATAAATTACATTATACATATTTTATAAACAAACATATATATATATATCATATAACAAAATATGGCACTGCTAGACTAATACAAAAGGTTTGTTCCAACCACACCTCAAACTAGTTCCAAACTAGTTTCAAACTGTACGACGCATGTGCATTAGCAAAAAACTTTTAAATGTGGTCCGATGCGCATGCGTCGGACAGTTCCAAACCAGTTTGAAGTGTGGTTGTGGTTGGTACAAACCTAACATAAATCAGTGCATTTTATTAATTATCATTAGAACTCTTCATTATTTGAAACATAAATAGTTAAGGTTGAGGCGATATAATTGTATATATAAATTAAGCTACATCACATAAAAATTTGGTTATTGACGCTAAAAGAAAGTGAAAGGAGTAGGAGTCGGTAGTAATGTTTAGATCCAGGTTCCAAGGTGTGTTGCAAAAACAAACATATTTATTTATCTTTAACCCTTTGAATTAATGTAAATAAAACAAACTTTATTATTCAATATTTGTTTATCTTTTCTTAATACATATTTAGAATAAGCTCATAAAAATCATTATTTGTAAAAAAGTAAATATTTGCTTGTTCTTTAAATTTGTTTGTTCTTAATAAATAATACTTTTTCTCAGCCAAAAGGACAAATTAATAGGTAAATAAATATTCGATTTAAAGAGCATGAGTTAGGACAACAATTGCGGACGACATAAAAGCTCAGAGTCAAATATATATATATTTTTTTTAAATATTAAATTTAGCTCTATATAAGGTAGAATCGATTGAGGTACGACAAAAAAGTCAGGTCCAAAGTTGTAGACCTTTTACCGCTAGTGCAACCTGCTTTTCAATACAACTTACCGTTTAGCCGTAATAAGCCTCCATAAAAAAATTATAGTTGTGTTCACCATCTTAAATTTTTTGAGGGGGCTAAAATAAAAAAAAATTAAACTTTTCGGATTTTTCTAGCGTGTTTATATGTAGGTAAATAACACATAACTTATATTAAATTGAATAATATATTAAATAAACAGAACTCTATTACAAATCAGCACTCGAGACAAATACTCTGAAGAGCAATAAATAATTCATCTTACGACACCTCTGTATGAATATAAATACAACAAAAGAGTTGGTAAAAAGGTATTGTGCAGGGGAAAAACAGTGCATCTCTAATATTAGCTAGCGGAGCAGCAAGAATCTTGCCGGTCATTAACAATCATATGCAAGTGAAGTCGGAACTCATTGCAAGCCATTCCGAAACCTTTTAATACCGACGTTAACTCAATATGCTACTCACGAACTTCTCTAACTGGGAGTCTACCAACGTCATACGTTATCCTTAAATGTATTCCATATGAAACTCGAAGTGCTAATTCTCATACCAACAATCTTATCAGGCACTTACAACAGCTGAAAACTCAAAAACCGTTTACAAAATAACAACACCCGAATACTAATCCCACAATTAACTTTCAACCGTTTATTAATCAATAGTGGACTAATTAGAACCAAACTAATTTTAATAATGAGTTTAATTATATTGAACAAAAATTAATAAAGTGTTATTTAGTTGTTTTATAGCATAAACACAACAGAAGCGGGTGGACACGTTTAACCATAAGAAAAATAATATAAATATTACTCCTACGCACTACCTTTTTAAAATGGTTGTCCCCCTAAATAGGAAATTAAAAAAATTTAGATTATCAATAATTTAAAATTTTAATGAAAATGAATAAATTTGTATAAATAATATAGTTTAGTAATAATCAAGTTGAGAATTAACGAAATAAACAAATAACAACATAAGAAATTCTTTAAAACATTGGATTAAAAATTTTAATGAAATAACTTCTTGAGTTCAAGGACAAATTGTAAATGGATTTTGACTTTTCACCGTCTTTCTAACCACAATTTATCATAAGAAAGTAGCTGGAGGAAAATTATAAGAAAATCAATTTCCTCGGATTAAGATAAGATATGTATTGACACTGAGGATTTAGTTGAAGAAGTTGAGCTCTATCTGAAACGATAGAGAGCGACAAATATTAAAAAAAAATCCTCGTCACCCATATTGATTTTTTTTAAAGAAAAAAAAAGTAAGATTACATCTTTATTGTATGAATATTTAATATATATTTGTAAAAAAAATAGTTCTTCAGAATTAACACATGCGGTACCTTTGTCTGCGCTCCGCACAGACGACAGGTAAGACTTTCAACCCAAGCCTAACAGCTTGGTAGAGCGGCAAGTGTTTGTTGAGACGACAATGACCGGTGATAAATCCAGTCATATGATGACAAGTGCCCATGTTATTAATAGTTTAAATAACTCCTAATAATATTGTAATTGCATTTTAAAATTTTATTATCCAAATCGTAGGAACCGTTTTCGAGACATGATCTTGTTCACGTCTTTTCAGAGTTTTCGGGAGGTAGCACCCCGCCCCCAAGTTTGGAGCTACAATTATTTCTTGATTTCACCTCGGGGTATGATTTTTCTAAACATGTATCCCAAATTTCGTCGAAATCGGCCCAGCGCAGTTTAGGCACCAGGCGTCTTCACAGACAAACGACAGAAGACAGAAAGATATGTTTTAAAAACCACATCACTTTTTTTTACCAAGTTTGTAGGCTGTGATTAATACCAATATATGGCGTGCGGCGGGAATCCTCAATTGAGCGAGTCTCAGACGAATCTGCGGGATGATCTCAGGTGGACACAAACCTGAGAGTAGTCTCGGAGACTCAACTCTCCGAGACTCGACCAGGGCTGATGTTGCTCTCAAGTGGACATGGTTAGGAGACTAATCTCGAGACTAGCTCTCGAGATTTAGTCTCAGGTGGACACCTAGCTTTATGGGAATTGCTAAATTATCCCTGATGTACTTGTCTACCAATCTCTCCAAGGTCATGAGAAAGAAAAAAGTAAGACTACTAGGTCAATACGATATGCCAAAGGTAAAGTCTGTTTTACCCTGTTTAGGAATAAGACCGTCATTACTTCCCTGATAAGAAAGGAAAGTTCTAAGAGTCTTCTAGACAAAAAAGAGAACAATAAAGGTTTGTAAAAACATAACATCATTTCAGTACGTTATAAGGATGAGAAAAAGTTATGTGCCAAACTAATGGGCAGATCTATAGGTAATCTCTGAAGGAAAAAATGTGACAGAATAAAAAACAGTTTCACTGTATTGCAATTAATATTCAAGTAGGAAATAGTATTATTCAAATATGATTGACAAATCGTTCCAATACATTAAAACATCTGGCAAGCGATATTTACTCTTATTAGCTGTCAGATTCAGTGAAGGTAAAAAAAACCAATGGAAATCGCAAAGTAAGTGAACTGAGAATTCGTCGAAATATAATCGAACATTAAAGTAATAAATTTTAGGTAGCGATTTATAGAGGGAAATTTCTCTACATATATGACCCAAATACCCCCCCTCTCCTTCCCAGGGGTTTTAGTAATACACAGTTACACACACACACACAAAACAATATAAATTTACACAGACAAACATATAATACATATATATATATATATATAATATAAAATACAATATGTGTAAGTTATATACATTAATAAAGCGAGAAATATATAAAATGAGAGTCATATATTTTATGCATATAAATAGGGAAATTACCAATATTATATATTACACCCCCTGTCGAGAAGAAGCTACCGATATTACGAGCTTATAAAAGAAAATATTCAGCAGAACTAAAATATCCTCGATCTGAATTATTCAGAGTTAAAATTAATATTTAAAGTTGGAAAATATATTATTTTATTAAGAATAAAGAAAAGTTATGAATCTGGAAAAATATAATACAGTTTAAATTTTTATTCAAATTTTCGAATTAGATATTTATTTATTTTTGTGTGACATTTCCTTTTTAAAGGATGAATAAAAAAAAAATTATAAAATAGAATATCTCAAGCAAAGAGAAACAAAACTTCTTTTTTTATTATTTAAAAAAAACCCTTTATTATATAAAACACAAAACAATTTAGGAGAAAAGGAAAAAAAAGATTATTAAATAGGATTTTTATACCTGAATTTAAGGGAATGATATTGAAAATTAAAACATTAATAGGCATCTCATTTTATGGATTCAAGACCTCAAAAAACATAAGAAGCATTACCTCACTTGATTTTTTGTACAAAATCTGTATTTATCAGTAAGGTGCCGCAGTGCACATAGGAATACAAAAAAATAATGATAATTATTAAAAGAATAACAATGCGACAATCAGGCGACAGAAGGTAGGTATCCGTCCAAAGAACCCCAAAAATGCAGGATGATTTTCTGGACCACTTTTGATTATTTTCCTCCTTTGATTTTGTTACTGAGAAAGCAAGTGCAAGTATTCTAGCGAAGTAATTAGTTCGCTTAGTTAGTTTATAGTTCTTTATATCGTTGGAATCGACATACAATTTTTAGCGCCTATTTTATTTTATTACACTTAACCACTATTTTATTATAGCTTTAATTATCGCATTGTAAAATAAATTGTGATATTTTACCACCAAGTTTTGAACAACTGTAATTTATAAGGTGACAAAGAAAATTGAACAAAACATGAGTTGTGAGGGAGGGTGCCTCTTGATTTGGAGGGGGAGGGGGGTGCATATAAGATAATGACGCTGGTTGGTAAGTTTTTCCGTGCTCCGACGCTACCTCCCCATCCGCCCCTGCTCTGATTCCTTAGAACTTTCCTAGAATTTATAAAGAGACCACCAGTAATATACACTGAATAACTATGAAAAATTACCCCCTTTATTCTTTATTAGAATTTCTTTAGTGGGGCTTCGACTGTCCAGTTGCAATCTAGATTTGTTAATTTATTGATGATCATAAGTGATTCAAAACGGAGTATGGGGAGGGAATTATCACGCTGTTAGGCATCTTAAAGCTTATTATAAAATAATACAATTCACATATCATGAGAAATTAGTACTAATTATGCAGTAGAGAAATGAGATTTGTATGCTCAATATCTGTAGGTATTGACCTTTCCCTCATTCGGTTAAGGATCACCTATGACCCCCCCCCCCCTTTCCTTTTTTTATTTTGGACACCAAATTTAAATTAGATGGATATACCCATGAAACTAATTAAAATTTGATGGTTATATAATCATTACTATTTTAGTAATATTGAAAAGAATGAAGTTGTATTTGTGAATAATCTGTTAACTCGGGTAATTTTTGGATTTTATCACTTTAAATTTAAAAAAATTGAAGTTAAATTTTTATTTAAAAACTTTAAGTTACATGTCCCTGATAAAAGACAAATTAGAGAATAAGACAGCTAAGATAAATAAATATTAGACATTCCCCTGATTTACAGTAAATTTCCAAACTTTAAAATTGCGATATATGGAAGAAATATAACTGGCTCTGGTTGGGATCGAAATATAATATATATATATATATATATATAACCCTGGCAGTTGATCGGGACTAAAACCCAAAAGAAAAAAAAAAAAAAAAAAAAAAAAAATATATATATATATATATATATATATATATATATATATATATATATATATATATATATATATATATATATATATATATATATATATATATATATATATATATATATATATATACATATATACATACATATATATATTTCGAAACAAACCTAATTTCCAATTTCCAATTTACATGCTTCAAGTAATGTAACCATAAATTTAACTCAATAAATCTCTCTTTAAAGATAAAAGACAAAAAAGAAGCAAGACAAATAAACATAAACAACAATTCAACAGATTACTTCTACAGGTGCGTGCTTATTTACTTTCAATAAAAAGTAAACTTTTCCCAAAGGGCAAGAGGAAGTAGCAAATAAATTAGAGCTAAGTAAAATCGTTTATCTTCGGCTGAGTCCGGCCCTTTTCGTTATCCTTAAACATATTTCCAACTTAATTTCAGTATAAACTTAGAGAAAGGAACGGTTGAGAAAGAAGAAAGAAGGGTTGAAAATGTATTTATTTTTTTATTCTTGCTTTATCGTAAAGGTCAGTTAAGTATTTAAAAAAAACAAAAAAAAAAACTTTTTAACCTTATAATTAGAAAAAATACTAATTTTAGTTTGTCGTGTTCCAATTTTTTTTGTCTATGCGTGTTGTTTGGTAGTTCTAACCTTAGAAAGCCCTCCCCCACCTTCATTACAACTCTAATGTAAAAAAGTGCTGAATTTATGAAATAGGGGCAAAAACAAAATAAAAGAAAACGCTCTACTAAGAAATATCGATAAATCACGAAAATAAGGAAAGAAGTACACAAAAAAGCCCATTCCTTTTTTTAAAAAAATGTATACCTTCAATAAAGGTTCACTAAATAACCTTTAATACATTATAAAAAAAAAGTCAGAATGCATGAGATTCTTTTCCTATAACTGCCAGGAAGAACTACCAATCTTATACTGGACTTAAACAAAACCTTGTCAAAACCGAAGACCTAATAATATATCAATGGTGATCAAATCTGATAAAAGCTCTGTTGAAGCTCTGATAAAACAAATCTTAAAGGTCCCTCAACAATTTTCATTTATACCTACTATAGACCTGTTACTCCAATGTTTACCATTTGTTATAATATATCACTACTTATATAGGACCTTTAATTTACCTTTAGGTTATGTAGACATACCTACTCTTGAACGAACATCGCAGGTCTACCGAACTGTGTGCTGGAGGGAACATAGCGACTATCTGATTTCACATAAAATGTTATAAATAGAATGAAATGTTACAGTGATAAAAAAAACAACATGACAGCTAATTCGAGAAACATAAAATCTTGTTATTATTAACTTATTATCAACAAAATATTCTCAAATAAAATCCAAGGAAAGCTTCTAATCAAAGTTAATATTCTTTGTACAATATTAAATGTAACACACTGATAAAAAATAATAAAATATTACCTACTTAATATTATTCTTTCATATTGCTTCCGAGCTTACCGAAGGTAACGGAAGCATTGTGTTCACTTTTAAGAACGAAAAACTTTTATGCCTCCGATTTCAAAAATTCCAAGACAGAAATCCGTTTCAGACATCAGGGAACATTTTTGGTCTCGTGTCTGTCTGTCGGTCTGTGTGTCCGCGAATTATGAAACGTGTGACGATAACTTGAGTAAATGTCGACCGATTTTGATGAAATTAGGTAGACATGTTCATTTTACCAATGCCCAGGACGAGTTCGTTGGACAACGTTATCCGTCTAAGCGTTCACGAGCAACGCCCGCGTAAACGTGAACATCAAATTTAAAATTGGAATTTTAGGTCGAGGAAAACTTCATTTATTCAATGAGACAAACATTTTTTTCAAATACAATTTATTAGTAAAACCAACAGCGACACCGCTATGAAGTGTTAAAGATCGCTAAAACTATTAATAGTTTTTAACAATAATTGTTATAGTACATGATATGGATGCGAGGAAGCTATGTGCCACACTAATTGGCAGTCTATTTTTTCTTTAATTACAAATATATGGACATATATATATATATATATATATATATATATATATATATATATATATATATATATATATATATATATATATATATATATATATATATAGGTGCTTTAGGGTAAAAATGGAGCGAATAAATTATTTATATCTTAAATTAGAATTTCCACCATCAACCAGAGCTTTGGTTTTTATTATTTAAATATTCAACCTCAAAGTAAGATAAGTTTAAGATGAAAACAGCTATCGAGGTTAATCTGGAGAGGTAAAACTCTATTTATATAAAACGAACCAAGATTATGTCAGGGAGACTCCCCCGTTCAAGAAATTAAACTTCGCCCTATTCCGTTGGGCAACTTGCTTACTCAATTTAATTTACCTCACCCCCTACCCGTTCACAGAATCCAAAATGAAAATTCTAGTTTAGAGTATAAGAAGTTGAAAACGATATCACATGGGAGGAAAAACTTAAATTTTGTTCGAAGAAGTATTAAAACAATCAGGACCAACACCCATGCCATTTGGAAGATTTGGACTTTCCATTTAAATAATTATCAAATCATTTTATTAAAATTTAATATAGCAACAACTGGCAAGGAATCTAACTCAATCCTTTCACCATTTACATTTATAGCTAATTGCTAAAAAACTAGATTATTCCCGGGGAAATGACTTTATTGTGAATAAATTATATTAAATGGATTACAGTTCGGAAGAAAAAACATATATCCATAGTCTTTTAGAATCATTGACCCCCTCCCAATGTATTTCTCCTTATCAGGGGAATGTTCATGAAATTCATGTACACGAAATGTCATTGAAATTATTTAGTTTCACAAATAAAGATTTTTGCTTAAGATAGAAGAATTGTAATCATTCTGAAAAACGAAATTTCTTTATGTCTCCGAATTCAAAATTCCCTAGACAGAAATGGATTTAAAACACCAGCGAACATTTAAGGTCTAATGTCTGTCTGTCAGTCTTCCCGTCAACATAATATATTTTTCCAACCAAGATATCTTAAAAAGTAGGTCCCTGTAAATTAGCAGAGTCTTAAACAACAAATAACGATGGTAAGATGAATGGAAGAATAGGATCAATCAGGTCAAGGACCAATGGGTCCGTAGCGCCATCCATTAATTTAAGGTAAGGTACATTATGTACTCCTTATATCAAAAAGTAAAAAATATCAATACCATGACATTGATTGGCCAGGTGAATAAAAAATAAACATAAAAATTAAAATTAAAAAAAAAAAAATCAAGAAATATATAAAAATAACAAATGTAAATGTGTGATAATGTTGCAACCCAAGGATAGGTGGCAGCACCTTACACCCTAAATAGAAAAAAATGTTGGCTAATACCGTCTGGTTGTTAATTTGACTGAAAGCTGTACACTATAGGGCGTGAGGTGAGCCATGATGTAACTTGGTAGACTGCACCCACCAACCTTACACCACGATTGATATAGTGTCCCAGATAATATATACCGACATTACGTTAACAAATATTAATCAAAACATCGATCCTTTAAATTTCACTCATACACAGTGTTTCGTGATTTATTTGAAAAAAATAAATAATAATAATAACGCTATATAATTCTATTTTAGATAGGCTTTCTCCATTTTACCTTCGACAAAAGTCCGTCTAGTCTGTCTGTCTGTAAACAACTTACGACTTACACACTACAAGGGAGTCAACGTGGCCATGTGAATTAAATTAGAATCAAGGAAATGCGGCGGCAAGAGATCATGAGTTAAGTACCCGCGCCATGATGCTCGTTATAACGTTAAACTTAAAAGTCTTTAAAAATAGACTAAAAAATTCTCAAAACTTAAGGTAAAAACCGAAAGAGTGTTAAAATTGAGTTATTTAAAATAAAAATAAACTATTTTCTTTGGAAAGTTTAACATCTTTTAGTTATTTAAGTAAAGAAAGAGAAAATAACCAGAATATTTGAATCTAAATAAAAATTACTGTCAGGAAAATAAATTTGTATTACTTTTTGTAATAATTCAAAATTACAGTAAATTTAAGTTTACAATTTTTTAGAGTTACATTAAGAGAAGAAAAAGAATATCGAAATTACTTTGAAGAAAAAAGACGATTTACTACTAATCTCTTTATCGGATTTTTAACACCTCTAATTTATAGCTTCTGGAGTGGAAGGGAGGGGGAAGATGAAAATGAGAAAGGAAATTTGCTTTTTAAACAAAGAAAAAAAAAAGAAAAGTGGTTTCCAGTTAAAGGAAGGAAGCAATGCTCTGGAAAAGGAAGAGGTTGGGGCGACGTTTAATGTGAGGAGGGGGGAAAAAAGTATAAAAAAAAGTCCGGGGATTTAAAGAGAAAACCACCTCTCTGGGATAGGGTACTAAACAGCCTAATTGAGGAGGTTTCGGTTAGGTCATTAGAACAAAGGTTACTGAGGCTCATTAAGGACGCTTCGCTGGGAAACACAGTTTTAAGTAAAGCGGTGAAAATACGCTCATGAGGACACAAAAAAAATAATGGAATAGGGCGGTGGTGTTTTTTAAGCCTTGCAGAGCTAGAGCTTTAGTGAAATTTATACCTTAAAAGCGCAATCAAGGTTTTTTGGTGTTTTTAACCAGTGTTACATAATGTTTAAATTTGCATATAAATAAAGGTTTGCGTTAACAATCAAGTAGAGGTTCATGATCGTTAGAGCAACTGCTCGAGGAGGGCTGAGGCCTAACAAATGGCTTAAACAACTTTATATTTTAATGGATGACTCGGGGTAGGCTTGACGCTCTGTGCAAATTGACACGTAATAGGCTTGACGCTCTATATAATGGACATAAAAAACAGGATAGACGCTGGGCGAACATCTTTTAACCTCTAGGTGTTCGCTAAGATATATTTTTCGACAATCTTAATTCAAGTTTGTGGACAGAAATAAAATTCTCTTCAATCAAGAATTCGTTTACTTATAGTATAGTTATTTCGCTACCATGGCGGCATTAATAACTTTTTGTTTGTTTTTAATTAACTTTTATTTTATTTTTTCGGACAAATACTTAGGCAAAGGCATCTATTTAGGATGTAAGCATTTATATTTTAAAGATAATTCCAATTTCAACCTGAAGGGGGAGAGATGTACAAGGAAAATACCTCTGCTATTCCGGTATTGCTATTTAAAAATGCTCCTCCAGTAGTCGGAATCAATTAGTAATTAGGGATTTATGCAAATTATACAAAATTGTGTTTGTTCATGGGAGAGAGATAGATAGAAATAAGGGGGTAGGAGAAGACTGTGGCATCAACATATTCTTGCTCGGTGAAATTTTAATGCTGTGACTTTAATGTTTCTCAACTGTATAGTTAATAAACCTATCTAATTAAAAAAAGATATTAAAAATAACACACTCAGTAATGAAGCACGGGAAACCAGCCAGCATATTAAAAGAAAACAACTAAATTAGTATGACATTTAGGGAAACAAAGATAAAGTTTAATTATTCTAAACAAATGCAGAATATGACAGTAGTTTTGACCCTAAACCAATGCAACCGAAGAATATAAGGACCGCAATTATGGCTTAGTAGAACAGACTAGATGCAATGTGGTCACAAAACCACAAACCCACCGCCGTCGTATTGACAATCCAAGTCTACATCAAATTATTATTTCAATTAATACCACATAAACAATTAACAGATTCACCTTACTAATTGCATTTAAATCTCAATAATTATAATTTCTATTAAGGTTCTACGGAATATACACTCTAATTCGTCTCACTGTATATTTAAAAGCCAAGTAATTATTGTTCTCGCTTAAAAAAATATAAAATATATTATATAACCATTTGTCATTAATTTTTTTTAAACCAATAGGCCCATCCATACAATGACGGAGGGATTGAAAATAATTATATTTTTTATACATAAACAGGGTGTTTAGAAAAGGGTGTGATTCTACATTTTCTCACTGCGTAGCCAAACTTAAAGCAAACCAACTTATTATATCATTAAAGCTTATTAAATGCTCCAACTTTTAATGTAAAAAAAATACTTTTCTTAGTTATTGATAAGCATAAAAATTTATAATTTATGGCGACTCAATGTTTTATCAACACTTTTGATCAAATAAAATATCCACATTTAGTAGCATGTTTAACAACCTTGTAGCGATTTAAGTGCCTAGACAGGCACGGGAGCCTAAAACGAGCCTCGTCGGCGCATGTTCGGTCCACAGAGTGGGAAGAGGCCTCGTAGTGGGGACGGACATCGGATGACCGAGGCAGTTGGTCATCCGGATACCAAGGTGAACAATAATCATATTTCACGGAAAACGGCAAACCACTCACAAACTCTTAATATAATAAAATCAAGCCGTAATCGGAGTGATACCTTTTAAAGTTACACTTTGAAATATCGGCAAAATTAAGGACCACAAACACCGTGATCGTGATCTCAGGTACTATTTAATTATATATTTAAATATTTATATTTATTTGTTATATTTGCCCATACGAACCTCCTTGACCGTTACAACCTTAATTTCTTTAAAACACACAAAATAGTGTGTTTTAAAGAAAATTAACTCCCTTTTTGAATACTGTAAACTACGTATCTTTATCTTTTGAAGTTTTTGAGATATTTAGCCATGTATAAAAAAACCTAAATCTGAAAAATTAATAACTCGAAAACTAAGTTTCGATAAACCATGGGTAAATAAGACATTTTGCAAGAAATTCTATGCAGAATCATCCTCATTTCTGTGTAACTGCGCATAGCTGAAACACTCTAAATATTGTACATAGATAGATATCACTTATTTTTTTCACATGTACCCCTACCCTAATGTAGGATAAATCATAGGCTACATACAATTCACTTCAACTACAATCAACACATGTTCACTATGAGGAAAAAAAAAGCACTTCAAATAAGGATAACAATATATTTTTTTTATTTATTAAAAAAAAAAAATACAAATTCATATTAACATATGTTATTAGTTGATACACATTGATACACTCTTATCTGAGAAGTGGTATTTATATCGCTTCTCCATATTCAAAAACTGTTATCAGTTTAATTAAAGATAAAAAATCTAAACTACAGACTCAAGTGAAACTTCCTGTCTGATAGAATTATGACTAATACACTGTAAATAATCATTTATACGCATAATATATATGTGCGTGTGTGTGGGTGTTATAATTTTTTTTTTGTTTTTTGCAATTACACAGCCAAATATCAGAGTATTTCTATAAGGCAAATTATGAGTAAATAATTATTAATATCTCAGACAAAATTCTAAAGGCTAACACAAATCTTATTTCTTAAGTTAATCCTGACAGAAATTCATTTAATAACAATTTAAAAAAATGTCTTTCTTAATTTGTATTAAAAAAAGTAAGTCAATTGTAGGGTTTGCTAGTGTTATTTCGGTAATGTTAAAAAAAAGGGAAAAAAAAAAAGAAAGAAAGAAACTAATAATCGTTATATGTAACTAGGCAGCAAAATGGAATTTTTGGACGAATGATTAGTTAGCCTCCGAGCCGAGGTCAGGCTATGGAAATTAACATAGGTAATTTATTTGATTGACTGCCGAGGCGAAGCCAATGCAGGCAATATATATCAATGAGGCAGAAATTTTTCCTTTGCTGCCTTGTTGCATACAATATTTTTCCTACTGGTGGCAGAAAAATTTATAAATAATATTTATTTCATAATACTTAGGTACTTACTTATCAAATACTATTATTAAACTATTTAAATTTAAAAAAAAAAAAAAAACTAGCAACAATATCAAATGTTACAATTATAAAAAATGAATTGACAGAAATATAGTAAAACCAAAACAAAATTATGATAATAGACGAGAGGCAGTGTTGCCGCTAATTTAACTATTTATGATTATATTAAGACCTACTATTTTCTGTTTTTATTACTTTTCTACTCCATTTTATTTTAAAAATATAATCTATTTTAAGTATTAATAAACCTTCTTTTATAAATTCGTAATATTTTTAAGGTAAATAAATCATTCAAATAATTTAGGTTAAAGATTATATATGACAAAAGGTGTTTTGTTTATTTATTTGTAGCGAAAAATGTGGGCGTGGCTTAGCCTGGAAAAATCTTCAGCAAAATCGTATTTTGCTGCGTATTGTTAAGTTTTCTTGAAACCTCAGAGAAATTACATTTTCATACCTAAAAAAACTCCAATAATGTGTAATTTTGCTGCCGCGAGTACAAAAAATAACTAAAACATGATTTCTTTAAAAACAGTTTAAGAATTATTTAAGAGAAGTAAAAAATATGGCAAATGTAAATATTTTAATTTTTTTTAGACCTTATACAGCTCAAGAATTATTTTATTAAAATAGACTGTGCTCAAACCATGTTTTTTAGAAAGACATTTTGGATATTAGAGTAGGTAAGGGACATATAAAAAAGAAAAAGTTTTTTTTTTTTATTTTGAAATATAGAAAGTGGAGTAGTATAAGAGACCTTACTCTAAATGAAAGCGGAAAGAGTAACTTTCTTTTTAAAATCCCTTAAAAGACATTTTCCTCTCCTGTCTATTATTTGAGGGGGAGGGGGGAAAAGCTGGAATATTATTTCAACGAGTCCTTTAAGAATATAAAAAAGCTTACGAAATGGAAATGGACTGAAAATCATAAGAAAAGATAGGTCACAAAGGAGAAATGTTAAAAGAGAAGGAGAAAAAAAAAACCAAAGAGGGAATACAAATCAAAAAACCAACTCTTAAATAGAAAACCAAAAAATAAGAGATATATCTCTGCTGCTCTCACCCACACAAGATATAGAGGGGAAAAGAAAAAACAATTTTCAGGGAAAATATTATAAAACTGATAAAAAGCATTATTCCAGTTTCCGATGGCCAAAAAAGCTGTACTAAGAATTTCAGTATATAATGCAATTTAAATTTCTATTGAAAATGCCTTTAAAAACATTAATTGCCGAGGACATATAACTGCCATAGGTTGAAAAAAAACACAGACCAACGGAG
This sequence comes from Gerris lacustris, assembly GCA_951217055.1. Classification (NCBI taxonomy): domain Eukaryota; kingdom Metazoa; phylum Arthropoda; class Insecta; order Hemiptera; family Gerridae; genus Gerris; species Gerris lacustris. The sequence continues at coordinate 29,301,647 of OX578281.1, read as the reverse complement.
AGCGGGCATGTCACATTCATTTTGGCGGAGAACGATTTTCATGATTTTGAGTACAAAGTTAGTTTGTAGATCAAAAATAAAGTTAATGCTAGTTTGTCACTAGCTGTGTGGTCACTTTGAGTTGAATAAATATTTGAATAATTAACCTATTAAGTGACAAACTAAAATGAAAAATAAAATGAAAGTCAAGTTGAAACTAAAATCAACTTTACTTTAGGTCTAATGACTAATTTTGTTCTCAGGATCATAAAAACCACACTGTCTGCCTGAGTAGACGGGACAGCTCTCCACCGGTCTATTTATTTAACAGCCTATGACATAGCTATGTCGCACATGAACTTACCCGACCACATATTCTTAAAGAGCACCAAATGATTTAGACAGTCACTTTTATACGCACACTTCTCTTGGACAATAATAATAATAACAAAAAATAATTGAGCTGAGCGAAGCGAAGCTCTTATACTAAACTTTGCATTTGATTGGGCACATACTCCTCCTGAACGGCTGAACCGATCCGCTCAAAATTCGGCACGGTCATAGTGCTCTGTGGTGGTACACAGGGGTACGGGATACAAAAGTTAAAATAGCATATTCCCTTAATGATGCATGTCGTTGGAAAGCTCTTTAAGAGTACAGTTAGTATGTTATGTCCACTTTATAAAATAGACAAACAGGAAAAAATGTTTTTAAATTAAAAAAAAAATTAGAAATATTACTATTTGTGATCCGATTGAGCTTTTTATAAATAAAAATATTCATTGTTTAAGATTAAAATGCACGCTCAGCTCAATATTGCAAGCAGACAACTGCATTGCACACCTAGTAATTTAAAAAAATATATCGGGTATTTGCCAAAAGAAATCAAATTTATAAACAAATTATTTAGCAGAAAAAATCTTTCCGATATAGCTCGTATAAAATTTTAATAATAAATAAAAGGGAATATTGATAATATGTATTTAAATAAGGAACTTATTTTCAAAAAATTTTTGTAAAATGATAGGAAAGTAAATTGCGATAAAAGGAATCACTGCAGTGGCGATATGAAATATATATCGAACATGAAAGTCGAGTTAAGATGCTCTCTCGGTTACAGAGTGGGACGAGTGAGTGCAATGTCGTCTCTTTTATACCATGATGGGGGTCCTATTAGGCGGTCTGTCTTATTGTATTGAAGAAGAGGGAGGGTTTACGGATCCTTTAATGTAGTACAATAAGATAATCACATGATACAAACTGTACTCGTGAACTAGGTCAAACCATCCTGAGACATGATTCAACAAACCCCTCAGAATAACATCGTGACCTAAATAATTCCTCACTTTGTTTACAGCTAAACAGTAACATGTCGGTCATTATACATTTCTCTTACTAAGAAAGAGTCGGTCTTTTTAGGACGATAAGAAAAAACTTTAAATAGGTACATATTTTTACTTTTTAATACGTGTAGCATACTATGCTATATACAAAAGAACTAAGAAAGGTGAGAGGGACAAGAGTCAATAATCTCTCTCTCTCTCTCTCTCTCTCTCTCTCTCTCTCTCTCTCTCTCTATATATATATATATATATATATATATATATATATATATATATATATATATATATATATATATATATATATATATAAAGTAATAAATTCATTAGTGAATTTTATACAAAAGGTTATCGAACACATTCTGCATACCAAAAAAAATCAGCAATCAAACACAAACAATACAAAGAACTTCAAGAAGAAGATCTTTGTATACAAAGAATTGCTGCAACCGGGAGGCTATACTAAGCACCCGGCAGAATATTTATACGTACCCCAAAAAATATGGTCGTTTATAACTCGAGCTATATGTGACAATTCTTATACACATAGGTATGAGCCCTGGGCCACCCACCAAAAAGGAGCAGTCGAGTGAAGACTGCAGAAATGCGCTGTCGTAGGAAGATCGCCGGGAAGACTAGACACATATGGATCGAGTTAGGAACCAAAGAGTCAGAAAGAGCCAACAAGCGAAACCACTGTCAGACAGGGTAGACAGACTGAAAATAAGGTGGTTCGGTCATGTAATCAGGATGGACGATGCCAAAGTAAGTATGATGGCGAGGTGTGAAGTAGGACAGTGTGAAGAGTTCACTGCAGAACGACATTCTTAGATACCCTGGTTCCAAGTGTTGGATAAGCGAGTAATCATGCTAAAATCGCAAAGACAGTGACCTCAGATAGGCCGCAATTGCGCCGCCTTCGTAAACAAATGTTATATTCATGCAACAAATGGTACTATTATTATATTGTACTATATAATCAAAAAGAAGGTGGATAGCTGAACTTTACTTGGGGAAAAAAATATTTCTTTTATGGATACCACTGTGAAGAGTAGAAGTGACATGGAACAAATTTTGGAGTCTGAAATCAATATTTAAAACTGATGAGTCCATAGAATTAAAAAAAAACATTTATAGACGTTAAAAAAGTTGTGTTTTACTCTGCTCGTGACCTATATTTGCCAGACAAGTGCTGTGAAGGTTCTCTATCAGCTTCACGTGACCCAGCACTTGACAAAACAGAGTTTGGTAAAGCTAAGAAGAAAAGATTAAGTAAGAAATGTTATACTTCGAAGGAAAATAGGAGGAAGTAGCTTGAGAGAAGCAGTGCTTCTCTCAAATGACAGTGGGCTCACACTTAGCTAGGACCGAGGAAAGCATATGGGCCAATAGGAGTAAGGTCGATCGATGTTTTTCGTTTCAAATAAGGGCACTCACAATCAAATCGTATGTAGTTTTATTACATAATTACATAATATCGCAAAAAGCATAATAAAGAATGTTTTATTGCAAATAAATTAGAGAAAGCAATCAAATTGTAGCGGCATAACAATCTCTATATTTAAACAACGTATAAATACAAAGTAAAAACCATGTTTGAAACATTAAGCTATGAAATTAAAAAATGGCACTAGATACGATCATAATACTTCACAATCCAAAATTTATGACGCCCTTAAAGTCATTAAAGAATAAAAGCAGTTGAACCAATAGACATCAATAAAAAATATCCTAATTGATATCGTTTTTACGACCTTATTAAGTTCCTTTCTCTTTCACTCTTTTATAACGGTCTTTAAATAAATTCAACAGACGTTTCAAAACAGTTCAGCGATCTTAAATTGGAAAGCGTTATGTGTTGAATGAAAGCTCATTAACAATGCCGAAGACAGCAAGGCATGAAAGCACACAATGCTGCCTTTAACTAAAATTGAATTAAGAAATATTATTTCATCAACTTAACTGCATTGTTAAAGCATATCAATAATTATACTCTTGGGTACAAATTATATTGTCATTCTAAAATCAATACAGACTGGCTTTCGACCTCTTCATTAACTTATATATTATTTATTACTCCTGGGCTTGGCGTCCCATATTAATAAGTATTACGTTAAGGTTTAGTAGTAATATTAGGTCCTAGTACTAAATATAGTGGGTATGACGAACCACTTGTTCGTAGCTAGAAATTAGGCCTTATTGAGGCCATTTTACTAGCCTCTCGATGGAGAGTTACAGCCACCTCTGGTCAGTTAGTAGAATTATCATACCTCTGTACATATTGAACCGCCGAAGCGAGTATGATGTGATCATTAGTGATGTATGTAAATCAGAGCTTCACAGCTTGGGGTCATACCAATGACCCTATGCCCCTCTAGAATCGCGTAGTCCTTGGGTAAACTCTAGGTGTCCAAGGGTTGTAATCCCAGCACAGTGAATCTTCACTACATACTGAAAGTAACGAAAGTCGTGTCATTGTGTCGTCATTCTGAATTACGATATTTTTCTGAATACGACATCATTCTGAATTTGTAAACAGAAATCCGACAGAAGTCTTTTTATTCAATCTCTCGTCAATCCGCAGCATTTCCCATAATAATTTCAACATTCTAGGCCCATCGCTTTACCTATTGTATACTCACAATTTTTTCAACACCTATCTTTTAAAGTACTAATCTGATTTCCACTAAATTTGGATGGTTTGGCGAAAGTAGTTCACAACTAATTTACCCCGTCCAAAGATATCTATCTTCATAAGACTTAAGTGCGTATGATATGTTCAACTTTAGCATGATATATATTAAGAGAGATTGTTGTTATCATTACTTGCCATAAAAGAAAAAAAAGAAGCAAAAAATTAACAAAACTTGCTCAATATTATCTCACTTAAGAACACACGACTAACAAACCAAAACTACTTTCTTTTTTTTTTTAGAAAAAAAATATATATCTAGACTTCCACTTAGAAAATAATAAGGTTTCCAAAGGGCCAACAAGACCTAGATAAAATATTGAGAACCTTTTAAATAACTTCCACCCATCAACTATAACTTAAAAGAATAGCATCAAGTTGAGTAAAACAAAAGAAAAAAGTTTTAATGCCAAAAGACAAAAAAAAAAAATTATAAAGATGAAGAGAAAGATAGATAAAGCGTGATGGAACAAGGTGAAAAGCGGGTTAAGTAGTTCCAAGGGGGTTGAGAGGAAACCGGACAACAAAGTTAGAGAAGAGCAACTTTGTTGCCCTCAAACTTAGGACTCAATAGTGGTCAGACAAGGAGACAAACTTTGTCATAACCGAGTCATTATAGCGGGGTAACACTGTTCCTACCCGGCACTAATATCATCTACTAACCCTCGGACTAACTAAGCTACCCACGACTAATATCATCCGCTAACCCTCGGACTAACTTAACACCCCAAGCCCTCAAATGTCAACCGCTTACTAAATACTCGAGCACTAAGTCTTCTACAACATCCATACAAACTAAATTATTACTTCAACTATTGTTTGCTTTAGAGTCAACGGGAAATATGGTGGAAAATAATTAAATTCATCAATTATTTATCGTCAATTACCACACATCCAATAGATTATTTATAATTTAAAGTAACTAAAATAGAATTTATAAGTGAATTAAGTTACATTTTATACTTAAAATAGACTGCCAATTAGTGTGGCACATAGTTTCCTCTCATCATTATCGCGTAATTTAATGAATTTTTGCTATTACGACCCATTATTGTCTAATTCATTTTATCTTTTTTTTCTTAAATCTGTAAAAAAATTTACTTTATAAATAAAAGTATTAAGCAATACTTAATGGGTGCAGAAGGCTGCAATTAATATGGGGACTGTGGGCTCTTTCGATAAATATTAATCTTAATATAATAATCGGATAGCTACTATTAATGATACAGGTGTAAATATACGCTTACACGTAAATGTACGCTTTAGCTATCTTTCTCTTAATCGTTATAAATTTTTCCTTTTTTTTATGCACTTTACGATACTAAGAAATTGATCAAACGTCTAATTCACTTTCTAAGCCTACAGAAGGCAATGTGAGTATTAGGATAATTTTGAAAAAACTATGTTTAATCTCTCAAAATTTCCTCACCCAAATTGCGTTCCAGACATCAAAATTAATTTGTATTGTACATTTTGGTATCATTTAATTAAGAAATGATAGATCCATTTATCTATAATTTTCTAAAGGACAAACACAAAATAATAATGCAAAATAAATCAATGAATTTTCTCTGCGGTTCCCAGAAAATCAAAATTTAAATTTGTTTTTAATTATAATGAAGCGATGTGGTAGCTATCTATACAGATTTTAAGAGGGGAAAAACCAATTTGCTGGAACATGCCATGTACACTTGTAATAACCTATTTTAACGAATGAAGTTTTAATGTTTTCACCCAGAATTTATTTTGTTATAGTTCTACTATAATATTATTTACTTCATTATAATACATATTAAAAATTTAATTAAATACATGAATTGTTACTTAATTTATTTGGTTAATAAAGATAATCTGTAACATATGAATTCATAAAATTAATTAATAATCGATTCTAATAAAACTTTAATAATTCGGCATAATTAAACGTGAAACGTTGCATTACGGTATCATCAATTCAATTTAATTTTTATTATTAACTTGCCCGATTTATTATTATAATTAACTTTTTAATCAAAATCGTCCCTCGTAATTTCTCTAATTCACCCTTTGTGATTATGTACATTGTACATATTATGTTAAATTTTAATAAAACTCACTATAACATTTTTATTAAAAAGATAATAGTTATTTGCACAACTAGTGCGTAAAGTGGCACTTTGCTGCACTTGAGAGAAATATTTACGCACGAGCCGCAGGCGAGGGTGGAAAGGTTTCTCGAGTGCAGCAAAGACACTTTAAGCTCGAGTTGCACATTAAATTTTTCCTACAGTTAGTTTTTAATCTGTAAATAAAATATAAAATAATAGAGTGTTCATCAACAACTAAAAAAAAACAACTTTATAATTACATTATTTATGAACAAAAAAGAAGAAAAACATTTTATCTACGATTGATACGAAATATAAACATTATATCTTTGTTTAGATGCGTAGAAAGTGATTATTTACGTACTTGTATTCATTGCGCATGCGCGTCTCATAGTTCTGAATAATTCCTCTTCTTTACCGCACTAGTGCGGTAAAGAAGAGGAATTCTTCAGCTTTACGCACGATTAGTGAGTTTGTTTACATTTAACAAAACTAATTTGGTGTTCTTTTATTAAAGTAACTGTTTATATCGAGTTTTTAGTGAAAAACAATGAGTGAATCAAGTGACTTTGACGAAAATGTGGAGAATAATAATCCTCCAGAAATAATTAATTCGGCAAAAAATACAACTAATGAATTAATGCCATCTTTATCAAGAGAGAGATACGAACTTACATACAGCAAGTTTATTTGTTATTTAAATCTAACAATCGTAGATTAAGTACGGTACGCAACTCGTGCGAAAACGGCATTTTGCATTGCTCGAGTGGTTTTACCACCCTCGCTATCGCTCGGGTGCAAACTCCACACTCGCATGAAAATGCTACTTTCCGCACTCGACGCGTAATGTACTATTACAATATTAACTAAAGCAGCTGTTCTGTTTATAGCCAGTGTTGCCATTTTTTGCCTGATTCAGCAAACCTGACCAAGCGCTGTTATTATTTTTCATCATAACACTTACTCATCACATTTGATTTTCTTTTATTTAGATTGCTTATCTTTATTTTTTTATATTTTAACATATTTATATTTGATATGTAGTGTTTAAATAATGTAGTTAGTTAAAAAATAATCATTAGTTGTCATTATTATTATAATTTGGATTATTTAATCTTTGTTTAGATTTAAGTTCTTTATGTTCGTAAGTTGGAACACTGGAGTGCGGTAAAGTAAAATGAGTGCGGCAAAGTAGTAAGTGCAGGAATCTGCTGTTTTGAGTGCGACAACAACCACTCTATCGGACAACTATAGGAAAAATAATATAATAAATCATGACGCAACATCCCGTTGAAGGCTTTGGCCTGCCAAAAAGATAAAATACTCTAGGTATGATAATGTATAACTTTCTACAATTATTAAACTTGGTGATGTAATAGTGAATTTGTTTATATCGGTGTTTATTTGCACAGGTGATAAGTGGGTGGTGCCATTGAAAAAATGCTTACACAAATAGTACCGCTTAGTTAAATAAACTCTATTTATTCAGGTGATCGATAAAGTAAATAATCACATTTTACGTCTGATTATAACGATGTAACCGAGAATAATTCGCCGACACAAGTTGGAACTGAATAATGTCTGTTAATCACACTATCAAGGGCATCGACAATTTCCATTCAACAACTAATGATCACGGGTATTCGATATGCTAATGGCTGAAGAATCAATATTAATCCAATAATCTATTCAATAGTTCCAAGGTGGGTGCAAAACATAATTATGATCTGATGAGAAGGCTGTTAAATCACTGTTTTCCCTGTTATTGACACCCCAATATCACAAACAACCTAAAAAACAAAATGGTTCTTTCTGGGATGAGGCGAGAACAAAAGCCGGAAACAGAAATCCGTGGTGCTCTTTGCAAAACCCTATGTCAATATCATTAACTCATCGCTGAGCAGTCTGTAAAAAAACTAAAAATACCTACCTACCTAATATACTAATACTAGAATACTCTCAAAAAAGAGTCCTTATTCAGAGCGTTCAAGTCTAACCATCTTCATAAACAATCTTGAAAAGGTTTCCTCCGATATAGTAAGTTTTCATAGTTGATTATGCCGGAAGCAATGTGACCAATCGGAAGAACGATAGATTTCTTTGTTGTTGGACGTTTGGTTGGTATGTGTTAGCCTGCAGATAGTCCCATATTAAATTTAACCTTCTACACACATTAGTTCTTCTCTCGCCGACACACAACCTAATTTTCAATAACACTCGTCTATACCTGTAATACGTAAGTCTACCTTTATACTTAACTATAGCATATTTTATAGTTACTTGTTTTCGTACCTAATAATACCATGTCGTAAAAAGAACCACGAACTCTTTAAAGGAGCTGGCAAAACTTATGAAGCAGTTAATAAAAATGAAAATAATTGTGCCCATGTTGTTGAGCCCAGCTTATAATTTTATCACTTATACAAAAGTGAAGGTCAGTTTAAAAGTCATAAACGTTAAAGCCGAGTACTTATATAGAGTGGAAATTTGTCTTAATAATTTTCATAGGCGAAGGAAAATGGTCACTCAAAGAAAATAATTACTAATTGCATTAAAAAATATATGTATATCCCCCCCCCCCCATTTTCAAGCTGAAATTAATTTCTTGAATTTCCCCTAACATGCATGCCGAATTTCATCGAAATCGGCCCAGTAGTTAAGGCTCCGCGCCTGAAGTTTTTTTTTTTAAACTCTTTTTTGGACTCAGGGGACATCAAAATCGAATAACTACGTATATGAGAAAGTGAAAACAAAACTAAATTCAGTGGCAATACGTTTTACGTAGGCTCATAGAAGTTTAACTATCTCATCAGATTAAATGTTAAAATATTTACTTAAATTATCATAATTCTCCAATAACTTCTACCACTTAGGCAAATTAACTAATCATATTTCATATTACATGATGAATAATATGCATAAAGGTTTGTAAAATTGAAATGTTCATTTGCTAAATAACCTCAATGGTTTATATTCAAATGCAGATGTCCAGTAAGTATTATATAGAAATATATTCCAAGAAGAATTCGAAATTCTATAGATAAAAAAAATATATAATATATTATTTATAGATAATCTCACAGAAGTAAAAAGTTTAAAAAGGCGAAGCAGATACGAAGAGGAAAAAGGCCTGCGAGAGCAAACGAACCGTAAAGAGGAAATGGGAGCGGAAAATGTTTTGAATCTTGGAGAATGGAGGGGGAAAGCGAAACAGAGCTCCGAAAACTGCCTCTAAAAAATCTAAAAGTTATTTCAACTATGGAAAAAATTGTTAAAGAGAAGAATTTCTGGATGTTACTGAAACATAGATTTAACATCGAGTGAGTACCTATTGAACCGTTATCAAGATGGAAACAACTAAAAAAAAAAATTTATTACTTATACTCGAGAAATAGAAATAATATCATTTTTTTTTTTTTTTTTTTTTTAATTTAATAAAAGAAAAACAGACTACGTAGTTTATATAAATAAAAAATCTGATCTGGTTATTAGAAATTTTATGAAGCGAATAAAAGTTTGTCACCGTAGAAATGAAAATATAAGGCACCATAAACAGAAAACAGGTGCTTCTGTGTGCCAAATTTATAGTTATATGAAATTTCAATATGATAATAAATAAAGTAATATTTTCATTATTATTTTATTTGTCAGCATGATACGTTATATACATTGTTTTAAAGATCATAGAAGAAAAAAATATCGTAACTATTATTTATTTTTTTATAACAAATATGGCTGAAAATCATTTTGGGGCTCTTCTCGGGTAGATTAGAAATATTTATGTTTTTCCGAAAAACTTTTTCAGGTAGCCAACGAATATGGCCGATATAAGACCACGATTCTACCGCAAGTTAATTATGCGCTGCATCACTAGTTATTTAATACCTCAATCTAAGGTATAACCGATGGAAATATGACGATGTCATAGAATCAATCATTTAGGTCTCTCAAAATCAGTTACTTCTGGTACAATCCGTTTTTTTACTACGATTTACGGTTTAGCTACAATAAACTTCAAAAGAAAGGTCTGCCACCAAGTTTATAAATAATAATTCATATAAAAATGCCATTTTTGGTTTCTGTATTCTCATTTAAGTTGTATCTATGCGCAAAATTTGGGGAAGATTAAATGACGGGAAATGGTTCAAAATCGGGGTAATAGGTGTGCGATGAAACTTAAAAAGCAAATAAATTTGACGCCATTTTTTTTTTTTTGGTTTCTGTATTCTTCACCTTAGTTGTATCTATGTGCAAAATTTGGAGAAGATTGAATGACGGTAAGTGGTTTAAAATTGGGGTAATAGGTGTGCGATGAAACTTAAAAAGCAAATAAATTTGACGCCATTTTGTTTTTGTTTTTATTTTTTTTGGTTTCTGTATTCTTCACCTTAGTTTTATTTATGTGCAAAATTTGGGGAAGATTGAATGACGGTAAGTGGTTCAAAATTGGGGTAATAGGTGAGCGATGAAACTTAAAAAGCAAATAAATTTGACGCCATTTTGTTTTTGTTTTTATTTTTTTTGGTTTCTGTATTCTTCACCTTAGTTGTATCTATGTGCAAAATTTGGGGAAGATTGAATGACGGTAAGTGGTTCAAAATTGGGGTAATAGGTGTGCGATGAAACTTAAAATGCAAATAAATTTGTCGCCATTTTGTTTTTGTTTTTATTTTTTTTGGTTTCTGTATTCTTCACCTTAGTTGTATCTATGTGCAAAATTTGGGGAAGATTGAATGACGGTAAGTGGTTCAAAATTGGGGTAATAGGTGTGCGATGAAACTTAAAATGCAAATAAATTTGTCGCCATTTTGTTTTTTTTTTATTTTTTTTTGGTTTCTGTATTCTTCACCTTAGTTGTATCTATGTGCAAAATTTGGGGAAGATTGAATCACGGGAAGTGGTTCAAAATTGGGGAAACGGAAATGTTCGATGAAACTTACAAAGCAAAGTAATATAAGACCAGTAAAAATGAATGTTTGTCTGTCTGTCTGTCTCTTACGCCTGCCTAAACCGTTCACCCGATAGCGATGAATCTTTGAGGAATGGTTGGACGCATATCCGGGAAGGTTTTTTTGAGTTAGTAAACTATGTTTAAATTTTGATACACAGGGGTACGGGGTGCAATTGTCAAAGTAATGAAAACCTTTAATGATGCATATCGTTGAAAAGCTCCTCAAGAGTACAGTCATTTTTATTATGTTCATTTTTGTCAATTTTCATTTAGGAGGGGGGTAAAATGTAAAATACAGGAAAAATATTATAATCAATATCTATATAAATAAAAATGAATGTTTGTTTATCTGTGTCTCTTATGCCAATATTGTATATTCTACAAGTATATATTGCAAATTGTAGGTAATATACATTTTTCATATAAGGCAACATTATGTAACTAAATAAACTATTTATAAAGTTTGTCAAAGGTAGCAGCTATACATTTCTAATGTTATTATTGTTTATTAGGCGGTACGAAGTTCGCCGGGACAGGTAGTTTCTTTATAAATATAAATATAGATGTTAAAGCCAAAGTTGATTTTATATATTTTGATATATATTTTATTTTATTATGTTTGTTAAAGCCAAAGTATAATTTTGTTTCTATATTAAATATTCTTATTTGTTTCGGGGCAAAGTTGAGTGCGTCCCCCTTTGTTGTGAGCTAATCTTTGTTTAGAACCATAATATTTCTAACAAATCTTTGTTTAGTTTATTTTATATATTTATGTTGTATTGGCCAACCAGGCCAGAGCCCTCCTTTTTGCCAGTCACATGCAATGGAAGTGAGAATATGAAAATGATATATCTGCCCGGATAAAATCTCAGTAAAAAAGCCTTCTTGTATGTCCGCCCGGAGACTTGTATACCGATCCAGTTTGCGGAGCCACTATTTCCAGATCTTCCTCTTCCTTGTATGTCCGCCCGGACATATTATATTCTCCAGAGTCAGTCTCTATCTGTACGCCCGATCCAGTTTGCAGTTCCAGATCTTCCTTATATGTCCGCCCGGACATATTATATTCGTCTCCAGAGTCAGCCTCTATCTGTACGCCCGATCCAGTTTGCTGACAAAAGCTGACTCGAACTCTTCCCCATACAAACATTACACCAGACCAATATTATATGCCAATATTATTTATCATTATTATTTTAATTGTTAATAAACCCCCTTTAATTATCCAAGGTATACTTGAGCTTACTTTGTGTTCTTTTATAATTACATTTATATTTTTTTCCCCCCTCTATTGGCCACTCTCTTTTTTCCTTTTCATTCGTAGAGGAGGGATTTTCGTGGTCAATTTAGATCCGAAGCCCCCAACTCTACATATATTAAGATCTTTGTATCTGCACGTCAAAGTGTGTTGTACATATATTATCTTTCTCTCACACCTATGGATATCTCACTCTAACAACAACAAATCCAACCTCCCTTGCAGAGTTACACTAAGGAGTTAATGTTAAGGATTTATCAATTTTATTTTATTCTCTCTTTCAAAAATGAGAAATGTCACGTGATCGAACTCTAACTTCAAATAGGTTTTTGGTTCGACACATTGTTATTTCTTTTACCACTTCCAATAGAGTTTATAGAATAAAGGGAAACATATTTTACCAAAGCTTAATATGTTTGGTTTAAGTTGTAAAGAGTGAGTTATGAAGTTAATGACAAGTGTTCATCAAGTTCAATATGTTGTATTGTACAACTGCTATAGGGTGATTATGTCGAGATATAGATTGCCTGATGGCATGTTGCTTATCCATAAGCTTACCTTAGCTTTCTTTTAATAACTTTATACTTCCTCCTTCTTCACTATTTTATCTTTTTCCTCCCCAGAACCCAGAACTCTATCTCAAGGTAATAAGATAAAGGGGTAGAGAAGAGAAGAACTAAACTCGTGAAATAAATTCTCTCTTCTTATTCAGTTTGTTATTTTATCTTCTTTGCCTGAGGAAGGAATAAAATACAGATAAATAATTCATGAGAAGAGTTCTCTGTTTTATTATCTTTCTTTCTCTTTAGTCATAAATGTAATTAACTCGATTCTGTTTTCTTTTGCTCGCTTCTTCACAAAAACTCAAAACCTTACTAAAGCATATTTTAGTTTTGGTTATTTCATTATTTCAAAAGAGGAAATGGAAGTCTAGCTGATAAACTGTTATAATAACTTATAAATAACCATTTCTAGAATTATTCTGACTTTCCTACCACCTGATAACACTAAGAATATTTTCTCTTTCTGTATGATATGGAGTAGAAAATTGAGTTTTCCTCCACACATGAAGGTGTGAATTCTCTGGAGACTACTGTAAGTAATATTTCATCTGTGTCCAGTCTTGTGGTTACTGAAGGTCCCACAATCATTTATCATGGTTGGGTTTGTTTCTCGCAACTCTTCCAATTTTACAATTTCTAACCTTCGTCTGCTTGACAATGTTCAATTTCTCTTAATATTAACTTATTTTTTTCCTTATTTCTAGACATGATACTTCAAACTTAAATCTCATTTATTTGAAGTTGAGTTCATTTATTTCAAGTTCATTTAATTGAGTATATATCAATATTTAAATTATACGCCGATAAAATTTACCCTTTTCTTACTACATTTTTTTTTTATATAAGAGAGCCTTAAAAGGGGCGTGGCCGTGGGGATAAATTTCTTACAATGTCTGCTCGCTCATCACCGAATCAAGGGCACTACGAGGTTGTAGGTTCGATCCCCCGCCGCGATGCTCTGATTTATATGGCTCACTAATGATCACACCATACTCGCTTCGGCGGTACAATGTACAGAGGTATGATGTGTGAACTGGCTGGAACTCTCTACCACGGGGCTAGTAAAATGGGCCTAAAAGATGGCCAAATTGCTAGGTTCCAACAAATGGTTCATCCAAACCGTCTAGTACTAGAACCTTACTTCTACTACTACTTCAATTTTATTAAAAACCATTTTAATCATATTTTTAATTTCAAATCGCAGCATTTTATCACAATCAATTCTCTTGACGTATTTATTATGATAAACTATAGCAGTATTTGATAATTATATTATACTAAATTGTATCACTTAAAGGAGTATATATTTTTTTTAATTTGTGCTCCTTTAATTAAATCAAAATAAAATTAGTTCAAGAATTAGCAAAAGTACAAAGATTTCTTAAACTTAAAAAAAATTAATAGGGACTTTAAAACTATTTAAACGCTTGACTGCTTGACTTACAAAACTATATGACTTGAAGAAATTTTTGAGTATGTACCTAAAATAAAACTTCCTCTCTTTTCTAAAAACTTACTTTATTTTGAAAACAAATTACTTACAATGGAGTAGAGAAACCAGTGTAAATGTCAAACATACCTGGAAAACAGAAAAAAATATAAATAAATTTATAATTAATAATTATTAAGTTTTGAGAAGTTATACTTCATTAAATAGAATTTATTATAAAAGTTTATTAAATGTATATACAAGTAAATAAAGTAGTACACAACGTAAAAGTGTCAAGTAGCATTTTACAGAGTATTTCACACGAGGCTATAGTACTTGAATCTTTTATTTAAATTTGTCACAATATTTTTTCCGTGGTAGGCTGTGAAATAGTAACTTTAGAGCCTAAAAAACATAGCTAAAATCCATTTTTTCATTACGTGGACTTAAAAAATCTTTTCATTACTCCTAGCTGTAAAGAAAAAATCTTTTACGTCCTAGGCACTAAAAGATTTTTTTTTTTTTTACGACGGGTAGTTGTCAAAACTTCCGTTAGTAGTGCTGCAGTCTTTGTAGAAATGCTTCTAGTACGATAAAAATCCGCTAGATGTCAATGCGTTTTATTTATCTTTTCTTATAGTGTAACCTCATTTTAAGGTTTCTTTTTTTAAGTCTTAAGTATGTACTAATATTTGTTATTATTATATATTGATTAGTGATTAATATTTAATGTTTTTTCATTGTCTGCTACCTCGGAAAAAATAGCATATGCTACGCGACTTTGAAGTGTTTTTTCTTTACCTTGGCAATATTTACTGTCTCGCTTCGCTCGACAGTACCTAAATGTAATTGCCGCGGTAAAGAAAAAACTCACTTCACAGCCTTGTAACATAATATACTATTTATCTCTAGAAGGAATAAAAAGTTATGTGTTCAGTTTAATTAAGAAGATGTAAAGATAAACTTTTCTTCCCTGAACGAAAAAATACTCAAAAACAAAAAAAACAGGGAGAAATATAAGTATTACCAACTAAATTATTTTGTAAATACATTGTAGAAAATATATGGCTAATGTAATCAAGTTGTTAAAATCAGGTAGGTGTGGCCTACCTGATTTCAACAACAATGCTTTTTATCCCTCATTCGTGAGTTGTGCATCTAAAATAACCTAAATATGCGTTTCATTGCAATTTTAATTAATTTTAAAAAGTGTTTTTTTTAATCTGCTATTATAAGTGTCATAATAAAACAATGTTTATTATCAATATAACATTCACTTGTATACATTTTATCTCTTCTTGAGATAAAACATTGTGTGTACCTCAGGAGTAAATTGCTATAATTCCCTCGCGATGATTATCTCCCTCGGCTGCGTCTCGGAATCTATTAAGGGTAATCCCTTGGCTACACCTCGTGATTTAGGGACTGCGGTTCCTTCGGCTTCGTATCAAGAACCAACTGAGTCACATAGGGAATAATAACTTACTTTACTCCCTTAGTGCATAAATAACAATATTTACGGGTTGTATTCTAATTATTGTTTCTATAAAGAGATTATAGGGAAATAGCTGATAAGTAAAAGAGAATAGGAATTGAGTATAGGAGAGATATTGATGCACGGGTTCTATTGAGTCAATATTAAAAGCACTTCAACAAATGAGCGTCCAACAAGTTAGCCGAGAATGGAGTGCGAGGGCATAGCATTTAGTTGACATCCATTTGAACACTAGACTCGAGTCAATGATAATAACTGTGGACAACAATAATTGAAATGAGTGAGACCCCTAGATCTAGACACTCAACAGACAACCGAAATAACGTTCAGTCTAAAAACAACTGTTTTTTGTTTTAATATTTGAGTTACCACTGGTAATGATTCTTCATGAGTTCTGGATAAAGCTTATCTCTAAAAACAACAAATGTCTAAGACCACTAAAACTAAAATTTTCAGCAATATTCTTTTTGCCGTTTTACCACTTCTCCTACATCTTTGATCACATAAAAAAAACTAGTAATAGGATTTTCCACCTTTCCACCGTCGCCTGCGGCTCGTGCATAAATATTTCTCTCGAGTGCAGCAAAGTGCAACTTTGCGCACCAGTTGCACAAATAACTATATTAGCTTTTTTTGTCATTATAATAAACGTTTAGAAAGCTACACCTAAAACAAACATTTGAATATCCACCACCTTGAAACTGCTAGACCGGTTCTACTGATTAACGTACTAGTCCAATTTATTAAATTGCCTATGGACTTTTGTTCACTAAGCACTAAGCAACTTTATTTAAAAGCAATTTCCTTAGACTCATAGAAAGTGTAGAAACCCCCCAAAAAACAATATTAACAAAATCTTTAGAATACTTTTGCTTTCTTATAAGTAGCACTCTTAAAAGAGAAAGAAGAAAATTAATGCAGAAATAAAAACTTTACAGAATAAATTAAAATAAGTCAACCAAGATTTTTAAGTAATTTGCATACAACTATAGTAGGTTAGTGCAAATATATATTACCATAATGCTACTAATATAATTAAATTACAACATGGACACATAGCATTACATTTTATTTGGCCTGACTGTTAATAGTATTTAAATTAGTTTCGTTTTCACGATAAATATCAATTTACCGAGTTCACCACTAGGAGCGCTCTGGATAAAAATTAAATACTTGCTATATTTAAATTATATCATGCAATACTTAATGGTTATTCATTTGAAGCAAAATAATTAAAGCAGTAAACACAAATCGATAACAATGTATGGAATTATAATTTAACTTTTCGTTAGAGGCAACCAAATATGACTAATATAATTTATATTATCGAGTAGGGTCCCGACGACGACGCAGCACCTCGAAATAATTTGTTATTGCTAAGTTAAGGCAACCACATTTATTCCAATAAAGATAAATGTTTGTTTTGATTTGTTGGTCCTAAAATAGATATAATAACTTATCTAAATAGATATCAAAATTAATTTACTTAATTTTACTTTTTTTCTGAATATAAAATTAAGTCCATTGCCACGAGCTTAAGGGCTCGTATACTATAGTATAATATAACTAACATGGTATAACCCAATGTGATATAAATATGAATCCAAAATAACTTTTTGTAAAACATATAAAGGGATATTTGTTTACTTAGCAGATATTTGAGATGTAGCATTTTTATTAAAAAAAAAAAAATATATCAAGCTAATTCTACTGTGATGGTTTTTATGTATTGTTGAACTGAGATAATCAGATCTGTAAATGCGGCGTTATTTAATATAGAATTAAATGGTCCTCTGGAGTAAGATAGAACTCACGATTTCCTCATCTGCCGTATTTTTTGTTTGTTTTCCTACTTTTTTTTTTTTATATAATTAGGAGAGATTGAAAGTATTCCATATTTCACCAATATTAGATTGTATTTATCACCAACAGTGAATTTCCTATTAGGCAACGTAGCATTATCGTATGGGAGGCGTAATTCATTAACAGTAGAAAACCGTGTCTAAAAGCATCCTCGGCATTGAACTATATCACTCGGTTGCACGGAGTTGGATGTTTAATGGAATTCACTCGGGTATGTCGCACTCGAAATCCATTACAGACGTATCAATTCTGTAATCGGGAGCGCCTAGCTTGGTCACAGTGTTCCTGCTTGGAATATTTCATTGGGATTGCTCTGCAACAGACTGAGAAGAATGTTTTTAGATGTGGATTTTAGAGGCCGGATAGTGGTTTAAATTTTTTCGTTTGAATTTCTTGTATATTTGTTAGTTTTTTTTGGAGGGGGAGAAATGGGGCTTATTTAAGACTCAGCAAAGGTAAAATGCTTACTATATTTATGATTTCAGCGAAGTGGACAAACTCAGCTTGTCTGAGACATTTGGGAAAAATCTTTCTCAAAAAATAAATAAATAAAATAAATAACAAGAAAAAATGTCTATTCTTTAATTAAAACGAAAAAAAAGATTGACTGACGTGAACTTTTTTTACACGGGCTGCTGGATTTGTCTTTTTTTTGTCTCTACTTTTTCACGAGATGAATCCTTGATCATGTTCCCAGGTTTGAAGTAAAACTTGTTACGGTCAGATGTCCAGTACAGCAGTTGGGAATTGACATCGGTGGGAGGGAGCTTTGAAAAAGGCGTAGCTTATTGAAAAGGGGAAGGGATTTTTGTTTTATCTTTTTTTCAAAACCATGATTCAAATTGGATTGAGGATTTTTTTCCAAAATGTATGGAGAATTCTTGTTCGAATAATTTAAGAACGGTACCATTTTAAAATATATGTATCATGTCTTACTGGAAACCTTTTAAAAATATACTAGTTAATACTTTACAATTAATAATAATCGTCGAGCGCATTTGAGATCATTCGAACCTTCTTCTTCCCACTATCCAAATAGTTGTTTTAGTAGTGATATAATGTTTTTAAAAGTTTATTAAAATATATAAATGGGTAAATAGTTAATTATAAAGCTGACGTAGGTTTTTATAGCCATTTAAAGTCAATACTTTAATCCTCAATTTCAACTAACTCAAGGAAAATATCTATTCCAGAAAATCCACCGGTAAAAATAAATCTAGGCTATAAATCCCAGCTAGTATTAATCCTTAACGATCCCCAGGGGAACAACAATGTGAGATTAATTAAATAAGCTTCCAAATCCTACGTCAGGATTAAAAAATATTTAATCTTATTTTTAAAGTTTTTTTTAAATTTAGTTGGAGATTTAATTGTTTTCTATGTTTAAAGTAAATCTCAAAAAACCAATAAAAAAAAGTAAATAAAAAAAAGAGGAAAATCGTTTTCCGATCCACATAATATAAGATTTGAGAACCGTATTTTGTCCTACGACAAAACAATAAAAAAATAAATAAGAGTTATAAGGTGCAATAATGAAAAAAAAGCAAAAGGGATTGGCTCGAGGGATTATCACCAGGGCTTTTTTCCCCTTCTTGAGGTAATGTAGATGTGTTATTTTTCGATAAGGACAATCCTACAAGAAATCCTTCACAGCGAAAATTGGATTTCGGGATTTAGACCTGAAATCTAAAAGTCTCTTTATTGTAAATACAAAAGATTTCCCTTAAAAAACAGGAGTCCTTTAACGAACCGTTGATCTGAAGGTAAACATTTTTCAAAAATATCTTCATTTGATTTGAAAACAACTATATGCTCAATATGATGTTTGAAAAGTTTATACAAATAAAAAAAATAAAAAAAATTCCCAGTTATTATTTGTAAATAACTTGAAAGCAAAGTTGTTGAACTGGGTTTTACTAGTTGGATGCTTAGAAGAACATTATTATAGTACTAAAATCTAGTAACTCACACTTATATACACACACCTAGATACAGGGTCACCCACGATAAAATGTTATAACGAAACTGGTAGAATCTATGGATAAAGTGCATAAAAAAACATCGAGTAAGAATAAGCTTTCGGATGGTAAAATTTAAGTTTAAGATCAACGAGCATGTTTTTGAATTATGGAGGATTGAATATTACCAGGCGTGAAATTATTCGGACAGGATCTGAACCAATTCTTGTACAAATTCATATAAGTTTACCCTGAACGAACCACAACACTTCACTGTGGCATTTTAACGCTGAACAAAATAATTCCCTATAACTATAGATCCAGAACAGCATCGTTTCAAGATATTAGCAAAAAACATTTAAGAATACATAATTTTTTGACGTTTATCCATTAAATTCCCAAATTCTAAATTATTACATCAAATACATAACAATTATTTTGTGTTACAGAAGTGCGGTTTCGATTAGGAAAACCCAATATAATCAATAATCAGTAATATACCTATATATCTATACTGATACTATAAAGAGGTAAACTTTTTTGTGAGTTTGTGTGTAGTTTGTTGGAGGTAATCTGTAATCTCTGCAACTACTGATCCGATTCTGAAAATTCTATCACTAATAGAATAATCTTAAGTGACATAGGCTATGTTTTATATTTACAAAGGTACACTGTGGTACAGGGGCACAAAAGTAAAAGTAATAATACCCTTCACGATGCATGTCGTGGAAAAGCTCTTTAAGAGCACAATAGTATTGATAAGTTCATTTTAGTCATATTGTCATTTAAGGGGGGGGGGGGGGCAGTATAATGAAAAAAACAAAAACTTTTTTTTATTAAAAATTATCAATACATAGATACTACTATTTTTTATTCTACTATTTTCAATTTGAATGGAAAATCGGAATCCACACCTAATTTGATGCCAGGAAAACGATAGTAAAATATTTGTTATATATTTTTGTACTTGAGTTCAAAAGGTGACCAAATACATGTTTTAAGCTCAGGTATTTTATTTTGTTTAATGCATTTATAAGACCTCCTAATTGTTTTTTATAATGTTATTCAAAGATCAAAATACCCGAAACACCAGTCACGATGTTGAAAAGCTCTTAAAGAATAAAGAGATATTGTTACGTACAATTTTGTCATATTTTTATTTTTCAGGTGGTAAGCTGGGGTAAAAATTGTTTTTACAAATTTGCTGCTCAGAATTTAAATAAAATGGAAAACTTAATCAAATTTTACTATTCTTATCGAGACCTTTACAGCGATACCTCATCACAATGCTGTATTTAGTTTCGCTTCAATGGAAACATTTTTTTAATACTTTCTTCCATATGCTAAATCGCGTTAGCTTCGGCACGAGTCATATCGAGCTCATAACGAAAATGGAGATGGTTGGGACTAACTTTAAGGAAACTAGATGGAGTAATTGAAAAGAAGCTTTTGTTAAGGAATCCACAAGATGCAAGAAGGAGGGATAGGCCGAAGAACCGTGGAAAAGGAGGCTGCACTAGAAGAAAAGCCCTAGGGTGAACTCTCCAGGATCCTGGCTATGTATCGAGACGGGTGGTGGATTTTCCTAGATCCCCTAAGCTCCCATAGGAGCTAAAGAAACTAACTCAAAGAAATAAGTCAAGTATAGTAAGTATAATTATTAGTGGACACCCTTTATATTAATCAAGATGGCAATAATACTTTAAATTATCATACACTAAAATATGATGATGACTCAAATAAATTTATATTTTCTGTCGAGTAATAATGTCTACATTGAATTTTCTCTTTCCCAACAGAAGGATAGGATAAAATTCGATATAGTCCAAGATAATTTAGTTATTCAAAAAGTGACAAAGATAATAATGTAATGATCAGAGAGAGAGAGAGAGAGAGAGAGAGAGAGAGAGAGGGTGAGAAAGTTAGTCGGGTTAAGATAAATTGAACTAGAGATGATAAAGTTTAAAGCGAAGAAGGGAGGGGGAGAAGTAAGATATTTATCAGATACTCGGAGGGGGGGGGGAGGAGAGAATCAATACAAATAAGGTGGAGCTCCCCTAATCTAGGTGTACGTCTTACGTCTCGTAGGGTTTTCAAATCTTTTTTAAATACTTTGAATCTTTTAAAATGTTCAGCAAATAAAATTCAACTAAAGTACTTAGAGTAAATCTATTATTAATTTATCAAGTAATGGATAATCAATGCGAGTAAAATCAGACAAACAATTGCGATTTTAAAGTAGACAATTACCCCCATAATAATATATTTATCATCATGCGTTATTTCTTTTTACTTTTACCTTACCTTTAAAGGAAAAGTATTGTTCTCACCCAAAAAAATCAGGAACCGAGATTTCAACGGAATTGTCCGTTTTGATTCGTTTAATTTTAAGAAAAGCCATTTGAGTGGTTTTTAGCAGCAGGTCTGTTTGTGCCACTCATAACTTCCACGGGTTTTATGCCACAGAGTTGAAAATCAGTCATTACATGTAGGTGTGCCACCGAGACAATCAAAACTTTGTAACGTCATCAATTCATTTTGCTGTCAGCAAACATTTCAAAAACTCTTAAAAATTCAAATAATCTTCAAATGCACTGAAATTTTCACCAATTATACCTCTTTATAAGATAAACATTTTATATAGCTGTTTTCTTTTATTGTTTAAAAATACTGTCTTTTGAACTTTAAGCTTTAAAGCTAAATCATTTCCACACTATTTCAACGATTGAGCTGAAATTCGATAAATAATTCCTTCATAGTTCAACTTAATATCTTCTGCCACTTTGAAATTATTTGGCAAGGAAAAGTTCCGAGACGCCCTAAAGTGTTTTTCAACACCTTATTACAGGACGGGGATCCGACCACTTGACGCGTCTACTCAATGTGAACATCAGAGAGAAAGAAGTCTCACCTCTCTGGGATTCGTTTTGGAACTTGAAACCTCAAATCATAATTTCAAGTGTCATGTTGAACAAATGTTTGCACTGTGTTTTGTTCATTTTTTTAAGTGCTTTATTAATGTACTCGTATTATTATGTAGATAAGATTCCAGAAGCTGGGTTGGAAATAAGAGATCTACGCTGCAGCAATACTATTTTATTATAAAAAAAATCGGGTACGGGGTACCTCGGAACTTTTCCTCACTTCCAAGGCCACGAAAGTAGACTCTCAGGAGGAAGTAGCATTGGGCGTGGTCAGTACTTGGACTGGTGACCGTTTTGAACTAACTGATTTATTTATTATCATTTTTTTTTTTTTTTTTTTTTTAAATATACATTATTTTTATTTATTTTATTTCATTCATTTAATTATTTGAATTTTGGCGGTATTTTTACAGATGTAAACAAACTTTTACGTATAACGAAAGTATCGCACTAACTAATAATTATATTTGCTCATAACTTTTAAACTAATTAATATAGAATTTCATCGGTTTTTTTACAACTAGAAGTAAGGACTGATTTTTCTTCTGCCTAGTTTCAACTCTCTAGGTTAAATACCCTGGGCGCTACGATAATAACACACATACAAACGTCATGCTGAAAACCATTAAGGAGGTCTTAAGAACACCCAAAACAGATAACTCAGTTGAAATCTCGAAAAAAATATTTTGGGTGAATAAAATACTTTTTCTACCATATTCTTTGTGGTAAATTAGGCATAGACTAATTAGACAGGAAGTTTCTCTTAAGTGTGTGATTATTTAAGTTTTATCTGTTTTATGCATTAAAATTTTTTTTCTTATTTTACCCGCTTTTATTTAACTTGATTTGAATTTTGTCTTCAAATCTTGTAACCTATATTTGACCCACTTCCTGACAATCTAGAATCTAGAATGTTGAAACTTCCACATTACACATATATTATGTTTTCCCGATGACAATACAACAATCAGTCATTGCTTTTAGAAAATTAAAAAATCTATACAAGCGTGTCATAAGGTAACTTATACAATAACACATCATCTTTTATATAATCGAGTAGTGTCCCGACGACGGCAACGGCGCCGCTCCTCAAAATGATTTATAACGTTAAAAATTGATGAGCTAAAACCTAGATTTGAACATGTGACCTCCAGCACGTGAAGCAGAAACTTTACCATTTGGCTATCCCTTCGTAATGAATGTTCCGGCCTATAACTTTGTATTTAAGCAGTATACATCTATTTATCTATATATTATTTAGAAATAACTTGACATCGCATGGCTCTTTCTGTTTAAGTATAACTGGACAGCGCGAGACTCATTCATTTTAATTATAACTAATTATCTCTCAGCTCTTTTTCTTTGAATGCAAATAATAAGAAATAACTAGACATCATTTGGCTCTTTGGGTTTATGTATAACTGGAAACCGCGAGACTCATTCTTATCAACAAGTCAATCAACAATCAAAAAGTGTCCCGAAAAAACAAATTAAGCCTAATAAAAGCACGTAAAAAAGACATGAAATAAATAATTACAGGATAAAAAGAACTTTTTATATTCTACGTTTTTAATTTTTTTGTAATAAATCATAAATTTGAAACCCGCCAAAAAGAAGATCGTAAACATGGCTCATGTCAAAACAAATAAAATAACTTGCGGATTTTTTCCGAACTAACTTCCATACAGCCTAATTTGCTGAAAAGGAATTCAATTCTGCTGAAAGATGGCTAAAAGTATTAAAATAATGCATTGTCATCGTGTTCTGAGCTATTCTAAAAGTTTAAAATGTCTAGCTACTCGGGAAGTTTTGAAGATTGACTCGGGAAGTCGGGAAGATTTGTACTGGACAAATAAACAAACAAGAAAGCAAGATAATAAAAACGTAGTAGTAATAATAAAAATTTCGAGATAAAAATAACTTTTTATAAACTACGTTTTTAAATTTTCTGTTGAATCGTATGTAATGTTGATAATATAATTGTTATTTTTATATAATATATAATGTTAGTGAAAAAAAACTTACTTCACATAAATGACAACCATCTAGAGAGCTGATCTTAAACCTATAAAAGGATAAATCTTTGTACAACGGATCTCCCCAACACCAAATCTAAAGCGTGCCATCGATATATATTTGAAATAATATAATCGCTAAATAATATAATCGATATTTCCTGTTTTGCTGTCAATCAATGTTTATCTATCACAAATTTGAGACCCGTCAAAATGAAGATTGCGTAAATATGGGACATGGCAAAACGAATAAAATAATTTGCGGATTTTTTCCGAACTAACTTTCCGTTCAGCAAAATTTTCTGAAAACCAATTAAATTCTGCTGAAAGATGGCTAAAAATATTAAAATAATGCATTGTCATCGTGTTCTGAGCTAGCCTAAAAGTTTCAAATGTCTAGCTATTCGGGAAGATAGTTAGAAATCGATTGCCAGATTTGTACTGGACAAACAAACAAACAAGAAAGCAAGCTAATAAAAACGTAGTAATAAACGTAACTATATCGATTAACACAAAATTACATGTTTCCTTGCTACCTTGGTTTAAACGGAATAAAAAAAGAGAAAATAAAATGTATCTTCTTTTCAGTGTGAAAAGATAAAAGTGACAGAGGAGAAATGTAAACCAAGTACTATATTATATGGCTTTGATATTAAAGCCTTCAAAAGAGATTATGGTTGCGCAACTTTGTTCAAAGTAACCTGTTGATTCACACAGGTTACTTAGCTCTCAATTCCCTCAAATATCTTTTCAAAATTTGACACCTGTTTGAATAGTTGAAAATAAAAATAAAATTATAACAACATAGGCCAAGCAAATTAGACAATTGCCTTCAAAAATCGGTTTGAGTTCTAAAATTGTTTTTAACAGTCAAGTAGGCCTCTGATATGAATAGTCCGAGTTTGCACCGCATTTCCGAGTCGAGCTTTAGCCGTGGTGTTTGAAAAACCTTGACATTTTCGGATTTTTTTTCAGGGTTTGCTAAATATCTCTGTGTTTATGCATCCGAGAGCGAAAATAGTTATTATCAATATTGTAGAGGACAAAAGGTTATGTGAGTCATCAAGTCATCAACAAGTTCTTCGTTTATAAAAACTCGCTTTGGAAATGTTTATAACAATCACAGTTATTGAGTTTTTCCAGGCAATGTCGTTAATCACTGGGTGTTTCTAGGGAGGGTAACCCTAAAATTTGATATAATGTTTTGTATTGGATGACCCGAACAGGGTTAATTAGCCCTCCAAAGATTTCGACAACAGCCAGTGTCCATCCATAAACACGCACACCAAAAAGAAATTAATACAAAGTATTTAAATAACAAATATTAATACAGTGTTAATAAAGATTAACAGATAAAGGCAGGTTTGATACATAAATTAAAATAAAATAGTTATGGAACGGCCAAGTGCCTTGGATTAGGCAGTTTTGGAGCAGAATAAAATTTTTATGACTTTTGAACAGAGTTTAGATGATTTTTTCTATTATATTTTGATAGTCCAAACCTACAACATCGCTTGCCAGTGCCAGCTAGACTTTTTTATATTTTTAGATGTAGTTTTAGAAATTACCGTCTCAAATATACCATTATTTATATAATTGAGTAGAGTCCCGACGGCGACGAATCACCTCGAAATAATTTGTTACTGCTAAGCTAAGGCAACCACATTTATTCCAATAAAAATAAATGTTGGTTCTGATTTGTTGGTCTTCAAATAGATATAATAACTTATCTAAATGAATTTACTTAATTTGACTTTTTCCTAAATTTAAAATCAAGTTCATAGTCACGGGCATAACGGATCGTTTAAAAATAAAACAACATAAAAACAGAAAAAAACATATATTTTTTGGTAATTCAAGGTCATTTTAATTCTAACTAAAATTCTTTGCTGATTTATAAAATAGTCCTTTCTCCCAATATATATTTTTAAAAACAAATATCAAAGTATTAGAAAAATTTATATGTATATGGGACCATCAATGGGACCATCCAAATGTCATTAAAATTGGACGAGTAGTTTTTAAGATATTTTGGTTCGCAAAAATTAAAGGACAGACCGACAGACAGACACGGAACCAAAAATTTTCCCTGATGTCTGAAACGGATATCTGTCTTGGAATGTTTGAAATCGGAGACTTAAAAATGTTTCGTCCTTCAGAACGATCACATAGCTTCCGTTGCCTTCGGTAAGCTTGGAAGCAAAAGGGGATGGAGAGAAAGAAAAATAAATAGTGAAGGAAAAGGTTAAGAAAATAAATACATTGAATGTAAACTGCATCTAAAGGAATTGTTGAGAAGAAAGGGAAAGGATCAATAAGACGAAGGAAGAAAGCAGAATGATTGCACAGGCTAGAATGCAGAACAAACAGGGAAAACTATTAATAATTTCTTAGAGGCTTTGGAACTAACATAGAAAACCAATTTTAGACGGAAACAGATTACATCAAACCTTCTGCCTTCACTGAGAGGAAAGGAAGGCTGGAAAAAAAAAATAAACAAGGACAAATGCTTAACGGGGAAGGACGAAGTTTACTCAGAGGAAAAAGGAAAAACCTTCAGAAGTAAAAACTCTTCTGTAGAAATAACAGAGACGCAAGGGAAAGCCCAAAGATAAGCAGCTCGACCCACACCGACACCTGGACACCTCTCTAAACATTGTGCTTAGATCCTGTAAACAGAAGCCCAAACACAGACAACTTCTAAGCCTTCAAATGAGCCGTAACAGCGTACTTTAAACTTGCGTCATCCACTTGACTTAATCTTATTATTCTTCACAAGTAAATCCACAGTTTACTTCCCCAAGTCAAATATTTTCAGTCGCGTTTTCTCACTTCTACTCGATCCGTCAAGTTTTCCAGTAAACCAACAGAATAAACAGGACGGAATTCCTCCAGATAAACACTGGTTTTAATAACAATTCTAAATGAATTACGTCTTAAAGTGTGTAAGTAAACACTGCTGCATTATTCACTTCAAAGGATAATTAAGTTAAGTGTTGATCAAACAATCTAAAGCTTCGTTTTTCTTGACACGACAAACCATTAATAAAACTCGGACTTTTTCTCAACTTCATTTTAGATAATAATATTATTGATTCATTTACCTTTTATTACTCATACATATATATCTTATTAATATGTTTATCAATATGGCTCTAATTTTAATTTGATTAATTTGTTTTCTTAAATACAATAATTTAGAATAAAATAATATTTTCTTTGGTATTTTTTTGACTATATACTACAAATATCTACTTATAATATTAAACTATTATGGACTATAAATTACAAATATAATGGGAAGAGAAGGTTGAATCCGACTTACGAAAAATTTTAAATCGAATTATTTGCGGGAACCATCTATAGTTTTTGCTTCCGAGTTTATCAAAGGTAACGGAAGGTATGTAATCATTTTGAAAAACGACATTTTTTAGGTAAAATCCAAGACAGAAATCCGTTTAAGACATCATTTGGTTCCGCGTCTGTCTGTCAGACTGTCGATCAATTTTTGCAAATCAACATATCTTAAAAACTACTCGTTTTTTAGGGTCCGTAGGCAAAACCAAGGACCCTTATATTTTCCTGCGTGTGTCTGTCCGTCCGTCCTCTAGCGTGCTCTCACGGCTACACCTTTCGTCCGATCACTTTGAAATTTGGCATGTATGTGTCTTGTACCTACCCACATATTTTAAAAATATAGCGACTTAAAATAAATATTTTTCAACAAAATTAGGGTAAAAAAACATAAGGGTTTAAATTTTTTTTATTTTTTTTTCGACACCGTAAGGGGTATCATATGAAAGGGTACGTCGAGCTGATTACAAAAATATATAACTTTGATAGGGCGAGCGTAGGCAAGTTTGAAGTGGGTGTGAAACGTGTCCCCCCCTTCTATCTCGCTTATGTGAAGTGCAAAAAAAATGAAAAAATTCCTGAACATTCTTCGACCAAAAGTAAAGATACCACAAAAAAATATTATTTTATTTTTTATTGACAAAATACGTTTTTTTATAATTATGGTCTTTTCGATGTATTTATATGGTTGTAATCCGGTTCAGTGGCAAAAAAATACTTTATCAGAGTGTGTTTTGAGAATATCAGACCCTTAGAATGGTTCAAAGTAAGCTTTTTAGCACTTTAAAAAACACTGTTTATACACTTTACAGTTAAACACTATATAGTGTGGCCTACGGACCCTCGCTGTGTGCTGACTAGCACACACTTGACCTATTTATTAAAAAATTTGGATGGTAAGTGATAATTAGCCCATTGTTGGTGCCATATAAGTTTCAACTTTTTGCGCCTATTTGTTTTTCTCTTCCACATGCACACAAATATCCATTTATTTACACCTATATCTTCAAAAGTACTCATATGATATTTATGAAATTCGGATGGTTTGTCGAAAGCAGATAGGCCAATATTAATTTCAAATGTCTGCAGTCTTTAAATTTTGCTAAATTGATACTTTAATTATTGTAAAGAATCAAAATAATTATGACAAATTTAAAAAACGGGGGGAAAATGAAATAAATTTGTCAATAATTGGTTTTAATAGCTTAAAATCATTAGTATACGAAATAGGACTCGAGAATGCTATGTGCCTCATCGATCGGCAGACTTTTTTTTTTATATTTCGATATTTACTTAATAATTTACAAAAAACGTCTTTTCTAGAAGCTGATCATTAAATTCCTTAAGCAAAGCGATAAATTCAATACGATAAATTCAATCCTCGTATACTACGAGTTTAACAGTTTAAATGTACTAAGATCTAGAACTAGATAAAATGATCCAATAGTGGCTGAAGTCACAAGGAGGAATACATTTTTATCATTTTGTGCCAACAAAAACCGCATATAAATGTAAACTGCCAACGAAAATTAATTAGTTTTCCTAACCCTATTTTACGTCTGTAGATAAATTGCTTTATTTTATTTTATTTTTTTTTTTTAGGAGAAAACGCCCGTGTCTCGATAGACTTGGAGATGGATGAATTCGAAAATTCGGTGGAGCAAGTAAAACTCAATTAATCTACAAAGCAGTTAAATATGGGGCGATAGAGCAAGGGCTTTTCTAATAGGTTTATTAACGACAGTGAGGTAAGTTACACCATTAGTCGGATTGCACGGAACGTTTAATTCCCTCAAGAGGTAAACCATATTATATATAAGGGATTCGTCCAACTCAGTTTAAACTCTGACCTTTAGACCTCTCCAAAGCTATCAAAACCAAACCCTTACCGTTTCCGTCTCAAGTAGTTGGATATTATAATTAATAACGAGACTACCGTCACCATCAAATAATAAATTATCCGAATAAATTTCACTTCGACTTAATTTAATCCACACCTAGCAGATTAAAAATATCCGTGGATTATTCAAATAGATTCAAGAACGAAAACAAAAATTTGCCAAATACCTAGAACAAAACTTTCTCGTTTATATAGTGATACTGAAATTAAATCCCCGTATCTCATTTAATAAGTGTTTCGTAGATCATCCTCGAAACCCTCATGCCAAGGGTGATGTGTCTGTCTGTCCGTCGTACTTTGGTTCATATCCCCAGAACCATTCACGATAGAGATTTGATATTTAAAATACTAGCGTAACTTTTGGCCCACACATAGGAAAAATATAAAGAAGTTAAAAATGTAATATGCGCATGCGTAATGCGCAAAAAAGTGCAAAGCTCAAATTTTTATATTCTTTTTAATTTTCGAGATGGCTATCAAATGAAAGCTACTGAAGAGTAGATTACAAATATATATTGACTTTTTATGACTACAGGGCATATTACCGCCAATAATGAGATATTAGTGCCAAAATGTCACCCAAAAAAATGTATTTGAAAGTAAATCATCATAATTCTGTTTCTACCATTGTTGGAATTTAGAAATATTATTTTTTTCCTTTTATTTTACCCATTCAACATTAGGTTTGATCCAACCCCCCAATTTGTACGGTCCATTGTTTTGTCCTGCGGATCGTTGGAGAATCGTTTAGGACAGGTTGTATACGCATGCGCTAACATTGCAGCCTAACATGCAATAGTAAAATCATGTCAGGTTGGAACGGATTTAGGACAAAAATTAGAACCGTATTAAAAAACATTTAAAGAACCCTAACTGTTAGGGGACCTTTGTTGACATGAATGACGATTGACATACAAACATGCGCATGTCATACAAACCAGCAGTACTTGGTATTGAGGATCGATTGGACCGAACAGTAATTTTCAACTTCTCGATTTATAATTTTATTTATAATAAAACCAACTCTATTGATCACTTGTACAGGTAAATTGAGTTACATTTAACGATGTGAAAATGGCATTAATAAATCAATCACTAATTACTATAATAAGCAAATAATAGAAGAATGTTTTATCACGCAAAAATGTTCTCTTTAATTATTTTTCTCCTATTATCTTCGGTTTTTAATTTATGCATTAATTAATCATTTTAAAAATAAAAAATACATATATACACAATTGACATTTATATTTCAACCAATAAACTTTTTTTATTTGTTCGCTTTTCGTGCAAATAATTATTGGTGAGATTAATATGGGTCCAAGTTATATATATATATATATATATATATATATATATATATATATATATATATATATATATATATATATATATTATATGTGTGTATACGAAAAACCTAACCGTGAAAAAAGGGTTCCCAGGATCCCTCCCAAAGAAGTTAGCCTAACAAGAAGTGATATCTACATCGTGGCCAAGTCTTTCTATTGTCCATATAACCTCTCTTCACTCCTAAATTCATGAGCACCACTGCTATTTTATTTTTATTGGTTAAAACTTGGCCAGTGTGATAAGGTATACAACAGACCGCAAAGTAGATAGGCCTGGAACTTCTTTAATTTCTTATGAGTTCTCTTCTTCATCACACACGTAACTCCTTTGTAAGTGCTTATGATACTAAAGCTTTATGATTCATTCAGATGCTAACCAAGATTTATGCAATAAAAAATAAAATATCTATGTCCTATATGAAAGTAGGAATACATTGAGGTTATGGACTAAAGAAAGATATGGCCACAATGTATACATATCATTACTGTGATAGGCCATTCTTTCTGAAACTTTTTTTAAGGTTATGTTTTTGCAGAGGTATCATTCCTTATTTCTGGGTTTTTTGAAGGTCACTGTATTTTCTCTATATATACATTAAACCAACGAAGAATAACACGGATTATTACGATACAAATCGGTGCAAAAGTAAAGGTACCAAAGTTTTAAAAAATATGCTAATGATACAGTCCTAAAGTACAAATTGAGCCTACCACTAAATATTTCTAAGAGAAGAAGCACGCGGAAGTGAGACATAAAAAAAAAATCAATAAAAAAGTAAAATGTAAGAAGCAAAGTAATAAAATTAAAATAGAAATGTAGAAATACGAGAAGGGTAAGAAAACTAAAAAGAAACAAGAAAGCGTTAAATGAAAGAGAAGCCATTAAAGTAAAACTAAAAGAAGTCACGGGTTTCCATTTTTAAGTGTTGGATGCTTTAGAAAAAGCAGTAATCAGGCTTGGCTTGAACAGAACCAAGCTAAGGGTCTTCACACCCAGTCAAATGTAGTCGCGCCACGCCAGTACTTCAACAGAAACTCAGCTCAATAAATCAATTCATTCACACCAGATATTCATAAATTTTTAATTAAACGTTCTATAATATAACTATAAGAATGCGTACAACTATTCTGTTAACTGTTTCTTAATATAATCGTAATTAAGAATTCGTATTATATTAATATATATTCTGTAATTTTGAGACAAAATTGAAATGTTAGGAATATGGAAAGATTTTTATTAAATATTTACTTTTTATTACAAAATTGCCAATGTTATACAGTAGGTTCTTATGCTAAAACAAGTAATTGATAGAGTGAAGGCGTTGATAGTCACCTACAATTAAAATTAGGCATTTATATAAATTAAGCACCATCCGCAGCAAACCTAATTCATTTTCACCAAATATTGTCATTGCTTGATATTGCTCTAAGGTAATATATATATATACTAGCTGAATACCCGTGCTTCGCTACGGGGTGTTTTATTTTCAATTTAATGGATTTATAAACTACCATCAAGAAACATATAAATTATTTTACAAAGCGAGAATATCTAGATTCTATCCCTCCCCCTTATTTCTATACCCCCTCCCCTTGATAAGATAATTTGCTAATATCCCAAATTAGTAATTCATTCCGACTAAATTTTTAAAAAGGAAAAGCAGTGGTATTTTCCTTCTGTACCCCCCCCCCCCCCCTCCCCGTGTCATTTTACATCCCTTGGTTGAAATTGGAATTATCTTTTATTAATATACTAAGAGCTCTTTCTCAAGTATTCCTAACTTCCTAACTTTAGGAGATTGGTCTGGGCTCAATTCCCCTTCTTTTCTTACTCTGTCCTTATTTTCCCCTTAGGGATAAAATTTTAGAAAATTTCTATTGGCAGTTATCAATATAATTTAGAAATTATTATACTACGTATACACTCGTAGATTTTATTTTAGAATTTTAAAGAAGTGGTCATGATTAAGTTAGTAAAGGTTAAGGCACGGTAAGGCGTGATTTATTAATTATTGCCTTAATATCTAAAATAAATCTAAATATTTTTTGACAGTGATTGAAAAGTAAATTACCACAAAACATAAAGATGATCAGTAGTTTCTTCTGCAATTTTGGTTAAATACATTTTTTATGAAAAATGAAATAAGAATTTTGAAATCTATTTAGAAGCCCCATTCTCAGCTCCATATAAAGCTACCAAATCATTTTATATCCTTTAACACCCGCAGAATTAAGGTTAACATTGTACCCAAGAACCTCCAAAATCGTGACGTGATTGACGCACAGACAGACAGATATAAAATTTTCTAAACTTAAATTCGTGAAAATCAAAATTTCGAAAATGCATGAAGTCAGTGACCTTCCCCTTTTCCCCTTGCTTTGAAGGTCAAGTGTGCAAATTTTCATTGAAATCGGAATAAAACGGTAGATTTGAATAAAGAACACACACACACGCGCCCGTTCGCGCGCGCGCGCACACACACTTACGTTGAAATTTCCTTTTTACCCCTCTCCTAAATGAAAATAATGACAAAAACGTACATTACAATTACTTTTCTCTTAAAGAGCCTTTCAACGATATGCATCATAAAGGGTACAATATCAATTACTTTGACATTTGTACCCCGTACTCCTGTGTACCAACATTTTAACTTTATAATCTCATGTAAGCAGTACACTCTTCATTTATATAAGATAAAAGACACTCATAGAGACTCTTCATTTATATAAGATGTAGTTATACACATTTTTCCATTTTACCCCCTCCTAAATGAAAATATGACAAAACTGTACATAACAACAATTAATGTAATTTTAAAGAGCTTTTCAACGATATGCATCATTAAAAGTATTCATTACTTTGACATTTGTACCCCGTACCCCTGGGTACAAAAATAAAAATTTCGCAAAATCCTTTCTTAGTGGATGCCTATGATATGAACCGAGTATATCCTCAAAATTTCAAGTCTCTCGGTTAAGCAGATTTTGCTGTGCGTTGATTCTATGTCAGTCAGTCAGTCAGTCAATCAGGACATTGCCACTTATATTATAGATATAGATATAGATATATATATATATATATATATATATATATATATATATATATATATATATATATATATATATATATATATATATATATATACACTTTTTCATGAATTCCTTATAAAAATTCCTGCTTCTTGTTAAACATTGTATTAAAAATTCAATTGAGTAAATTGAAAACTAAAACATTATCAAGAGGAAACTACCCTTATTTTTGATAGTACCGAAAAATATTATTTAGAAAAGTGGCTCAGAATTGCAGAAAAAATAAATATATATATATATATATAAAAACAAGACTCCTTCCTCAACTCAACTCAGGGAGACGGTCAGGTGCAATAAAAACTCCACATTCACATCAAGCCAACGTTTCGGCAACTGTTTAATGTTGCCTTCATCAGGGCAAACTGTAACATACATAAAAAATATGTGAGCATAAACAAGCAAACTACGAACAAGGTAATAAATAAGTGAAACACACCCGGGGGGGGGGGGGGGGGGGTGTTATATGCTTCCTTCTCTTTATTACATTATTTGTGCTTAGTTCTTCATCTTCATGTGAGTTCTGATTTAGTTCCGGTTATGTGTTTTACTTATTTATTACCTTGTTCGTAGTCTGCTTGTTTATGCTCACATATTTTTTATGTATGTTACAGTTTGCCCTGATGAAGGCAACATTAAACAGTTGCCGAAACGTTGGCTTGATGTGAATGTGGAGTTTTTATTGCACCTGACCGTCTCCCTGAGTTGAGTTGAGGAAGGAGTCTTGTTTTTATATATTGTCCGGTCGAGTTGAGCTTCTGTGTGTGTACATATATATATATATATATATATATATATATATATATATATATATATATATATATATATATATATATATATATATATATATATATATATATATATATATATATTATTGCCAATTTTCTCTGGTTGATCCCTTACTATTGTATTTGATATTCTTTTCTTTGAGTCTTCAGGGATGAAAAAGGTTGAAAAATAAAAATAAAAATATTTTCATTTACACAAACTTGGCTATATTTCGCCCATACCTGGGCATCTTCAGGCCTTGAATATGATAAAAAAAAATTTTAGAGTAACTCTTTAACTACTAATGTGAAAGGTTACTCAACTAGTAGTTTGTTCTTTCTCCAAACAAAAATGTAAAAAAATAAATTTTTTTTTAATCATATTCAAGGCCTGAAGATGCCCAGGTATGGGCGAAATATAGCCAAGTTTGTGTAAATGAAAATATTTTTATTTTTATTTTTCAACCTTTTTCATCCCTGAAGACTCAAAGAAAAGAATATCATATATATATTATTTTATAAAAAGAAAATAAATTACTTTCAAATGAATTGATAAGATGGTATTGAGAAAAAAAATTTTTACACGGTATTCTAGTATTTAAAAAAGATAGCATTTCGTAAAAAGAAGCTTTAGGGGGTACAAAGCCGGCTTTTATCTACTAGAGGTCATGTCGAGTGCCAATGAGTTGAAACGCCTAAGAGAAAGAATCAGGGCAGAAGTAGGAGTAGAGTCCGAGGTTGCAATCTAATCCATTTTGTTATTTGAATTTTATTTACTGAAAGCAAGAAGAACAAAATGGCAAAAACAAGTTATCTTGATAGTGAAATACATTCAATTAGGATAAAATCAGAGTATAGTTCAATGTCATCAAGCGCTGTATAGTGTCAAAACATTCTTGTCAAAAACAGAGTTTTTATACATTTCTATCCTCTTAGCCTTTCACAAATAAAGCACGAACTATTATGAAAAATAACGCTAGAGCACTGTACCGCACCAATCTAGCCCTACAGACTACAGCTTTAACCAAGTCAGACAATTTTTGTTATTTCCGAATAATAAAAAAACATCTCTGAAAGAAAGAAAAAAGCGAAAGATAATATATTTAGACAAGTCAAATTATAAATAATATGTAACAAAAAAAGTCTGCCAATTAGGGTGGCACATATGTAGAATACTCGAGACCTATTTTGTATACTTTTACAATATTATTGTCAAATTTATTATTTCCCCGATTTTTAGATCTGTCAAAATTGTTTTTATTTTTTACATGAATTTAAGTATAAATTTAGCAAAAATTTAGAGAGAGGAGACAGTTGAAATTTATTATCTACGGCTATCTGAGGGCAACTTTCGACTAACCATAAAAATTTCAGATGAGTACTTTTGATGATATAGTTGTATGTGAATAAATGATTGTGCATGTGAAACAGTGAAAATTGTTTGTAGCTTAACATATATAAATATATATATATATATATATATATATATATATATATATATATATATATATATATATATATATATATATATATATATATATATATATATATATATATATATATAATTATTATTATACATGATAATTCAATAATCACAAGTCTCTTTCAACAATTTTTTCTCATCTAAAAAGTTCCCCATTTTTTATTTCATATTATTATTTTTTTTTTTAACAATTTATGGGATCATTTTTCTTCTTATCATATTGTTATTTCGGTAACTAGAAGTTTATTGAATTTAAGCTATTAAGTACAAGGAGAATACGTTTCTTCAATAATTAGATGTTTTCCCACTTCATTTCTCTGTCAACTTGTTTAACAAAATTAAAGGGACTTTTCTTTTATGAGAGAGAAAGTTTAACTTGTAAATTATTTGTCCTTAAAAAGGAGATAAATTGCTTTTTAATCACTCGTTTTCGTTTAAAACAAATTCTTTGAACGTTTATAATGTCTATGAATAGAATTAATAAATTGAGTTAAGACAATGCAGGAAGGTTGAAAAAAAAAAGGAAAAAGAAAGTAATACAATGTGATAAAAAAAGTGGAACTGCTTTGTAAATAAAAAAATTATTTAAAATATGCACTTATTATTTTTAAAATAAAACTATTATTTATTA
Source organism: Gerris lacustris (assembly GCA_951217055.1). Classification (NCBI taxonomy): domain Eukaryota; kingdom Metazoa; phylum Arthropoda; class Insecta; order Hemiptera; family Gerridae; genus Gerris; species Gerris lacustris. The sequence continues at coordinate 29,264,522 of OX578281.1, read as the reverse complement.
TTTAAAATAAAACACTTTAAATTATTAATTAAAAATTAAAATGTTTTTACAGCTTTTTCTTTTTTTTTTTTTTAGATTAAATTTCTCCCAAATCCAATAATGCCACATTGTAAACTGAGTCGTCTTCCTGTCATTCCATTCTACATATTCAAAAATATTATTTTACTTACAATTAGTAGAAAATAAAGAAAACAATGAAAAGCTGTAGAAACATACCTGAAACAAAAATTAAATAACAATAATTAATGGCGAATTAGTAAAGAGGAATATAAAAATGACTATTCAAAATTTTTAATTATAAAATATAATCATATTCGTATTGAATTACCCTTTAATCTAATTTATTCTTCAGTCTTCCTTAGGTCTATAGGGCATTAATAAAGTTTATTACTAGTCCATGTCTGGCTATATTTCACCTCCTTTGAGGCATCCTCAGGCCTAAAAGAAGATTTTAAATTTATTTATCCACATCATCATTCACATTAACAAATATTTACATAAAAACTTTGTATTATTACTTCAATCCAACATAATTTAACATATAATTTTGTGATTTAACATATACCATAATTATATGTATAACTATACACTAACCTTTATTAATCCTTCTATTATATTATCATATACATTTTTCTTTGAAAATCTAACAGCCAGTTATTAAACCGTGCGTCAAACGTCTACCTACAATTACATTAATTTGTCTGTTAAAATTTTTTCAATATTGAACTATAATTAAAAAAGTATTTACCTTTTCATTTATTCCAATTTATCTTCTAAAACATGGTAACTTACACATTTCCTCTTTTCATATCCACTGTTCTTTATTTAATGTAATTTTTAATTATAAAATTATTAATTTTCTCATAGAGAAAATACGTCTTGAGTGTATTTATGATAAGACTGATAAGTGATAAGACCGGTTGTATTAATGATAAGAGATCTTACATACTAAAATTTGCTCTACTTTTATGTTTTTCTTAATTGCCTACCATATCTTAAGTTAGGGGAATTTTCTAAATAATGTTAAAATTCTGACTATATATTAATCTAAAATTAGTTTTTTCCATGTTATATCTCAGTATTAGTATATTAATATGATATTATTATTATTATTATGATATTTCTTTATTTCTATATTAATTTAATAACTATTTATCTTTGTATCTTTTATTTATCCTTTTTATTTGACTGTTTTTATATCTTGTAAGATTGACATATAAAATTTATTGAATTCTTTAGTGTCCGTTTTAAAATTCATGGACTTCTCCTCCAAGCTAATATGTGCTGCTTCTAAATATTGTCTTTTATACGTGTTAATCTCTTTGTTCAGAATAATAGTATTTTCAAAATTCATTTTGTGTCCTTTTCGTTTTACATGGTCAACCAATGCCGTAGTGTTATTATTTTTGGGAGTTTCTATTCCTTCTGTATTATTTTTTAACTGTTCATTTTTCTTTTTATTTTCTAGGGTTTTTACATTAGCCATATGTCCTTTTAATCTATTTTTTAACGTTTGTTGTGAGTGTCCTATATAAACCTGTTCACAATCATTACATGGGATTTGATAAATAATATTCATTTGATCGTTCTTTTGAATTTTATCTTTTGTATTAGTGTAAAATTTATTTTGCATTTTATTCACCGGTTTCATACTAAAACATATTTCGTTGCAGTCAAAATCTTTAAAGGTCTGTTTAATTTTGTTACTTAATCCATGTATATATGTCAAAGATTTATAATATTTTTTAGGCGTTCTTTCATCTATTTGGTTTTCTGGTTTATCCTTTGTTATATTATCTAAATTTTTATACCACAGTGATTTTATTAGTTTAAGTGGGTAGAAGTTAAAAAGTAATTTTTTATATATTATCGTCTTTATTTCTGGTAAAAAAGTGGGGTGGGTCAGTTTAATCGCGGTTTGAATTAGATTTGCTGCTGAGTTTGACTTTTGATAGTAAGCGTGTTTAGAATAGAAATTTAGGAATTTATTATTTTTAATACTTTTTTCGAACCATTTGGTTTTGACATTTCCTTCCTTATCCTTACTAATAGTCATATTCAAATAGTTCAACTGTCCATCTATTTCCAATTCATGTGTGAAGGCAATCTTAGGATGGAAATTATTAAATTCTTTTAATATTGTTTCTAATTCTGCATGTTTAATTATTAAAAATAGGTCGTCTATGTATTTAACTATTAATTTTGGTTTATGCGTTAATTTATTGAGAGTTGAATCTAGCAAATGGTTCATGAATATTCCGCTAATGTTAACTGATAAACAATTACCCATTTGCATTCCTCCTATTTGTCTGTACAATTCATTATCATACAGAAAGTATGAGTTGTTACAGCAAAATTTAAACACTTCTAAAAAGGTTTGTTTGCATTTAATATTAGTATGTGGTAATATTTGCTCCCAGTTTTTTGCTATTAATTTATATACTTCTAGTAGCGGTATACTCGTAAATAGAGCTTGGACATCAAAGGAGACTAAAATTTCGTCTGTTTCTAGTTTGGTTGTTTCCAACATATTTTTTAAAACTTCTGCATTTTTAATATCATAATTATTGTTATTATTAAGGAAATTAAACGATGAAGCTAACATCTTTGATAATTTTTCTGTAGGTGAATATATATTATTTACTATCGGTCTTATTGGGGTGTCCGGTTTATGCGTTTTTAATAACCCGTACATCCTTGCAAATCTGCAACTATTTATGTTTAATTCTGTTTTTTCTTTTTTATTTATGAATTTCTTTTTTTCCAATTTACTTGTTAAGTTGTTGTATTCCTTCTTTATTTCTTTTAGCTTGTCTTCTATTTCTGATCTTATTTTCCTATAGACTTGGTTATTATTTAGATGTTCTTTCATTTTCATTATATATTGGTCTCTTGTTATAATAACTGCTAAATTACTTTTATCTGCTTTTGTAATGATTATGTTTGGGTTATCTAAAAGGAATTTTTTCAATTTACCTACGTCTATTAGAATTTGGTTATCTATACTCCCTAATAATACTTTGCTGTTTTTATTTGCTGTTTGGAAATTCATGATTGTTTTTATTAAATGGCTCCGTAGTGCATTTGTATGATTCTCGCTAGTTTTTATTGCATTTAAAATCGTTTCAATATCTATTATTAGTTTAAGAATTTCTTTATTTTGATTTTTATTTCCTAAATTAAAATTATGTCCTAAGCTTAAAACGTTAATTATGTTATTAGGTATGATTAGATTGGTTAAATTGTGAACCAATTTATGTTTATATAATTCATTATACATTTTAAGGTTATTTGGAAGGTTATATTCTTGGTTATTTGCCGGAATTCTTTTCTTAATATCTCTGCATTTAAGTTTAATATCAATCTTATCTTTTATTATTTGTATGAATTTATGTGAGAAGCTTTTTAATAAATCATCTACTATTTTATTGACTTCCTTCCCTTGTGGATATAATTTAATGCGCGCAACGCTCTTATTATAGGCTACGTTTAATTTATTTAGTTTCCAAAATCCTTGTTTAATTTCCAAATTTATTAATTTATTAGGTAAACTAGTCAGGAAGAAAGGTGGTTTATGTGTATTTCGATATTCTTCTTCTAAATTGTAATTAATTCTATTTATTATATTTTTTAGGTGTGTCGGAATTATATTGTTCTGTTTATTCATTTTTAATATATTTACTCTAACTTTAGTTTTACATGATTTTATACAATCATCTTTTAATTTATACAAATCTTTTTCCATTTCTTTGTGTTTATTTGCAATATTCTTGATGTCGATGTTGAGATTGAAGATCAATCTTCTCTCTTGAAATTTAATTTCATCTAGATGTTTCCATAAATCTTCTTTCGTCTTTTTCTTGTTTGGGTGTATTTGACCTTCCCAAAAATTTGTCATATTCGTATTGAATTACCCTTTAATCTAATTTATTCTTCAGTCTTCCTTAGGTCTATAGGGCATTAATAAAGTTTATTACTAGTCCATGTCTGGCTATATTTCACCTCCTTTGAGGCATCCTCAGGCCTAAAAGAAGATTTTAAATTTATTTATCCACATCATCATTCACATTAACAAATATTTACATAAAAACTTTGTATTATTACTTCAATCCAACATAATTTAACATATAATTTTGTGATTTAACATATACCATAATTATATGTATAACTATACACTAACCTTTATTAATCCTTCTATTATATTATCATATACATTTTTCTTTGAAAATCTAACAGCCAGTTATTAAACCGTGCGTCAAACGTCTACCTACAATTACATTAATTTGTCTGTTAAAATTTTTTCAATATTGAACTATAATTAAAAACGCATAAACCGGACACCCCAATAAGACCGATAGTAAATAATATATATTCACCTACAGAAAAATTATCAAAGATGTTAGCTTCATCGTTTAATTTCCTTAATAATAACAATAATTATGATATTAAAAATGCAGAAGTTTTAAAAAATATGTTGGAAACAACCAAACTAGAAACAGACGAAATTTTAGTCTCCTTTGATGTCCAAGCTCTATTTACGAGTATACCGCTACTAGAAGTATATAAATTAATAGCAAAAAACTGGGAGCAAATATTACCACATACTAATATTAAATGCAAACAAACCTTTTTAGAAGTGTTTAAATTTTGCTGTAACAACTCATACTTTCTGTATGATAATGAATTGTACAGACAAATAGGAGGAATGCAAATGGGTAATTGTTTATCAGTTAACATTAGCGGAATATTCATGAACCATTTGCTAGATTCAACTCTCAATAAATTAACGCATAAACCAAAATTAATAGTTAAATACATAGACGACCTATTTTTAATAATTAAACATGCAGAATTAGAAACAATATTAAAAGAATTTAATAATTTCCATCCTAAGATTGCCTTCACACATGAATTGGAAATAGATGGACAGTTGAACTATTTGAATATGACTATTAGTAAGGATAAGGAAGGAAATGTCAAAACCAAATGGTTCGAAAAAAGTATTAAAAATAATAAATTCCTAAATTTCTATTCTAAACACGCTTACTATCAAAAGTCAAACTCAGCAGCAAATCTAATTCAAACCGCGATTAAACTGACCCACCCCACTTTTTTACCAGAAATAAAGACGATAATATATAAAAAATTACTTTTTAACTTCTACCCACTTAAACTAATAAAATCACTGTGGTATAAAAATTTAGATAATATAACAAAGGATAAACCAGAAAACCAAATAGATGAAAGAACGCCTAAAAAATATTATAAATCTTTGACATATATACATGGATTAAGTAACAAAATTAAACAGACCTTTAAAGATTTTGACTGCAACGAAATATGTTTTAGTATGAAACCGGTGAATAAAATGCAAAATAAATTTTACACTAATACAAAAGATAAAATTCAAAAGAACGATCAAATGAATATTATTTATCAAATCCCATGTAATGATTGTGAACAGGTTTATATAGGACACTCACAACAAACGTTAAAAAATAGATTAAAAGGACATATGGCTAATGTAAAAACCCTAGAAAATAAAAAGAAAAATGAACAGTTAAAAAATAATACAGAAGGAATAGAAACTCCCAAAAATAATAACACTACGGCATTGGTTGACCATGTAAAACGAAAAGGACACAAAATGAATTTTGAAAATACTATTATTCTGAACAAAGAGATTAACACGTATAAAAGACAATATTTAGAAGCAGCACATATTAGCTTGGAGGAGAAGTCCATGAATTTTAAAACGGACACTAAAGAATTCAATAAATTTTATATGTCAATCTTACAAGATATAAAAACAGTCAAATAAAAAGGATAAATAAAAGATACAAAGATAAATAGTTATTAAATTAATATAGAAATAAAGAAATATCATAATAATAATAATAATATCATATTAATATACTAATACTGAGATATAACATGGAAAAAACTAATTTTAGATTAATATATAGTCAGAATTTTAACATTATTTAGAAAATTCCCCTAACTTAAGATATGGTAGGCAATTAAGAAAAACATAAAAGTAGAGCAAATTTTAGTATGTAAGATCTCTTATCATTAATACAACCGGTCTTATCACTTATCAGTCTTATCATAAATACACTCAAGACGTATTTTCTCTATGAGAAAATTAATAATTTTATAATTAAAAATTACATTAAATAAAGAACAGTGGATATGAAAAGAGGAAATGTGTAAGTTACCATGTTTTAGAAGATAAATTGGAATAAATGAAAAGGTAAATACTTTTTTAATTATAGTTCAATATTGAAAAAATTTTAACAGACAAATTAATGTAATTGTAGGTAGACGTTTGACGCACGGTTTAATAACTGGCTGTTAGATTTTCAAAGAAAAATGTATATGATAATATAATAGAAGGATTAATAAAGGTTAGTGTATAGTTATACATATAATTATGGTATATGTTAAATCACAAAATTATATGTTAAATTATGTTGGATTGAAGTAATAATACAAAGTTTTTATGTAAATATTTGTTAATGTGAATGATGATGTGGATAAATAAATTTAAAATCTTCTTTTAGGCCTGAGGATGCCTCAAAGGAGGTGAAATATAGCCAGACATGGACTAGTAATAAACTTTATTAATGCCCTATAGACCTAAGGAAGACTGAAGAATAAAATATAATATTGTTTTGAAAGGTAAAGAGAATAAAGAAAAAACATTCCTTCTTTTTTATTGCTACTCCGAATACAAAATATGGAGGTGAATAAATAAAAATGAAAAAGAGACATCAAAGATAGGATTTAAATAGGATGAACATTCCGTTGTATCTTTTGTACTTTTATCCAGAGAGTTAAAAGAGGATGATGATATAAGAAAAGTATAAAGGACTGCAAAACTGTATTGAGAGATGTGGGTACAATACGAGGTAAGCTCAAAATGAAGGGCCATAAAGGAAAAAATGCCACTTTGAAATTCAGACTAGATCTAATAAACAAAAAGCACTTAATTTGAACAATTTTACTACAAACTTCGTCCTTTATACATCCAACAAACTCACAGTTTTGTCTTTTATCTCTTTTAATAAACATCGACCTTTTCCACAAGAACACATTTAGAGTCCGTAAATAGTAAACGGCAAAGAGCGAAGAACATTTATTTATAAATTATTTATATAATAAAATGAAAGTTTAAATATTATTATGGTATGTAATACTTCACACGATTTCAAAATTACTTTTAACTAAATCTTTTTTTGCATTATTATAAGGACAATAATAATAATCCGAGGTGCAACAGGCCGTGAAGGGCTTATGCTTGAGGTATCCTATAACTATATATACTACGTTCACACATCGTTTTGAAAACGATTCGCTAGTTCAAAACGCTATGTGAACGGAGAATGACGGATCGTATAGGTTTAAATCCTCTCCACCAAAAATACGTGATCAGAACGGGGGATCGAATTCAAAACGCTCGAATGAACAGGTCGTGGAGGGGATCGAGATATCCGGTTATTTTACTCTTTTCCTCATTTTTATTTGCTTGTTTTCGCAAGCTTCCGTTTCTTTTTATTTTAAACACCAAAAACGTTTTTAAACAAAAGTTAATACTATACAGGACCTGTAAAAACTTTTAACAACTTGTAAATAAAATTTAAAAATTCGCGGACATATTAGGTAACAAGAAAGAAGGTTTTACTCATGACGTCACCGTTATGAGATATCAAAACAAATATTTCAATTACCTGTATTTTTTGTTAGGTGAACATGTATCGTTTTATAAACGAATCCGAAACGCTTTCAAAACGATGTGTGAACGTAGTAATGTATATCTAGCTTAAGTACCAGGCAAAAAATCGAAAAACTTAGTGAAAATTTGACACTATATCAAATCAAAGATCTAGAAACAAGCTTAGAAAACAGAGGTCAAGTTACCGCTCTAGTGCACACGTTTTTTTCAATCAATGATCGATGTTGTTCGTATGGTTATTAAAATAAAAGAATAAAGAATTAATGACGAAATTAGGCATTTCGAGCAAAGATATACATCCATGTCTATCAAAACTTGAATTCTTCCTAACTGAATTGATGGGGTAATACTACAAACTGTAATATTAAGAAATTATTGGTTATTTTGTGGTATCAATTCATAATTATGACTAGAGAGGCTAATAGCAAGTAACGTATCAATATCTTCCCCACAATTTTATATTGATTATTTACAAAAGTGTTTCGACATGTCATATCATCTTCAGTGTAAAGAAAGGTTAAAAATTAAACTAGTAGAGTAAAATAAACAGTCATCAAAATCTCAAACCCTGCCTCCTTGAGATCACTAGTAGAAATCCCAACCAAAGAGGACCTTAAAGTTAATTGGCTAATTTTTCGGCAAGAATAGCGAAGATTAGAGAGGAGAATTAAAAGCTAGAAGGTCAATTGAAGGATTTCTTTTTAAGATAGCTGTTATGACAAGCAAAACTGAAGAGGAGTATCCACTATTGATAAAGATGGTTAAAGAGAGTTCCCCGGTAGACCCTAAGCTTCTGCCGAATTGGCGATTAAGCTCTCTACGACGGCCTGGTGATGAAGGGTTGTCAGATCATGCTACCTAATGAGCTTGCAAGGTGGCGTTAAAACATTTGCATGACCCTAAAGAAGAAATAAAGAGATAAACACAACGTCGAGCATTGCAACCTGTCTATTGGCCAGGTTGAAATAGTGACATAGTTAATACGTTAGAAGGTTGCCAATGATCCAGAAGGTTGTACGGAAGGGGATTAATATTATGGTCATGGACAGGACGTATTCAATGATATCCAACAGACGAGTGCTTAAAAGAAATGGTCAGCACACCTAAGAGCCTGGGTGGTGAGAGCGAGGGGAAACAAGATGTAGTACTAACTGAGTAAGTTATACGAGTAAGTTCTGTGAGTAACTTATGTAAGTAAGTTCTTTGATTAATTTATTGAATAAGTTCTTCATACCCGAAAAAATAAATAATTTAAGGATAAACATTATCGATCCTTAAATTAAAATTAGAATTATGATTGAATTTATAATTCTAATAGACTATAAAAATTATTCAGTCATCTAAAATTTAAATTCTTATAGCCTTAAACAGAGATTAATTAAAAATGCCATTAAAAATATCATTAGTCCCAAAATTAAGCTTAAGGCTTACGTTCAATTAAATGATCCTTTAAAAGTTTCTTTTTAAAAATGGGGTAATTAAAAGTCTCTTATAATATAAATGAATTCAAAAACAGATTCCTAACGCGTTTTGAAATTAATCTTGCACTGAATTGGCTTTCTTTTATTTATTAATGCGTTTAATTACCAGCAACTCGAAAAAACTTCCAAATGAGAAAAGAAATAGGGTCATTTTTTGTTTTGATTTCAATATCGTCGATATAATTGAAAATTAATTAATTGAATATGGGAGTAGGCCAAATGGGCAAAACGTTTTGAAACACCCACACAGTATTATCCAGACGGCATCTCCTTTAATTCAAATATCCCTCCTTAAAATCAATTCTCAATTATTATAATTGTCACGGCCTTTTGGACTCGGTCCAATTTGATTAGAACAGAAGTTGAAGCCTGGACAGTAGAATTGTACCGCTAAGTGAACGAAGACAAAGCTACTAGTTAGGACTGTGAGTGGGCCCCTAGATCACTGACTATACGATCAGATAATTATTTAATACCGTTAATATGTCACCAGTTTGACTAAAGACGAATTACAAAACAAATCAACCCACGCGAGGAGTATTATCAAAACGTAGCGTTTTGCATAGTTAATGAATCAATTAGCACAATCTCAATTTACAACAATTACTGATTTATGGAAATTAATTTACAAGTTAAATGAGTTTAAGGTTTACCATTGGCGATTAATATTTTAAGTTTGAGGATAATACAACACAACATTGCACTAGTAAAAAATGAGGAAATAAACTATATAATCTACAAATTTTAAACAATATACCTAATTTGGTCGGATCTTACGTAACTTGTTGAAATTATTTAACCTTAAGAGAATCCACCTATACTACGTCCATTAGAAATAAAATGGTATACCCCCACCGAGTACAAATATACATTTTTTCTTTGTCTCTTATTATTATTATTTGGCACTTAATGGATTTCGAAGATCTAATAAAAAAAAAAAAAAATACGTGTGGTGTAGCGGGACACCCGGTAGGAACGAAGTTCCTTACATTTTTCATTAAATATAAATTTTAAAATCACACTGCTAAGTACGTATACACTGCTAACTACTTATATATGGCGGAGTAAGAAAAGAGACAAAATTAAAAGTAACGAACTGTTTGTACCTGGCATAGTTAAAGCAAAATTAAAAGAAAATCTTTATTTGTATCATTAAAGCAAGCTTCTTACTATAAATATATATTAAATATAAGAAAAAAATTGATCATGATGAGTTTATAGTGAAAGAGTATGTTTGTTAAAGGAGTTTAAATTGAAATAGGACTGTTTTCTACCTATCCGGCCAATTAATTTAAAATATTATAAAATATATCTCTTCCCTACTCTACAGCTTCTGCTTGTATAGCAGGGTGAAATTTAACATGATTATATTTTATTTATTTACAAAACAAAGTGACATTTTTGACATATATAACAAAAATAATCAAAACAAGTCAAGTAACAGGCTTCCTTAATAACACTTTTCCCGTCTTTTAAAGCTTACGTTTACGCGAGCGTTGCGTGTGAACGCTTGGGCGGATAACGTTTTCCGACGAACTCAGTCTGGGCATTGGTAAAATGAACATGTGTGCCAAATTTCATCTAACTCGGTGAGCTTTTACTCAAGTTATCGTCATCTGTAGATTTTGCGTGACGGTGATTTTGTGAAGGTTATTTTGTGACGGTGATTTTGTTCGTTATTTTTCGGATTCACTCCCGGGCTCCAGAACGTGCCCGTAAGGAACTTAAGGAACAACAAGAAAAATCTATTTAATACCATAATTATTCATACAGATAGATTCATTTTGTAAAACGGGTTAACTGAATAATGGAAGAGTATGGAACCATTCTGGGAGTGCCAATAATAGACTTAATGAAAACCACAATTAATTTTACAAAAGAATCAATATGTTCGAAATTTGAATCAACTTTTGACAACTTGTATCAACTCCTTCTCCAAAATTAAAATTACCCAAGAAGACTAATTCCAAATAAATTCTATTTGTTCCATTACTTAAGTGTCACCTTCAGATAGGAAGAATAACAGGACCCAATACAATACGTTATGATACTGATCAATGAATGAAACAATTAAATGATCCTAACAAGTTTTAAGTCCGAACGCAAAAACAAGGACTAAGGACCCCTTATAATTTCCCTTTTTTCCTTTTTTTTCGCTTGTCTGCCGTTAACACCTCTGTATCTCCGAAAGTAAAATTTGAAACATTACATTTAAGTTATGTTGAATAACCTAAATATACGCAGGAAAAATATAGGGAAGCCCATAACAAATCATCTCTCAAACAATGGGTTCACATTACTTTAACAGAAATGCGTCATGAGGGGCCTTAAAGGAAAGAGGAGGACGGCTTGAGTACAAATACATATTTGATTTCGATGTTGTACAAATTCACCTTTTCGCCATGTGTCCTTATAAATTGCGTGTCCCCTGGTCTCAATTTAAAAATAATGAAAAACAAAAGTAATTTTTTTAAAAAAATTAAAAAATCACTCACAATATTATTTTAAAAAAAAGCAAGAAACGGGTTTAAAGGAATTTATTATATATTGTGTATTTTGTGAGGAAAAAAGTTCTCCTCCCAAAATTCTAAAACTATATAAATACCAATATCTTTGGAATAGTTTGAGCTAGTGACACTTAAGACTGCAAATAAAGGCGTTTTTGTTTCACGTCATTATAATAAACAGTTCAAAATTTATAGCTAAAGCAAACTTTTAAGTGGCCACAATCTTAAACGGGTGGGCTAATTATGCTGATTAACGAACTCGTACGATTTGTCAAATTGCCTACAGACCCTCTGAGAGTACTAAAAGCACACACCGGGCGATTTTATTTTAATTTTGCACGCTGCAAAACGGTGTATAAACAGTAATCAATATTTTTTTTAAAAAATATTAATTTGATAAAAAATACATGTACCAATTTATTTAAAGAGTTTTTACAGATTAAAAATAAAAATGCTTTATTATTTTAAAATGAACATAATTAATTACAACATAGTAAATATGTCTTGGAGACTACAGCACATTATACACTATAACTTGAAGATCCATTGCTTGAAGAATGAATTCTTTACTTCACTGTAGTAGTAGAAACAAAAGTCTAGCTCTGAAGCAGAGTACACTTAAAGTCGTGCTCTATTGTGTTCCCCTTTCCTTGTGCTGTTCACTAACACTTAAGTCGCTCATATAAGGACAAAGATTTACAACTATGGAGCGAAAATACTTAGCATAGGACAGGACACAATCAACAAGGGTCCACCACAAACAATATCCACAGCAGTAACAACAACTCTCAATGGTACACTACTATACTTGGAAAAAACAAACTCTTGCTCTTGCATTTCCACGATGATTTACATAAATTCCATAACCAATCCATAAATATTAAATATAATATATTTTTATAATATTATATAATATATATAAATATAGATATTTGTTTTCACGTTTTTTGGGAGTTGTTCGGCGGTAGTGCACACAAATTTGAAGTAAAAATTAATTTCTCGATTTAGCCTCGGGGTATGGGTTGATGTAGCGTATCTAGGGCATCATGTATAGAAATGAAAAAAAATCGGTCCGAGACAACTCAGACAAACTTTCTCATATATGAGTTTATAATTACTTAGCCCAGTGTTTCCATTTATTAGTTTTCAAATGTACATTTAAATATTATTGAACATTTCATCAAAATTTATCATAAAAATAACTTCTCCTGGTCGGGGAATCGAACCCGGGCTCTCTCCGTCCGCGTTTTAAGCTAATATCTCAGGAACTAGATTTTTCCCGGGAAAACGGCTTATATCGTTGGATTCGTATTCAAATGGACTACATTTTAGAATTTTTTAATCAAAATCGTCGGAACCGTTTTCGAGAAATAATTTTTTTTCATGTTTTTTCAGAGTTTTTGGGGGGTAGCGCCCCCAAATTTAGAGCTAAAATTCATTTCTCGATTTCGCCTCGGGGTATGATTTTTCTGAACATGTATGCCAAATTTCGTCAAAATCGGCCCACTAGTTTGGGCTCCAGGCGTCTGCACAGACGACAGACAGACGACAGACGACAGACAGACATTTTTTAAAAACCACTTTTTTGGACTCAGGGGACCTCAAAACGTGTAAATCCATCAAAATCTCAAAATCGAATTTTCGCGCCATCACAATACTTTCTCTTCATATGAGAAAGTAAAAATCGGTCCGAGACAACTCAGACAAACTTTCTCATATATGAGTTTATAATTACTTAGCCCAGTGTTTCCATTTATTAGTTTTCAAATGTACATTTAATATTATTGAACATTTCATTAAAATTTATCATAAAAATAACTTCTCCTGGTCGGGGAATCGAACCCGGGCTCTCTCCGTCCGCGTTTTAAGCTAATATCTCAGGAACTAGATTTTTCCCGGGAAAACGGCTTATATCGTTGGATTCGTATTCAAATGGACTACATTTTGGAATTTTTTAATCAAAATCGTCGGAACCGTTTTCGAGAAATAATTTTTTTGGTTTAGAGTTTTTGGGGGTAGCGCCCCCAAATTTAGAGCTAAAATTCATTTCTCGATTTCGCCTCGGGGTATGATTTTTCTGAACATGTATGCCAAATTTCGTCAAAATCGGCCCAGTAGTTTGGGCTCCAGGCGTCTGCACAGACGACAGACAGACGACAGACGACAGACGACAGACGACAGACAGACATTTTTTAAAAACCACTTTTTTGGACTCAGGGGACCTCAAAACGTGTAAATCCATCAAAATCTCAAAATCGAATTTTCGCGCCATCACAATACTTTCTCTTTATATGAGAAAGTAAAAAGGGGTATAATTTTTCTGAAAACGTAAGCTATATTTTGTCAAAATAGGCCCACGCGTCTGCATAGATGACACATAGCACCAACATTATTTTTTTTGAAAAAATATTATCTAAGTGATAATAAATTTAAATCTCATATTATCTAATTTATAGTAGAGTTTTTCTCATGTTCTCTCTAAGGAAAACGGAGTGGGATTGCTATGTTGCCCAACATAGCAAGTTGTTGTGTGTTGGCAACACTGGACATTTTCTTACTAATTTACTCAGAGATAGTGTGGAAAACTCTACTATAATTTATTTATTATTAAACATACTTATATGTGTACTTATTAAAGTTTTTTAACAGTTGTTTGTTTACATTTCGGCTTCAATTACAGAGGTGACAAACTTATTTTTTATGAACCTCTCGTAAACTAGATTTTTCTCACGAAAACGACTTATTTGGTTTAATTTTTTTTTTTAAACGGACTAAATAGCAGAATTTTTCACGCCGTCACAATACTTTCTCTTTTAACTACTACATATATATGAGAAAAAGTAAACCTAAAAAAGCGGAAATCTAAATAACTTATTTTTTTTTTTAATCTGATTATTATTATGAGTTAATTAGAATCTTTAAAGCACTGAAGAGAAAATAGGTGTTAAGTTAATCAATTTAGTTAAGATACTCAAGGAATTCGAAAGTATTCTAAATACAGACACCTTCCAAAGAAGGTTTGAAGTGGACTAAGAGGTTTAATATTGCTTCTTATTAGAAACTGCTCGCCCTTGTAATATTTTATTACCTTACTTCGCTTAGGACCACTTGAGAAGAATCTTAAAATTAAAACGCAATTTTAAACTACATCTCCTCCAATACCGCCAGAATAAATAGTTTCTTATACAATTTGGGTTGTTGTTTTTGTAGTTCTTGAAATTGGGCTGGGTTCTGTGCTCCTTCTTTTTAGCATTGATCCTATGTTTCACCCTTAAAGATAGAATTTCGGAAAATCCCTTCACTAAAAGGCATTAACATTATTAGAGACATTTTATTTTCAGCTGTTTTAAAAAAGTAGAACAACAACGTGAGAAAAGGGACAGAGTCAGTAGTATTTAAAAAGGATGAAAAAAAGTATTTCTCAAAACGGTTTCGACGATTTTGATATATTACCGATTTTCCGGGCAAAATCTAGTTCCTGGGAAAATAGCTATCTCAGGTTTAATTCCCCTACGTTAATTGTTCAATAACAATTAAATATGACCACGAAAAAACAATGAACAAATGAAAAATACAGAATCAAGTAATAATGTACCCGTATATGAGAAAGTTTATTACGAGTTGTACCGGATAAAATTTGTGAAAAAAGGTAAGCTAAAATAACTTTATAAGTAATAAATCATCACTTAAGATTTTTTAAACTGTTGTTTCTTTCAATCTTTTGGCATGTAAGTTAAATTTATTTCATTTAATTTTATTATTAAATTCTGTTTTAATTATTTTATTACTAAATCTCTTATTCATTATAAACATCTATTGTTTCCTTATTAATCTTTTTCACGTATATTTTAAATATTGTATAATCCAATTCTTATTTATTTAATTTCTTTTAATACTTTGTTTTATATTTAATAATTTGGACATATTTAATAGTTATGTTCATATACTTATTTTACATGTATTCTATTAAGCCGGTAGTAACATGAAGATTTCAAATAAACATTTATACATACACAAACATACATTTCATATATTTTTATTAAAAAAACATATTTCTCTCTAGAAAATAACTAGAACTTAAGGAGGAAAAATTCAAGCTTCAAGTATAAAACCATTTATATCAAGTAGAACTTATTCCAAGAATCAAAAAGTAATAAGTAATGCTTACAATTTTTATCTTCCAACTTTCATACTTCAAATACAAGCAAGACTTTTAAAAAAGTAAAATGCACTACACTCACACTCATATAATATGAAGAAAACATGAAGTTTTCAACTTGATATAAACCAGCTCTGAAGGTTTTTATATGTTAAAACAAACTTTAGCTCTCTTTAAAAAATTGGAGAAGAAAACGAGGTATTATATATATATATATATATATATATATATATATATATATATATATATTTATATATATATATATATATATATATATATATATATATATATATATATATATATATATATATATATGTATATATATATAGAGAGAGAGAGAGAGAGGGAGAGAGAGAGAGAGAGAGAAAGAGAGTGAGGGGGAGCTATCTATAAATGGTCATTTGGTAGGTCCCTCGTTGTCTTAGAAGACACAGCTCATTGACTTCTATGGATCGTTACTCGTTCAATCGACAACCGGTGAGTCTTCCCTCCCTTCACCTTTACTCCGACTGACTTTTAATTAAATTTAACAGCTGACACAATTAAATATGGAAAGCTTTTAAAACAAATGGTTTTAATAAAAATGCTCATCTGGGGTCAATGAAGAAACCTTCGGATTATACAACTGGACCGGTTTAGATAGACTTTAGTAAATAATATGTCCTCGTTTTCTAGAAAGTGTAGTTTAAAAATAACACGCTTTAAGAAAAGGGATAAGTTAATAGGTGAAGAAAATATTTGTAAAAATATGTACGTTCAAATAAAATGTATCTTGTTATAAAAAATGGGAAACAAATAACAAGCAACACATACAAACATAAATATAAAATGTATTCAATAAAATGTAAAGGAAAAGTATAAAGTTATTACGGTTATTCGCCGAAACTCAGAAGGATGCAGGGTGGGGTAAGAAGGGAAATAAGTTATAAAGAGGGACTTAGGGAAAATAAGGGAAAAAAGGGCGCCACCTCATCTAGGGAAAACTCAGCAAGAAGGGAATGAGGAAACCCCTTTAAACAGTAACAAATAAATAAATCTCTGTATTTACACATGCTCTAAAACTAATATGTTAGATATGGGAGCGTCTATGGAGGTCATCTTAAAGGAAAATAAATATTGTTTCTCCACTACTAGCCAAAGCAGCTTTCAGCCTTCATAAGGCCATCATCAGTGCCTAAGAACAAACAGTAAGTGATTAACCAAGTAATTATAGCCAAACTTACATAATCACAATAAAAACTAAATGGATAAAAAAAAACTAATAAAGGCTACTGAAGTTAACAATTAATTCCTCTTAAAACAATTGACTGTCCTCTTCGACTTGATTCCGTCGTATTGACGAACTACTCCGAAATCACAGGGCACAGATTCCACATATTTCCTATAGGCCGTAGCCACAACGTCTATCCGTTCCCCCACTCGGCCAACCCGGTCGCGGCTAAAGGTGCCTAAACTCTAAATTCAACGATACCCTAACGTCCGGCACTGTATAAAATAAGGTAAATAAATAAATTAAGGCACTCGGAAATATCTATATTATCTTCACGATAATTTACAAAATATATTTCCGAGGCCGCAAACAAAAACAGGTAAAATTATGAAAGCGTGAGTTTTTTTTCGTAACACAGCTAAGTGAAACAATTTAAAAAAGCAATTGGTTTCTATAATTACAGTACATTTGGTTTAGTGTATCATAATAAATACACCAAGAGAATTGAATGTGATAAAATTCAAGCAGCAATTTGAAATTAAAAATAAGATAAGGGTTTTTTATACTAATGGATGAAGAAAAGGGTTAAGTTTATCAGTGTGTCAGGCAAAAATAGTGTAATGAAATACATACTCACTATAACTTCAAATAAATGAGATTAAGGGTAGAAGTTTAATATGTATAACATAGCTATGAGTTTATATAAACAGACTTTGACCATTGTCAAGAAGACAAAGGTTAGAAATTGATAAATTGGAAGAGTTGCGAGAAACAAACCCAAACATGATAAATGATTGTTGGACCTTCAGTAACCACAAGACTGGACACAGATGAAATATAACTTACAGTAGTCTCCAGAGAATTCACACCTTCATGTGTGGAGGAAAACTCAATTTTCTACTCCATATCACACAGAAAGAGAAAATATTCTTAGTTTTATCAGGTGGTAGGAAAGTCAGAATAATTCTAGAAATGGTTATTTATAAGTTATTATAACAGTTTATCAGCTAGACTTCCATTCCTCTTTAGAAATATGTAATGAAATAACCACAACTAAAATATACTTTAAGCGGACCTCACACGGTCAATATATTGACTCAATATTTGATTTCTGTCAATATATTGACCGTGTGAGGGATTTATTGAAGAAATATTTGTCGTTGACAATATATTGACGGACCTTCAATAAAAATCAAACTTATTTCATTTTTATTGAAGCTCCGTCAATATTTGGTCGTATTGTCAGTGGCAACTCGATTTTTCCAAAACAAACCTTTAAGTGGACCTCACACGGTCAATATAATTTCCTTCAATATATTGACTCAATATATTGAAGGAAATTATATTGACCGTGTGAGGTCCGCTTTAGTAAGGGTTTGAGTTTTTTGTGAAGAAGCGAGCAAAAGAAAACAGAATCGAGTTAATTACGTTTATGACTAAAGAGGAAGAAAGATATTAAAACAGAGAACTCTTCTCATGAATTATTTATCTGTATTTTATTCGTTTCTCAGGCAAAGAAGATAAAATAACAAACTGAATAAGAAGAGAGAATTTTTTTCACGAGTTTAGTTCTTCTCTTCTCTACCCCTTTATCTTATTACCTTGAGAGAGAGTTCTGGGGAGGAAAAAGATAAAATAGTGAAAAAGGAGGAAGTATAAAGTTATTAAAGGAAAGCTAAGGTAAGCTTATGGATAAGCAACATGCCATCAGGCAATCTATATCTCGACATAATCACCCTATAGCAGTTGTACAATACAACATATTGAACTTGATGAACACTTGTCATTAACTTCATAACTCACTCTTTACAACTTAAACCAAACATATTGATCAGACATATTGCTTTGGAGAAATATCTTTCCCTTTAGTCGACAAACTCTAAACTTTATTGAAAATGATAAAAGGAAAAACAATATGTCGAACCAAAAACCAAGCCGAAGTTCGGCAAAAGAAAAAATATGTAGTCGCTTATATTGCTAAGTGAAAAATGAAAGACATCCTATAAGTCAAAATTCGTGGAAAGGGTACTATTACTCGAACGTGCGTCGTCTGGATATCTGATGAAAGATATTTAACAAGGAAAACCAAGGTTGAAACATATATCTGGTACAAAATACAAGAAACTGTTTTTCACACCAACATGTTAGAAACTTTTTAAACATATTTTGTAAGAAAAATATCTCCCCCAAAGCTTAAAAAATCTTAATATCTTGAGAATAGTTTGAGCTAGAGATACATTGTGTTTGGACGATAAAAATTAATTTAACAGCTTTTGTTTCACGTCATAATGATAAACTGTATAAAAGTTATAGCTAAAGCACTTTTAAATGGCTGCCATTTTGAAATGGCTTGACCGATTTTGCTGGTTAACAAAAAGTTCGATTTTTTAAAGTGCTACGGACCCTCTGAGTGAGCTGAAGGGACATAGTGTGGTGGCCTGGATCCACCAACTTAGTTTATTTTGATTTATTTTTCATATTTTTTGTATTGACATTTATTTGTTTTTTGTTTCTATATGTCAAATGAGTATTGTTAGAATTTTTATAATTAAATTAAAAAGGAAGTTTTTTTCAAGTCTCAAAAAGTAGCATACTTTTATATTCGTTATATTACATATATTATATTGAAGAACCGAGCCAACACATAGTTGGTATCAATATTTATTTAATTTTAATCTCTTGAAGGTTTATTGGCGGTTAGGTTGTGATTCCAGCTATGGTATTATTAGCTGTAATCGCAGTAATAACATGTTACTATTTTTAAATTTACGACTAAAATTAAATGTATCCTATTATTCTGCTAATAGATAATCTACGACAGTGTGAGAGTAATCATTAGTGAGGTTATAGATGAAAAACAAAAATAATAAAATGGACCTCTACCTTAATAACCAACCCCATGGGAAGTACTCAAGTTGTAACCCAGCTTTACAAAGAGAGTGCTACACTTAGTACAAGAGTTTGATTACACGCACACATCATTGACGCAAATCACACACTAGCCGGAAGGGAAGCCTTGAAGGAGCCTTTAAAGGCGAGAGTAAAATTACAAAGTGAAGGAGGATGGGAGAAAGGCGACGAAGGAGAAGTGATGTGGAGGAGTAGAGGTGAAGTTCAAGAATACTTGACGATATAAGGGCGTGGAGGCGGTAAGGGAGCAAGAGTTTGGGGCTCTTGTCTTGAGAGCCTCGAGGAGAGCCAAGGAGAACAGGGTAGTCTGCAGCTGGTGCCTCCTTAACAGCGCCGACCTCCGCCATCCAACAATTGTTTCCAAGCGGAACAAACATCTACCAACACCTTCCAAATAAAACTATATACATCCCAGACAAGTAACGACCATAAATAAAGAACACAAAGATGAAATAATTGAAACTTTAACTCCAACCTGACTAACGCATTTGTGAAATCTATTCAAGCGAGAAAGGAAAATAAATCACAGAAACAATGATAATGGCTACAACAATAGCAATGATAGCTTCAAAATTTGTGGTAAGATAGACAAGTTCGCTGTTAAATTAAACGAAAGAAAAGGATAGACGTGGTAGGAAGAAATAGGAGCAGGAATAGAAAAGAAACAATAAAATTGATGCAGAATAGGTGATACCATTGTATATGGGTTTACTGCGAAGGACAAATTGCAAGACTAACAGTTCACCAACGAATTGATTTCTATGGAATGGATGAAATATGATATGGTGATGGGAAGTAAGTCAAGTAAGAGATATGGAAGTAGAAAATGCTGAGGCGAAGGAAGTATGATGATATAATGAAAGAAGAGAGCGAGACAAGAAGGCAATATAGATGTTACTGTTACTGTATGTTGTATGTAGATGCAGTTGGTTCAATATAACACTAATTTATAGAGGAGGACGAACTAAAATACATTTCTTTGACGAAATGTTCTAACTCCGAGAGCCGTGGAGGGCCTACCGAAAGGTTTGCACAACTGTAATATAATTAATGGATGACGCAGGGTTTATATGTCGCTCTAAAAGCTGTATAAACCTTACAGTTGACATACGCAACCAGATAGTCACCACTTCTCACTAGCAGCAACCCATTCATATGAAGATGCTGGGTGAACACTGAGCAGATAAAAATTGAACCCAGTTAACGAGTTCACCATCCAAATTGCGCTGACGAAATGATGTTTAAGAGGTTATTTTAAGATATTTACAAAGAATTAAACGAGGATACAACTCCATCTGAGAGCACGTGTTCGTTCTCTAAGAGTCCAACCAAAGCTGAAATATAGGAGCAATAAAATTGCGACACTTCAAAAAAGTACCATAACTTACGTCTGAAAAAGGGCCATCCTGAGTTGTAAACAATCAGTCTGTTCCTGTTTCTCTCTGAAAGATGGGTTTAGTTTCCAGATGTGCCCAAATTATTTGCCGACCCTAAAGGTTGACCAGAATACAGCCTGGTGCTAATATTTGATATTTATAAATGACAGCTCAAAATTAATCAAAATAATAAAAAAAAAAAAGCGAATTTATAGTGTGTATTTTTTGTTTATTTTTATTAAAATCTGACTATACACGACACCAAAAAAATAACACTCTAGTACTAGTAGATACCGTGTAAACACTGACTTGTGACATATATTCAGAGAGAAGAAACGACACTTCTCTTCAAATAACGTCAGCAATAACTTGCGCCAGATATTGCCTGTACACATATAGGCAAGGTGATTGCGCAATTTTATTGCTCGTGAATTTCAGCCTTTAGACATAATCGCACGCAAAGAAAGATATACACTAACAAATGGAATGAAATAATATTGTTTATCTACTATTGATACGAAATATAAACATTGTATCTCTGTTTAGATGCGTAGAAAGTGATTCTGTACGTACTTGTATTCATTGCGCATGCGTGTTTCATAATTAAGAATTATGAACATAAAAAAGAAGAATTCTTCACCTTAATGCACGATTGGCGAGTTTGTTTACATTTAACAAAACTAATTTGCAGTTTATTTAAGTACAGTAACAGTTTATATTGAGTTTTTAGTGAAAAAGAAATGATTGATTTATGTCATTATGACGAAAATGAGGAGAATAATAAGCCTCCCGAAATAATTAATTCGGTACAAAATACAACTAATGAATTAATGTCATCTTTATCAAAAGAGAAATGCAAACTTACACAAAGAAAGTTTTTAAAAAAAAATTTTACTACGTTTTTATTAGCTTGCTTTCTTGTTTGTTTGTTTGTCCGGTACAAATCTAGCAATCGATTTCTAACTAACTTCCCGAATAGCTAGCATTTGAAAATTTTAGCATAGCTCAGAACACGATGACAATGCATAATTTTAATACTTTTAGCCATCTTTCAGCAGAATTTAATTGGTTTTCAGCAAATTTTGCTGTGTGGAAAGTTAGTTCGGAAAAATTCCACAAGTTATTTTATTTGTTTTGCCATGTCCCATGTTTATACAATCTTCATTTTGACGGGTTTCTTATTTGTGATTTTTATAAATAAGAGATAAACATTGAATGACAGCAAAACAGCGAAATATATCGATTATATTATTTCAAATACATCGATGGCACGGTTTAGATTTGGTGTTGGGGAGATCCCTTGTACAAAGATTTGTCCTTTTATAGGTTTAAGATTAGCTCTCTAGATGGTTGTCATTTATGTGAAGTAAATAAATTCAGAACTATTTATTTTCACTATCATTATATATTATATATCAATAACAATTATATTATCAACATTCCATACGATTCAACAGAAAATTTAAAAACGTAGTATATAAAAAGTTCTTTTTATCTTGAATTTATTTATATTTTATTTATTATTAAAATTCAACAATCGTAGATAAAGTACCGTACGCAACTCGTGCGAAAACTGCATTTTACTTTGCTAGTGTGGTTTTACTTCACTACCCTCGCTGCCACTCAGGTGCAAACTCCACACTCGCATGCAAAATGCTACTTTCCGCACTAGACAAGTAATCTACTACATATTATGAATATAGGAAGGTATAATAAGTTTAGGTTAGAGTGTAAGATTACTTACACAGAATGTAAAGGAATATTAACTGAACAACTACTTATTATAAACAGTTTGGTTGTCCGGTGAAATCCGCGTCACGAAGGGTTTGAAGTCCGACGTTTCGCTTCCACTACTGGAAGCATTTTCAGGAGAGTGATGCATCGTGATGTTGATTCCAAGCAAACACAGGATATACCAATGCTTCGAGTCAACTTATTAGTTTGAGTCTAACAAAATATTTAAGTTAAATTATTACAATTTTCATGCATAAACGATAAAATAAATAAATAATAAGAGGGAGAAAAAAATTCAGAGTATCTATTACTGTGTCGGCATATAATTTTAGACAAAGTACGAAGGTAAATCAAAATGGGACACAAAGAAACTGAGGTTAATACTATATTTAGTCAGTAAATATAAATGTGTGATGGACTTGGACACCAACGTAAGATTCTTTTGTTTTATTCCGGAGGGCTTTTACACCCGAAGACGCAGGCCACTTAGGTGGGCATTGAACAAACCCAGGATAGGAACCTAACTTCTTCACATTTGAGTGGTGTCTGGTCGTTAACCATGACTCTCCTTCAATGTGACTCGAAATGAGAGTGTATTTCATGGTTTCCAGGCCGAAACCTGGTGGCATTACTCTTTCGAGCAGCTACCCATTTATTTAAACAGTGCTGGGTGAACATTGAGCGGAGGGCCTGGTCTGGGAATTGAACCCAGAGCTCAAGAACGTAAGACTCACATTCTTCATATGATAACTCTGGTTTTTCACTAATCGACACAGATGATGGCTTTATAAAGGTCGAAACCTGATTTTTTAAATAAACAAGAGGTATTTTTACGTATGGAGAGACAGTTTCTTTGAATTCATTAACCCATAATTTTCGGTAAAATAGATGAAATAACACGTAGTAAACATATTCATAATGGAATATCTTACTTAAATATTGTACAAGGTTTAGGAATTTTTTAAAATAAATTTAACTGAATGGTTTTAGTAAAATCAACAAAAATGATACAATTAGCAAACAAATTAAAAGGATAAAAAAGTTAGTTTCATAAGTAAAATCATAAAGAAAAATATAATGTATTCATATGATACTTAGGAGGAGAGGGGGGGGGGTGATTATAGCAACATTTTCTTTAGACATATTTTTCCGCTGGGATAAAAATTCCAAAGAGGTATAAATAAAATGTACATACACTAACACTTATATTAAATTTTTCACCGTAAAAATTTCAAGGACGCAGAATAGACTCGACTTAAAAAGTAGCTTTCCACCATATACTAGGGATAAAAATTAAAAAAAAAAATAAAGAGATATTTTGTCAGTAAAAATATAGAGGAATGAAGAAACGGGGGAAAAATCGTAAAATATAAAAAAAATCCGAGAGAAGAGATAAGAGTGTAAATTTGAAAGGACAGGTTATAATATAAGGTAACCTTTTTTTTCTTTTTCGCTTTTTACTTATTTAGGGCCATGGAAAAGTTACAGAGGGAATAAATTGGCGGGATAGAGACGATTCTCGTCAATATCCAAAGGTTTATGGAGGTCGGAGGTCTCCTGTAATTCACAATGCGAGGCAGAGAGTGTATTGCCTCTCAAGATTATATTGGATCCGGTTGGATGTGTGTCATCAGATGTACATGTAGATGTATGTATATATGAAGGACAGCAGCGCAGGGTGGATATGGGTAGACCTCGAGTATAGTGGGTTTTGAACACTACCCCAGTAGGATTTGATTGATGCAGCAACCCCAATGTACACCGTGAGGCAATGGCATTTATCCTCGACCCCATGCCCCATCATATAGCGCAAGGATTTATAGCTTAGGACTCGGGTTCCATCTACCGTTTTACTCGTCCCTTTCCATGCCAACAATAATTCAGAGTGCCTCCCCCTGTCCGCCTCTCTAGCCTGGGAGTATCTAGTGTACAAATCAGCCGCTCTGCTTTTCCCTTTGGTTTTAGTGTTTGGGCGCATTCACCTGTTAGTGCAAGTATATAGCATGAGAAAGCTAAACGGAATTGTTCCCGGAGTTAACTAGACACTAGGGGTTTATTCAGCGAAAAAAATTGCTTCAATATGAGACAAACTAAATAACATAACGGTAAATTAAATTAAAAAAAAAAAAAAAAAAAAAAAAGTATTAGACAAAGCTTCTCTTATTAGAAACATTTTGGTTCATAAATTTTCAGCTATACATTTATAAATAAATCAGTCAGCTATACATTCAAAATAACTAGAGCAATTTACATAACTGTAGCAAGTTAATCTAAATCCTTCCAAAATCAAAAAAAAAAATTACTATATATGTATACCAGTTTGTAATCTACAAGCATTACTAATGAAAAATTAGACAATTCAAAGTTATAATTCAAGCTAAACTAAGTGT
Organism: Gerris lacustris; assembly: GCA_951217055.1. NCBI lineage: Eukaryota > Metazoa > Arthropoda > Insecta > Hemiptera > Gerridae > Gerris > Gerris lacustris. Next base: position 29,239,020 of record OX578281.1, on the reverse strand, counting down.
TGCCAGATCTACTCTACAAGTAGACATATTAATCCATAGATTACGCTGACATAGATGAATGATAAAATAACAATTCTATTGTCAACACTTGGTCCAATAACTATATTAAATCATAATTAACAACCAGGAATATTGTAAATCATAACGTATAATCTAAACTACAAATCCAAATCGAAAGTAATTAAATAAATCAATAACAAGGTAGAATCTAGATTATTAAATTGAATATACTAAAACATGATTTATGTGAACTACAGTAAAACCTGGATAAGGTGACCACCGAAGGGACCGACCAAAAGTGGTCACCTTAGGCAGGTGGTCAACATACCCAAAATAAGTTTAAAAAAATGCGCTCGTTCTTGGTTTTTCATGTTACACACATAAGTTTATAGAAAAGAGTCAAAAAATTTGTAATTAGAGTAAAAAAAATAAAACCTTTCTGAAGTATGATTAGCTAATTTTTTTTCAATTTAGGCCAAAACGAGGTGAGACTTTTTTTTATAAAAAGTTGAAAAAAACATGTGTAGTAACATGAATTGAATGTACTTATGTGCAATTGTAAAATCTAAAATTTTTTCGAGGTAATTTCAGCTCAAAATACACAATGCACGTAATAACACTAATAATAGTTACACCTTTCATCTTTTAAATCAAACTAACAACTGAACAAGAAATAAAATCACCTAACAGACAAAAAGAAGCTATTCCAAAGAAATGAGGATGAAGTGAAAAAAAAAAAAAAAAAAAAAATACAGATAAATGTTGTACTATTTATAGTTAACTCTAAGAACCAACAAGAATTATTTCATTTTACTAATTTCTTTGAATTAAAATCCTTCTAAATAGTTCTTATAAAACAGGAAGAAAGTAAAGTGGGTTTTATTCATAGTGCAACAACTAGTATATGAGTTCTAAGAAATTAAATTAAAACCAAATGTTTTAAAATTATTATAGGTACTCTAAAATATATATATATTTTTTTTCTTATCGTTTTTTTACTTTGGTCACTTTAACCGAAATAAATTTCCTTCAAGGGACCAGAAGAAGGTGGTCACTGGTCAAAATAGGCAGATGGTCACAATAAGCAGAACAAAATGTACTTAAAGTATTGAATTTCTGAAGGGACCATGAAAAAGTGGTCACATTGACCAGGTGGTCAATATACACGGGTGGTCACTTTAGCAGGTTTTACTGTATTTAAATATGTACAATGTACACACCGAATCATAAGAATTATTTTGTGCAGCTTTAGTATAGTCTTTACATATGAATCATAAATAATACATAATAAGAAAACAATTTAATTAAAATCAGTTATAAATTCTTGATTAGTTGGGTCTTTTAAGGAAAATTCAAACGCCTCACACACACTTTATAGAAAACAATAAGTTGACAATGTAGTCAGCTAGTTAGTCAGGTTAGTAAGGATTCAAGTTACCATGGTTAATATTTAAATTAATTTCTCATTTTGCATTGTACATTGGTTATATTTGGTGAAGTGTAATTTTTAAATAAACTATGATTCCAGCTTGAGAATGATCCAAGGAGGGATCGAAATATCGCAAATGTGAGGCGTTTGAATTTTCCTTAATAGACCCAACTAATCAAGAATTTATACTACAAGGAACAATCTACTAATACATCAGTTATAACGTTTATTCTTTACTATTAGAATGACTAAAATAAATCACAATAAAAAGTATTAGAACGACATATGAACATTCTCAACTATTTGAATGATTTAACAAGATCATAACGTAAAATATTAGAACTAAACTTATTATATTTTTATTTTATATATACCGTATTGCATGGGAATATAAGATATTTCTTTTTTTAAATCACAATGAACTAATGAACTTTCTTAACTAAATTAAAATGTAACATATTATAATAACAGTCATCGTGATGAAAATTCTCAACTAAATCATAGTGAACTGTATTAGAATGACAGGCATCACAATGAAAATTCAGAACTATTTGACTGACCAAACTAAATCATAATGGAAAATTAATATTAGAATGACTATACTTGATCACAAATATACAGTCTCAAATATTAACCGAACTTAAAGAAAATTCCACCGCACTTTACAATCACAATTTACGCAGTACATTCGGAATTAGTCAAATAGTAGTAAATTATCAAAATTATTGACTAATATTATTGCTAAATAGGGCATGGTATTCAAATGCCTTAACTAAATTATACTGTCTTCAATAGCCATTCGCCAAACGATACAGCTAGCCTATAAACTATACCCATATCACAGCTCAGGACTCCATGTTCTCTAGTGGAGAGATAACCTTTTGTAGTGCTAAAATGAAAAAAATTGAAAACACTACTCATAGAATTAGATAAATTGATGTACTAAATGTTATTTATGTATTAATATGTTTTATTCAATAAAGGTATTTAAAAAATGAAAAAAAAAAAAAAAAAAAAAATGAATACCCTAAACAGTTTGAACGACTATAGCAGATAATAATAACTTATAAAAAACAATAGAAGAGGGAACAATATAAAAATAGGTGGTTAACTTATACCAATAATTAAAATTAACATTGACTGATTAAAACAGCAGCAAAATAGAAAACTAAAAACATTTAAAAGATGTCAAGAAAAATTAATTAACAGTAAAATTTCTCTAGACTAGACAACAAGAATTAATTGAAACGTTCATTTTGCCAGGTAGAAAGACACAATAGAAAACACTTCTAACATAATTAAATTAATTATTTTTATTTTATATCTACCATATTGCATCAAATATAAGATATATTTTTTTAAATTTAAAAAAGTAATAAATAGAAGCTTTTCTCTTCGTTAGAGGTTATTTAACGATGTTTTTATAAAACTTTTTTTTTTCTCTTACGAAATTCTGGCCACGTTTCAAAAATATATTTGATATCCTAGTTTTATACAAATATATATATTTATTTTTTTCATATCTTAAATGAAACAAAACATAATAAAGAAGCTTATAATGGCTTTTCTCTCTCTCTCAACCATTAAATTTTTATAATTCAAATAACTCTTTATTTTAATTTTAGTAAAAAAATAACTCTTCATTGCTTTTATATGTTGTTATTGTAATAATAAATTCCAAACTACAAACTAATATAAAAGGGTAAAAATCAGATTATATATTATTGGTATAAGATATAATCTGTAAAACTTGAGGAAAGAAGGGAGAAAAAAAGAGTTTTTTTTAACTATGAATTAAAAAGGTTATAAACAAATAGGTATATTCGAATACATAAGAGTATATTCGTCCAATTATACGAACAAGCTGTATAATAATATAGGGAAAAGCCGAAACGAAAATTGTATTTCAAACATGAATATAATGCCATTTAATAAATAATCATTTAATAGGATTACACAACAAAGTGGAATTTATTTGTAAATTATAGGGAAACAACAAGGATTAAAAAATATTAAGTCCTTATCAGTGATTTTGAATTCTGGGAATTAAAGCATTTTATCTCTTTCAGTGTTCCGACTAACTAACTTTATAACTAAATGGAGGGAACCCATATTTTCCTACACATAATATAATACATTTTCCCAGATATCAATATGAATTACCACGCAATAGCCCAAGTAAACAAAAATAAAATCAACTGTGTCGTTTACTAGCTCATTGTGCCGGAGGGCAGTTTCAATTGTTTTACCGATTGTAACTTCAACTATAGTGATAGTGGGAAGGGCTATATCATTAGGTTTGTTCCAATCACACTTCAAACTAGTTTGAAACTGTCCGACGCATGCGCATTAGCAACAGGCGTTCAATTTTGGTCCGATGCGCAAGCGTCGGACAGTTTCAAACTAGTTTGAAGTGTGGTTGGAACAAACCTATTATTTACTTGACGCTGTTTGCAGTCGAAAAGAACCTTGATTGATTCTGTCAGTCATATTTGATTAAGAACGGATAATTTTGACAAAATGTAGTAAACCTTCAGTCATTAAGAAAGTAGTTTAAGTGGCAGCATTGCTATCTTAATTTTATAAATCGTTCGATTTCTTTGTTATGCACTGAGAATGAGTCACTAGTCATTTCTTTGTGGCCAAATTTTGAGGAACTTTAACAATATAAATAAATAATTTTTAACAATTTAAAATGTTATTTGAAAGATAAGATAAAAAAAAAAAAAATGTGTTTTATTCGCCTCTTACTCAAGAATGATTTTTTTCTGAAATTTTATGACACTCAGTTTTATTGGATTAAATTTTTATAAAGAAACAATTTTTTAAAATTATAAAACCATAATGGTTTTGCTTTATTCTACTGGTTTTTAAATGGACTATATGCAAAGTTTTATTATAATCGTCGAAACCAAAACAAATTTTATAACGTCATCATAATAATCGTCGGAACCCGATTTGCGAAAACTGTTTCAAAATGTTTTCGAAGTTTTGGATGGGCAAATTTAGAGGTTTATTTATCTTTCTCGCTTTCAATTCGGAGTATGATTTTTTTTTGGACACGCATAACCATTTATATTTCATTGAAATCTGTTTGGTTTAAGGCTCCATGTGTTCACAAAGACCCCCAGGCCAACAAATTCTATAAACCTCTTTTTTAAGACACAAACGGGAAAACTTTAAACGAGTAAATCTTTGAAATCTCAAAATCGAATTTCTACGCTATTTTAATAATTTCTATGTAAATATAATACGCAAAATGTCACTTTCTTCAGAGTTTTTTGGGGGTGGCACACCCAAATTTAGAGCTAAAATGTTTTTCCTTAGGGTATGCCCATCCTGAACCTGTACGCCGAACGCAAAATTTCATCGAAATCGTAGAGAAAGATTATTTATTGATATTATTATTTATTTATATCACTATACTAGCCGGATCGGTGCGCTTCGCGCACCTTATCCATCTAGAAGTTAGCGCTATGTGTAAATAATAATTAAAACAATATAATTAATATATCTTTATTGTTACATAATTTCGTATATTAGTAAAAGTAGGTTATATATTTTTTTTTATGCATTTTCAATTATTCTATTTTATTCTACATTCAATTTTCAATTATAGTTACAATAAGTCTATATAACAAATTTAAGATCTTTAAATCCACTGGAAGCTAAGATAATAGAATCTGATTAAATCCAAGATGGCGACCATATGTTGAAGTGAAAGTACCTTTAATTTTCTTCTTTAGCTACCACAAGTCTATGTACCAAATTTTAGATCTTTAGGTCCACTGGAAGCTGAGATAATAGAATGTGAATAAATCCAAGATGGCGGCTATAATTCAATATGGCGGACATATATCGAAATCAAAATGGCCGCTCTTTTCTATTTATGGTACACTCTATCTATGTACCAAATTTCAAATCTCTATGTCAATGGGAAGTAGGAGAATTACTGATGAATAAATCCAAGATGGCGGCTATAATTCAATATGGCGGACATATATCGAAATCAAAATGGCCGCTCTTTTCTATTTATGGTACACTCTATCTATGTATCAAATTTCAAATCTCTATGTCAATGGGAAGTAGGAGAATTTTTGATCAGTCAGTCACTGTCACTCTTAGTTTTATATATATAGATTATTATTTCTTTGCACTCTGGACGATCTCAAAACGTGTAAAACCATCTAAAACTCAAAATTGAATTTTCGCGCCATCACAATACTTTCTATAGGTAAGACGTATATGAGAAAGTAAACAAATTATAATAGATGATTTAACTTCTGTCAAAATGTTTTTGTTTCAAAGAGCATACCTATAAAATAAAATCACGAAATAGAAGAAAAAGAAAAAATTACTATGTCAGAAAATGTTATAAAGAAATAAGCTGAAAAGATTTGAACCAGTGTGAGACATGTGAGGGATTTACACAATGTAAAAATGGGATACTCAGCGTAGCAATCCCTGATCCTTAATACTCCTTCACAATAACATGGGTCAAGTATCTAGTGTAGTGAAAATACTTAAATATAACATGAACTCAACGAATAATATATACACACACACATTATATATATATATATATATATATCCACAATAAACCTACATACATACAATAGAAGCAAAAAGGTCAAAGTAGGGTAAGGAAGAAAATAAAGAATCTTTTGGAAAACCCTTGAAATCGAGCTACATTTTCCGAGGAATTTTCGATCTTATGTTTTTTCCCCTCCATAATTTTTTATCCTTTAGGGAAACAATCTTGATAAATGACATTCTATAAAAACAATGTTGATGATATAAGCAGTAAAAATAGACTTTTTTACTCGGTAAAAAAATACCTTGGATAAGTTGAATACATTTTATCCCCGTGGCCCAAGACTATTTTATTATGATTTGGTTTAAAATAGATTTTTTTTAAGAACCTATATGACAGGGAATAATCAAGCAGTATTACTTAGATTTATAATAGTTACCACTATAGAGTATCCGCTACTCTCACGAATTCTTTAGATTTGAGTTGCGGTGGTAGACGGAAAGTATAACAGGAAATATAAAATCAAAATTGAGGAGAGCGCAAGCGAGCTTCTTAAATTCAACAAAATATGCATCTTGTCTATCTGTCTGTGAAACGTTAACGTGTCCGACGATAACTTAAGTAAAAGTTGACTGATTTAGTTGAAATTTGGTGTGCATGTTCCTTTTACTAATGCTCATACTAAGTTCGTTGGACAGCGTTATCCGTCCAAGAGATCGCGCGCAACGCTCGCGTAAACGTTAGCTTCAAATGTAAAATTGGAATTTCAGGACAGGAAAAGATATTATCATCACCTATTTGATGAGACGAACATTTTTTGCAAATAATATTTTTTAGTAAAACCAACAGCGACACAGCTATTAATCACACACCGACTCAATAACACCGAATTAATAAAGATCGTTAAAACAATTAAAGCGGACCTAAACGTTTAAAATAGAGAAAACAACGTTTTTACCGATATCTTACGTACTAAAGTAACGATTTTAATAAAACTTCATATACATCGTCTAAACTACAATTTAAACAGACATGTAAAATTTCAACTTGATACAATCAGAGGTTTTTGAGTAGTGAAGTGATACATTTATAATAAATTAATAATAGTTCAAAAGCTACTGCGGGTGCTTAAGATTCTTATAAGAGTGTAGTTGTACAGGTTTATCTAGGAAGGTGAGCTTTGTACCAAGTACCCCCCAACCTACCTTACACTGCCCTCTTCCACTTATCTTCAACTATGACATTCATCATAATTAATAAATTTCTTAATATTCAGTATTTCATTTCAATACGCTCGCTTCAATGATAGAACCACGCGATGCCTAGAGTTATTTCAACTCGCTTTTAATTGTGTTGTACATTCATTTTTAGTAAAATATTATATTATAGTAAATAAAATATTATAGTTTTGTGGCAGCACTATTTTAATATTTTTGTTTCATGACAAAGTTCAACATTCGTGTTTTGTAAACCAAACAAACGAGTAATCAAGTTTATCTACGATTGATACGAAATATAAACATTATATCTCTGTTTAGATGCGTAGAAAGTGATTATTTACGTACTTGTATTCATTGCGCATGCGCGTCTCATAGTTCTGAAGAATTCCTCTTCTTTGACACGCTAGCGCGGTAAAGAAGAGGAATTCTTTAGCTTTACGCACGATTATCGAGTTTGATTACATTCAACAAAACTAATTTGCTATTCTTTTATTAAAGTAACTGTTTATATCGAGTTTTTAGTGAAAAACAATGAATGAATCAAGTGGCTTTGACGAAAATGTAGAGAATAATACTCCTCCAGAAATAATTAATTCGGCAAAAAATACAACTCAAGATTAATGCCATCTTTATCAAGAGAAGAGATGCGAACTTACATACAGCAAGTTTATTTTTTTCTGTATTTAATATTTAAATCTAACAAGCGTAGATAAAGTACGGTACGCAACTCGTGCGAAAACGGCATTTTGCATTGCACGTGTGGTTTTACTACCCTCGCTGTCACTCGGGTGCAAACTCCACACTCGCATGCAAAATGCTACTTTCCGCACTCGACGCGTAATGTACTATTTTGCACTCAATAATTCTTTTTTCTTAATTAATATATATCGTACCCTATAGTTCTCGTAGCCGTAACTGGTGATCCCCGACGTCGGACTGAAGACTAGAAGGTAATATCGGTGAGTCAAAGTTTTTTGGGTTATTTCATTATAATTCTTTGTTAGATTTTGACAGCGAAAATGACGTTTCGTCAAATAATGGAATGGAAATCGCTAACGTTGCGGTTAAGTTACCATTATTTTGGAAGCACAGGCCCGAATTATGGTTCTTCAATGACGAAGCTTCATTTGAACTAGCTAAAGTTACTGCCGATCAAACTAAATATCTTCACGTAGTCAAGGCGCTTGACGGCGATGTTCTGGAATATGTTTCCGATGTGGTCGCGCAACCACCATCTACAGATAAATATGGTGCTATAAAAATGGCTTTAATTAGCGCATTTTCACAAAGCAATGAAAAAAAGCTTCATCGTTTGGTGAACGATTTACAGTTAGGTGATAATAAGCCGTCTTACCTACTAAGACAGATGAAGGAACTAGCAGGGGGCCGAATTAATGAAGATATACTTAAATCTATATGGTTACAACGACTTCCCAGCCATGTACAACTAATCCTTTCGGTCAGTAAAGAAAATTTATCGATCCTAGCTACCATGCCAGATGAAATTTTGGAAATTAACACGAATACGGTCAATTCCATAGAAAAACCCCCCACCACTTCTACTTCAAATTCTTCTAATGATGTCAACGAGCAGATTTTAAAGGAGTTAGCTGCACTCAAAGTCGAAGTAGCCCAAATGAGGGGCAGACAACAACAATACAAGCCTAACCTTAGATTTTATAGATATGAGTGTTAGTGAGATACGGTCTAAAGAAAAAAACTAAGTTTTTACCAACTAGTTTCGTAAAAATTAGACCGTATCTCACTAACACTCTCATATCTACACTTTAACGGTTGCTAACTTAAAATTTAATCTTAGATTTTATAGAAGATCCCAGAGTCGAAGAACACCTTCGCGTTGCCGCCCGCGGAACGAAAGCATGACCTGTGCTACTACCATTTTAAATTTGGATCTGAAGCCAAGAAATGATTTCACCCTTGCAATTTCCGTAAGGGAAACTAGAACACCGGTCCTTCACAGCGGCTGAAATGGCTGGTATCGTAAAATGCCGCCTGTTCATCAATGATCGAAATTCAAAACTAAATTTTTAGACTAGACTCAGGTGTCGATCTCTCCGTTATCCCTCCTAACTCTCGACTGGTTAAACGTCCAACCTCAACACGATTATTTGCTGCAAATGGATCTAAAATTAAGACATACGGTATAACGACACTTACTCTAGACATCGGACTAAGACGTACGTTTAAGTGGAATTTCGTAGTAGCTAATGTATCTATTTGTTCACTCGTTTGTTTGGTCTCCAAAACACGAATGTCAAACTTTGACATGAAACAAAAATATAAAAATATAAATATTAAAACAGTGCTGCCGCAGTTTAATTAATTGCAAATTCTAAATCTGTTACAATGTCCAAAGCCAATAGCTGGCCACACACGAGCGGATTTTTTGACGGACCTGGTCCGCGGACCCGGTCCGCGGATCTCAGGTCTGTCGTTCCCCCACTAACGTGCAAACCCCGTCCGTCGGATCTAGTCCGTCAACTCGGTCCGCGGACACGGTTCGTTCGTGTGTGGGGCAAATCCGCGGATTTTTCCTTGTTGGTCCGCGGACCCAGGTCTGTCCAGCATGCTCGACAGACCTGTTCAACGGACGACGGACCGGGATCTCATACTAGCGGCTGTGTCTCACTGTGTACGACTGTGCGGTCAATTCTAATAATTTAATATCATATATATACACATTATACATCATATATACATAGTAAAACTTGTCTAAGCTGGAAACCTGCTAAGGTAGAAACTTTTTCTCGGAACGTTTTTTTTCTAAGTATATATACATATAGGATATATTATTTAATATATACTATATATATATACAGTAAAACTTGTCTAAGCTGGAACACGTGTAAGCTGGAAACTTGCAAAGTTAGAAACTTTCTCGGAACGTTTTTTTTTTCTAAGTAAAACACCCTGTATAAGCTGGAAACCTGCTAAGGTGGATTTTTTTTTCTGGAACCGAGTCCTTCCAGCTTAGGCAAGTTTTACTGTATATAATATATTTATATATATTATTTAATATATACTATATATATATACAGTAAAACTTGTCTAAGCTGGAACACGTGTAAGCTGGAAACTTGCAAAGTTAGAAACTTTCTCGGAACGTTTTTTTTCTAAGTAAAACACCCTGTATAAGCTGGAAACCTGCTAAGGTGGATTTTTTTTTCTGGAACCGAGGCCTTCAAGCTTAGGCAAGTTTTAGTGTATATATATATATATATATATATATATATATATATATATATATATATATATATATATATATATATATAAATATATATTTATATATATATATATATATATATATATATATATATATATATATATATATATATATATATATATGTTATGTTATATAATATTTATAATATATAAATATAAATAGGGAATAAATAAATGCCAGAGGGAGAAAATTAAAACTGAATAAAAACCGAATTAAAAACTGAAAGAGACTGAAGAATTTAATTTAAATTTAAATTTAATTTAAACTGAAGAATTGAATTTAAATTTAATTTAAACTGAATAATTTAATTTAAATTTAATTTAAACTGAAGAATTTACTTTAAACTGTAGAATTTAATTGAAAAGATTAAATGAATTTAATTAGAAATGAAACGAATATGGAAATGAACGGATATGGAATGAAACATTATTTGGGTGAGAAATAGTAAAATGATAAAGAGCTAAATCCGCGTACAAATAATAAACTTAGGTCCGTGCGTGTGTGTTGACAACGGCGGACGGGGTCCGCGGATCTCATGTCCGCCGACAAGGTCCGGTCGGTTGTTTCTCCACTAACGCACATACCGGGTCCGCGGATTTCCCCAAATCCGTTGGAAAAGTCCGTGGTCCGTTGGAAAAATCCGCTCGTGTGTGGCCAGCTAATGGGTAATTTGAAAGATAGAATGATTCAGTTGTTTTTTGTCTATCATTGTCACAATATTAAGAAAATCAATAAATGGTTTACTTCAATGGTTTAATTAAATGTGTAGTTAAACCTCGAAAAATTATCACAATTTCGACCATAATTAAATCATTTCCCCGCGAATTAAGATTAGGCTAAGAAAGAAACTTACGAAATTGATGATTGTAAATTCAGCTGAAGAAAACCCAATTCAAAACAGAAAGGGCACCAATTCACTTACCTAAAACAGATAGAAAATAATATATTAGTATCAATTATAACTAGACAAGACAGCAAGAATTAATTGACACGCTCATTTTGCCAGGTAAAAAGAAACAATAGAGAACACACACACACACATAAAAGCCTTCACCCAAGCGGTCTTGCTAGGCATTAGTGGCTATGTTTCCTAAAATCATGTAGGCCTAACAATTAAATGAAAAGCTTAAATAGTTTTATTTCCAAAGCCTTCTAGGAATAGAATCAGGATTATACTATAAATCATTCATTCCATTACTAAGAATATAAAACTCTCCAAATCGTAGTTTGAACTCTATCTATATACATAAAAAAATAGTCAATCGAAACTAAGTAATATAGTAATAAATAAAAATGCTAAAAAAAAGATAAAATAAATGAGAAAATAAACGTAGTCAAAACCAATTAAACTAGGAACTCATCAGCCATTGGTGAATTAATTTAATTACCCGTCTCTTCTCTAATTACGGCAGTTGCACCAGTAAATATTTAATAACTCAAGTTCTAGGACAAATAAATAAAATAATAAATACTCGATTTAAAGAGCATTAGTGAGAGAGGGTGAAACAACCTAATCAGAAATTAAATCGGTTTACAATTGCAGACGCCGTAAGAGCTTTAAGTAAAAAATAAAAATATCAAATTTAGCTCTATTTAAGGTAGAACCGATGGAGTTACGACACAGTATCATAGGACCAAAGAAAACCACTGGTAATTATGACCGCTGGTGCTATCGCTATCTGCTTTTCGATACGACTTATAGTTTAGCCACAATAAGCCTCCAAAAAAACTTTAAAGTTGCGACCGCCATCGGAATTTTGCCTCGGTGCTCTCAAGACAGGAGAGCGAATGGAAACGAAGTGAGGGCTTATAGAAGTCGTGTAGTACAACCAGCGGCGCCGCACCGAGGCACATTTTCCGAGACGCGTATGCGCCACCCCGTTCTTGCTAGGCAAAAGTGCCATAGAATAGTTTTTGTTACAAATTTTGTCTTCATTTCGAATATATATATTTATTTTTCCCCAAAAAACAAAGACATATATATTTAAAAAAAAAACAAAAAAAAAAAAACCACTATTTTTTGAGGGTTCCATTACAAATCGGGATGGAAATTGAAATTTTTTTATTTAGAGACCCAAAAAACCATAAATTAGACCATTTCCAGAACTACCATGAATTCTCCCAGGTAAGGACCCATATGGTCTCTTTTGCATGGACTAATAAGAGTATATCGTTAATAACTCAAAACCTGTTAGGTTTAGAGAAAAAGTTATAAGACCAAAATTTGTTTATTTCATAGTCCTCTACATTTGTTATTTGATTTTTTATTATCTGCAATATTTAAGCAATTACAAGCAAAAAACCGAAAATGGGTACCTAGCCATTTTTTAATATGGCGGCCGTAGCACAACTCAACAGGAAGCTGGACATGACATCTCCACCAAGTTTCTTGCTTGTACTAATTTTTTCGAGGTTCGGCTGTTTGTTGGCCTATTTTTTACTGCACTATAAAAGTTATAAGCGAACATAATTATTAATTAATTATTAAATTACTGCGATACTTTTGTTAAACGTCAAACTTTGTTAACATCTGTCAAAATACCGCCAAAATTCAAATAATTAAATAAATGAAATAAAATAAATAATAATAATGTGTAATATTGTTTTTGTAAAATAATAATAAAAAAAATCAGATAGTTCAAAACGTTGACCCATCCAATTACTGACCACGCCCAATGCTGCTCCCTCCTGCACGGAAGCAGCAGGAGTGCCGAAGTGAGGAAAAGTTCGGAGGTACCCCGTACCCGAATTTTTAGGTTATACTTTTTATAAATTTTCATTTTTTTTTATAAAATTGTTAATTACTTTAGTTCTACTCAATATTTTTCGATGAAACCAAGCATACAACATCCGCAACATGTTTGCGCTCACCTCTGAAAAAAAAGAGATTACGTTTAGCCAGTTTTGCGCCTATAAAGTCGGAATGGTGGCGACAGACATGCACGAAAAAAGGTAAGGCCGGATTCGAATTTTGGAATGTATGAAATGAAAAATTATCCAACAATTTTTCAATTCTGACCAATGTACAGACAAAACTTTAATTTTATATACATACATAGATATATAATATATTTTTTATTTTTTTAATAAATTTAAAAAAGTAATAAATATAGAAGATGTTCTTAGATTTTTAAAAGTTTGTTTGTGTGTTTGCACAACGATAACTGATGTAAAAATTTGAAAGCACAAGGCACATTTTAACAAATGCTGTAAAAATGTACAGTTGATGGAAATTTCACCTTAATATTTCTAACATGGCGGGCAATATAAAAAAAGTTTTAGATATTCCTATAAAGTTGTATATCATTTAAGAGCTCTTGATGAGTAGTAAAAGAAAATATACATATTATGACATAACTTTTAAAATGGCCGCCACAAATTATATTAAACTAAGGGTTTTTTTTAAACCATATGTCATGTTGCATATCAAATTAAAAGCTTTTTGAGTAGGTTATGATTATTATTACCGTACATCCAAAATAAGTGAGTTCGGAATGCACTAGTATTTATAATGGGAAACAATTTAGTTGTTCTCAATTTTATTAAAAACTATTAATATATAGCAGGAAAATAATTTTCAAGTATAATCTGAGGGATAAAGCGAACAGGTTTATCAGAGGGCAGAGGGTAGGGCAGATGAATCCATAATAATAACAGGATTAATTTTCCCTTATCAATCGAAAAACCTTTCCCTTGGTGGAAAGGGGGGGGGGGGATCTAAACCATATTAATCCAGGCATTCTACTAACAACCATTTCAATAATTGACTTTAATAACCCGTGACAATCATGTCGCCAAATCAAAAAAAAAATAGTAACAAAAGAGCATTTTTACAGGTTTTGTATTAGGTCTTTGCAAAGAAAGAAAAGAAAGATAAACAAATATTAATTTTAAGAAACTTCCCTCTAAGGAATTATTTTTGTATTATTGTTTTATGTGTTTTCTCTCTCCAAAAAAATGAGTTTCTTGAATTGAAATTTGTACACTTAAACATTTAATAGTTAAATTAGGTTGGTACTAAGATAATCTTAAAAGTAAAAATCTTTATTAAAACAAAACAAAACATATTATTAAGGGAATAATTACAAACATTCTCTCTACGTAAATTGAAAATTTGGCAAAGCCGCTTTCGGACTTAATAAGGCATCATCAGTGCTGAAATGCGGGAAAAATAGTTACATTAATTAAATGAAATAGCGAAAAATTAGTCTACTTCCTGTCGCAGATCAACGTAAGACTCATTTGGGAAACACATCTCGGAACTGATGATATCCTTACACAGGCTGAAAGCTGCTGCTATATATATATATATATATATATATATATATATATATATATATATATATATATATATATATCTAAAATTTTAGTTGTCTGTACAATGGTCAGAATTGAAATTTTATTTGGATACTTATTCATTTTTTTACATTCCAAAATCCGAATCCAGCCTTAAATATTTTTGTGTATGTGTGTATGTATGAGTGTATGTGTATCTGTCGCCCCAGTCCGACTTTATAGGCAAAAAACTGGCTAAATGAAATCAATTAATTTTTCTTCAGAGGTGAGCGCAAAGCAAACATGTGGCAAACATGGCATAAGCTTATGCTAGGTGTTAGTAGCTATGTTTTCTATAATCATGTGGGCTAGCATTTGAATGAAATTTAAATTATAATTATCATTAACTACGGGAGACATACAGAGAAATCCCGGTGCTGGGGTCTATTTAAGCTAGTCTAATATATATATATATATATATATATATATATATATATATATATATATATATATATATATATATATATATATATATATATATTTTTTTTTTTTTTTTTTTTTTTATATATACACATATATATATATATATATATATATATATATATATATATATAAAGGTTTCACTACGATTAATACAGAAATTTGAGAATATTTTTTTAAGACACATCACCTTACAAATTAATATGACATTAATTAATCGTATAAAATAATTACGGTTTAATTAGTGTCTTTTTGATTTGACTCTCTAAAATTGTTAAATTCGGTACTAGAAAACATTAAAAGCTATTTTCACCGACACAGAACATTCCATCACATCAATACATCGCTTTTCATAATCATAAGCTTAGTTGTATTGACCGATGAATATCAAACAAAATGATAATAAATAAACACTTACATTATGTAGATTAAATCACCAGTGAGTTTAATTTAAATATATATAAATTATAATAACCAAAAGGCCTAATCTATTTTATACACTTAAATTAAAAAAAATTAAACGCAGATGGATATGGAAGGCAGTTCTTTCAAAATTATATAATATAAAATAGTACATAATTGCCAATTGTAACATAGTTGAACTAAAGTTGAAAAGTAAAAGCGATTCATATTTTTGAACATACAATAATAACTGAAAAAATGATGCATGATTAAAATGAATTATCTTTTTTTCTGAATTCATCAGAAACTTTCTAATCTAGCAAATACTTCCTTCTTAAGAAAGGAAATCCCAGAGGGTTTTACCTTATGGATTTATTACATGTGGCTGGCTTAAGATACCAAAAACAGTTTTACAGATAGTATTAAATTGGGTTCCCAGATGAACCCCCAAAAAAATTAAAAAATATTATGGGTCAATGCCAAATATCAGAGAGGAATGAAAACATGAGAACAGGCCGATAATATCCGAGCGAAGAACAAGGCTTGCTTATTCAACAAAAGAACAAGAAGGTCACGTTCTTCGTTGCCACTAAAAGCAGTGGAGATGTCTTTACTAACCTTTCGATATTAAGAGATAGAAGAGGAATTCGAATACGTAATGATTATAGAAGAAAATGTGTCAAAATACATGCCACCGTCGGGATTGGAACCACCAATCCCTAGATTTAAGCTCTATAGATTTTAACCACAGCTACAGCAGAGATTAATTTGTATCAATCCAAATTATACGTTAAGATTATAATCTCTTTTTTGCATCAGCTCAAAGTTTGGTGTAAAGAGGAATTGCTAAAGGAGCAAGAAATTTAGGAATCCCTGAATCTCTGGTTCGAATCCCAGTGGGTGGTTACATATTTATCTACATTTTCTTCTCTCCAATTCTTTATCTTTAATTAATCTTTAATTGGATGATTTAAATTTCAAGATAATGAACACACATTCATTGCCGTACATGTCAACTTTTTTAATTAAATAAGTAACCAAGTTAGAAAATAACAATCGGGAAATTAAGAGAAAGAGGAGACAAAAAAACAAAAAAAAACAACTATAAATTAAGTTATTTCAACCGATATATAATAGAACTTACTCACACTGAATGATATACCATAATTCAGAAAATAACATCTTATACAACTAACACAAAAAATAAACAACTATTTTCGCCTTAACAGTCCTTTAAAATACTGACAAAAAACATAAAGTTATTTCAAGAAGCGAGAATATCTAGATTGCCTATATCACTTGGGAATATGTAATGAAGCAATACTGTTAGATATTTAGATGATTGGTTTAGAGCAGGGGTCTCCAAACTACGGCCCGCGTGAGACGTTTTCATTTGGTCCACAGCTCCATGAAAGACGTTAACAAATGAACCTAAACAATGCAAAGTTATAAGTTCTCCTTAGTGAAACGCCATTTCAAACATTGAAAAAAATCAGCCGAGTCTTATATAAGTATTTTGGAAGAAATGGACTATGGTTTAAAAGCCCATGGTTTATGGGCTTATCTACTCACTGCCACTGTAAAAGACAGCTTCATACCTATTAAGAAAATTATTGATATCCTATTAGTTTAATCTATACTTGTCAATAATTTTGACACTTGTAAAGAAAATTATTGATTTTTAGAAATTCCCTAATTCTTTAATTTATTGTTCTCTCGTCAACCATTTTAATCGTAATGAAAATTATTGATTTTTATTAATAAATTTATTGTTCTAATATAAATATAATTTGTAAAAAATGATTAATTTTTATTCACTCCCTATTAGTTTAATCTATTATCATATTCTTTTAATCTCTTGTCAATTATTGACAACAGTAAAGAAAATTATTGATTTTTATTAATCCCCTATTTGTTTTATCTATTGACATAGGCGTAGCCAGGTTTTGACTTGGGGGGGGGGGGGGGGGGAGAGAGAGAGCATATGTAATTAGAAAAACCTAAAAGGAGGGTATAAAAGCCTAATAAAAGGATGAAAGAATGACCGATAGGGGGGGGGGGGGTGAAAAAACTCATGCTACTAGGTAAATAATGATTTTAATAAAAATTAATTCTTCATAGCTTTGTCTTACGTTCTCTTGACAATTATTTTGACAACTGTGAGGAAAATCATTGTTCTTTATCTTTTCCCTATTTGTTTAATTCAGGGGTGTCTAAAGTTCGGCCCGCGGGATCCGGCAGGTGAGACGTTTTGATTCGGTCCGCCTCGCCACGAAAGAAGTTAACAAACAAACCTAAAAAATGCAAAGTTATAATTTCTTCATAATCAAATCCCGTTTCAAGCTTTTAAAAAAAAGTTTTATATAATTTTTTTTTTGGCCTAAATGGATGTGGTTCATGAGCTTATTCTCTACCATTGTGAAGTCCGGTAGCTGAATTTTGCTTATTTCCACCGGCCCGCTATGGAATATCTTATCCAGATCCGGCCCTTCAACCAAAAAGATTGGTTTGGACTCTATTAAATTGGTTTAGGCCAAATATTAAAAAAAAGAAATTATCAATATATCACACAATGACCACATTAATAAAACTCGAACTATTGTCTAATTACAATATTGATATAACTGAAATCAAGTCTGTAATCTCATATAAACCACTTTTTTCTAATTTTTTTGTCCAAGTTGTTAGCACAAATTGTTACCTATCTCTAAGATTTTTAAGTGCAATGATTAGTATTCTGCTACTGTTGTATGCTGTATATTAATGGAAAAATGCAAGGGGGTCGATGAATAAAATCATTTTTTTGAAAGGGGTCGACGAAGGAAAAAGGTTGGGAACCCCTGGTTTTGAGGATATGAAGATTTTTGTTAACATACAAACAAACATTTTACTTTTATACATAAATAAGATAATATTCTTTTATCTTAAAACCTTTTCTTGTGATTCAAAACCAAAGACAATTCAAAAAGGAAAAAATCCATGAGATTAATTAATCATTAAATATGACATTATAATTATAGTTCACTATAAATAGCTGTAAATGCTAGAGTAACAATTAAAGTCCTTAGTTTTTTTGGGGATCTAAAAAAAAAACTTTATAATTCCGAGAAACTGGAGTAACTATTAAAGTCCTTAGTCCTTATTGGGATCTAAAAAAAAAAAACTTTATAATTCCGAGAAACACTGTGAGTGGTAAACTTAATTAAAGTTAATTAAAATTAGTGACAGCTTAAAATTGATAAAAAGTCAATATTGTAATAATGTATAATTTAACTATACAATTTTATAATTAAATTAATTTGATTATTCGTTTTCATAATTAAATAAATTCTACTCGGTAATCTAAATTTATTCAGTAATCTATTTAACAATCCTCGTGTATAATATATAATACGAGTATTATATTATATCAAAAAACAAAATGTTATTTAACATTTAAAATAACAACTAGAGAGATATTAAATTTAAAGTTTTAAAAGTGAACCAAACAAAACAAAATCTACTGACAGATATTTTATTTAATCGTATTAAATATACAAGAGAAGAAAGAGAGAGAGAGAGAGAGAATAAGAGGGGTAAAACAACTTATAAAAAGAACGTAAAAACAGTATTTGGTTTCCCCAGATATTTAGTATGAATTTTAAAATTATTTTTTGTTTTCTCACAACGAAAAAACACGCTAAGTTAAAATATTATTAAAAAATTTAATATTACTTGAGATAATTAAAACAAAGAACTGAAGTTTCAAAAAAAAAAAAAAAAAAAAAAAATACTTAAACAACCTTCGTATAAAGATAATTATGTAGAATTTAGTGGGAAACAGATTAAAAATTTAGCATTATAAGTTAAATAAAATTATAAGTTAATTTATTTATTGGATAAGACTTTTAATAATTATTAATAAATAAAGTAATGATTTAAAAACTTTAACGGGAAGGGGAAAATCAATTATTTTTACAGAAGATGATAATTGTTTTAATGTCATTTGTTTTTTAAGAAATTTGGATGGTTTGTCGATCGTAGCCCACAGATGATCCTAAATTAAACCGTCTGCGCTCTTTAAATATTACTAAATTGATCATTTTATTTAATCAAAACAATTTTGACAGATTTAAAACAAAGGGAGGAAAATAAATAAATTAGAAAATATGTTTGGTAAAGCATATATCATTTAAGTATTTTGTAGAAAGCGAGAAAGCTATGCGCTGCACAAATTGGCTATTTAAGAAATAACTAATTTTTATTTCGGAGACAAAGAAATGTTGTGTTTCAGAACGATCATAATGATTCTTTACCTTTGGTACAATAAAGACATAAGAAAGCCACCACGCCACCATGCACACTAAACTTTACCAGACTTAATTCCAAGCCATTATCTTACTCCAACTCATTTGAAGGAAAAAAGGACCGTAATAAACGAAGTTATGTTAGACTACAAAATTTACTTTTGAACAAGACGTCTAAGAAACCATTTGAGGCACAATAATTATTCTCTCTACATCATTGCGAAAGCAAAAAAAAAGATTAGTAGTAAGGATAAGGGGGGAGGGGGGGGGGGGGGAAGAGAGAAGTTAAATGCTGGAAGTTAAATAGTTGATCCGATACTGTCACAGGAAATAAATGTAGTTAGAGCTAACTTCTCGATAGGATTAAAGTTTAGAAGCGAGAAACAGTGTGCCAAGACTTAGGATAAAGAGCCTATTTAACTTTCAAGCCAGCAGCATTTAAACTGGCTACATCTGGCTCTAAACTTTGCATTCCATTTTCTTCATTTTATTTATAGGTTAATAGGCTCTTTAATGTTCTAGTATGGCTAAATACCACCTCATCCTACCCCTAAATTATTGTGCTCAATTAGTGTGACTCAAAGCTTCCTCGCGTTAGGTTGAAACTGATAAGATATCAACAATGGGCTAGTTGTGACCTACCACCAAATTTTATTAAAATTAGAGTGGTTTTTAAGATATTGTAGTTCACAGTGATGTATTATTACCCCCTTCTTTACCTCCTCCACTTACCCCCTATAGGTTTGGAATTTGTGGGTGTTTTTGTCCTAAAAAGAAAAGAAAAAACAAATCCGTGACGCAAGAGCCCGAGGGCCTAAACAACTATAACATGTATATATATGTAATGATTGACACGGAGTTAGTGTGTCGCTCTAACATCGGTATAAAGATTTATACAGATGATCATTCCATTTCAATTTCGCATGTCAATGGTTATGGTTATCCTTGACATGCGCAAGTGGAAGGAGTGCCTAAATTACGTGGTGCACCTAGGCTCAGTCACCCAACCAAGTACTGCCAACAGCCGAAGCTGATTAAATTCGATGATTGTACAAGAACCACAATATGTAAGCAAGGTATGAACGGTGTCCGTCAAAAAGAGAGGCCCTTCCCGAAATTTTAACTTCGGATTGATGTAGATCATAGAAACAGAAACAAATCACTAACTTCATTTGTATTTAATATATTCTGGTATTTAAACTGTATACATTGTTTATCTTAAAATATTTGAAAAAAAGTTCGAGCATTTGTTTAATACTTCACTTGAAGTTTTTCCTTTAAAATACCTGATTTTAATTAAAAATCCAATCATCCGTACTTAAACCGGGTAGATCACACGCTCAGACTTTCTGCTCAGTCTAAACTACAACACTGCCAGGCCTTCAGACAGACCTTTCAGTATAAGCTACTAAACTGACAGTCTTTCAGACAGATTGATAAGACTAAACTACTAAATTGTCAGCTTCTGAGGTGAGCAGTGGATTTACCTGAATCCAAATTTACCTTGTAATACAAATTTTACTTTGTATACCAGAGGATGGTAACAAATTCAAAGCATATTGGCGACAAAGTTAAAAAATCCTTCTCTTACTTTATAATGAGGAAGCGTACACTAAATAAACAAAATATTTTAATCATTCTATAAAATACTGAAAACAAATTAACATTTAATAATTCCATCTCTTGTCTAACTTTACAAAAAGGAAGGAAAACAACAAAGACTAAAGGAAATAATACAGACAAAACCTTGATAATTAAAACCGTTCAATTCAACCCATCTTTGAGAGAAACATTCAAAGCATTCGTAAAACCTATTCTATTACAAAACATACCCTCCACTAAATTTCCATCCGTAATAAAGCTTTATTCCTTTTATCTTGACAGAACACAAATATTAAATAAACTCTGTCAAACTTCACATACATTACGTAAAGGATAATAATCCAACAAATACTTCAAATTAATTCAAAAGGAAAAATAAAGATGTAAAAAAAGAACTAAATATTTATTTTCACGTAATTTTATCTTTCATATGGTTAAGACAACATTTTGTTTATGAGATAAAATAAATAAAGAATTTTAAATAATTATTTGTAAAATAAAGAAGAAAAATAAATCATGAATACTTTAATGGAATTCACAAAATAATATGAATTATTTTTTCATTCTTTTAAATAGGTTCCAATTTTATTTGGAACAAAAATTTGTCATTATAACTGAAGTCGTACAGAAGGATTTAAATAAAAAATGTATTTTCCTAAAACTCTTTCAGGGCTTAAAGTATCTTCAGTGCTGAACATAATTTAAAAGCTTTATAAATCCCTAGCATTAATGATAACATTTAATTAAACAGATTTAACAGGAAAAAGAAGAGATCGGGTAATGAAAAAGTTTAAAGTTTCTTGGGACCAATGAAATCATGTTTCGGTGTCTCACATTGTATAGACCTAGTCTCACGTTGTGTAGACCTAATATGTATTACCTAATCTTAATTAGTCAAGTATTCTTAACCGTTTTGATAATAGGCGCTCCTCAGACACACGTTTTTAGGAGAGCGTAGTGCTATGTTCACAGGCTTGTTGATGGAGAGCGACGAAGAGGAAGCCTCCAGCTAGCTTAGACTAAGATAAGATATTCCAACAACATACATTGTATTGTTGGCAACAATGTATTGTTAAGTAATACCTATTGATAGTGATGATTAAATAGAAAAGAGCATAATTATAAAAAAAAGTTTTTTTTTTTTTTAAATTATACTTTTTTTTCAAAATTTCTAAAAAGTGGTGTCTCAACATTTGGTCAAAGAATGGTACGGAATTTTTCCAGACTTTTAGCACTTTACATAAGCGAGATAGAGGGGGGGGGGGGGGGGGCACTTTTAACACCCGCTTCAAACTCGCCTACACGCTAGCCCTATCAAAGCTTATAACCATAAATTAGATATTTTTTGTAACCCGCTCGACGTACCCTTTCATATGATACACCACACGGTGTCCAAAAAATAATTAACCCTAAGTTTTTTTACCCTAATTCATTTGAAAAATCGGTATATTTTTAAAATGTGTGGGTAGGTACTATACACATACATGCCAAATTTCAAAGTGATCGAACGAAAGGTGTACCCGTGAGAGCAGGCGACAGACGGACGGATGGACAGAGAGACCCACGCAGGAAAATATAAGGGCCCTTGTTTTTGCCTATGGACCCTAAAAACGTAATACATGCCTAAAACAATAATTTTACATCTCAAAAATATGCTGAGTCCATATAATATTCTATGGACTAAGAATACGAGACACACACACACACACACACATATATATATATATATATATATATATATATATATATATATATATATATATATATATATATATATATATATATATATATATATATTAGCAATGTAATACCTTTTTTTGCCGTTTTTGCACACTGCAATAAGGTACACAATTTGTGTTAGTGAGAGACACCAAAGGATGCGACTCATAGGAACCGTTCCAACATCAGACAATAAGTCAATAAGATGTTGGCTCGGCATTACGCTATGTCCTGCATTGTTTCGTCACGTCCGACGACTTCACCCTTGGTGTCTCTCACTAACACAAATTGTGTACCTTATTGCAGTGTGCAAAAACCTGGTATTACATTGCTAATGTGTTTTGCCAGCCAAGCATGAATGGCGGTGTGAGGGCACGCTCGTCTCTGATAAGTCCTGTATCTGATCTTCTTGATTTGGTATAAGTCCAGAGTTGGGTGGGCATCGTCGGGCCCCTGATGAGTCGGACCCGACGAAAAGATGCAGGACATGGCGAAACGCCGAGCCAACATCTTGATGACGTAATTCTGATGTTGGAACAGTACCTATGTGTCATTTTTGCGTGGCACATGGCACATCCCTTGGTGTCTCTCACTAACCCTTTCGCTCACCTCGGTCACTACAGAAGACAGTAATTTTCGAAAGCTCTAAATAGCTGTGGACGACTGGAAGGGGCCATATGACACTATGCCCATATAATATGATTAGTTTTATGATTGCTACCACAAGATTGTAGCACTATACATTTACACATATGAAGGTTTTATAAAATAATAACCAGACTCAAATCTACTGTCACAAGACCTGTTGCTGTGCTCAGTTTTCTTCTTTATTTTTTAGTTGCTACATATGAAAGTTTTAAACTTTGATGATTTTTTTATTAGCAAATAAGAGTTCAAGCTAAAATATTATATAAAACTTTTTCCAAAATTTGAATGAGTATAGAAGTTACCAGCCATTGAACTTGTGTCCTTTACAGAGGACTAATTGAGTTATAGGAAAATGCAAGAAGAAAAAAAAAACTTCTTTTCAAGAGATTTATAAAATTTAATGAAGGTGTTTAATCTGATTTGTCAGATTTATAATTAGATAGTGATGAATTTTTACCGGAATATTCGATAAATATTTTATCTGGGATAAAACCATCAAAAAAGAGGTCGCCCCTCTGGTGGTTCCTCCGGAGAACCAAATTATACCGCTTGAAGAAGTCTGGTACGACCACAATGACCATTTACCAATATATGGGGATGTAAATGATGCAGGCAGATATAAAAAATGTTGGCTGCAAATCAAAAACTTACATAAAATGCAGCAAATTTAATGTTTATGTGTACATTTCGAGAAACAGAAATTGTTTCGCTAGCTTTCATAGCAAAATATTTTTTTTATGCACATACATTATATATATTTTATGCATTTATAACTTTTTGATTTGAATCCGCCATGTTTGGTGCATTATATATAAGTTTTTTAATATTTTTTTTTCTTTTGTCTTGATCCTCCAAATATATTTGTCCTCTGTAGAGGACAGTTAAATTCTGGGCCCCTGGGGGCCATAAACAAATTTGGGAAACATGAAAAATCATTAAAAAACAGAAATATTGGGAGAAAAAAAATTCAATAATTTTTCATAATTCGTGAGTGAAAAGGTAACACAAATTGTGTGTAATATATGTGTGTGTGTGGTCGTATTCTTAGTCCATAGAATATTATATGGACTCAGCATATTTTAGAAATGTAAAATTAATGTTGTAGGTATGTATTACGCACACACACATATATATATGTCGTGTGTATGTAGCAGTGGAGGTCTAACAATATTAGGTATCTCTCTAATATATTACTTTTAAAATATCGATGGACCGCTACTGTAAATACATAAAATAAATAAACAAACTGTAAAAAAAACTTCAAAAGATTTTAGGAGTATCTTTAAAAAAACAAAAACGTAGAATTAATTCTGTTTATATTTTTAGTCAGGCAAACCAAAAAAAACCCCTGATCTTTATCTTATATGAAACTCAAAATCTATATTTGTCGACTCCTTTATATACAGTAGAGTCTCGCTAATCCGGGTTTGACGGGACCGGACCCAGTCCGGATTACCGAAAGTCCGGATTAAACAGAATCAGTTTTAAAATGTCTGAAAAATAAGTTTTAGTAGGGTAAAATGTTTTTATCGTAAAAATTACTTTTATTGGTCTCCAAAACATGCTTGTACAACGTAGGTCCACTATTTAAGTTAAGAGCGGTTAGCTGTCACCAGTCCGAATATCAAATAATCAAATGAATTAAAATAAAACGACAATGTATTACGCAGGTGGCAGGTGTAAAAGGGACTTCCTGAGAAGAACTTTCTGTGTTCCGATATGAAATTCGAGAAACGATAATCATTTCACAAAAAGTTGAGACAATAGACATTGGCGGCTTGGCGAAATTTCTTGGAACTGCGTTGAGCCGCCGCTATATGTTTCAAAACCCTCTCCCCATCTCAGTCATATAAAATTGTATTTACACTACCTTTATATCTTCCGCCCCTTATATTTCTATGGAACCGAAACAGATTTATCTATGTTCTTACTTATTCCTAATTATTCTAAATCTGTTTATTTTTAACAAAAATACCGGGTATTGCTCGTGTTAGAACGTTGGAATATACACCTGTAAACTATACTAGGAACAATTTTATACATTTTTAATAGACAATAAAAGTAGAAACTCCAATTATCTTAATTATTCATAAATCTGAACAGGCCCTGGTTCTAATTTGTACATAGTTTTTGGCCCGTCCGGATTAAACGGATGTCCGGACTAGCGGGGTCCGGATAAGCGAGACTCTACTGTACACATTTAAGCAATTCCGTCGTTTCCAGACATTTTAATAAACTTTTTTTACTGAGGTAGCATTTCATCTAAAAGCTCACTGATATAGTGTTATATACAAGCATTCACCTCGTGCTTCGCGTGGGATTCATGCTAGGAATCATTGTCTGTATCATAGTACTAACATATTAGATTAAAATTAAGGCCATGTCATGAAATATATTATATTATATTTTATAAGTTTTATAACAGAAAATGGCATAGCTGGGATTGAAAAAATAATAATCAAAGGTAGAATATAAATCATCATATTTGAGAAATTATTAGTACTCTACATGTTTTGAAACATAAATAGTTAAGGTTGAGGTGAAATAATTGTATATGTAAATAATTTGTAATATAAATAACTTGATATATTGAGAGACTTCACTACAAAATCTAAAACTCAAAACTTGACTACAACATTAATTTAAATAAACTAAAACATTTACTTAATATAGCTTTTAAGAACAAATTAAAAAAAAATCCTATAATAATAATAATAATAAGATAATAAACACAATTAAATAAATAGTTAACATAAAAATACAATTACCTTAATAAATGTCAGAAGTAGTAAGAAGAGACAAAGGGATATGTGCACCATGCGGATATTGACGCTAAACTAAAGTCAAGGAAAGTGGTAGGAACCCATCCAGGTTCCACGGTGTGTTGCGAAAACAAACATAATTATTTATCTTTAACCCTTCGAACTATTGTAAATAAAACAAACTTTATTATTCAATATTTGTTTATCTTTTCATATATTCATTTTGAACAATATAAGTATAAAATAAATATAGTTTTTAGTCTTTGCTACTTAAAAATCTCAGTGGCACAGATTTTCTATACTACGCATTACGCAGTAATAGATTGCTGGCTTTATTTAGTTTCAATAATGTATTTCATTGAAAACACTTTTGTGTTTGCACTTTTGCTCTGTGCGAATGCAAATCGACTCCAACAAAGCACCTGGCTGCATTACTTTTTCAAGCCACATATTAATGAAGAGACAGTTCCTACAAGTTACATGAAGACCATAAATGTGACCATCTGTGTGAATTTTTTAAGTACATAATAGAGTATGAGTAAAAATAGTTTTGAATATTTACTTAATGAGATTAGATCGAACATTAGGTACCTACTTGTATTTTGACACGACACGGAGAAAGTCAATACCAATCAGTCCGTATCAATTATTATACTATTATAACAATATTGTCTCAAAATTCGTCAGTTGGATAGCCAGGCATTATATTTTATCTACGATTGTTACGAAATATAAACATTGTATCTCTGTTTAGATGCGTAGTCAGTGATTCTTTACGTACTTGTATTTATTGCGCATGCGCGTCTCATAATTCACAATTCTTCACCTTTACGCACGAGTAGCGAGTTTGTTTACATTTAACAAAACTAATTTGCTGTTTGTTTAATAAAAGTAACTGCTTATAGCGAGTTTTTGTGAAAATCAAGTGATTTAAGTGATTATGACGAATATGAGGAGAATAATACGCCTCTCAAAATAATTAATTCTGCACAAAAAACAACTAATGAATTAATGTCATCTTTATCAAAAGAGAAATACGAACTTGCATACAGGAAGTTTATTTTTTTCTGTAATTATTATTTAAATCTAACAATCGTAGATAAAGTACAGTACGCAACTCGTGCGAAAACGGCATTTTGCATTGCTCGTATGGTTTTACTACCCTCGCTGTCCCTCGGGTGCAAACTCCACACTCCCATGCAAAATGCTACTTTCCGCACTAGACGCGTAATGCACTATTACGGTATCCAAAAGACAAGAGGAAGATTCAACACAGATTTACGGGAAAGCCCACATCTAAAGTGTGACAGAATAGACGCTAGTGAGTGAGAGTCAAGGCTTAAAAAAAGTCGCATTTTCGTTCATTCCAATTTACCCAATAAATAATGTGTTCAATTTCGAAGACAAGAACTTGCTTAGCTTAAGAGTGTCATCATATCTATACAGTATAAGTCAATATGATCATTATGGTTTGTCTCTTGAACCATGCAAATTGATCGAAATATCGACTTCGGCCATGCCAATTCTCGCTCCATAGGAGGTAAAAAAAGCAGCTGATAAAAGAAACTTATAAAACAATTCCAACAAGTAGAAGTAAGAACGATAACACAGCAATATGACCTTGAAATCGTAATAATGACATAATACAACAATCATTCATCAACCTACAAACAAAAATATAATTAGCACTCAAACCTTAACATTTAAATTAAGTATAGCAATTTTTTTTCTAATTATATCTTATCTTTTCTGACCTTCTCCTTGGCTAGTAATGTCATTGGACAAAAGCCAAACTCTGATAAGAAAGGAAATGTGAGAAAAGCAACCTGGCTTCAAATCAACCAAGTAAATTAAGTTGAAACTTTAAATTATTTTCTGTGAATACTAGGGTTTCATGATCGCGGTATGATAACAAGGTATGGTTTCAGACCAAAATAATGAGCAATCTCTGTTTACTGTTGTATAATTTAGCTAGAAAATTGGTTTGTTGCGAACAAGCTTTTGAAGAATACATTTGTTTTAAACCAAATTATAAGTACATTTTTTCCTAATTAATTTTTATCCTTTCTAAACCGTTTCCCTAGTTTAGGATTTCATTGGACCCAAGCCAATCTCAGATACCAAATATAATGTTGTATAGAGATAACCTGGCTTCAAGACAACATAGTAAAATTAATTGAAATCTGAAATTATCTGTGAATACTAGAATTTTATGACCCCGGTTTGATAACAAGCTATGCATTTTAACCAAACCAATAAACAATATTATACATATACCCAAAGATAAAATAAATAGGAAGATAGTCAACTTTCCTCTTCCGTCTTGTATGAGCGTTAAAGTTAAAATAGGGGAGAACCTCTCCCTGTATAGAATAGAAATAATAGACAGTAGCGCCCCCGATAGTCCAGGAAAAACAGGAACTAATTCCTGTATGTACCTGCAAAAAATCTTCATCGAAACTGCCCCCTCCTAGTCTTCAGACAAGCTCCTCAGACCATGCGACCATTACAAACCTGTACTTCAGGGCGGTTGAATTGTTGTCGTCAGTAAAATAGTGGTTGTTGCTCGCATGTGAGCATTTTGTATCAATATTTTGAGTTATTTTCATCAAATTAGGAATTAATTATAATCTTAAGTGAATAGGAAGAATAAAATTATTTTTACGCGTTACCAAACTATGTACTAAAATAGCTTTTTTTCGGGGCAGAACCTTCTATACTTGGGGGGGGGGGGGGGGGGGGGGTATTTTGTTTGTAGGAGATTGAGGGTCTAAGCACCCCTGGCTTCACCAGTGAGCATCCAACATGAATTATAATATTAATTATTTTATTATAAATAAGGTATATATAGGAGTATAAAAAAAAAAAATAAAAAAAAAAATAAAAAAAAAAATAATAATAATAATAATAATAATAATAAATAAACTATTGTTATTTGTTATTGAAAAATTGTTTACTATGGTTATTATTATTAATTACTTTTAATATTACTACTAAATATTTTGTAAATATTGTTGATAATTGTCATTAATTTAGTTATTTCGGTATTTCATTTAAGGTTAAAGTATAAGAAAATGGTAGCTGCTTATATTTTTTAACATTATTCGAATATTTATATAATTTGTTACGGTCCGAACTCTATTGTACAAACTTATGTTTATATACAATAAATTATTTTGATTTGATTTGATATATAGGAGTATTTGCTTCCACTTTATGCTCTTAATACATAGGTTATATGTTTTTCGTGAAACATGACGCAATATAACCTAAAAGAGAGTAGAGAAGAGAAGTTAATTTGACTTAAAAGAGAGTATAACTGAAATTTTCCAATTTTTTGGTTTTTGTTTTTTCCAGATGGCAAAGGTTCACTATCGAAGCAATTAGGGGCCAGAGCCCCCCCCCCCCCCCCCCCACAAAATCAATAGTGGCTTTTTAAAAGAGATATCAAACTCACAGCTTGAATAAATAGCAGTGCTTAAAAAGATTCCGGGGGGATTCTAACCCAACCAAAAGATACTACTCTACCACATTCAAAAGACATCCCTATACAACTATACCACAGCCACAAGATAATTTAGCAAAGATACTATCACAATATCACTACAAATATAAGAGAATCTTCAAAGTTTAAACCATTTTCAAATACTCAACTTTGTTACTGAAAACTTGATTTAGAATAAAAGACAGAATATTAAGTAGTCTAAAAGTAATCAGTGTGGTTGCCGAAGCGTGAAATGAACCCTCATAGCCGGTTGTCATTAGACAAGACAACACTTGTAATTTGCCTCGTGCAATGGCTTAAATATTACTTTTACATAATATAGATGATTAATTTATTAGCATTTGTTTCATTTAAATAAACTTTAAACACATGTACTTGTATTAAATATTTTTTTTACCAAACAATCAACAATTAAATAAGTAAACTAGCTGTAATTAAACAAACTTATATTTATATTTAACAAATACACTCTACTTATAAGCATCTCTCAAGGTTTCATTCATACTATAATTTTAATAAAAATTCATAACCATCATAAGAAATCATTTATTTATATAAAGCTAGAATTTAATAGCTAGATAATTAAGGTATTCATATAATCATTTATATAATCAAGTAGTGTCCCGACAACGGGACACTACTCGGCAACATCTACACATCAACAACACAACACTCGACAACGGCCTAAGTTAACATTGACATATATCTGGTTCGAACCCTAGACAGGTAAGACATGTTTTACACTGATGAACAGATCAAGTAGATGAGTAAAATGGCAGATACCCAGTCTTGCAATAGCCTAATCTAATGATAAGAATAAGGCGCAAAAGAAACAATAAGAAAAAACTAAGTATGTAGCGGATTTGGTTTAAATTAAATTTTTGTGTGTACGTTGATCTGAATTAAACATATTTTTGATACTTTTAATTTCCTGCTTTACGAAAACCAAAATCGATATCACCTTTTGCTGTCTGTCTGTTTGTACGTCGAGGCGCGGCGCACAATCAACTTTATAGGCACACAACTGGCAAAACGAAATCCAATTTTTATACAGTTGTGTGCGCTAACATATGAGGCGCATATCGGATTATTTTTCTTCATCAAAATATATTGAAAAGAACCTGAGTTCTAAAATAAAATATTAAAACAAGTATATTTTTTTTAAAAAATCTTGATATTTTTTGTAACAATCGCGGTTATTGATGTTTTACTACGTTTTTATTAGCTTGCTTTGTTGTATGTTTGTTTGTCCAGTACAAATCTTGCAATCGAATTTTAACTAACATCCCGAGTAGCTAGACATTTGAAACTTTCAGAATAGCTCAGAACACGATGACAATGCATTATTTTAATACTTTTAGTCATCTTTCAGCAGAATTTAATTGGTTTTCAGAAATTTTGCTGTATAGAAAGTTAGTTCGGAAAAAATCCGCAAGTTTTTTATTTGTTTTGAAATGTCCCAAATTTGAAATCTTCATTTTGACAAGTTTCATATTGATTTTTTATTTAGACAATAGAAAATTTAAAAACGTAGTATATAAAAAGGTCTTTTTATCTTGTAATTTTACTTATTTTGTTTATAAGGTTATATTCTTCCAATAATAAGAGGCATGTGAGCTAACTAAATTTATTGGCTGACGTTTTTAAAAGTATCAATTATTTTTTCAACACCTTGTTTTTCAACAATCAATCGTGCTTTATTAGCGTTCTTCACATATTGACATTCTTAATTTTAATAATAGTATAGTTTAAAAATACGTATGTGGGCGTATTTTTACCAACCTTGAGTTATTTGAAAAAATCCTTTCTATTTTCTTAAGCAGTTTAACTGAATCAACAAAAAGTTTTAAAGTTTCATTAGAGTTCAAAAAGTTGTTCAGGAACATTTTCCACGAAGTCTTACAAGAGGACTTATTGGCAAACTTAAAGTTTTTCCTCCCACGAATCTACCGAAACTCAAAAACAACTTATTCAAAGCGAAGATAGATTTCTCTTCTCCCCTTCAAAGTTACAACTTTAAAACAAAACCTGACAGGTCCCATGTCAAGATAAACAAGAAAAAAATAACATGGGTGTTAAATAAATATTGTAGTTTCAAAAAAGAGATGAAGATTTATTTTGAGATAAATCTTTTGATAGATTGATAGCTTTTGAAAAATCTTTCAAATAGTTTCGATTTCTAATTTTTTTCCCCAAAAAATTTAATTCTTTACTCCAAACTTACCAAAGGTAACGGAAGAATTGTGATCATTCTGAAGAACGGAAATTTATTTTCAAAATTAAAAATTTCCTGAACTAGAAGGAGTTTCAGGGATCGGGGAAGATTTATTATAACAATACGTCAAGATTTATTTAAGATATACATATCCTTAATCCTTGGACCTTCGAACACAACTTTCTTATATACGGTAGTAAGGTCCTAGTACTAGACGGGTAGGGCGAACAACATTTTCTAAACAAGCAATTAGACCATATTTAAAGCCCATTTTACTAGCCACTAGTCCCGAGGTAGAGAGTTTTAGCCACTTCACACATCAAACCTCTGTACATTTTACCGCCGAAGTGAGTATGGTGACAGCCATATAAATCATAGCGTCAGGGCGAGGAATCGAACCCACAACCTCCTGCCGCCCTTGATTCAATTATGGAAGAGCAGACGAGGACTCAAGGCGCCTCAAAACGCAAATCCAGTTCCAAATTGACCTCAAAAAGCTTAAATCCATAAAAAATCTCGCGCCATCACATTACTTCCTCCATATGTAGGTACTAATATATTCATAAGAAAGTAAAAACCCGAAAAGAAGTGTAAACCTATAATAACCTATTTATTTTATCGTTGATCTTTCGTTTTTATTTATTTTATGTAAAAGGTGAACAAATAAATATAATAATAATAATTTGAGTAACAAAATGTGTAGAGAAATGCATTGCATTCAATTTTCATTCTTCCATGGACTTCGAAAGAAAAAGATTTTACAAAGAGATAAATACCCCCCCCCCCCCCCCCCCCCCCCCAAAAAAAAAAAAAAAAACCACTCCACTTTTTTCAAACCCTATAAAAAAGGATAAAGATCTTATAAAGAAAAGGAATAAAATAAAATAAACCAGAGAGAAAAAGAGACAAAATGCTTAGTTGGGTAAGGAAAAGCGTTTCAGACCACGTAATAAGAAAAAATAAAAAGGATAAAAAATATATAAATATATATAAATTTTCAACTTTTTCCCCAAAAAAGAAAAGAAGCCAGAAAGTAAAAAATACAGTAAAAGAGAAAGATAAAAGGAGATAAAATTGGCGGGGTAGAAGAGTAAGTGGGATGGGGGGGGGGGGGGACTTCAAATATCCTTCAGACAGAAGCTGTAGAAATGCTGAAATAGGGTATTCTTTATCACTTGACTCTTTTCCTTTCTAGATAAATTGACAATAGTCAACAATACCAAAAAAGAACTAAATTTTAAGTTGGGAGGGGTTCAAATTTAAGCCGACATCTTTATAAAATAAAATTTACAAGAAAAAAACTTATCTTTTTATCTATGACGCTCGTATAATTGGGTTTTTATAATTTCTACAATTTAATTTGATATAGACTGATTATAGTGTTTATTATTGTTGAATTTCAATAATAATAACTACCTTTATTAAATTTTTTACAATATTAACTGTACAAATAAATAATAAATATATTTATGTGGCGAATTTCAATCTATGAAATAAATTACTTCTTCTTAACTCAAGAGTCTACCTTTGATATGAATAAAATAAGAGAGCGTCCAAATACTTAATAAATTCAGTGCCTTAAGTGAATGATGGCCATGGCCATAGTTTGAAATGTAGCTTTAGAATTAGAATTTGAATTCTTTCAATCTTACTATTGATACTA
The DNA here is from genome assembly GCA_951217055.1 of Gerris lacustris. Taxonomy (NCBI): domain Eukaryota; kingdom Metazoa; phylum Arthropoda; class Insecta; order Hemiptera; family Gerridae; genus Gerris; species Gerris lacustris. Next base: position 29,205,036 of record OX578281.1, on the reverse strand, counting down.
GCTCCACTTGCGTTAACGATATAAGCAATACTCCATTGCTTTCGATAAATTTTATATATATATATATATATATATATATATATATATATATATATATATATATATATATATATATATATATATATATATATATATATATATATATACATACACACACATATATATACTTGGAATATAAGAAAGAAAAGTGGCAGAGAAAAAAGCTAGAGGACGGAGACACTTATATCTACTGAATTTAGAGATCCTGGCAGAGGAAGAAATGCGTCCGGGAAAAAAGTGTCTTTCAGCTTTCCTTTCAGGTTTATATTGAAAAGAGTAAACCACTACTATGAAAAGAAGAAAGACACCCATTTCCAGAGAAAGAGAATCAAAAGAAAATCGCCGACAACTCCCACTTCTTTTTCTTCATACCTTTAGCTACAATGGGATAAGAGAGGTAGAATGGAATAAACCACCCTCATCTTAAACCATGGACGGAAAAGCAAATTAGAATAATACGGAGATAAAGAAAGCAATTTATCCAACTGGAAATTGGACACGTCGAAGACGAAAAAAAGAGGGTAGAGTGTATCTAAGTATGGATTAGTTTTAAAACCTAATTTATAGCAACCTCTTTAAACTTATCCAACCTATAACATAAAGAAGAATATATATTTAAAATGTAAGCTATCTCTTTACTTTGTCATATACGATACATATTTAAATTTTGATGGATTTACAAAACATTAGTGGTGTCTGTCGATTGTTAGTAGTGCAGAGACGTGGGTCCTAAACTACAGGGCCGATTTCGAAATTTGTTATGCATCTTTAGAAAAAAAAGATCAGAACCCCAGGCGAAATCGAGAAAGAAGTAAACATTTGGGGACGCTGCCACCACCCAAAAGCCTCCAAAAGTGGTGCCTCAAAAATCAGTTCAGATAAAAACAAATTATTATTTAAGATATATAAAATATGGTCCATTTAAATACAACTCAAAATATATATGTAGTTTTCCCGGGGGAAATTTAGATTCTGAGATATTGATAAAAATAAATCTGATTTTGCTGAAAATCGAAATATACATGAAAATCACCTGTTGAACACTTCTTAAATATGCTTAATAATAAATGATAAATCTAACTAAAACCAACTCAGTGCGCAATAACTGTATATTTAATGAATAACACGGGGTTTTTGTGTCGCTCTATCAGCTGTATAAACCTTAAAATAGGCGTAATCATGAATGATATGTTTATTATTATCATTACAAATTTTATTGTTATTATTATATTTTTACGTAATCACGAAGCACCCAGTCACTTATGACACATTTGTTTAAAATTACTTCTTCTTAACTCAAGAGTCTACCTTTGATATGAATAAAATAAGAGAGCGTCCAAATACTTAATAAATTCAGTGCCTTAAGTGAATGATGGCCATGGCCATAGTTTGAAATGTAGCTTTAGAATTAGAATTTGAATTCTTTCAATCTTACTATTGATACTAGCTCCACTTGCGTTAACGATATAAGCAATACTCCATTGCTTTCGATAAATTTTATATATATATATATATATATATATATATATATATATATATATATATATATATATATATATATATATATACATACACACACATATATATACTTGGAATATAAGAAAGAAAAGTGGCAGAGAAAAAAGCTAGAGGACGGAGACACTTATATCTACTGAATTTAGAGATCCTGGCAGAGGAAGAAATGCGTCCGGGAAAAAAGTGTCTTTCAGCTTTCCTTTCAGGTTTATATTGAAAAGAGTAAACCACTACTATGAAAAGAAGAAAGACACCCATTTCCAGAGAAAGAGAATCAAAAGAAAATCGCCGACAACTCCCACTTCTTTTTCTTCATACCTTTAGCTACAATGGGATAAGAGAGGTAGAATGGAATAAACCACCCTCATCTTAAACCATGGAC